>OZ004318.1:6152500-7352500 GCA_963924455.1 Pelagia noctiluca
ACGATGCCCTTTTAATAACCAATAGCTAAGATAATTTAAGACTTTCTACTGAATTTTTTGTTATTCTACGATATATATCACTAGAATGATCAGCAGGAGTTTTGTTTCACATTGTACTTTACCAACTTTAGATGCAAAAGGAAAGAGATAATAGCTCTGGTACTCAAATTCTTTATATCTATTCAACGGCTTTCATATGATTTGTGAAGATTGCCAAGTCTTTTTTCAAAGATGAATCTTTGTTTTCTTTCTACTAAATAAAGTGCCTTGAAAAATACATTTGTTTTATTAAAATCTTTATAGAAAATTAAACGAATTACCAATAAAGACATAAGGGGGACTAGCTCACATGGTAGAGCGCTCGCTTAGCATGCGAGAGGTACCGGGATCGATGCCCGGGTCCTCCAGTTCATTTAATCTAGCTCTAGGCTTTTGTTCAAAGACTGTGGAGGGACGGAGTTTCCGCTCAGAAAGAAATCTTTGATCTAGCTTACTTTCATCAAACGTCTTAAGAAATCATAAAGTATCTTTAAATCATTGATCTTTTACTTGCTGAATAGCAGCCCAAACAAGAAAGGGAATTATCTTTACTTTAAACCTGCTCAATTCAGATGTTAAGTTTTTCTTTCAGGCGATAAGATCCTGTGCAAAATTCAAAACTCTTATTTTTATGGTTTAATTCGAATTGAAGATATCTTACTAAAGAGATAGCTCAATTAGATATCAGTGGGACTAGCTCACATGGTAGAGCGCTCGCTTCGCATGCGCGAGGTACTTTGATCGATGCCCGGGTCCTCCAATTCATTTGAACTTGATGGTAATATTTTCAACAAATCTCAATATTAACCATTGTTTTTGTCGAAGAGAAGTATATCACTACTTCAGTTGGATCAAATTTTAAGAAATATTCAAAACACTGATTCAATTTCTGATTTTCTAATGCACTAACTAATCATTCTTTCAGCTCTAGAAGTCTGAACCCAAGAATAAACTAATTATTTTCTCAAAAGTAAACCTATGAGCCTGCTCTACTCGAGGAAAAGCTTGGAACTTGATGTCTTTTATTTAGATTATGACATTTTGATATAGACTTAGTATCACAGCATATAAGGGGGACTTTCTTACACGGTAGAGTGTTCACTTTGCATGGATATCGTACCAGAATCGATGTTCTTTTCCTTCAAATCCTCTGATCCCGAATTAAGGGTTTCCATTATATTTGATAACCGACAATAACTCTTCCTCAAAAAAGATATCAACGACGCCCTTTTAATAATCAATACCTAAGATAATTTAAGACTTTCTACTGAATTTTTTGTTATTCTACGATATATATCACTAGAATGATCAGCAGGAGTTTTGTTTCACATTGTACTTTACCAACTTTAGATGCAAAAGGAAAGAGATAATTGCCCTGGTACTGATATTCTTTATATCTATTCAACGGCTTTCATATGATTTGTGAAGATTGCCAAGTCTTTTTTCAAAGATGAATCTTTGTTTTCTTTCTACTTAATAAAGTGCCTTGAAAAATACAACTGTGTTATTAAAATCTTTATAGAAAATTAAACGAATTACCAATAAAGACATCAGGGAGACTAGCTCACATGGTAGAGCGCTCGCTTAGCATGCAAAAGGTACCGGGATCGATGCCCGGGTCCTCCAGCTCATTTAATCTAGCTCTAGGCTTTTGTTCAAAGACTGTGGAGGGACGGAGTTTCTGCTCAGAAAGAAATCTTTGATCTAGCTTACTTTCATCAAACGTCTTAACAAATCATAAAGTATCTTTAAATCATTGATGTTTTACTGGCAGAATAGCAGCCCAAACAAGAAAGGGAATTATCTTTACTTTAAACCTGCTCAATTCACATGATAAGTTTTTCTTCCAGTCGAGAAGATACTGTGCAAAATTCAAAACTCTTATTTTTATTGTTAAATTCGAATTGAAGATATCTTACTAAAGAGATAGCTCAATTAGACATCAGGGGGACTAGCTCACATGGTAAAGCGCTCGCTTAGCATGCGAGAGGTACCGGGATCAATGCCCGGGTCCTCCAGTTCATTTAATCTAGCTCTAGGCTTTTGTTCAAAGACTGTGGAGGGACGGAGTTTCCGCTCGGAAAGAAATCTTTGATCTAGCTTACTTTCATCAAACCTCTTAAAAATCATAAAGTATCTTTAAATCATTGATCTTTTACTTGCTGAATAGCAGCCCAAACAAGAAAGGGAGTTATCTGTACTTTAAACCTGCTCAATTCAGATGTTAAGTTTTTCTTCCAGTCGAGAAGAAACTGTGCAAAATTGAAAACTCTTATTTTTATAGTTTAATTCGAATTGAAAATATCTTACTAAAGAGATAGCTCAATTAGATATCAGGGGGACTAGCGCACATGGTAGAGCGCTCGCTTTGCATGCGAGAGGTACTGGGATCGATGCCCGGGTCCTCCAATTCATTTCAACTTGATGGTAATATTTTCAACAAATCTCAAAATTGACTATAGTTTTTGTTGAAGAGAAGTATATCACTACTTCAGTTGGATCAGATTTTAAGAAATACTCAAAACACTGATTCAATTTCTGATTTTCTAATGCACTAACTGATCATTCTCTCAGCTCTGGATGTCTGAACCCAAGAATAAACTAATTATTTTCTCAAAAGTAAACCTATGAGCCTGCTCTACTCGAGGAAAAGCTTGGAACTTGATGTCTTTTATTTAGATTATGACATTTTGATATAGAGTTAGTATCACAGCATATAAGGGTGACTATCTTACACGGTAGTGTCTTCACATTGCATGGATAACGTACCAGAACCGATGTTCTTTTCCTTCAAATCCTCTGATTCCAAATTCAAAGGTCTCCATTATGTTTGATAACCGACCATAAATCTCCCTCAAAAAAGAAATCAATGACGCCCTTTTAATAACCAATAGCTAAGATAACTTAAGACTTTCTACTGAATTTTTTGTTATTCTACGATATATATCACTAGAATGATCAGCAGGAGTTTTGTTTCACATTGTACTTTACCAACTTTAGATGCAAAAGGAAAGAGATAATTGCCCTGGTACTGATATTCTTTATATCTATTCAACGGCTTTCATATGATTTGTGAAGATTGCCAAGTCTTTTTTCAAAGATGAATCTTTGTTTTCTTTCTACTAAATAAAGTGCCTTGAAAAATACATTTGTTTTATTAAAATCTTTATAGAAAATTAAACGAATTACCAATAAAGACATAAGGGGGACTAGCTCACATGGTAGAGCGCTCGCTTAGCATGCGAGAGGTACCGGGATCGATGCCCGGGTCCTCCAGTTCATTTAATCTAGCTCTAGGCTTTTGTTCAAAGACTGTGGAGGGACGGAGTTTCCGCTCAGAAAGAAATCTTTGATCTAGCTTACTTTCATCAAACGTCTTAAGAAATCATAAAGTATCTTTAAATCATTGATCTTTTACTTGCTGAATAGCAGCCCAAACAAGAAAGGGAATTATCTTTACTTTAAACCTGCTCAATGCAGATGTTAAGTTTTTCTTTCAGGCGAGAAGATCCTGTGCAAAATTCAAAACTCTTATTTTTATAGTTTAATTCGAATTGAAGATATCTTACTAAAGAGATAGCTCAATTAGATATCAGGGGGACTAGCTCACATGGTAGAGCGCTCGCTTCGCATGCGCGAGGTACTTGGATCGATGCCCGGGTCCTCCAATTCATTTGAACTTGATGGTAATATTTACAACAAATCTCAATATTGACCATTGTTTTTGTCGAAGAGAAGTATATCACTATTTCAGTTGGACCAAATTTTAAGAAATATTCAAAACACTGATTCAATTTCTGATTTTCTAATGCACTAACTAATCATTCTTTCAGCTCTAGAAGTCTGAACCCAAGAATAAACTAATTATTTTCTCAAAAGTAAACCTATGAGCCTGCTCTACTCGAGGAAAAGCTTGGAACTTGATGTCTTTTATTTAGATTATGACATTTTGATATAGACTTGGTATCACAGCATATAAGGGGGACTTTCTTACACGGTAGAGTGTTCACTTTGCATGGATATCGTACCAGAATCGATGTTCTTTTCCTTCAAATCCTCTGATCCCGAATTAAGGGTTTCCATTATATTTGATAACCGACAATAACTCTTCCTCAAAAAAGATATCAACGACGCCCTTTTAATAATCAATACCTAAGATAATTTAAGACTTTCTACTGAATTTTTTGTTATTCTACGATATATATCACTAGAATGATCAGCAGGAGTTTTGTTTCACATTGTACTTTACCAACTTTAGATGCAAAATGAAAGAGATAATTGCCCTGGTACTCAAATTATTTATATCTTTTCAACCGCTTTCATATGATTTCTGAAGATTGCCAAGTCTTTTTTCAAAGATGAATCTTTGTTTTCTTTCTACTTAATAAAGTGCCTTGAAAAATACAACTGTTTTATTAAAATCTTTATAGAAAATTAAACAAATTAGCAAAAAGACATAAGGGGGACTAGCTCACATGGTAGAGCGCTCGTTTAGCATGCGAGAGGTACCGGGATCGATGCCCGGGTCCTCCAGTTCATTTAATCTAGCTCTAGGCTTTTGTTCAAAGACTGTGGAGGGACGGAGTTTTCGCTAAGAAAGAAATCTTTGATCTAGCTTACTTTCATCAAACGTCTTAACAAATCATGAAGTTTCTTTAAATCATGGATGTTTTACTGGCTGAATAGCAGCCCAAACAAGAAAGGGAATTATCTTAACTTTAAAACTGCTGAATTCAGATGTTACGTTTTTCTTCCAGTCGAGAAGATACTGTGCAAAATTTAAAACTCTTATTTTTATAGTTAAATTCGAATTGAAGATATCTTACTAAAGAGATAGCTCAATTAGATATCAGGGGGTCTAGCTCACATGATAGAGTGCTCGCTTTGCATGCGGGAGGTACTGGGATCCATGCCCGGGTCCTCTAATTCATTTGAACTTGATGGTAATATTTTCAACAAATCTCAATATTGACTATAGTTTTTGTCAAAGAGAAGTATATCACTACTTCAGTTGGATCAGATTTTAAGAAATATTCAAAACACTGATTCACTTTCTGATTTTCTAATGCAGTAACTAATCATTCTCTCAGCTCTGGAAGTCTGAACCCAAGAATAAACTAATTATTTTCTCATAAGTAAACCTATAAGCCTGCTCAAATCGAGAAAAAGCTTTGAACATGATGTCTCTTATTTAGATTATTGGCATTTAGATATAGAGTTAGTATCACAGCATATAAGGGGGACTATCTTACATGGTAGAGTGTTCACTTTGCATGCATATCGTACCAGAACCGATGTTCTTTTCCTTCAAATCCTCTGATCCCGAATTCAAGGGTCTCCATCATGTTTGACAACCGACCATAACTCTCCCTCAAAAAAGATATCGATGACGCCCTTTTGATAACCAACAGCTAAGATAACCTAAGACTTTCTACTGAATTTTTTGTTATTCTACGATATATATCACTAGAATGATCAGCAGGAGTTTTGTTTCACATTGTACTTTACCAAATTTAGATGCAAAAGGAAAGAGATAATTGCTCTGGCACTCAAATTCTTTATATCTATTCAACGGCTTTCATATGATTTCTGAAGATTGCCAAGTATTTTTTCAAAGATGAATCTTTGTTTTCTTTCTACTTAATAAAGTGCCTTGAAAAATATAACTGTGTTAATAAAATCTTTATAGAAAATTAAACGAATAACCTATAAAGACATCAGGCTTTTGTTCAAAGACTGTGGAGGGACGGAGTTTTCGCTCAAAAAGAAATCTTTGATCTTGCTTACTTTCATCAAACGTCTTAACAAATCATAAAGTCTCTTTAAATCATTGATGTTTTACTTGCTGAATAGCAGGCCAAACAAGAAAGGGAATTATCTTTACTTTAAACCTGCTTAATTCGGATGATAGATATATTGACATGGATTGCTAAGTTTGCAAATCTATATTTAGCTTGGTGCTTTAACATAAATCTAATAATCACCAAGATTTCCCCAACAAAATGAAAGTTTTTCCTCCAGTCGAGAAGATACTGTGCAAAATTCAAAACTCTTATTTTTATAGTTAAATTCGAATTGAAGATATCTTAATAAAGAGATAGCTAAATTAGATATCAGGGGGACTAGCTCACATGGTAGAGCGCTCGCTTTGCATGCGAGAGGTACTGGGATCGATGCCCGGGTCCTCCAATTCATTTGATCTTGATGGTAATATTTTCAACAAATCTCAATATTGACTATAGTTTTTGTCGAAGAGAAGTATATCACTACTTCAGTTGGATCAGATTTTAAGAAATATTCAAAACACTGATTCAATTTCTGATTTTCTAATGCAGTAACTAATCATTCTCTCAGCTCTGGAAGTCTGAACCCAAGAATAAACTAATTATTTTCTCATAAGTAAACCTATAAGCCTGCTCAAATCGAGAAAAAGCTTGGAACATGATGTCTCTTATTTAGATTATTGGCATTTAGATATAGAGTTAGTATCACAGCATATAAGGGGGACTATCTTACACGGTAGAGTGTTCACTTTGCATGCATATCGTACCAGAACCGATGTTCTTTTCCTTCAAATCCTCTTATCCCGAATTCAAGGGTCTCCATCATGTTTGACAACCGACCATAACTCTCCCTCAAAAAAGATATCGATGACGCCCTTTTGATAACCAACAGCTAAGATAACCTAAGACTTTCTACTGAATTTTTTGTTATTCTACGATATATATCACTAGAATGATCAGCAGGAGTTTTGTTTCACATTGTACTTTACCAAATTTAGATGCAAAAGGAAAGAGATAATTGCTCTGGCACTCAAATTCTTTATATCTATTCAACGGCTTTCATATGATTTCTGAAGATTGCCAAGTATTTTTTCAAAGATGAATCTTTGTTTTCTTTCTACTTAATAAAGTGCCTTGAAAAATATAACTGTGTTAATAAAATCTTTATAGAAAATTAAACGAATAACCTATAAAGACATCAGGCTTTTGTTCAAAGACTGTGGAGGGACGGAGTTTTCGCTCAAAAAGAAATCTTTGATCTTGCTTACTTTCATGAAACGTCTTAACAAATCATAAAGTCTCTTTAAATCATTGATGTTTTACTTGCTGAATAGCAGCCCAAACAAGAAAGGGAATTATCTTTACTTTAAACCTGCTTAATTCGGATGATAGATATATTGACATGGATTGCTAAGTTTGCAAATCTATATTTAGCTTGGTGCTTTAACATAAATCTAATAATCACCAAGATTTCCCCAACAAAATGAAAGTTTTTCCTCCAGTCGAGAAGATACTGTGCAAAATTCAAAACTCTTATTTTTATAGTTAAATTCGAATTGAAGATATCTTAATAAAGAGATAGCTAAATTAGATATCAGGGGGACTAGCTCACATGGTAGAGCGCTCGCTTTGCATGCGAGAGGTACTGGGATCGATGCCCGGGTGCTCCAATACATTTGATCTTGATGGTAATATTTTCAACAAATCTCAATATTGACTATAGTTTTTGTCGAAGAGAAGTATATCACTACTTCAGTTGGATCAGATTTTAAGAAATATTCAAAACACTGATTCAATTTCTGATTTTCTAATGCAGTAACTAATCATTCTCTCAGCTCTGGAAGTCTGAACCCAAGAATAAACTAATTATTTTCTCATAAGTAAACCTATAAGCCTGCTCAAATCGAGAAAAAGCTTGGAACATGATGTCTCTTATTTAGATTATTGGCATTTAGATATAGAGTTAGTATCACAGCATATAAGGGGGACTATCTTACACGGTAGAGTCTTCACTTTGCATGCATATCGTCCCAGAACCGATGTTCTTTTCCTTCAAATCCTCTGATCCCGAATTCAAGGGTCTCCATCATGTTTGACAACCGACCATAACTCTCCCTCAAAAAAGATATCGATGACGCCCTTTTGATAACCAATAGCTAAGATAACCTAAGACTTTCTACTGAATTTTTTGTTATTCTACGATATATATCACTAGAATGATCAGCAGGAGTTTTGTTTCACATTGTACTTTACCAAATTTAGATGCAAAAGGAAAGAGATAATTGCCCTGGTACTCAAATTCTTTATATCTATTCAACGGCTTTCATATGATTTGTGAAGATTGCCAAGTCTTTTTTCAAAGATGAATCTTTGTTTTCTTTCTACTTAATAAAGTGCCTTGAAAAATACAACTGTGTTATTAAAATCTTTATAGAAAATTAAACGAATAACCTATAAAGACATCAGGGGGACTAGCTCACATGGTAGAGCGCTCGTCTAGCATGCGAGAGGTACCGGGATTGATGCCCGGGTCCTCCAGTTCATTTAATCTAGCTCTAGGCTTTTGTTCAAAGACTGTGGAGGGACGGAGTTTCCGCTCGGAAAGAAATCTTTGATCTAGCTTACTTTCATCAAACGTCTTAAAAATCATAAAGAATCTTTAAATCATTGATCTTTTACTTGCTGAATAGCAGCCCAAACAAGAAAGGGAATTATCTGTACTTTAAACCTGCTCAATTCAGATGTTAAGTTTTTCTTCCAGTCGAGAAGAAACTGTGCAAAATTGAAAACTCTTATTTTCATATTTCAATTCGAATTGAAAATATCTTACTAAAGAGATAGCTCAATTAGATATCAGCGGGACTAGCTCACATGGTAGAGCGCTCGCTTTGCATGCGAGAGGTACTGGGATAGATGCCCAGGTCCTCCAATTCATTTCAACTTGATGGTAATATTTTCAACAAATCTCAATATTGACTATAGTTTTTGTTGAAGAGAAGTATATCACTACTTCAGTTGGATCAGATTTTAAGAAATATTCAAAACACTGATTCAATTTCTGATTTTCTAATGCACTAACTGATCATTCTCTCAGCTCTGGATGTCTGAACCCAAGAATAAACTAATTATTTTCTCAAAAGTAAACCTATGAGCCTGCTCTACTCGAGGAAAAGCTTGGAACTTGATGTCTTTTATTTAGATTATGACATTTTGATATAGAGTTAATATCACAGCATATAAGTGGGACTATCTTACACGGTAGAGTGTTCACTTTGCATGGATAACGTACCAGAACCGATGTTTTTTTTCCTTCAAATCCTCTGATCCCGAATTCAAGGGTCTCCATCATGTTTGACAACCGACCATAACTCTCCCTGAAAAAAGATATCGATGACGCCCTTTTAATTACCAATAGCTAAGATAACTTAAGACTTTCTACTGAATTTTTTGTTATTCTACGATATATATCACTAGAATGATAAGCAGGAGTTTTGTTTCACATTGTACTTTACCAACTTTAGATGCAAAAGGAAAGAGATAATTGCCCTGGTACTCAAATTCTTTATATCTATTCAACCGCTTTCATATGATTTCTGAAGATTGCCAAGTATTTTTTCAAAGATTAATCTTTGTTTTCTTTCTACTTAATAAAGTGCCTTGAAAAAAACAACGGTTTTATTAAAATCTTTATAAAAAATTAAACAAATTAACCATAAAGACATAAGGGGGACTAGCTTACATGGTAGAATCCTCCCTTAGCATGCGAGAGGTACCGGGATCGATGCCGGGGTCCTCCAGCTCATTTAATCTAGCTCTAGGCTTTTCTTCACAGACTGTGGAGGAACGGAGTTTCTGCTCAGAAAGAAATCTTTGATCTAGCTTACTTTATTCAAACATCTTAACAAATCATAAAGTATCTTTTAATCATTGAGGTTTTACTGGCTGAGTAGCAGCCCAAACAAGAAAGGGAATAATCTTTACTTTAAACCTGCTCAATTCAGATGATAAGTTTTTCTTCCAGTCGAGAAGATACTGCGCAAAATTCAAAACTCTTATTTTTATTGTTAAATTCGAATTGAAGATATCTTACTAAAGAGATAGCTCAATTAGATATCAGGGGGACTAGCTCACATGGTAGAGCGCTCGCTTTGCATGCGAGAGGTACTGGGATCGATGCCCGGGTCCTCCAATTCATTTGAACTTGATGGTAATAATTTCAAACAAATCTCAATATTGACTATATTTTTTGTCGAAGAAAAGTATATAACTACTTCAGTTGGATCAGATTTTAAGAAAAATTCAAAACACTGATTCAATTTCTGATTTTCTAATGCACTAACTAATCATTCTCTCAGCTCTGGAAGTCTGAACCCAAGAATAAACTAATTATTTCCTCAAAAGTAAACCGATGAGCCTGTTCTAATCGAGGAAAAGCTTGGAACTTGATGTCTTTTATTTAAATTATGACATTTTGATATAGAGTTAGTATCACAGCATATAAGGGTGACTATCTTACACGGTAGTGTCTTCACATTGCATGGATAACGTACCAGAACCCATGTTCTTTTCCTTCAAATCCTCTGATTTCAAATTCAAAGGTCTCCATTATGTTTGATAACCAACCATAAATCTCCCTCAAAAAAGAAATCGATGACGCCCTTTTAATAACCAATAGCTAAGATAACTTAAGACTTTCTACTGAACCTTTTGTTATTCTACGATATATATCACTAGAATGATCAGCAGGAGTTTTGTTTCACATTGTACTTTACCAACTTTAGATGCAAAAGGAAAGAGATAATTGCCCTGGTACTGATATTCTTTATATCTATTCAACGGCTTTCATATGATTTGTGAAGATTGCCAAGTCTTTTTTCAAAGATGAATTTTTGTTTTCTTTCTACTAAATAAAGTGCCTTGAAAAATACATTTGTTTTATTAAAATCTTTATAGAAAATTAAACAAATTACCAATAAAGACATAAGGGGGACTAGCTCACATGGTAGAGCGCTCGCTTAGCATGCGAGAGGTACCGGGATCGATGCCCGGGTCCTCCAGTTCATTTAATCTAGCTCTAGGCTTTTGTTCAAAGACTGTTGAGGGGCGGAGTTTTCGCTCAGAAAGAAATCTTTGATCTAGCTTACTTTCATCAAACGTCTTAACAAATCATAAAGTATCTTTAAATCATTGATCTTTTAATTGCTGAATAGCAGCCCAAACAAGAAAGGGAATTATCTTTACTTTAAAACTGCTCAATTCAGATCTTAAGTTTTTCTTTCAGGCGAGAAGATACTGTGCAAATTTCAAAGCCTTTATTTTTATAGTTAAATTAGAATGAAAGATATCTTACTAAAGAGATAGCTCAATTAGATATCAGGGGGACTAGCTCACATGGTAGAGCGCTTGCTTCGCATGCGCGAGGTACTGGGATCAATGCCCGGGTCCTCCAATTCATTTGAACTTGATGGTAATATTTTCAACAAATCTCAATATTGACTATAGTTTTTGTCAAAGAGAAGTATATCACTACTTCAGTTGGATCAAATTTTAAGAAATATTCAAAACACTGATTCAATTTCTGATGATCTAATGCACTAACTAATCATTCTCTCAGCTCTGGAAGTCTGAACCCAAGAATAAACTAATTATTTTCTCAAAAGTAAACCTATGAGCCTGCTCTACTCAAGGAAAAGCTTGGAACTTGATGTTTTTTATTTAGATTATGACATTTTGATATAGACTTAGTATCACAGCATATAAGGGGAACTATCTTACACGGTAGAGTGTTCACTTTGCATGGATATCGTACCAGAATCGATGTTCTTTTACTTCAAATCCTCTGATCCCGAATTAAGGGTTTCCATTATATTTGATAACCGACCATAACTCTCCCTCAAAAAAGATATCAACGACGCCCTTTTAATAATCAATACCTAAGATAATTTAAGACTTTCTACTGTATTTTTTGTTATTCTACGATATAAGTCACTAGAATGATCAGCAGGAGTTTTGTTTCACATTGTACTTTACCAACTTTAGATGCAAAAGGAAAGAGATAATTGCTCTGGTACTCAAATTCTTTATATCTATTCAACGGCTTTCATATGATTTGTGAAGATTGCCAAGTCTTTTTTCAAAGATGAATCTTTGTTTTCTTTCTACTAAATAAAGTGCCTTGAAAAATACATATGTTTTATTAAAATCTTTATAGAAAATTAAACGAATTACCAATAAAGACATAAGGGGGACTAGCTCACATGGTAGAGCGCTCGCTTAGCATGCGAGAGGTACCGGGATCGATGCCCGGGTCCTCCAGTTCATTTCATCTAGCTCTAGGCTTTTGTTCAAAGACTTTGGAGGGACGGAGTTTCCGCTCAGAAAGAAATCTTTGATCTAGCTTACTTTCATCAAACGTCTTAACAAATCATAAAGTATCTGTAAATCATTGATCTTTTAATTGCTGAATAGCAGCCAAAACAAGAAAAGGAATTATCTTTACTTTAAACCTGCTCAATTCAGATGTTAAGTTTTTCTTTCAGGCGAGAAGATACTGTGCAAATTTCAAAGCCTTTATTTTTATAGTTAAATTAGAATGGAAGATATCTTACTAAAGAGATAGCTTAATTAGATATCAGGGGGACTAGCTCACATGGTAGAGCGCTCGCTTCGCATGCGAGAGGTCCTGGGATCGATGCCCGGGTCCTCCAATTCATTTGAACTTGATGGTAATATTTTCAACAAATCTCAATATTGACTATAGTTTTTGTCGAAGAGAAGTATATCACTACTTCAGTTGGATCAACTTTTAAGAAATATTCAAATCTGATTCAATTTCTGATTTTCTAATGCACTAACTAATCATTCTCTCAGCTCTGGAAGTCTGAACCCAAGAATAAACTAATTATTTTCTCAAAAGTAAACCTATAAGCCTGCTCTACTCGAGGAAAAGCTTGGAACTTGATGTCTTTTATTTAGATTATGACATTTTGATATAGACTTAGTATCACAGCATATAAGGTGGACTATCTTACACGGTAGAGTGTTCACTTTGCATGGATATCGTACCAGAATCGATGTTCTTTTCCTTCAAATCCTCTGATCCCGAATTAAGGGTTTCCATTATATTTGATAACCGACCATAACTCTCCCTCAAAAAAGATATCAACGACGCCCTTTTAATAATCAATACCTAAGATAATTTAAGACTTTCTACTGTATTTTTTGTTATTCTACGATATAAGTCACTAGAATGATCAGCAGGAGTTTTGTTTCACATTGTACTTTACCAACTTTAGATGCAAAAGGAAAGAGATAATTGCTCTGGTACTCAAATTCTTTATATCTATTCAACGGCTTTCATATGATTTGTGAAGATTGCCAAGTCTTTTTTCAAAGATGAATCTTTGTTTTCTTTCTACTAAATAAAGTGCCTTGAAAAATACATATGTTTTATTAAAAATTTTATAGAAAATTAAACGAATTACCAATAAAGACATAAGGGGGACTAGCTCACATGGTAGAGCGCTCGCTTAGCATGCGAAAGGTACCGGGATCGATGCCCGGGTCCTCCAGTTCATTTAATCTAGCTCTAGGCTTTTGTTCAAAGACTGTGGAGGGACGGAGTTTCCGCTCAGAAAGAAATCTTTGATCTAGCTTACTTTCATCAAACGTCTTAACAAATCATAAAGTATCTTTAAATCATTGATCTTTTACTTGCTGAATAGCAGCCCAAACAAGAAAGGGAATTATCTTTACTTTAAACCTGCTCAATTCAGATGTTAAGTTTTTCTTTCAGTCGAGAAGATACTGTGCAAATTTCAAAGCCTTTATTTTTATAGTTAAATTAGAATGGAAGATATCTTACTAAAGAGATAGCTTAATTAGATATCAGGGGGACTAGCTCACATGGTAGAGCGCTTGCTTTGCATGCGAGAGGTACTGGGATCGCTGCCCGGGTCCTCCAATTCATTTGAACTTGATGGTAATATTTTCAACAAATCTCAATATTGACGATAGTTTTTGTCGAAGACAAGTATATCACTACTTCAGTTGGATCAAATTTTAAGAAATATTCAAAACACTGATTCAATTTCTGATTTTCCGATGCACTAACTAATCATTCTCTCAGCTCTGGAAGTCTGAACCCAAGAATAAACTAATTATTTTCTCAAAAGTAAACCTATGAGCCTGCTCTACTCGAGGAAAAGCTTGGAACTTGATGTCTTTTATTTAGATTATGACATTTTGATATAGACTTAGTATCACAGCATATAAGGGGGACTATCTTACACGGTAGAGTGTTCACTTTGCATGGATATCGTACCAGAATCGATCTTCTTTTCCTTCAAATCCTCTGATCCCGAATTAAGGGTTTCCATTATATTTGATAACCGACCATAACTCTCCCTCAAAACAGATATCAACGACGCCCTTTTAATAATCAATACCTAAGATAATTTAAGACTTTCTACTGTATTTTTTGTTATTCTACGATATAAGTCACTAGAATGATCAGCAGGAGTTTTGTTTCACATTGTACTTTACCAACTTTAGATGCAAAAGGAAAGAGATAATTGCTCTGGTACTCAAATTCTTTATATCTATTCAACGGCTTTCATATGATTTGTGAAGATTGCCAAGTTTTTTCAAAGATGAATCTTTGTTATCTTTCTACTTAAAAGAGTGCCTTGAAAAATACATTTGTTTTATTAAAATCTTTATAGAAAATTAAACGAATTACCAATAAAGACATAAGGGGGACTAGCTCACATGGTAGAGCGCTCGCTTAGCATGCGAGAGGTACCAGGATCGATGCCCGGGTTCTCCAGTTCATTTAATCTAGCTCTAGGCTTTTGTTCAAAGACTGTGGAGGGACGGAGTTCCCGCTCAGAAAGAAATCTTTGATCTAGCTTACTTTCATCAAACGTCTTAACAAATCATAAAGTATCTTTAAATCATTGATCTTTTACTTGCTGAATAGCAGCCCAAACAAGAAAGGGAATTATCTTTACTTTAAACCTGCTCAATTCAGATGTTAAGTTTTTCTTTCAGGCGAGAAGATACTGTGCAAAATTCAAAACTCTTATTTTTATAGTTTAATTCGAATTGAAGATATCTTACTAAAGAGATAGCTCAATTAGATATCAGTGGCACTAGCGCACATGCTAGAGCGCTGGCTTCGCATGCGAGAGGTACTGGGATCGATGCCCGGGTCCTCCAATTCATTTGAATTTGATGGTAATATTTTCAACAAATCTCAATATTTACTATAGGTTTTGTCGAAGAGAAGTATATAACTACTTCAGTTGGATCAGATTTTCAGAAATATTCAAAACACTGATTCAATTTCTGATTTTCTAATGCACTAACTAATCATTCACTCAGCTCTGGAAGTCTGAACCCAAGAATAAACTAATTATTACCTCAAAAGTAAACCTATGAGCCTGCTCTAATCGAGGAAAAGCTTGGAACTTGATGTCTTTTATTTAAATTATGATATTTTGATATAGAGTTAGAATCACAGCATATAAGGGTGACTATCTTACACGGTAGTGTCTTCACATTGCATGGATAACGTACCAGAACCGATGTTCTTTTCCTTCAAATCCTCTGATCCCAAATTCAAGGGTCTCCATTATGTTTGATAACCGACCATAAATCTCCCTCAAAAAAGAAATCGATGACGCCCTTTTAATAACCAATAGCCAAGATAACTTAAGACTTTCTACTGAATTTTTTGTTATTGTACGATATAAATCAATAGAATGATCAGCAGGACTTTTGTTTCACATTGTACTTTACCAACTTTAGATGCAAAAGGAAAGAGATAATTGCCCTGGTACTGATATTCTTTATATCTATTCAACGGCTTTCATATGATTTTTGAAGATTGCCAAGTCTTTTTTCAAAGAAGAATTTTTGTTTTCTTTCTACTAAATAAAGTGCCTTGAAAAATACATTTGTTTTATTAAAATCTTTATTGAAAATTAAACAAATTACCAATAAAGACATAAGGGGGACTAGCTCACATGGTAGAGCGCTCGCTTAGCATGCGAGAGGTACCGGGATCGATGCCCGGGTCCTCCAGTTCATTTAATCTAGCTCTAGGCTTTTGTTCAAAGACTGTTGAGGGGCGGAGTTTTCGCTCAGAAAGAAATCTTTGATCTAGCTTCCTTTCATCAAACGTCTTAACAAATCATAAAGTCTCTTTAAATCATTGATGTTTTACTGGCTGAATAGCAGCCCAAACAAGAAAAGGAATTATCTTTACTTTAAACCTGCTCAATTCAGATGTTAAGTTTTTCTTTCAGGCGAGATGTTAAGTTTTTCTTTCAGGCGAGAAGATACTGTGCAAAATTCAAAACTCTTATTTTTATAGTTTAATTCGAATTGTAGATATCTTACTAAAGAGATAGCTCAATTAGATATTAGTGGGACTAGCTCACATGGTAGAGCGCTCGTTTCGCATGCGCGAGGTACTGGGATCGATGCCCGGGTCCTCCAATTCATTTGAACTTGATGGTAATATTTTCAACAAATCTCAATATTGACTATAGTTTTTGTCGAAGAGAAGTATATCACTACTTCAGTTGGATGAAATTTTAAGAAATATTCAAAACACTGATTCAATTTCTGATTTTCTAATGCACTAACTAATAAATTCTCTCAGCTCTGGAAGTCTGAACCCAAGAATAAACTAATTATTTTCTCAAAAGTAAACCTATGAGCCTGCTCTACTCGAGGAAAAGCTTGGAACTTGATGTCTTTTATTTAGATTATGACATTATGATATAGACTTAGTATCACAGCATATAAGGGGGACTATCTTACACGGTAGAGTGTTCACTTTGCATGGATATCGTACCAGAATCGATGTTCTTTTCCTTCAAATCCTCTGATCCCGAATTAAGGGTTTCCATTATATTTGATAACCGACCATAACTTTCCCTCAAAAAAGATATCAATGACGCCCTTTTAATAATCAATACCTAAGATAACTTAAGACTTTCTACTGAATTTTTTGTTATTGTACGATATAAATCACTAGAATGATCAGTAGGAGTTATGTTTCACATTGTACTTTACCAACTTTAGATGCAAAAAGAAAGAGATAATTGCCCTGGTACTGATATTCTTTATATCTATTCAACGGCTTTCATATGATTTCTGAAGATTGCCAAGTCTTTTTTCAAAGATGAATCTTTGTTTTCTTTCTACTTAATAAAGTGCCTTGAAAAATACAACTGTTTTATTAAAATCTTTATAGAAAATTAAACGAATTACCTAGCAAGACATAAGGGGGACTAGCTCACATGGTAGAGCGCTCGCTTAGCATGCGAGAGGTACTGGAATCGAAGCCCAGGTCCTCCAATTCATTTAATCTAGCTCTAGGCTTCTGTTCAAAGACTGTGGAGGGACGGAGTTTCCGCTCAGAAAGAAATCTTTGATCTAGCTTACTTTCATCAAACGTCTTAACAAATCATAAAGTATCTTTAAATCATTGATCTTTTAATTGCTGAATAGCAGCCCAAACAAGAAAGGGAATTATCTCAACTTTAAACCTGCTCAATTCAGATGTTAAGTTTTTCTTTCAGGCGAGAAGATACTGTGCAAATTTCAAAGCCTTTATTTTTATAGTTAAATTAGAACGGAAGATATCTTACTAAAGAGATAGCTCAATTAGATATCAGGGGGACTAGCTCACATGGTA
This sequence comes from Pelagia noctiluca, assembly GCA_963924455.1. Classification (NCBI taxonomy): domain Eukaryota; kingdom Metazoa; phylum Cnidaria; class Scyphozoa; order Semaeostomeae; family Pelagiidae; genus Pelagia; species Pelagia noctiluca. Next base: position 6,170,033 of record OZ004318.1, read on the forward strand.
GAGCGCTCGCTTCGCATGCGCGAGGTACTGGGATCGATGCCCGGGTCCTCCAATTCATTTGAACTTGATGGTAATATTTTCAACAAATCTCAATATTGACTATAGTTTTTGTCGAAGAGAAGTATATCACTACTTCAGTTGGATCAAATTTTAAGAAATATTCAAAACACTGATTCAATTTCTGATTTTCTAATGCACTAACTAATCATTCTCTCAGCTCTGGAAGTCTGAACCCAAGAATAAACTAATTATTTTCTCAAAAGTAAACCTATGAGCCTGCTCTACTCGAGGAAAAGCTTGGAACTTGATGTCTTTTATTTAGATTATGACATTTTGATATAGACTTAGTATCACAGCATATAAGGGGGACTATCTTACACGGTAGAGTGTTCACTTTGCATGGATATCGTACCAGAATCGATGTTCTTTTCCTTCAAATCCTCTGATCCCGAATTAAGGGTTTCCATTATATTTGATAACCGACCATAACTCTCCCTCAAAAAAGATATCAACAACGCCCTTTTAATAATTAATACCTAAGATAATTTAAGACTTTCTACTGTATTTTTTGTTATTCTACGATATAAGTCACTAGAATGATCAGCAGGAGTATTGTTTCACATTGTACTTTACCAACTTTAGATGCAAAAGGAAAGAGATAATTGCTGTGGTACTCAAATTCTTTATATCTATTCAACGGCTTTCATATGATTTGTGAAGATTGCCAAGTCTTTTTTCAGAGATGAATCTTTGTTTTCTTTCTACTAATTAAAGTGCCTTGAAAAATACATATGTTTTATTAAAATCTTTATAGAAAATTAAACGAATTACCAATAAAGACATAAGGGGGACTAGCTCACATGGTAGAGCGCTCGCTTAGCATGCGAGAGGTACCGGGATCGATGCCCGGGTCCTCCAGTTCATTTAATCTAGCTCTAGGCTTTTCTTCAAAGACTGTGGAGGGACGGAGTTTCCGCTCAGAAAGAAATCTTTGATCTAGCTTACTTTCATCAAACGTCTTAACAAATCATAAAGTATCTTTAAATCATTGATCTTTTACTTGCTGAATAGCAGCCCAAACAAGAAAGGGAATTATCTTTACTTTAAACCTGCTCAATTCAGATGTTAAGTTTTTCTTCCAGTCGAGAAGATACTGTGCAAAATTCAAAACTCTTATTTTTATAGTTTAATTCGAATTGAAGATATCTTACTAAAGAGATAGCTCAATGAGATATCAGGGGGACTAGCTCACATGGTAGAGCGCTCGCTTCGCATGCGAGAGATACTGGGATCGATGCCCGGGTCCTCCAATTCATTTGAATTTGATGGTAATATTTTCAACAAATCTCAATATTGACTATAGTTTTTGTCGAAGAGAAGTATGTAACTACTTCAGTTGGATCAGATTTTGAGGAATATTCAAAACACTGATTCAATTTCTGATTTTCTAATGCACTAACTAATCATTCTCTCAGCTCTGGAAGTCTGAACCCAAGAATAAACTAATTATTTCCTCAAAAGAAAACCTATGAGCCTGCTCTTATCGAGGAAAAGCTTGGAACTTGATGTCTTATATTTAAATTATGGCATTTGGATATAGAGTTAGTATCACAGCATATAAGGGTGACTATCTTACACGGTAGTGTCTTCATATTGCATGGATAACGTACCAGAACCGATGTTCTTTTCCTTCAAATCCTCTGATCCCAAATTCAAAGGTCTCCATTATGTTTGATAACCGACCATAAATCTCCCTCAAAAAAGAAATTGATGACGCCCTTTTAACAACCAATAGCTAAGATAACTTAAGACTTTCTACTGAATTTTTTGTTATTCTACGATATATATCACTAGAATGATCAGCAGGAGTTTTGTTTCCCATTGTACTTTACCAACTTTAGATGCAAAAGGAAAGAGATAATTGCCCTGGTACTGATATTCTTTATATCTATTCAACGGCTTTCATATGATTTGTGAAGATTGCCAAGTCTTTTTTCAAAGATGAATCTTTGTTTTCTTTCTACTTAATAAAGTGCCTTGAAAAATACATTTGTTTTATTAAAATCTTTATAGAAAATTAAACAAATTACCAATAAAGACATAAGGGGGACTAGCTCACATGGTAGAGCGCTCGCTTAGCATGCGAGAGGTACCGGGATCGATGCCCGGGTCCTCCAGTTCTTTAATCTAGCTCTAGGCTTTTGTTCAAAGACTGTGGAGGGACGGAGTTTTCGCCCAGAAAGAAATCTTTGATCTAGCTTACTTTCATCAAAAGTCTTCACAAATCATAAAGTTTCTTAAAATCATTGATGTTTTACTGGCTGAATAGCAGCCCAAACAAGAAAGAGAATTATCTTTACTTTAAACCTGCTCAATTCAGATCTTAAGTTTTTCTTCCAGGCGAGAAGATACTGTGCAAAATTCAAAACTCTTATTTTTATAGTTTAATTCGAATTGAAGATATCTTACTAAAGAGATAGCTCAATTAGCTATCAGTGGCACTAGCTCACATGGTAGAGCGCTGGCTTCGCATGCGCAAGGTACTGGGATCGATGCCCGGGTCCTCCAATTCATTTGAACTTGATGGTAATATTTTCAACAAATCTCAATATTGACTATAGGTTTTGTCGAAGAGAAGTATATAACTACTTCAGTTGGATCAGATTTTCAGAAATATTCAAAACACTGATTCAATTTCTGATTTTCTAATGCACTTACTAATCATTCTCTCAGCTCTGGAAGTCTGAACCCAAGAATAAACTAATTATTTCCTCAAAAGTAAACCTATGAGCCTGCTCTAATCGAGGAAAAGCTTGGAACTTGATGTCTTTTATTTAAATTATGATATTTTGATATAGAGTTAGAATCACAGCATATAAGGGTGACTATCTTACACGGTAGTGTCTTCACATTGCATGGATAACGTACCAGAACCGATGTTCTCTTCCTTCAAATCCTCTGATCCCAAATTCAAGGGTCTCCATTATGTTTGATAACCGACCATAAATCTCCCTCAAAAAAGAAATCGTTGACGCCCTTTTAATAACCAATGGCCAAGATAACTTAAGACTTCCTACTGAATTTTTTGTTATTGTACGATATAAATCACTAGAATGATCAGCAGGAGTCTTTTTTCACATTGTACTTTACCAACTTTAGATGCAAAAGGAAAGAGATAATTGCCCTGGTACTGATATTCTTTATATCTATTCAACGGCTTTCATATGATTTGTGAAGATTGCCAAGTCTTTTTTCAAAGATGAATCTTTGTTTTCTTTCTACTTAATAAAGTGCCTTGAAAAATACATTTGTTTTATTAAAATCTTTATAGAAAATTAAACAAATTACCAATAAAGACATAAGGGGGACTAGCTCACATGGTAGAGCGCTCGCTTAGCATGCGAGAGGTACCGGGATCGATGCCCGGGTCCTCCAGTTCTTTAATCTAGCTCTAGGCTTTTGTTCAAAGACTGTGGAGGGACGGAGTTTTCGCCCAGAAAGAAATCTTTGATCTAGCTTACTTTCATCAAACGTCTTCACAAATCATAAAGTTTCTTAAAATCATTGATGTTTTACTGGCTGAATAGCAGCCCAAACAAGAAAGAGAATTATCTTTACTTTACACCTGCTCAATTCAGATCTTAAGTTTTTCTTCCAGGCGAGAAGATACTGTGCAAAATTCAAAACTCTTATTTTTATAGTTTAATTCGAATTGAAGATATCTTACTAAAGAGATAGCTCAATTAGCTATCAGTGGCACTAGCTCACATGGTAGAGCGCTGGCTTCGCATGCGCAAGGTACTGGGATCGATGCCCGGGTCCTCCAATTCATTTGAACTTGATGGTAATATTTTCAACAAATCTCAATATTGACTATAGGTTTTGTCGAAGAGAAGTATATAACTACTTCAGTTGGATCAGATTTTCAGAAATATTCAAAACACTGATTCAATTTCTGATTTTCTAATGCACTTACTAATCATTCTCTCAGCTCTGGAAGTCTGAACCCAAGAATAAACTAATTATTTCCTCAAAAGTAAACCTATGAGCCTGCTCTAATCGAGGAAAAGCTTGGAACTTGATGTCTTTTATTTAAATTATGATATTTTGATATAGAGTTAGAATCACAGCATATAAGGGTGACTATCTTACACGGTAGTGTCTTCACATTGCATGGATAACGTACCAGAACCGATGTTCTCTTCCTTCAAATCCTCTGATCCCAAATTCAAGGGTCTCCATTATGTTTGATAACCGACCATAAATCTCCCTCAAAAAAGAAATCGTTGACGCCCTTTTAATAACCAATGGCCAAGATAACTTAAGACTTCCTACTGAATTTTTTGTTATTGTACGATATAAATCACTAGAATGATCAGCAGGAGTCTTTTTTCACATTGTACTTTACCAACTTTAGATGCAAAAGGAAAGAGATAATTGCCCTGGTACTGATATTCTTTATATCTATTCAACGGCTTTCATATGATTTGTGAAGATTGCCAAGTCTTTTTTCAAAGATGAATCTTTGTTTTCTTTCTACCTAATAAAGTGCCTTGAAAAATACATTTGTTTTATTAAAATCTTTATAGAAAATTAAACAAATTACCAATAAAGACATAAGGGGGAGTAGCTCACATGGTAGAGCGCTCGCTTAGCATGCGAGAGGTACCGGGATCGATGTCCGGGTCCTCCAGTTCATTTAATCTAGCTCTAGGCTTTTGTTCAAAGACTGTGGAGGGACGGAGTTTTCGCTCAGAAAGAAATCTTTGATCTAGCTTACTTTCATCAAACGTCTTAACAAATCATAAAGTATCTTTAAATCATTGATCTTTTACTTGCTGAATAGCAGCCCAAACAAGAAAGGGAATTATCTTTACTTTAAACCTGCTCAATTCAGATGTTAAGTTTTTCTTTCAGGCGAGAAGATACTGTGCAAAATTCAAAACTCTTATTTTTATAGTTTAATTCGATTGAAGATATCTTACTAAAGAGATAGCTCAATTAGATATCAGGGGGACTAGCTCACATGGTGGAGCGCTCGCTTCGCATGCGAGAGGTACTGGGATCGATGCCCGGGTCCTCCAATTCATTTGAACTTGATGGTAATATTTTCAACAAATCTCAATATTGACTATAGTTTTTGTTGAAGAGAAGTATGTAACTACTTCAGTTGGATCAGATTTTGAGGAATATTCAAAACACTGATTCAATTTCTGATTTTCTAATGCACTAACTAATCATTCTCTCAGCTCTGGAAGTCTGAACCCAAGAATAAACTAATTATTTCCTCAAAAGTAAACCTATGAGCCTGCTCTAATCGAGGAAAAGCTTGGAACTTGATGTCTTATATTTAAATTATGGCATTTGGATATAGAGTTAGTATCACAGCATATAAGGGTGACTATCTTACACGGTAGTGTCTTCACATTGCATGGATAACGTACCAGAACCGATGTCCTTTCCTTCAAATCCTCTGATCCCAAATTCAAAGGTCTCCATTATGTTTGATAACCGACCATAAATCTCCCTCAAAAAAGAAATTGAAGACGCCCTTTTAATAACCAATAGCTAAGATAACACAAGACTTTCTACTGAATTTTTTGTTATTCTACGATATATATCACTAGAATGATCAGCAGGAGTTTTGTTTCACATTGTACTTTACCAACTTTAGATGCAAAAGGAAAGAGATAATTGCCCTGGTACTGATATTCTTTATATCTATTCAACGGCTTTCATATGATTTGTGAAGATTGCCAAGTCTTTTTTCAAAGATGAATCTTTGTTTTCTTTCTACTTAATAAAGTGCCTTGAAAAATACATTTGTTTTATTAAAATCTTTATAGAAAATTAAACAAATTACCAATAAAGACATAAGGGGGACTAGCTCACATGGTAGAGCGCTCGCTTAGCATGCGAGAGGTACCGGGATCGATGCCCGGGTCCTCCAGTTCTTTAATCTAGCTCTAGGCTTTTGTTCAAAGACTGTGGAGGGACGGAGTTTTCGCTCAGAAAGAAATCTTTGATCTAGCTTACTTTCATCAAACGTCTTCACAAATCATAAAGTTTCTTAAAATCCTTGATGTTTTACTGGCTGAATAGCAGCCCAAACAAGAAAGGGAATTATCTTTACTTAACACCTGCTCAATTCAGATCTTAAGTTTTTCTTCCAGGCGAGAAGATACTATGCAAAATTCAAAACTCTTATTTTTATAGTTTAATTCGAATTGAAGATATCTTACTAAAGAGATAGCTCAATTAGATATCAGTGGCACTAGCTCACATGGTAGAGCGCTGGCTTCGCATGCGCAAGGTACTGGGATCGATGCCCGGGTCCTCCAATTCATTTGAACTTGATGGTAATATTTTCAACAAATCTCAATATTGACTATAAGTTTTGTCGAAGAGAAGTATATAACTACTTCAGTTGGATCAGATTTTCAGAAATATTCAAAACACTGATTCAATTTCTGATTTTCGAATGCACTAACTAATCATTCTGTCAGCTCTGGAAGTCTGAACCCAAGAATAAACTAATTATTTCCTCAAAAGTAAACCTATGAGCCTGCTCTAATCGATGAAAAGCTTGGAACTTGATGTCTTTTATTTAAATTAAGATATTTTGATATAGAGTTAGAATCACAGCATATAAGGGTGACTATCTTACACGGTAGTGTCTTCACATTGCATGGATAACGTACCAGAACCGATGTTCTTTTCCTTCAAATCCTCTGATCCCAAATTCAAGGGTCTCCATTATGTTTGATAACCTACCATAAATCTCCCTCAAAAAAGAAATCGATGACGCCCTTTTAATAACCAATGGCCAAGATAACTTAAGACTTTCTACTGAATTTTTTGTTATTGTACGATATAAATCACTAGAATGATCAGCAGGAGTCTTTTTTCACATTGTACTTTACCAACTTTAGATGCAAAAGGAAAGAGATAATTGCCCTGGTACTGATATTCTTTATATCTATTCAACGGCTTTCATATGATTTCTGAAGATTGCCAAGTCTTTTTTCAAGGATGAATCTTTGTTTTCTTTCTACTAAATAAAGTGCCTTGAAAAATACATTTGTTTTATTAAAATCTTTATAGAAAATTAAACAAATTACCAATAAAGACATAAGGGGGACTAGCTCACATGGTAGAGCGCTCGCTTAGCATGCGAGAGGTACCAGGATCGATGCCCGGGTCCTCCAGTTCATTTAATCTAGCTCTAGGCTTTTGTTCCAAGACTGTGGAGGGACGGAGTTTTCGCTCAGAAAGAAATCTTTGATCTAGCTTACTTTCATCAAACGTCTTAACAAATCATAAAGTATCTTTAAATCATTGATCTTTTACTTGCTGAATAGCAGCCCAAACAAGAAAGGGAATTATCTTTACTTTAAACCTGCTCAATTCAGATGTTAAGTTTTCTTTTCAGGCGAGAAGATACTGTGCAAAATTCAAAACTCTTATTTTTATAGTTTAATTCGAATTGAAGATATCTTACTAAAGAGATAGCTCAATTAGATATCAGGGGGACTAGCTCACATGGTGGAGCGCTCGCTTCGCATGCGAGAGGTACTGGGATCGATGCCCGGGTCCTCCAATTCATTTGAACTTGATGGTAATATTTTCAACAAATCTCAATATTGACTATAGTTTTTGTCAAAGAGATATATGTAACTACTTCAGTTGGATCAGATTTTGAGGAATATTCAAAACACTGATTCAATTTCTGATTTTCTAATGCACTAACTAATCATTCTCTCAGCTCTGGAAGTCTGAACCCAAGAATAAACTAATTATTTCCTCAAAAGTAAACCTATGAGCCTGCTCTAATCGAGGAAAAGCTTGGAACTTGATATCTTATATTTAAATTATGGCATTTGGATATAGAGTTAGTATCACAGCATATAAGGGTGACTATCTTACACGGTAGTGTCTTCACATTGCATGGATAACGTACCAGAACCGATGTTCTTTTCCTTCAAATCCTCTGATCCCAAATTCAAAGGTCTCCATTATGTTTGATAACCGACCATAAATCTCCCTCAAAAAAGAAATTGATGACGCCCTTTTAATAACCAATAGCTAAGATAACTTAAGACTTTCTACTGAATTTTTTGTTATTCTACGATATATATCACTAGAATGATCAGCAGGAGTTTTGTTTCACATTGTACTTTACCAAATTTAGATGCAAAAGGAAAGAGATAATTGCCCTGGTACTGATATTCTTTATATCTATTCAACGGCTTTCATATGATTTGTGAAGATTGCCAAGTCTTTTTTCAAAGATGAATCTTTGTTTTCTTTCTACTTAATAAAGTGCCTTGAAAAATACATTTGTTTTATTAAAATCTTTATAGAAAATTAAACAAATTACCAATAAAGACATAAGGGGGACTAGCTCACATGGTAGAGCGCTCGCTTAGCATGCGAGAGGTACCGGGATCGATGCCCGGGTCCTCCAGTTCTTTAATCTAGCTCTAGGCTTTTGTTCAAAGACTGTGGAGGGACGGAGTTTTCGCTCAGAAAGAAATCTTTGATCTAGCTTACTTTCATCAAACGTCTTCACAAATCATAAAGTTTCTTAAAATCCTTGATGTTTTACTGGCTGAATAGCAGCCTAAACAAGAAAGAGAATTATCTTTACTTTACACCTGCTTAATTCAGATGTTAAGTTTTTCTTCCAGTCGAGAAGATACTGTGCAAAATTAAAAACTCTTATTTTTATAGTTTATTTCGAATTGAAGATATCTTACTAAAGAGATAGCTCAATGAGATATCAGGGGGACTAGCTCACATGGTAGAGCGGTCGCTTCGCATGCGAGAGGTACTGGGATCGATGCCCGGGTCCTCCAATTCATTTGAACTTGATGGTAATATTTTCAACAAATCTCAATATTGACTATAGTTTTTGTCGAAGAGATATATGTAACTACTTCAGTTGGATCAGATTTTGAGGAATATTCAAAACACTGATTCAATTTCTGATTTTCTAATGCACTAACTAATCATTCTCTCAGCTCTGGAAGTCTGAACCCAAGAATAAACTAATTATTTCCTCAAAAGTAAACCTATGAGCCTGCTCTAATCGAGGAAAAGCTTGGAACTTGATGTCTTATATTTAAATTATGGCATTTGGATATAGAGTTAGTATCACAGCATATAAGGGGGACTATCTTACACGGTAGAGTGTTCACTTTGCATGGATATCGTACCAGAATCGATGTTCTTTTCCTTCAAATCCTCTGATCCCGAATTAAGGGTTTCCATTATATTTGATAACCGACCATAACTCTCCCTCAAAAAAGATATCAACGACGCCCTTTTAATAATCAATACCTAAGATAATTTAAGACTTTCTACTGTATTTTTTGTTATTCTACGATATATATCACTAGAATGATCAGCAGGAGTTTTGTTTCACATTGTACTTTACCAACTTTAGATGCAAAAGGAAAGAGATAATTGCTCTGGTACTCAAATTCTTTATATCTATTCAACGGCTTTCATATGATTTGTGAAGATTGCCAACTCTTTTTTCAAAGATGAATCTTTGTTTTCTTTCTACTAAATAAAGTCCCTGGAAAAATACATTTGTTTTATTAAAATCTTTATAGAAAATTAAACGAATTACCAATAAAGACATAAGGGGGACTAGCTCATATGGTAGAGCGCTCGCTTAGCATGCGAGAGGTACCGGGATCGATGCCCAGGTCCTCCAGTTCATTTAATCTAGCTCTAGGCTTTTGTTCAAAGACTGTGGAGGGACGGAGTTTCCGCTCAGAAAGAAATCTTTGATCTAGCTTACTTTCATCAAACGTCTTAACAAATCATAAAGTATCTTTAAATCATTGATCTTTTACTTGCTGAATAGCAGCCCAAACAAGAAAGGGAATTATCTTTACTTTTAACCTGCTCAATTCAGATGTTAAGTTTTTCTTCCAGTCGAGAAGATACTGTGCAAAATTCAAAACTCTTATTTTTATAGTTTATTTCGAATTGAAGATATCTTACTAAAGAGATAGCTCAATGAGATATCAGGGGGACTAGCTCGCATGGTAGAGCGCTCGCTTCGCATGCGAGAGGTACTGGGATCGATGCCCGGGTCCTCCAATTCATTTGAACTTGATGGTAATATTTTCAACAAATCTCAATATTGACTATAGTTTTTGTCGAAGAGATATATGTAACTACTTCAGTTGGATCAGATTTTGTGGAATATTCAAAACACTGATTCAATTTCTGATTTTCTAATGCACTAACTAATCATTCTCTCAGCTCTCAGCTCTGGAAGTCTGAACCCGAGAATAAACTAATTATTTCCTCAAAAGTAAACCTATGAGCCTGCTCTAATCGAGGAAAAGCTTGGAACTTGATATCTTATATTTAAATTATGGCATTTGGATATAGAGTTAGTATCACAGCATATAAGGGTGACTATCTTACACGGTAGTGTCTTCACATTGCATGGATAACGTACCAGAACCGATGTTCTTTTCCTTCAAATCCTCTGATCCCAAATTCAAAGGTCTCCATTATGTTTGATAACCGACCATAAATCTCCCTCAAAAAAGAAATTGATGACGCCCTTTTAATAACCAATAGCTAAGATAACTTAAGACTTTCTACTGAATTTTTTGTTATTCTACGATATATATCACTAGAATGATCAGCAGGAGTTTTGTTTCACATTGTACTTTACCAACTTTAGATGCAAAAGGAAAGAGATAATTGCCCTGGTACTGATATTCTTTATATCTATTCAACGGCTTTCATATGATTTGTGAAGATTGCCAAGTCTTTTTTCAAAGATGAATCTTTGTTTTCTTTCTACTTAATAAAGTGCCTTGAAAAATACATTTGTTTTATTAAAATCTTTATAGAAAATTAAACAAATTACCAATAAAGACATAAGGGGGACTAGCTCACATGGTAGAGCGCTCGCTTAGCATGCGAGAGGTACCGGGATCGATGCCTGGGTCCTCCAGTTCTTTAATCTAGCTCTAGGCTTTTGTTCAAAGACTGTGGAGGGACGGAGTTTTCGCTCAGAAAGAAATCTTTGATCTAGCTTACTTTCATCAAACGTCTTCACAAATCATAAAGTTTCTTAAAATCCTTGATGTTTTACTGGCTGAATAGCAGCCTAAACAAGAAAGAGAATTATCTTTACTTTACACCTGCTTAATTCAGATGTTAAGTTTTCTTCCAGTCGAGAAGATACTGTGCAAAATTCAAAATTCTTATTTTTATAGTTAAATTCGAATGGAAGATATCTTACTAAAGAGATAGCTAAATTAGATATCAGGGGTACTAGCACACATGGTAGAGCGCTCGCTTTGCATGCGAGAGGTACCGGGATCGATGCCCGGGTCCTCCAGTTCATTTAATCTAGCTCTAGGCTTTTGTTCAAAGACTGTGGAGGGACGGAGTTTTTGCTAAGAAAGAAATCTTTGATCTAGCTTACTTTCATCAAACGTCTTAACAAATCATGAAGTTTCTTTAAATCATGGATGTTTTACTGGCTGAATAGCAGCCCAAACAAGAAAGGGAATTATCTTTACTTTAAACCTGCTGAATTCAGATGTTACGTTTTTCTTCCAGTCGAGAAGATACTGTGTAAAATTAAAAACTCTTATTTTTATAGTTTAATTCGAATTGAAGATATCTTACTAAAGAGATAGCTCAAATAAATATCAGTGGGACTAGCTCAAATGGTAGAGCGCTCGCTTCGCATGCGAGAGGTACTGGGATCGATGCCCGGGTCCTCCAATTCATTTGAACTTGATGGTAATATTTTCAACAAATCTCATTTTTGACTATAGTTTTTGTCGAAGAGAAGTATATCACTACTTCAGTTGGATCAGATTTTAAGAAATATTCAAAACACTGATTCAATTTCTGATTTTCTAATGCACTAACTAATCATTCTCTCAGCTCTGGAAGTCTGAACCCAAGAATAAACTAATTATTTTCTCAAAAGTAAACCTATGAGCCTGCTCTACTCGAGGAAAAGCTTGGAACTTGATGTCTTTTATTTAGATTATGACATTTTGATATAGAGTTAGTATCACAGCATATAAGGGGGACTATCTTACACCGTAGAGTGTTCACTTTGCATGGATATCGTACCAGAATCTATGTTCTTTTCCTTCAAATCATCTGATCCCGAATTAAGGGTTTCCATTCTATTTGATAACCGACCATAACTCTCCCTCAAAAAAGATATCAATGACGCCCTTTTAATAACCAATACCTAAGATAACTTAAGACCTTCTACTGAATTTTTTGTTATTCTACGATATATATCACTAGAATGATCAGCAGGAGTTTTGTTTCACATTGTACTTTACCAACTTTAGATGCAAAAGGAAAGAGATAATTGCTCTGGTACTCAAATTCTTTATATCTATTCAACGGCTTTCATATGATTTGTGAAGATTGCCAAGTCTTTTTTCAAAGATGAATCTTCGTTTTCTTTCTACTTAATAAAGTGCCTTGAAAAATACAACCGTGTTTCTAAAATCTTTATAGAAAATTAAACGAATTACCAATAAAGACATAAGGGGGACTAGCTCACATGGTAGAGCGCTCGTTTAGCATGCGAGAGGCACCGGGATCGATGCCCGGGTCCTCCAGTTCATTTAATCTAGCTCTAGGCTTTTGTTTAAAGTCTGTGGCGGGACGGAATTTCCGCTCAGAAAGAAATCTTTGATCTAGCTTACTTTCATCAAACGTCTTAACAAATCATAAAGTATGTTTAAATCATTGATCTTTTACTTGCTGAATAGCAGCCTAAACAAGAAAGGGAATTATCTTTACTTTAAACCTGCTCAATTCAGATGTTAAGTTTTTCTTCCAGTCGAGAAGATACTGTGCAAAATTTAAAACTCTTATTTTTATAGTTAAATTCGAATTGAAGATATCTTACTAAAGAGATAGCTCAAATAAATATCAGTGGGACTAGCTCAAATGGTAGAGCGCTCGCTTCGCATGCGAGAGGTACTGGGATCGATGCCCGGGTCCTCCAATTCATTTGAACTTGATGGTAATATTTTCAACAAATCTCAATATTGACTATAGTTTTTGTCGAAGAGAAGTATATCACTACTTCAGTTGGATCAGATTTTAAGAAATATTCAAAACACTGATTCAATTTCTGATTTTCTAATGCACTAACTAATCATTCTCTCAGCTCTGGAAGTCTGAACCCAAGAATAAACTAATTATTTTCTCAAAAGTAAACCTATGAGCCTGCTCTAATCGAGGAAAAGCTTGGAACTTGATGTCTTATATTTAAATTATGGTATTTGGATATAGAGTTAGTATCACAGCATATAAGGGTGACTATCTTACACGGTAGTGTCTTCACATTGCATGGATAACGTACCAGAACCGATGTTCTTTTCCTTCAAATCCTCTGATCCCAAATTCAAAGGTCTTTATGATTTTTAAGACGTTTGATGAAAGTAAGCTAGATCAAAGATTTCTTTCTGAGCGGGAACTCCGTCCCTCCACAGTCTTTGAACAAAAGCCTAGAGCTAGATTAAATGAACTGGAGGACCCGGGCATCAAACCCGGTATCTCTCGCATGCTAAGCGAGCGCTCTACCATGTGAGCTAGTCCCCCTGATGTCTTTATAGGTTATTCGTTTAATTTTCTATAAAGATTTTAATAACACAGTTGTATTTTTCAAGGCACTTTATTAAGTAGAAAGAAAACAAAGATACATCTTTGAAAAAACACTTGGCAATCTTCAGAAATCATATAAAAGCCGTTGAATAGATATAAAGAATTTGAGTACCAGGGCAATTATCTCTTTCCTTTTGCATCTAAATTTGGTAAAGTACAATGTGAAACAAAACTCCTGCTGATCATTCTAGTGATATATATCGTAGAATAACAAAAAATTCAGTAGAAAGTCTTAAGTTATCTTAGCTATTGGTTATCAAAAGGGCGTCATCGATATCTTTTTTGAGGGAAAGTTATGGTCGGTTGTCAAACATGATGGAGACCCTTGAATTTGGGATCAGAGGATTTGAAGGAAAAGAACATCGGTTCTGGAACGATATGCATGCAAAGTGAACACTCTACCGTGTAAGATAGTCCCCATTATATGCTGTGATACTAACTCTATCTGTAAATGCTAATAATCTAAATAAGAGACATCATGTTCCAAGCTTTTTCTCGATTTGAGCAGGCTTATAAGTTTACTTATGAGAAAATAATTAGTTTATTCTTGGGTTCAGACTTCCAGAGCTGAGAGAATGATTAGTTACTGCATTAGAAAATCAGAAATTGAATCAGTGTTTTGAATATTTCTTAAAATCTGATCCAACTGAAGTAGTGATATACTTCTCTTCGACAAAAACTATAGTCAATATTGAGATTTGTTGAAAATATTACCATCAAGTTCAAATGAACTGGAGGACCCGGGCATCGATCCCAGTACCTCTCGCATGCAAAGCGAGCGCTCTACCATGTGAGCTAGTCCCCCTGATATCTAATTTAGCTATCTCTTTAGTAAGATATCTTCAATTCGAATTTAACTATAAAAATAAGAGTTTTGAATTTTGCACAGTATCTTCTCGACTGGAGGAAAAACTTTCATTTTGTTGGCGAAATCTTGGTGATTATTAGATTTATGTTAAAGCACCAAGCTATATATAGATTTGCAAACTTAGCAATCCAGGTCAATATATCTATCATCCGAATGAAGCAGGTTTAAAGTAAAGATAATTCCCTTTCTTGTTTGGGCTGCTATTCAGCAAGTAAAACATCAATGATTTAAAGAGACTTTATGATTTGTTAAGACGTTTGATGAAAGTAAGCAAGATCAAAGATTTCTTTTTGAGCGAAAACTCCGCCCCTCCACAGTCTTTGAACAAAAGCCTGATGTCTTTATAGGTTATTCGTTTAATTTTCTATAAAGATTTTCATAACACAGTTGTATTTTTCAAGGCACTTTATTAAGTAGAAAGAAAACAAAGATTCATCTTTGAAAAAATACTTGGCAATCTTCAGAAATCATATGAAAGCCGTTGAATAGATATAAAGAATTTGAGTACCAGGGCAATTATCTCTTTCCTTTTGCATCTAAATTTGGTAAAGTACAATGTGAAACAAAACTCCTGCTGATCATTCTAGTGATACATATCGTAGAATAACAAAAAATTCAGTAGAAAGTCTTAGGTTATCTTAGCTGTTGGTTATCAAAAGGGCGTCATCGATATCTTTTTTGAGGGAGAGTTATGGTCGGTTGTCAAACATGATGGAGACCCTTGAATTCGGGATCAGAGGATTTGAAGGAAAAGAACATCGGTTCTGGTACGATATGCATGCAAAGTGAACACTCTACCGTGTAAGATAGTCCCCCTTATATGCTGTGATACTAACTCTATATCAAAATGTCATAATCTAAATAAAAGACATCAAGTTCCAAGCTTTTCCTCGAGTAGAGCAGGCTCATAGGTTTACTTTTGAGAAAATAATTAGTTTATTCTTTGGTTCAGACTTCCAGAGCTGAGAGAATGATTAGTTAGTGCATTAGAAAATCAGAAATTGAATCAGTGTTTTGAATATTTCTTAAAATCTGATCCAACTGAAGTAGTGATATACTTCTCTTCGACAAAAACTATAGTCAATATTGAGATTTGTTGAAAATATTACCATCAAGTTCAAATGAATTGGAGGACCCGGGCATCGATCCCAGTACCTCTCGCATGCGAAGCGAGCGCTCTACCATTTGAGCTAGTCCCACTGATATTTATTTGAGCTATCTCTTTAGTAAGATATCTTCAATTCGAATTTAACTATAAAAATAAGAGTTTTAAATTTTGCACAGTATCTTCTCGACTGGAAGAAAAACTTAACATCTGAATTGAGCAGGTTTAAAGTAAAGATAATTCCCTTTCTTGTTTAGGCTGCTATTCAGCAAGTAAAAGATCAATGATTTAAACATACTTTATGATTTGTTAAGACGTTTGATGAAAGTAAGCTAGATCAAAGATTTCTTTCTGAGCGGAAATTCCGTCCCGCCACAGACTTTAAACAAAAGCCTAGAGCTAGATTAAATGAACTGGAGGACCCGGGCATCGATCCCGGTGCCTCTCGCATGCTAAACGAGCGCTCGACCATGTGAGCTAGTCCCCCTTATGTCTTTATTGGTAATTCGTTTAATTTTCTATAAAGATTTTAGAAACACGGTTGTATTTTTCAAGGCACTTTATTAAGTAGAAAGAAAACGAAGATTCATCTTCGAAAAAAGACTTGGCAATCTTCACAAATCATATGAAAGCCGTTGAAAAGATATAAAGAATTTGAGTACCAGAGCAATTATCTCTTTCCTTTTGCATCTAAAGTTGGTAAAGTAGAATGTGAAACAAAACTCCTGCTGATCATTCTAGTGATATATATCGTAGAATAACAAAAAATTCAGTAGAAGGTCTTAAGTTATCTTAGGTATTGGTTATTAAAAGGGCGTCATTGATATCTTTTTTGAGGGAGAGTTATGGTCGGTTATCAAATAGAATGGAAACCCTTAATTCGGGATCAGATGATTTGAAGGAAAAGAACATAGATTCTGGTACGATATCCATGCAAAGTGAACACTCTACGGTGTAAGATAGTCCCCCTTATATGCTGTGATACTAACTCTATATCAAAATGTCATAATCTAAATAAAAGACATCAAGTTCCAAGCTTTTCCTCGAGTAGAGCAGGCTCATAGGTTTACTTTTGAGAAAATAATTAGTTTATTCTTGGGTTCAGACTTCCAGAGCTGAGAGAATGATTAGTTAGTGCATTAGAAAATCAGAAATTGAATCAGTGTTTTGAATATTTCTTAAAATCTGATCCAACTGAAGTAGTGATATACTTCTCTTCGACAAAAACTATAGTCAATATTGAGATTTGTTGAAAATATTACCATAAAGTTCAAATGAATTGGAGGACCCGGGCATCGATCCCAGTACCTCTCGCATGCAAAGCAAGCGCTCTACCACGTGAGCTAGTCACCCTGATATCTAATTGAGCTATCTCTTTAGTAAGATATTTTCAATTCGAATTAAACTATAAAAATAAGAGTTTTGAATTTTGCACAGTATCTTCTCGCCTGGAAGAAAAACTTAAGATCTGAATTGAGCAGGTTTAAAGTAAAGATAATTCTCTTTCTTGTTTGGGCTGCTATTCAGCCAGTAAAACATCAAGGATTTTAAGAAACTTTATGATTTGTGAAGACGTTTGATGAAAGTAAGCTAGATCAAAGATTTCTTTCTGAGCGAAAACTCCGTCCCTCCACAGTCTTTGAACAAAAGCCTAGAGCTAGATTAAAGAACTGGAGGACCCGGGCATCGATCCCGGTACCTCTCGCATGCTAAGCGAGCGCTCTACCATGTGAGCTAGTCCCCCTTATGTCTTTATTGGTAATTTGTTTAATTTTCTATAAAGATTTTAATAAAACAAATGTATTTTTCAAGGCACTTTATTAAGTAGAAAGAAAACAAAGATTCATCTTTGAAAAAAGACTTGGCAATCTTCACAAATCATATGAAAGCCGTTGAATAGATATAAAGAATATCAGTACCAGGGCAATTATCTCTTTCCTTTTGCATCTAAAGTTGGTAAAGTACAATGTGAAACAAAACTCCTGCTGATCATTCTAGTGATATATATCGTAGAATAACAAAAAATTCAGTAGAAAGTCTTAAGTTATCTTAGCTATTGGTTATTAAAAGGGCGTCATCAATTTTTTTTTTGAGGGAGATTTATGGTCGGTTATCAAACATAATGGAGACCTTTGAATTTGGGATCAGAGGATTTGAAGGAAAAGAACATCGGTTCTGGTACGTTATCCATGCAATGTGAAGACACTACCGTGTAAGATAGTCACCCTTATATGCTGTGATACTAACTCTATATCTAAATGCCATAATTTAAATATAAGACATCAAGTTCCAAGCTTTTCCTCGATTAGAGCAGGCTCATAGGTTTACTTTTGAGGAAATAATTAGTTTATTCTTGGGTTCAGACTTCCAGAGCTGAGAGAATGATTAGTTAGTGCATTAGAAAATCAGAAATTGAATCAGTGTTTTGAATATTCCTCAAAATCTGATCCAACTGAAGTAGTTACATACTTCTCTTCGACAAAAACTATAGTCAATATTGAGATTTGTTGAAAATATTACCATCAAGTTCAAATGAATTGGAGGACCCGGGCATCGATCCCAGTACCTCTCGCATGCGAAGCGACCGCTCTACCATGTGAGCTAGTCCCCCTGATATCTCATTGAGCTATTTCTTTAGTAAGATATCTTCAATTCGAAATAAACTATAAAAATAAGAGTTTTGAATTTTGCACAGTATCTTCTCGACTGGAAGAAAAACTTAACATCTGAATTAAGCAGGTGTAAAGTAAAGATAATTCTTTTTCTTGTTTGGGCTGCTATTCAGCCAGTAAAACATCAAGGATTTTAAGAAACTTTATGATTTGTGAAGACGTTTGATGAAAGTAAGCTAGATCAAAGATTTCTTTCTGAGCGAAAACTCCGTCCCTCCACAGTCTTTGAACAAAAGCCTAGAGCTAGATTAAAGAACTGGAGGACCCGGGCATCGATCCCGGTACCTCTCGCATGCTAAGCGAGCGCTCTACCATGTGAGCTAGTCCCCCTTATGTCTTTATTGGTAATTTGTTTAATTTTCTATAAAGATTTTAATAAAACAAATGTATTTTTCAAGGCACTTTATTAAGTAGAAAGAAAACAAAGATTCATCTTTGAAAAAAGACTTGGCAATCTTCACAAATCATATGAAAGCCGTTGAATAGATATAAAGAATATCAGTACCAGGGCAATTATCTCTTTCCTTTTGCATCTAAAGTTGGTAAAGTACAATGTGAAACAAAACTCCTGCTGATCATTCTAGTGATATATATCGTAGAATAACAAAAAACTCAGTAGAAAGTCTTAAGTTATCTTAGCTATTGGTTATTAAAAGGGCGTCATCAATTTCTTTTTTGAGGGAGATTTATGGTCGGTTATCAAACATAATGGAGACCTTTGAATTTGGGATCAGAGGATTTGAAGGAAAAGAACATCGGTTCTGGTACGTTATCCATGCAATGTGAAGACACTACCGTGTAAGATAGTCACCCTTATATGCTGTGATACTAACTCTATATCCAAATGCCATAATTTAAATATAAGATATCAAGTTCCAAGCTTTTCCTCGATTAGAGCAGGCTCATAGGTTTACTTTTGAGGAAATAATTAGTTTATTCTTAGGTTCAGACTTCCAGAGCTGAGAGAATGATTAGTTAGTGCATTAGAAAATCAGAAATTGAATCAGTGTTTTGAATATTCCACAAAATCTGATCCAACTGAAGTAGTTACATATATCTCTTCGACAAAAACTATAGTCAATATTGAGATTTGTTGAAAATATTACCATCAAGTTCAAATGAATTGGAGGACCCGGGCATCGATCCCAGTACCTCTCGCATGCGAAGCGAGCGCTCTACCATGTGAGCTAGTCCCCCTGATATCTCATTGAGCTATCTCTTTAGTAAGATATCTTCAATTCGAAATAAACTATAAAAATAAGAGTTTTGAATTTTGCACAGTATCTTCTCGACTGGAAGAAAAACTTAACATCTGAATTGAGCAGGTTTAAAGTAAAGATAATCCCCTTTCTTGTTTGGGCTGCTATTCAGCAAGTAAAAGATCAATGATTTAAAGATACTTTATGATTTGTTAAGACGTTTGATGAAAGTAAGCTAGATCAAAGATTTCTTTCTGAGCGGAAACTCCGTCCCTCCACAGTCTTTGAACAAAAGCCTAGAGCTAGATTAAATGAACTGGAGGACCCGGGCATCGATCCCGGTACTTCTCGCATGCTAAGCGAGCGCTCTACCATATGAGCTAGGACCCCTTATGTCTTTATTGGTCATTCGTTTAATTTTCTATAAAGATTTTAATAAAACATATGTATTTTTCAAGGCACTTTATTTAGTAGAAAGAAAACAAAGATTCATCTTTGAAAAAAGACTTGGCAATCTTCACAAATCATATGAAAGCCGTTGAATAGATATAAAGAATTTGAGTACCAGAGCAATTATCTCTTTCCTTTTGCATCTAAAGTTGGTAAAGTACAATGTGAAACAAAACTCCTGCTGATCATTCTAGTGATATATATCGTAGAATAACAAAAAATACAGTAGAAAGTCTTAAATTATCTTAGGTATTGATTATTAAAAGGGCGTCGTTGATATCTTTTTTGAGGGAGAGTTATGGTCGGTTATCAAATATAATGGAAACCCTTAATTCGGGATCAGAGGATTTGAAGGAAAAGAACATCGATACTGGTACGATATCCATGCAAAGTGAACACTCTACCGTGGAAGATAGTCCCCCTTATATGCTGTGATACTAACTCTATATCCAAATGCCATAATTTAAATATAAGACATCAAGTTCCAAGCTTTTCCTCGATTAGAGCAGGCTCATAGGTTTACTTTTGAGGAAATAATTAGTTTATTCTTGGGTTCAGACTTCCAGAGCTGAGAGAATGATTAGTTAGTGCATTAGAAAATCAGAAATTGAATCAGTGTTTTGAATATTCCTCAAAATCTGATCCAACTGAAGTAGTTACATATATCTCTTCGACAAAAACTTTAGTCAATATTGAGATTTGTTGAAAATATTACCATCAAGTTCAAATGAATTGGAGGACCCGGGCATCGATCCCAGTACCTCTCGCATGCGAAGCGACTGCTCTACCATGTGAGCTAGTCCCCCTGATATCTCATTGAGCTATCTCTTTAGTAAGATATCTTCAATTCGAAATAAACTATAAAAATAAGAGTTTTGAATTTTGCACAGTATCTTCTCGACTGGAAGAAAAACTTAACATCTGAATTAAGCAGGTGTAAAGTAAAGATAATTCCCTTTCTTGTTTGGGCTGCTATTCAGCAAGTAAAAGATCAATGATTTAAAGATACTTTATGATTTGTTAAGACGTTTCATGAAAGTAAGCTAGATCAAAGATTTCTTTCTGAGCGAAAACTCCGTCCCTCCACAGTCTTTGAACAAAAGCCTAGAGCTAGATTAAATGAACTGGAGGACCCGGGCATCGATCCCGGTACCTCTCGCATGCTAAGCGAGCGCTCTACCATGTGAGCTAGGCCCCCTTATGTCTTTATTGGTAATTTGTTTAATTTTGTATAAAGATTTTAATAAAACAAATGTATTTTTCAAGGCACTTTATTAAGTAGAAAGAAAACAAAGATTCATCTTTGAAAAACGACTTGGCAATCTTCACAAATCATATGAAAGCCGTTGAATAGATATAAAGAATATCAGTACCAGGGCAATTATCTCTTTCCTTTTGCATCTAAAGTTGGTAAAGTACAATGTGAAAAAAGACTCCTGCTGATCATTCTAGTGATTTATATCGTACAATAACAAAAAATTCAGTAGAAAGTCTTAAGTTATCTTGGCCATCGGTTATTAAAAGGGCGTCATCGATTTCTTTTTTGAGGGAGATTTATGGTCGGTTATCAAACATAATGGAGACCCTTGAATTTGGGATCAGAGGATTTGAAGGAAAAGAACATCGGTTCTGGTACGTTATCCATGCAATGTGAAGACACTACCGTGTAAGATAGTCACCCTTATATGCTGTGATTCTAACTCTATATCAAAATATCATAATTTAAATAAAAGACATCAAGTTCCAAGCTTTTCCTCGATTAGAGCAGGCTCATAGGTTTACTTTTGAGGAAATAATTAGTTTATTCTTGGGTTCAGACTTCCAGAGCTGAGAGAATGATTAGTTAGTGCATTAGAAAATCAGAAATTGAATCAGTGTTTTGAATATTTCTGAAAATCTGATCCAACTGAAGTAGTTATATACTTCTCTTCGACAAAACCTATAGTCAATATTGAGATTTGTTGAAAAACTTACCATCAAGTTCAAATGAATTGGAGGACCCGGGCATCGATCCCAGTACCTTGCGCATGCGAAGCCAGCGCTCTACCATGTGAGCTAGTGCCACTGATAGCTAATTGAGCTATCTCTTTAGTAAGATATCTTCAATTCGAATTAAACTATAAAAATAAGAGTTTTGAATTTTGCACAGTATCTTCTCGCCTGGAAGAAAAACTTAAGATCTGAATTGAGCAGGTGTAAAGTAAAGATAATTCTCTTTCTTGTTTGGGCTGCTATTCAGCCAGTAAAACATCAATGATTTAAAGATACTTTATGATTTGTGAAGACGTTTGATGAAAGTAAGCTAGATCAAAGATTTCTTTCTGAGCGAAAACTGCGTCCCTCCACAGTCTTTGAACAAAAGCCTAGAGCTAGATTAAAGAACTGGAGGACCCGGGCATCGATCCCGGTACCTCTCGCATGCTAAGCGAGCGCTCTACCATGTGAGCTAGTCCCCCTTATGTCTTTATTGGTAATTTGTTTAACTTTCTATAAAGATTTTAATAAAACAGTTGTATTTTTCAAGGCACTTTATTAAGTAGAAAGAAAACGAAGATTCATCTTTGAAAAAAGACTTGGCAATCTTCACAAATCATATGAAAGCCGTTGAATAGATATAAAGAATATCAGTACCAGGGCAATTATCTCTTTCCTTTTGCATCTAAAGTTGGTAAAGTACAATGTGAAACAAAACTCCTGCTGATCATTATAGTGATATATATCGTAGAATAACAAAAAAATACAGTAGAAAGTCTTAAATTATCTTAGGTATTGATTATTAAAAGGGCGTCGTTGATATCTTTTTTGAGGGAGAGTTATGGTCGGTTATCAAATATAATGGAAACCCTTAATTCGGGATCAGAGGATTTGAAGGAAAAGAACATCGATTCTGGTACGATATCCATGCAAAGTGAACACTCTACCGTGTAAGATAGTCCCCCTTATATGCTGTGATACTAAGTCTATATCAAAATGTCATAATCTAAATAAAAGACATCAAGTTCCAAGCTTTTCCTCGAGTAGAGCAGGCTCATAGGTTTACTTTTGAGAAAATAATTAGTTTATTCTTGGGTTCAGACTTCCAGAGCTGAGAGAATGATTAGTTAGTGCATTAGAAAATCAGAAATTGAATCAGTGTTTTGAATATTTCTTAAAATTTGATCCAACTGAAGTAGTGATATACTTCTCTTCGACAAAAACTATAGTCAATATTGAGATTTGTTGAAAATATTACCATCAAGTTCAAATGAATTGGAGGACCCGGGCATCGATCCCAGTACCTCGCGCATGCGAAGCGAGCGCTCTACCATGTGAGCTAGTCCCCCTGATATCTAATTGAGCTATCTCTTTAGTAAGATATCTTCCATTCTAATTTAACTATAAAAATAAAGGCTTTGAAATTTGCACAGTATCTTCTCGCCTGAAAGAAAAACTTAACATCTGAATTGAGCAGGTTTAAAGTAAAGATAATTCCCTTTCTTGTTTGGGCTGCTATTCAGCAATTAAAAGATCAATGATTTAAGGATACTTTATGATTTGTTAAGACGTTTGATGAAAGTAAGCTAGATCAAAGATTTCTTTCTGAGCGGAAACTCCGTCCCTCAACAATCTTTGAACAGAAGCCTAGAGCTAGATTAAATGAATTGGAGGACCCGGGCTTCGATTCCGGTACCTCTCGCATGCTAAGCGAGCGCTCTACCATGTGAGCTAGTCCCCCTTATGTCTTGCTAGGTAATTCGTTTAATTTTCTATAAAGATTTTAATAAAACAGTTGTATTTTTCAAGGCACTTTATTAAGTAGAAAGAAAACAAAGATTCATCTTTGAAAAAAGACTTGGCAATCTTCAGAAATCATATGAAAGCCGTTGAATAGATATAAAGAATATCAGTACCAGGGCAATTATCTCTTTCCTTTTGCATCTAAAGTTGGTAAAGTACAATGTGAAACATAACTCCTACTGATCATTCTAGTGATTTATATCGTACAATAACAAAAAATTCAGTAGAAAGTCTTAAGTTATCTTAGGTATTGATTATTAAAAGGGCGTCATTGATATCTTTTTTGAGGGAGAGTTATGGTCGGTTGTCAAACATGATGGAGACCCTTGAATTCGGGATCAGAGGATTTGAAGGAAAAGAACATCGGTTCCGGTACGATATCCATGCAAAGTGAACACTCTACCGTGTAAGATAGTCCCCCTTATATGCTGTGATACTAAGTCTATATCAAAATGTCATAATCTAAATAAAAAACATCAAGTTCCAAGCTTTTCCTCGAGTAGAGCAGGCTCATAGGTTTACTTTTGAGGAAATAATTAGTTTATTCTTGGGTTCAGACTTCCAGAGCTGAGAGAATTTATTAGTTAGTGCATTAGAAAATCAGAAATTGAATCGGTGTTTTGAATATTTCTAAAAATCTGATCCAACTGAAGTAGTGATATACTTCTCTTTAACAAAAACTATAGTCAATATTGAGATTTGTTGAAAATATTACCATCAAGTTCAAATGAATTGGAGGACCCGGGCATCGATCCCAGTACCTCTCGCATGCGAAGCGAGCGCTCCACCATGTGAGCTAGTCCCCCTGATATCTAATCGAGCTATCTCTTTAGTAAGATATCTTCAATTCGAATTAAACTATAAAAATAAGAGTTTTGAATTTTGCACAGTATCTTCTCGCCTGAAAAGAAAACTTAACATCTGAATTGAGCAGGTTTAAAGTAAAGATAATTCCCTTTCTTGTTTGGGCTGCTATTCAGCAAGTAAAAGATCAATGATTTAAAGATACTTTATGATTTGTTAAGACGTTTGATGAAAGTAAGCTAGATCAAAGATTTCTTTCTGAGCGAAAACTCCGTCCCTCCACAGTCTTGGAACAAAAGCCTAGAGCTAGATTAAATGAACTGGAGGACCCGGGCATCGATCCTGGTACCTCTCGCATGCTAAGCGAGCGCTCTACCATGTGAGCTAGTCCCCCTTATGTCTTTATTGGTAATTTGTTTAATTTTCTATAAAGAAATCTAATGCACTAACTAATCATTCTCTCAGCTCTGGAAGTCTGAACCCAAGAATAAACTAATTATTTCCTCAAAAGTAAACCTATGAGCCTGCTCTAATCGAGGAAAAGCTTGGAACTTGATGTCTTTTATTTAAATTATGATATTTTGATAAAGAGTTAGAATCACAGCAAATAAGGGTGACTATCTTACACGGTAGTGTCTTCCCGTTGCATGGATAACGTACCAGAACCGATGTTCTTTTCCTTCAAATCCTCTGATCCCAAATTCAAGGGTCTCCATTATGTTTGATAACCGACCATAAATCTCCCTCAAAAAATAAATCGATGACGCCCTTTTAATAACCAATAGCCAAGATAACTAAAGACTTTCTACTGAATTTTTTGGTATTGTACGATATAAATCAATAGAATGATCAGCAGGAGTTTAGTTTCACATTGTACTTTACCAACTTTAGATGCAAAAGGAAAGAGATAATTGCCCTAGTAATGATATTCTTTATATCTATTGAACGGCTTTCATATGATTTCTGTAGATTGCCAAGTCTGTTTTCAAAGATTAATCTTTGTTTTCTTTCTACTTAATAAAGTGCCTTGAAAAATACATTTGTTTTATAAAATCTTTATAGAAAATTAAACGAATTACCTATCAAGACATAAGGAGGACTAGGTCACATGGTAGAGCGCTCGCTTAGCATGCGAGAGGTACCGGAATCGAAGCCCGGGTCCTCCAATTCATTTAATCTAGCTCTAGGCTTCTGTTCAAAGACTGTGGAGGGACGGAGTTTCCGCTCAGAAAGAAATCTTTGATCTAGCTTACTTTCATCAAACGTCTTAACAAATCATAAAGTATCTTTAAATAATTGATCTTTTAATTGCTGAATAGCAGCCCAAACAAGAAAGGGAATTATCTTTACTTTAAACCTGCTCAATTCAGATGTTAAGTTTTTCTTTCAGGCGAGAAGATACTGTGCAAATTTCAAAGCCTTTTTTTTTATAGTTAAATTAGAATGGAAGATATCTTACTAAAGAGATAGCTCAATAAGATATCAGGGGGACTAGCTCACATGGTAGAGCGCTCGCTTTGCATGCGCGAGGTACTGGGATCGATGCCCGGGTCCTCCAATTCATTTGAACTTGATGGTAATATTTTCAACAAATCTCAATATTGACTATAGTTTTTGTCGAAGACAAGTATATCACTACTTCAGTTGGATCAAATTTTAAGAAATATTCAAAACACTGATTCAATTTCTGATTTTCTAATGCACTAACTAATCATTCTCTCAGCTCTGGAAGTCTGAACCCAAGAATAAACTAATTATTTCCTCAAAAGTAAACCTATGAGCCTGCTCTACTCGAGGAAAAGCTTGGAACTTGATGTCTTTTATTTAGATTATGACATTTTGATATAGACTTAGTATCACAGCATATAAGGGGGACTATCTTACACGGTAGTGTCTTCACATTGCATGGATAACGTACCAGAATCGATGTTTTTTTCCTTCAAATCCTCTGATCCCGGATTAAGGGTTTCTATTATATTTGATAACCAACCATAACTCTCCCTCAAAAAAGATATCAATGACGCCCTTTTAATAACCAATAGCCAAGATAACTTAAGACTTTCTACTGAATTTTTGTTATTGTACGATATAAATCACTAGAATGATCAGCAGGAGTTTTGTTTCACATTGTACTTTACCAACTTTAGATGCAAAAGGAAAGAGATAATTGCCCTCTTACTGATATTCTTTATATCTATTCAACGGCTTTCATATGATTTGTGAAGATTGCCAAGTCTTTTTTCAAAGATGAATCTTTGTTTTCTTTCTACTTAATAAAGTGCGTTGAAAAATACAATTGTTTTATTAAAATCTTTATAGAAAATTAAACAAATTACCAATGAAGACATAAGGGGGACTAGCTCACATGGTAGAGCGCTCGCTTAGCATGCGAGAGGTACCGGGATCGATGCCCGGGTCCTCCAGTTCTTTAATCTAGCTCTAGGCTTTTGTTCAAAGACTGTGGAGGGACGGAGTTTTCGCTCAGAAAGAAATCTTTGATCTAGCTTCCTTTCATCAAACGTCTTCATAAATCATAAAGTTTCTTAAAATCATTGATGTTTTACTGGCTGAATAGCAGCCCAAACAAGAAAGGGAATTATCTTTACTTTACACCTGCTCAATTCAGATCTTAAGTTTTTCTTCCAGGCAAGAAGATACTGTGCAAATTTCAAAACTCTTATTTTTATAATTTATTTCGAATTGAAGATATCTTACTAAAGAGATAGCTCAATTAGATATCAGTGGCACTAGCTCACATGGTAGAGCGCTGGCTTCGCATGCGCAAGGTACTGGGATCGATGCCCGGGTCCTCCAATTCATTTGAACTTGATGGTAATATTTTCAAAAAATCTCAATATTGACTATAGGTTTTGTCGAAGAGAAGTATATAACTACTTCAGTTGGATCAGATTTTCAGAAATATTCAAAACACTGATTCAATTTCTGATTTTCTAATGCACTAACTAATAAATTCTCTCAGCTCTGGAAGTCTGAACCCAAGAATAAACTAATTATTTCTGAAAAGTAAACCTATGAGCCTGCTTTAATCGAGGAAAAGCTTGGAACTTGATGTCTTATATTTAAATTATGACATTTTGATATAGAGTTAGTATCACAGCATATAAGGGTGACTATCTTACACGGTAGTGTCTTCACATTGCATGGATAACGTACCAGAACCGATGTTCTTTTCCTTCAAATCCTCTGATCCCAAATTCAAGGGTTTCCATTATGTTTGATAACCGACCATAAATCTCCCTCAAAAAAGAAATCGATGACGCCCTTTTAATAACCAATAGCTAAGATAACTTAAGACTTTCTACTAAATTTTTTGTTATTCTATGATATATATCACTAGAATGATCAGAAGGAGTTTTGTTTCACATTGTACTTTACCAACTTTAGATGCAAAAGGAAAGAGATAATTGCCCTGGTACTAATATTCTTTATATCTATTCAACGGCTTTCATATGATTTCTGAAGATTGCCAAGTCTTTTTTCAAAGATGAATCTTTGTTTTCTTTCTACTTAATAAAGTGCCTTGAAAAATACAACTGTTTTACTAAAATCTTTATAAAAAATTAAGCGAATTACCCATAAAGACATAAGGGGGACTAGCTCACATGGTAGAGCGCTCGCTTAGCATGCGAGAGGTACCGGGATCGATGCCCGGGTCCTCCAGTTCATTTAATCTAGCTCTAGGCTTTTGTTCAAAGACTGTGGAGGGACGGAGTTTTCGCTCAAAAGAAATCTTTGATCTTGCTTACTTTCATCAAACGTCTTAACAAATCATAAAGTCTCTTTAAATCATTGATGTTTTACTTGCTGAATAGCAGCCCAAACAAGAAGGAAAATTATCTTTACTTTAAACCTGCTTAATTCGGATGATAGATATATTGACATGGATTGCTAAGTTTGCAAATCTATATTTAGCTTGGTGCTTTAACATAAATCTAATAATCACCAAGATTTCCCCAACAAAATAAAAGTTTTTCCTCCAGTCGAGAAGATACTGTGCAAAATTCAAAACTCTTATTTTTATAGTTAAATTCGAATTGAAGATATCTTACTAAAGAGATAGCTAAATTAGATATCAGGGGGACTAGCTCACATGGTAGAGCGCTCGCTTTGCATGCGAGAGGTACTGGGATCGATGCCCGGGTCCTCCAATTCAATTGAACTTTATGGTAATATTTTCAACAAATCTCAATATTGACTATAGTTTTTGTCGAAGAGAAGTATATCACTACTTCAGTTGGATCAGATTTTAAGAAATATTCAAAACACTGATTCAATTTCTGATTTTCTAATGCACTAACTAATCATTCTTCAGCTCTGGAAGTCTGAACCCAAGAATAAACTAATTATTTTCTCAAAAGTAAACCTATGAGCCTGCTCTAATCGAGGAAAAGCTTGGAACTTGATGTTTTTTATTTAGATTATTGACATTTTGATAAAGAGTTAGTGTCACAGCATATAAGGGGGAGTATCCTACAAGGTAGAGTGTTCACTTTGCATGGATATCGTACCAGAACCGATGTTCTTTTCCTTCAAATCCTCTGATCCCGAATTCAAGGGTCTCTATCATGTTTGATAACCGACCATAACTCTCCCTCAAAAAAGATATCGATGACGCCCTTTTAATAACCTATAGCTAAGATAACTTAAGACTTTCTACTGAATTTTTTGTTATTCTACAATATATATCACTAGAATGATCAGCTGGAGTTTTGTTTCACATTGTACTTTACCAACTTCAGATGCAAAAGGAAAGAGATCATTGCCCTGGTACTCAAATTCTTTAAATCTTTTCAACGGCTTTCATATGATTTCTGAAGATTGCCAAGTCTTTTTTCAAAGATGAATCTTTGTTTTCTTTCTACTTAATAAAGTGCCTTGAAAAATACAACTGTTTTATTAAAATCTTTATAGAAAATTAAACAAATTACCAATAAAGACATAAGGGGGACTAGCTCACATGGTAGATCGCTCGCTTAGCATGCGAGAGGTACCGGGATCGATGCCCGGGTCCTCCAGTTCATTTAATCTAGCTCTAGGCTTTTGTTGAAAGACTGTTGAGGGACGGAGTTTTCGCTCAGCAAGAAATCTTTGATCTAGCTTCCTTTCATCAAACGTCTTAACAAATCATAAATTCTCTTTAAATCATTGATGTTTTACTGGCTGAATAGCAGCCCAAACAAGAAAAGGAATTATCTTTACTTTAAACCTGCTCAATTCAGATGTTAAGTTTTTTTTTCAGGCGAGAAAATACTGTGCAAAATTCAAAACTCTTAATTTTATAGTTTAATTCGAATTGTAGATATCTTACTAAAGAGATAGCTCAATTAGATATTAGTGGGACTAGCTCACATGGTAGAGCGCTCGGTTCGCATGCGCGAGGTACTGGGATCGATGCCCGGGTCCTCCAATTCATTTGAACTTGATGGTAATATTTTCAACAAATCTCAATATTGACTATAGTTTTTGTCGAAGAGAAGTATATCACTACTTCAGTTGGATCAAATTTTAAGAAATATTCAAAACACTGATTCAATTTCTGATTTTCTAATGCACTAACTAATCATTCTTTCAGCTCTGGAAGTCTGAACCCAAGAATAAACTAATTATTTCCTCAAAAGTAAACCTATGAGCCTGCTCTACTCGAGGAAAAGCTTGGAACTTGATGTCTTTTATTTAGATTATGACATTTGATATAGACTTAGTATCACAGCATGTAAGGGGGACTATCTTACACGGTAGAGTGTTCACTTTGCATGGATATCGTACCAGAATCGATGTTCTTTTCCTTCAAATCCTCTGATCCCGAATAAAGGGTTTCCATTATATTTGATAACCGACCATAACTCTCCCTCAAAAAAGATATCAACGACGCCCTTTTAATAATCAATACCTAAGATAATTTAAGACTTTCTACTGTATTTTTTGTTATTCTACGATATATATTACTAGAATGATCAGCAAGAGTTTTGTTTCACATTGTACTTTACCAACTTTAGATGCAAAAGGAAAGAGATAATTGCTCTGGTACTCAAATTCTTTATATCTATTCAACGGCTTTCATATGATTTGTGAAGATTGCCAAGTCTTTTTTCAAAGATGAATCTTTGTTTTCTTTCTCTTAAATAAAGTGCCTTGAAAAATACAACTGTTTTATTAAAATCTTTATAGAAAATTAAACGAATTACCAATAAAGACATAAGGGGGCTAGCTCACATGGTAGAGCGCTCGCTTAGCATGCGAGAGGTACCGGGATCGATGCCCGGGTCCTCCAGTTCATTTAATCTAGCTCTAGGCTTTTGTTCAAAGACTGTGGAGGGACGGAGTTTCCGCTCAGAAAGAAATCTTTGATCTAGCTTACTTTCATCAAACGTCTTAACAAATCATAAAGTATCTTTAAATCATTGATCTTTTACTTGCTGAATAGCAGCCCAAACAAGAAAAGGAATTATCTTTACTTTAAACCTGCTCAATTCAGATGTTAAGTTTTTCTTCCAGTCGAGAAGATACTGTGCAAAATACAAAACTCTTATTTTTATAGTTTAATTCGAATTGAAGATATCTTGCTAAAGAGATAGCTCAATTAGATATCAGGGGGACTAGCTCACATGGTAGAGCGCTCGCTTCGCATGCGAGAGGTACTGGGATCGATGCCCTGGTCCTCCAATTCATTTGAACTTGATGGTAATATTTTCAACAAATCTCAATATTGAATATAGTTTTTGTCGAAGAGAAGTATGTAACTACTTCAGTTGGATCAGATTTTGAGGAATATTCAAAACACTGATTCAATTTCTGATTTTCTAATGCACTAACTAATCATTCTCTCAGCTCTGGAAGTCTGAACCCAAGAATAAACTAATTATTTCCTCAAAAGTAAACCTATGAGCCTGCTCTAATCGAGGAAAAGCTTGGAACTTGATGTCTTTTATTTAAATTATGATATCTTGATATAGAGTTAGAATCACAGCATATAAGGGTGACTATCTTACACGGTAGTGTCTTCACATTGCATGGATAACGTACCAGAATCGATGTTCTTTTCCTTCAAATCCTCTGATCCCGGATTAAGGGTTTCTATTATATTTGATAACCAACCATAACTCTCCCTCAAAAAAGATATAAATGACGCCCTTTTAATAACCAATAGCCAAGATAACTTAAGACTTTCTACTGAATTTTTTGTTATTGTACGATATAAATCACTAGAATGATCAGCAGGAGTTTTGTTTCACATTGTACTTTACCAACTTTAGATGCAAAAGGAAAGAGATAATTGCCCTGGTACTGATATTCTTTATATCTATTCAACGGCTTTCATATGATTTCTAAAGATTGCCAAGTCTTTTTTCAAAGATGAATTTTTGTTTTCTTTCTACTAAATAAAGTGCCTTGAAAAATACATTTGTTTTATTAAAATCTTTATAGAAAATTAAACAAATTACCAATAAAGACATAAGGGGGACTAGCTCACATGGTAGAGCGCTCGCTTAGCATGCGAGAGGTACCGGGATCGATGCCCGGGTCCTCCAGTTTATTTAATCTAGCTCTAGGCTTTTGTTCAAAGACTGTTGAGGGGCAGAGTTTTCGCTCAGAAAGAAATCTTTGATCTAGCTTCCTTTCATCAAACGTCTTAACAAATCATAAAGTCTCTTTAAATCATTGATGTTTTACTGGCTGAATAGCAGCCCAAACAAGAAAAGGAATTATCTTTACTTTAAACCTGCTCAATTCAGATGTTAAGTTTTTCATTCAGGTGAAAGGATACTGTGCAAAATTCAAAACTCTTATTTTTATAGTTTAATTCGAATTGTAGATATCTTACTAAAGAGATAGCTCAATTAGATATTAGTGGGACTAGCTCACATGGTAGAGCGCTTACTTCGCATGCGCGAGGTACTGGGATCGATGCCCGGGTCCTCCAATTCATTTGAACTTGATGGTAATATTTTCAACAAATCTCAATATTGACTATAGTTTTTGTCGAAGAGAAGTATATCACTACTTCAGTTGGATCAAATTTTAAGAAGTATTCAAAACACTGATTCAATTTCTGATTTTCTAATGCACTAACTAATAAATTCTCTCAGCTCTGGAAGTCTGAACCCAAGAATAAACTAATTATTTTCTCAAAAGTAAACCTATGAGCCTGCTCTACTCGAGGAAAAGCTTGGAACTTGATGTCTTTTATTTAGATTATGACATTTTGATATAGACTTAGTATCACAGCATATAAGGGGGACTATCTTACACGGTAGTGTCTTCACATTGCATGGATAACGTACCAGAACCGATGTTCTTTTCCTTCAAATCCTCTGATCCCAAATTCCAAAGGTCTCCATTATGTTTGATAACCGACCATAAATCTCCCTCAAAAAAGAAATTGATGACGCCCTTTTAATAACCAATAGCTAAGATAACTTAAGACTTTCTACTGAATTTTTCGTTATTCTACGATATATATCACTAGAATGATCAGCAGGAGTTTTGTTTCACATTGTACTTTACCAACTTTAGATGCAAAAGGAAAGAGATAATTGCCCTCTTACTGATATTCTTTATATCTATTCAACGGCTTTCATATGATTTGTGAAGATTGCCAAGTCTTTTTTCAAAGATGAATCTTTGTTTTCTTTCTACTTAATAAAGTGCGTTGAAAAATACATTTGTTTTATTAAAATCTTTATAGAAAATTAAACAAATTACCAATGAAGACATAAGGGGGACTAGCTCACATGGTAGAGCGCTCGCTTAGCATGCGAGAGGTGCCGGGATCGATGCCTGGGTCCTCCAGTTCTTTAATCTAGCTCTAGGCTTTTGTTCAAAGACTGTGGAGGGACGGAGTTTTCGCTCAGAAAGAAATCTTTGATCTAGCTTCCTTTCATCAAACGTCTTCATAAATCATAAAGTTTCTTAAAATCATTGATGTTTTACTGGCTGAATAGCAGCCCAAACAAGAAAGGGAATTATCTTTACTTTACACCTGCTCAATTCAGATCTTAAGTTTTTCTTCCAGGCGAGAAGATACTGTGCAAATTTCAAAACTCTTATTTTTATAATTTATTTCGAATTGAAGATATCTTACTAAAGAGATAGCTCAATTAGATATCAGTGGCACTAGCTCACATGGTAGAGCGCTGGCTTCGCATGCGCAAGGTACTGGGATCGATGCCCGGGTCCTCCAATTCATTTGAACTTGATGGTAATATTTTCAACAAATCTCAATATTGACTATAGGTTTTGTCGAAGAGAAGTATATAACTACTTCAGTTGGATCAGATTTTCAGAAATATTCAAAACACTGATTCAATTTCTGATTTTCTAATGCACTAACTAATCATTCTCTCAGCTCTGGAAGTCTGAAACCAAGAATAAACTAATTATTTCCTCAAAAGTAAACCTATTAGCCTGCTCTACTCGAGGAAAAGCTTGGAACTTGATGTCTTTTATTTAGATTATGACATTTTGATATAGACTTAGTATCACAGCATATAAGGGGGACTATCTTACACGGTAGAGTGTTCACTTTGCATGGATAACGTACCAGAACCGATGTTCTTTTCCTTCAAATCCTCTGATCCCGAATTAAGGGTTTCCATTATGTATGATAACCGACCATAACTCTCCCTCAAAAAAGATATCAATGACGCCCTTTTAATAATCAATACCTAAGATAACTTAAGACTCTCTACTGAATTTTTTGTTATTCCACGATATATATCACTAGAATGATCAGCAGGAGGTTTTGTTTCACATTGTACTTTACCAACTTTAGATGCAAAAGGAAAGAGATAATTGCTCTGGTACTCAAATTCTTTATATCTATTCAACGGCTTTCATATGATTTGTGAAGATTGTCAAGTCTTTTTTCAAAGATGAATCTTTGTTTTCGTTCTACTTAATAAAGTGCCTTGAAAATTCATTTGTTTTATTAAAATCTTTATAGAAAATTAAACGAATTACCAATAAAGACATCAGGGGGACTAGCTCACATGGTGGAGCGCTTGCTTAGCATGCGAGAGGTACCGGGATTGATGCCCGGGTCCTCCAGTTCATTTAATCTAGCTCTAGGCTTTTGTTCAAAGACTGTGGAGGGACGGAGTTTCCGCTCAGAAAGAAATCTTTGATCTAGCTTACTTTCATCAAACGTCTTAACAAATCATAAAGTATCTTTAAATCATTGATCTTTTACTTGCTGAATAGAAGCCCAAACAAGAAAGGGAATTATCTTTACTTTAAACCTGCTGAATTCAGATGTTAAGTTTTTCTTCCAGTCGAGAAGATACTGTGCAAAATTCAAAACTCTTATTTTTATAGTTTAATTCGAATTGAAGATATCTTACTAAAGAGATAGCTTAATTAGATATCAGTGGGACTAGCTCACATGGTAGAGCGCTCGCTTCGCATGCGAGAGGTACTGGGATCGATGCCCGGGTCCTCCAATTCATTTGAACTTGATGGTAATATTTTCAACAAATCTCAATACTGACTATAGTTTTTGTCGAAGAGAAGTATATCATCTTTTCAGTTAGGTCAGAGTTAAAGAAATATTCAAAACACCGATTCAATTTCTGATTTTCTAATGCACTAACTAATAAATTCTCTCAGCTCTGGAAGTCTGAACCCAAGAATAAACTAATTATTTCTGAAAAGTAAACCTATGAGCCTGCTTTAATCGAGGAAAAGCTTGGAACTTGATGTCTTATATTTAAATTATGACATTTTGATATAGAGTTAGTATCACAGCATATAAGGGTGACTATCTTACACGGTAGTGTCTTCACATTGCATGGATAACGTACCAGAACCGATGTTCTTTTCCTTCAAATCCTCTGATCCCAAATTCAAGGGTTTCCATTATGTTTGATAACCAACCATAAATCTCCCTCAAAAAAGAAATCGATGACGCCCTTTTAATAACCAATAGCTAAGATAACTTAAGACTTTCTACTAAATTTTTTGTTATTCTACGATATATATCACTAGAATGATCAGCAGGAGTTTTGTTTCACATTGTACTTTACCAACTTTAGATGCAAAAGGAAAGAGATAATTGCCCTGGTACTAATATTCTTTATATCTATTCAACGGCTTTCATATGATTTCTGAAGATTGCCAAGTCTTTTTTCAAAGATGAATCTTTGTTTTCTTTCTACTTAATAAAGTGCCTTGAAAAATACAACTGTTTTACTAAAATCTTTATAAAAAATTAAGCGAATTACCCATAAAGACATAAGGGGGACTAGCTCACATGGTAGAGCGCTCGCTTAGCATGCGAGAGGTACCGGGATCGATGCCCGGGTCCTCCAGTTCATTTAATCTAGCTCTAGGCTATTGTTCAAAGACTGTGGAGGGACGGAGTTTTCGCTCAAAAGAAATCTTTGATCTTGCTTACTTTCATCAAACGTCTTAACAAATCATAAAGTCTCTTTAAATCATTGATGTTTTACTTGCTGAATAGCAGCCCAAACAAGAAAGAAAATTATCTTTACTTTAAACCTGCTTAATTCGGATGATAGATATATTGACATGGATTGCTAAGTTTGCAAATCTATATTTAGCTTGGTGCTTTAACATAAATCTAATAATCACCAAGAATTCCCCAACAAAATAAAAGTTTTTCCTCCAGTCGAGAAGATACTGTGCAAAATTCAAAACTCTTATTTTTATAGTTAAATTCGAATTGAAGATATCTTACTAAAGAGATAGCTAAATTAGATATCAGGGGGACTAGCTCACATGGTAGAGCGCTCGCTTTGCATGCGAGAGGTACTGGGATCGATGCCCGGGTCCTCCAATTCAATTGAACTTTATGGTAATATTTTCAACAAATCTCAATATTGACTATAGTTTTTGTCGAAGAGAAGTATATCACTACTTCAGTTGGATCAGATCTTAAGAAATATTCAAAACACTGATTCAATTTCTGATTTTCTAATGCACTAACTAATCATTCTTCAGCTCTGGAAGTCTGAACCCAAGAATAAACTAATTATTTTCTCAAAAGTAAACCTATATGCCTGCTCTAATCGAGGAAAAGCTTGGAACTTGATGTTTTTTATTTAGATTATTGACATTTTGATAAAGAGTTAGTGTCACAGCATATAAGGGGGAGTATCCTACAAGGTAGAGTGTTCACTTTGCATGGATATCGTACCAGAACCAATGTTCTTTTCCTTCAAATCCTCTGATCCCGAATTCAAGGGTCTCTATCATGTTTGATAACCGACCATAACTCTCCCTCAAAAAAGATATCGATGACGCCCTTTTAATAACCTATAGCTAAGATAACTTAAGACTTTCTACTGAATTTTTTGTTATTCTACAATATATATCACTAGAATGATCAGCTGGAGTTTTGTTTCACATTGTACTTTACCAACTTCAGATGCAAAAGGAAAGAGATCATTGCCCTGGTACTCAAATTCTTTATATCTTTTCAACGGCTTTCATATGATTTCTGAAGATTGCCAAGTCTTTTTTCAAAGATGAATCGTTGTTTTCTTTCTACTTAATAAAGTGCCTTGAAAAATACAACTGTTTTATTAAAATCTTTATAGAAAATTAAACAAATTACCAATAAAGACATAAGGGGGACTAGCTCACATGGTAGAGCGCTCGCTTAGCATGCGAGAGGTACCGGGATCGATGCCCGGGTCCTCCAGTTCATTTAATCTAGCTCTAGGCTTTTGTTGAAAGACTGTTGAGGGACGGAGTTTTCGCTCAGCAAGAAATCTTTGATCTAGCTTCCTTTCATCAAACGTCTTAACAAATCATAAATTCTCTTTAAATCATTGATGTTTTACTGGCTGAATAGCAGCCCAAACAAGAAAAGGAATTATCTTTACTTTAAACCTGCTCAATTCAGATGTTAAGTTTTTTTTTCAGGCGAGAAAATACTGTGCAAAATTCAAAACTCTTAATTTCATAGTTTAATTCGAATAGTAGATATCTTACTAAAGAGATAGCTCAATTAGATATTAGTGGGACTAGCTCACATGGTAGAGCGCTCGCTTCGCATGCGCGAGGTACTGGGATCGATGCCCGGGTCCTCCAATTCATTTGAACTTGATGGTAATATTTTCAACAAATCTCAATATTGACTATAGTTTTTGTCGAAGAGAAGTATATCACTACTTCAGTTGGATCAAATTTTAAGAAATATTCAAAACACTGATTCAATTTCTGATTTTCTAATGCACTAACAAATAAATTCTCTCAGCTCTGGAAGTCTGAACCCAAGAATAAACTAATTATTTCCTCAAAAGTAAACCTATGAGCCTGCTCTAATCGAGGAAAAGCTTGGAACTTGATGTCTTATATTTAAATTATGGCATTTGGATATAGAGTTAGTATTACAGCATATAAGGGTGACTATCTTACACGGTAGTGTCTTCACATTGCATGGATAACGTACCAGAACCGATGTTCTTTTCCTTCAAATCCTCTGATCCAAAATTCAAAGGTCTCCATTATGTTTGATAACCGACCATAAATCTCCCTCAAAAAAGAAATTGATGACGCCCTTTTAATAACCAATAGCTAAGATAACTTAAGACTTTCTACTGAATTTTTCGTTATTCTACGATATATATCACTAGAATGATCAGCAGGAGTTTTGTTTCACATTGTACTTTACCAACTTTAGATGCAAAAGGAAAGAGATAATTGCCCTCTTACTGATATTCTTTATATCTATTCAACGGCTTTCATATGATTTGTGAAGATTGCCAAGTCTTTTTTCAAAGATGAATCTTTGTTTTCTTTCTACTTAATAAAGTGCGTTGAAAAATACATTTGTTTTATTAAAATCTTTATAGAAAATTAAACAAATTACCAATGAAGACATAAGGGGGACTAGCTCACATGGTAGAGCGCTCGCTTAGCATGCGAGAGGTACCGGGATTGATGCCCGGGTCCTCCAGTTCATTTAATCTAGCTCTAGGCTTTTGTTCAAAGACTGTGGAGGGACGGAGTTTCCGCTCAGAAAGAAATCTTTGATCTAGCTTACTTTCATCAAACGTCTTAACAAATCATAAAGTATCTTTAAATCATTGATCTTTTACTTGCTGAATAGCAGCCCAAACAAGAAAGGGAATTATCTTTACTTTAAACCTGCTGAATTCAGATGTTAAGTTTTTCTTCCAGTCGAGAAGATACTGTGCAAAATTCAAAACTCTTATTTTTATAGTTTAATTCGAATTGAAGATATCTTACTAAAGAGATAGCTCAATTAGATATCAGGGGGACTAGCTCACATGGTAGAGCGCTCACTTTGCATGCGAGAGGTACTGGGATCGATGCCCGGGTCCTCCAATTCATTTGAACTTGATGGTAATATTTTCAACAAATCTCAATACTGACTATAGTTTTTGTCGAAGAGAAGTATATCATCTTTTCAGTTAGGTCAGAGTTAAAGAAATATTCAAAACACCGATTCAATTTCTGATTTTCTAATGCACTAACTAATAAATTCTCTCAGCTCTGGAAGTCTGAACCCAAGAATAAACTAATTATTTCTCAAAAGTAAACCTATGAGCCTGCTTTAATCGAGGAAAAGCTTGGAACTTGATGTCTTATATTTAAATTATGACATTTTGATATAGAGTTAGTATCACAGCATATAAGGGTGACTATCTTACACGGTAGTGTCTTCACATTGCATGGATAACGTACCAGAACCGATGTTCTTTTCCTTCAAATCCTCTGATCCCAAATTCAAGGGTTTCCATTATGTTTGATAACCGACCATAAATCTCCCTCAAAAAAGAAATCGATGACGCCCTTTTAATAACCAATAGCTAAGATAACTTAAAACTTTCTACTAAATTTTTTGTTATTCTACGATATATATTACTAGAATGATCAGCAGGAGTTTTGTTTCACATTGTACTTTACCAACTTTAGATGCAAAAGGAAAGAGATAATTGCCCTGGTACTAATATTCTTTATATCTATTCAACGGCTTTCATATGATTTCTGAAGATTGCCAAGTCTTTTTTCAAAGATGAATCTTTGTTTTCTTTCTACTTAATAAAGTGCCTTGAAAAATACAACTGTTTTACTAAAATCTTTATAAAAAATTAAGCGAATTACCCATAAAGACATAAGGGGGACTAGCTCACATGGTAGAGCGCTCGCTTAGCATGCGAGAGGTACCGGGATCGATGCCCGGGTCCTCCAGTTCATTTAATCTAGCTCTAGGCTTTTGTTCAAAGACTGTGGAGGGACGGAGTTTTCGCTCAAAAGAAATCTTTGATCTTGCTTACTTTCATCAAACGTCTTAACAAATCATAAAGTCTCTTTAAATCATTGATGTTTTACTTGCTGAATAGCAGCCCAAACAAGAAAGAAAATTATCTTTACTTTAAACCTGCTTAACTCGGATGATAGATATATTGACATGGATTGCTAAGTTTGCAAATCTATATTTAGCTTGGTGCTTTAACATAAATCTAATAATCACCAAGATTTCCCCAACAAAATAAAAATTTTTCCTCCAGTCGAGAAGATACTGTGCAAAATTCAAAACTCTTATTTTTATAGTTAAATTCGAATTGAAGATATCTTACTAAAGAGATAGCTAAATTAGATATCAGGGGGACTAGCTCACATGGTAGAGCGCTCGCTTTGCATGCGAGAGGTACTGGGATCGATGCCCGGGTCCTCCAATTCAATTGAACTTTATGGTAATATTTTCAACAAATCTCAATATTGACTATAGTTTTTGTCGAAGAGAAGTATATCACTACTTCAGTTGGATCAGATTTTAAGAAATATTCAAAACACTGATTCAATTTCTGATT
This sequence comes from Pelagia noctiluca, assembly GCA_963924455.1. Taxonomy (NCBI): domain Eukaryota; kingdom Metazoa; phylum Cnidaria; class Scyphozoa; order Semaeostomeae; family Pelagiidae; genus Pelagia; species Pelagia noctiluca. Next base: position 6,210,424 of record OZ004318.1, read on the forward strand.
TTCTAATGCACTAACTAATCATTCTCTCAGCTCTGGAAGTCTGAACCCAAGAATAAACTAATTATTTTCTCAAAATTAAACCTATGAGCCTGCTCTACTCGAGGAAAAGCTTGGAACTTGATGTCTTTTATTTAGATTATGACATTTTGATATAGACTTAGTATCACAGCATATAAGGGGGACTATCTTACACGGTAAAGTGTTCACTCTGCATGGATATCGTACCAGAATCAATGTTCTTTTCCTTCAAATCCTCTGATCCCGAATTAATGGTTTCCATTATATTTGATAACCGACCATAACTCTCCCTCAAAAAAGATATCAACGACGCCCTTTTAATAATCAATACCTAAGATAATTTAAGACTTTCTACTGTATTTTTTGTTATTCTACGATAGATATCACTAGAATGATCAGCAGGAGTTTTGTTTCACATTGTACTTTACCAACTTTAGATGCAAAAGGAAAGAGATAATTGCTCTGGTACTCAAATTCTTTATATCTATTCAACGGCTTTCATATGATTTCTGAAGATTGCCAAGTCTTTTTTCAAAGATGAATCTTTGTTTTCTTTCTACTAAATAAAGTGCCTTGAAAAATACATTTGTTTTATAAAATCTTTATAGAAAATTAAACGAATTACCAATAAAGACATAAGGGGGACTAGCTCACATGGTAGAGCGCTCGCTTTGCATGCGAGAGGTACCCGGATCGATGCCCGGGTCCTCCAGTTCATTTAATCTAGCTCTAGGCTTTTGTTCAAAGACTGTGGAGGGACGGAGTTTCCGCTCAGAAAGAAATCTTTGATCTAGCTTACTTTCATCAAACGTCTTAACAAATCATAAAGTATCTTTAAATCATTGATCTTTTACTTGCTGAATAGTAGCCAAAACAAGAAAGGGAATTATCTTTACTTTAAACCTGCTCAATTCAGATGTTAAGTTTTTCTTTCAAGCGAGAAGATACTGTGCATTATTCAAAACTCTTATTTTTATAGTTTAATTCGAATTGAAGATATCTTACTAAAGAGATAGCTCAATTAGATATCAGGGGGACTAGCTCACATGGTAGAGCGCTCGCTTCGCATGCGAGAGGTACTGGGATCGATGCCCGGGTCCTCCAATTTATTTGAACTTGATGGTAATATTTTCAACAAATCTCAATATTGACTATAGGTTTTGTCGAAGAGAAGTATATAACTACTTCAGTTGGATCAGATTTTCAGAAATATTCAAAACACTGATTCAATTTCTGATTTTCTAATGCACTAACTAATCATTCTCTCAGCTCTGGAAGTCTGAACCCAAGAATAAACTAATTATTTCCTCAAAAGTAAACCTATGAGCCTTCTCTAATCGAGGAAAAGCTTCGAACTTGATGTCTTTTATTTAGATTATGACATTTTGATATAGACTTAGTATCACAGCATATAAGGGGGACTATCTTACACGGTAGTGTCTTCACATTGCATGGATAACGTACCAGAACCGATGTTCTTTTCCTTCAAATCCTCTGATCCCAAATTCAAGGGTTTCCATTATGTTTGATAACCAACCATAAATCTCCCTCAAAAAAGAAATCGATGACGCCCTTTTAATAACCAATAGCTAAGATAACTTAAGACTTTCTACTAAATTTTTTGTTATTCTACGATATATATCACTAGAATGATCAGCAGGAGTTTTGTTTCACATTGTACTTTACCAACTTTAGATGCAAAAGGAAAGAGATAATTGCCCTGGTACTAATATTCTTTATATCTATTCAACGGCTTTCATATGATTTCTGAAGATTGCCAAGTCTTTTTTCAAAGATGAATCTTTGTTTTCTTTCTACTTAATAAAGTGCCTTGAAAAATACAACTGTTTTACTAAAATCTTTATAAAAAATTAAGCGAATTACCCATAAAGACATAAGGGGGACTAGCTCACATGGTAGAGCGCTCGCTTAGCATGCGAGAGGTACCGGGATCGATGCCCGGGTCCTCCAGTTCATTTAATCTAGCTCTAGGCTATTGTTCAAAGACTGTGGAGGGACGGAGTTTTCGCTCAAAAGAAATCTTTGATCTTGCTTACTTTCATCAAACGTCTTAACAAATCATAAAGTCTCTTTAAATCATTGATGTTTTACTTGCTGAATAGCAGCCCAAACAAGAAAGGGAATTATCTTTACTTTAAACCTGCTTAATTCGGATGATAGATATATTGACATGGATTGCTAAGTTTGCAAATCTATATTTAGCTTGGTGCTTTAACATAAATCTAATAATCACCAAGAATTCCCCAACAAAATAAAAGTTTTTCCTCCAGTCGAGAAGATACTGTGCAAAATTCAAAACTCTTATTTTTATAGTTAAATTCGAATTGAAGATATCTTACTAAAGAGATAGCTAAATTAGATATCAGGGGGACTAGCTCACATGGTAGAGCGCTCGCTTTGCATGCGAGAGGTACTGGGATCGATGCCCGGGTCCTCCAATTCAATTGAACTTTATGGTAATATTTTCAACAAATCTCAATATTGACTATAGTTTTTGTCGAAGAGAAGTATATCACTACTTCAGTTGGATCAGATTTTAAGAAATATTCAAAACACTGATTCAATTTCTGATTTTCTAATGCACTAACTAATCATTCTTCAGCTCTGGAAGTCTGAACCCAAGAATAAACTAATTATTTTCTCAAAAGTAAACCTATATGCCTGCTCTAATCGAGGAAAAGCTTGGAACTTGATGTTTTTTATTTAGATTATTGACATTTTGATAAAGAGTTAGTGTCACAGCATATAAGGGGGAGTATCCTACAAGGTAGAGTGTTCACTTTGCATGGATATCGTACCAGAACCAATGTTCTTTTCCTTCAAATCCTCTGATCCCGAATTCAAGGGTCTCTATCATGTTTGATAACCGACCATAACTCTCCCTCAAAAAAGATATCGATGACGCCCTTTTAATAACCTATAGCTAAGATAACTTAAGACTTTCTACTGAATTTTTTGTTATTCTACAATATATATCACTAGAATGATCAGCTGGAGTTTTGTTTCACATTGTACTTTACCAACTTCAGATGCAAAAGGAAAGAGATCATTGCCCTGGTACTCAAATTCTTTATATCTTTTCAACGGCTTTCATATGATTTCTGAAGATTGCCAAGTCTTTTTTCAAAGATGAATCGTTGTTTTCTTTCTACTTAATAAAGTGCCTTGAAAAATACAACTGTTTTATTAAAATCTTTATAGAAAATTAAACAAATTACCAATAAAGACATAAGGGGGACTAGCTCACATGGTAGAGCGCTCGCTTAGCATGCGAGAGGTACCGGGATCGATGCCCGGGTCCTCCAGTTCATTTAATCTAGCTCTAGGCTTTTGTTGAAAGACTGTTGAGGGACGGAGTTTTCGCTCAGCAAGAAATCTTTGATCTAGCTTCCTTTCATCAAACGTCTTAACAAATCATAAATTCTCTTTAAATCATTGATGTTTTACTGGCTGAATAGCAGCCCAAACAAGAAAAGGAATTATCTTTACTTTAAACCTGCTCAATTCAGATGTTAAGTTTTTTTTTCAGGCGAGAAAATACTGTGCAAAATTCAAAACTCTTAATTTTATAGTTTAATTCGAATAGTAGATATCTTACTAAAGAGATAGCTCAATTAGATATTAGTTGGACTAGCTCACATGGTAGAGCGCTCGCTTCGCATGCGAGAGGTACTGGGATCGATGCCCGGGTCCTCCAATTCATTTGAACTTGATGGTAATATTTTCAACAAATCTCAATACTGACTATAGTTTTTGTCGAAGAGAAGTATATCATCTTTTCAGTTAGGTCAGAGTTAAAGAAATATTCAAAACACCGATTCAATTTCTGATTTTCTAATGCACTAACTAATAAATTCTCTCAGCTCTGGAAGTCTGAACCCAAGAATAAACTAATTATTTCTCAAAAGTAAACCTATGAGCCTGCTTTAATCGAGGAAAAGCTTGGAACTTGATGTCTTATATTTAAATTATGACATTTTGATATAGAGTTAGTATCACAGCATATAAGGGTGACTATCTTACACGGTAGTGTCTTCACATTGCATGGATAACGTACCAGAACCGATGTTCTTTTCCTTCAAATCCTCTGATCCCAAATTCAAGGGTTTCCATTATGTTTGATAACCGACCATAAATCTCCCTCAAAAAAGAAATCGATGACGCCCTTTTAATAACCAATAGCTAAGATAACTTAAGACTTTCTACTAAATTTTTTGTTATTCTACGATATATATCACTAGAATGATCAGCAGGAGTTTTGTTTCACATTGTACTTTACCAACTTTAGATGCAAAAGGAAAGAGATAATTGCCCTGGTACTAATATTCTTTATATCTATTCAACGGCTTTCATATGATTTCTGAAGATTGCCAAGTCTTTTTTCAAAGATGAATCTTTGTTTTCTTTCTACTTAATAAAGTGCCTTGAAAAATACAACTGTTTTACTAAAATCTTTATAAAAAATTAAGCGAATTACCCATAAAGACATAAGGGGGACTAGCTCACATGGTAGAGCGCTCGCTTAGCATGCGAGAGGTACCGGGATCGATGCCCGGGTCCTCCAGTTCATTTAATCTAGCTCTAGGCTTTTGTTCAAAGACTGTGGAGGGACGGAGTTTTCGCTCAAAAGAAATCTTTGATCTTGCTTACTTTCATCAAACGTCTTAACAAATCATAAAGTCTCTTTAAATCATTGATGTTTTACTTGCTGAATAGCAGCCCAAACAAGAAAGAAAATTATCTTTACTTTAAACCTGCTTAACTCGGATGATAGATATATTGACATGGATTGCTAAGTTTGCAAATCTATATTTAGCTTGGTGCTTTAACATAAATCTAATAATCACCAAGATTTCCCAAACAAAATAAAAATTTTTCCTCCAGTCGAGAAGATACTGTGCAAAATTCAAAACTCTTATTTTTATAGTTAAATTCGAATTGAAGATATCTTACTAAAGAGATAGCTAAATTAGATATCAGGGGGACTAGCTCACATGGTAGAGCGCTCGCTTTGCATGCGAGAGGTACTGGGATCGATGCCCGGGTCCTCCAATTCAATTGAACTTTATGGTAATATTTTCAACAAATCTCAATATTGACTATAGTTTTTGTCGAAGAGAAGTATATCACTACTTCAGTTGGATCAGATTTTAAGAAATATTCAAAACACTGATTCAATTTCTGATTTTCTAATGCACTATCTAATCATTCTCTCAGCTCTGGAAGTCTGAACCCAAGAATAAACTAATTATTTTCTCAAAAGTAAACCTATATGCCTGCTCTAATCGAGGAAAAGCTTTGAACTTGATGTTTTTTATTTAGATTATTGACATTTTGATAAAGAGTTAGTGTCACAGCATATAAGGGGGAGTATCCTACAAGGTAGAGTGTTCACTTTGCATGGATATCGTACCAGAACCGATGTTCTATTCCTTCAAATCCTCTGATCCCGAATTCAAGGGTCTCTATCATGTTTGATAACCGACCATAACTCTCCCTCAAAAAAGATATCGATGACGCCCTTTTAATAACCTATAGCTAAGATAACTTAAGACTTTCTACTGAATTTTTTGTTATTCTACAATATATGTCACTAGAATGATCAGCTGGAGTTTTGTTTCACATTGTACTTTACCAACTTCAGATGCAAAAGGAAAGAGATCATTGCCCTGGTACTCAAATTCTTTATATCTTTTCAACGGCTTTCATATGATTTCTGAAGATTGCCAAGTCTTTTTTCAAAGATGAATCTTTGTTTTCTTTCTACTCAATAAAGTGCCTTGAAAAATACAACTGTTTTTTTTTTAAATCTTTATAGAAAATTAAACGAATTACCTAGCAAGACATAAGGGGGACTAGCTCACATGGTAGAGCGCTCGCTTAGCATGCGAGAGGTACCGGAATCGAAGCCCGGGTCCTCCAATTCATTTAATCTAGCTCTAGGCTTCTGTTCAAAGACTGTGGAGGGACGGAGTTTCCGCTCAGAAAGAAATCTTTGATCTAGCTTACTTTCATCAAACGTCTTAACAAATCATAAAGTATCTTTAAATCATTGATCTTTTAATTGCTGAATAGCAGCCCAAACAAGAAAGGGAATTATCTTTACTTTAAACCTGCTCAATTCAGATGTTAAGTTTTTCTTTCAGGCGAGAAGATACTGTGCAAATTTCAAAGCCTTTATTTTTATAGTTAAATTAGAATGGAAGATATCTTACTAAAGAGATAGCTCAATTAGATATCAGGGGGACTAGCTCACATGGTAGAGCGCTCGCTTCGCATGCGCGAGGTACTGGGATCGATGCCCAGGTCCTCCAATTCATTTGAACTTGATGGTAATATTTTCAACAAATCTCAATATTGACTATAGTTTTTGTCGAAGAGAAGTATATCACTACTTCAGTTGGATCAAATTTTAAGAAATATTCAAAACACTGATTCAATTTCTGATTTTCTAATGCACTAACTAATCATTCTCTCAGCTCTGGAAGTCTGAACCCAAGAATAAACTAATTATTTTCTCAAAAGTAAACCTATGAGCCTGCTCTACTCGAGGAAAAGCTTGGAACTTGATGTCTTTTATTTAGATTATGACATTTTGATATAGACTTAGTATCACAGCATATAAGGGGGACTATCTTACACGGTAAAGTGTTCACTCTGCATGGATATCGTACCAGAATCAATGTTCTTTTCCTTCAAATCCTCTGATCCCGAATTAAGGGTTTCCATTATATTTGATAACCGACCATAACTCTCCCTCAAAAAAGATATCAACGACGCCCTTTTAATAATCAATACCTAAGATAATTTAAGACTTTCTACTGTATTTTTTGTTATTCTACGATAGATATCACTAGAATGATCAGCAGGAGTTTTGTTTCACATTGTACTTTACCAACTTTAGATGCAAAAGGAAAGAGATAATTGCTCTGGTACTCAAATTCTTTATATCTATTCAACGGCTTTCATATGATTTCTGAAGATTGCCAAGTCTTTTTTCAAAGATGAATCTTTGTTTTCTTTCTACTAAATAAAGTGCCTTGAAAAATACATTTGTTTTATAAAATCTTTATAGAAAATTAAACGAATTACCAATAAAGACATAAGGGGGACTAGCTCACATGTTAGAGCGCTCGCTTAGCATGAGAGACGTACCGAGATCGATGCCCGGGTCCTCCAGTTCATTTAATCTAGCTCTAGGCTTTTGTTCAAAGTCTATGGAGGGACGGAGTTTCCGCTCAGAAAGAAATCTTTGATCTAGCTTACTTTCATCAAACGTCGTAACAAATCATAAAGTATCTTTAAATCTTTGATGTTTTACTTGCTAATTAGCAGCCCAAACAACAAAGGGAATTATCTTTATTTTAAACATGCTCAATTCAGATGATAAATTTTACCTTCCAGTCGAGAAGATACTGTGCAAAATTCAAAACTCTTATTTTTATAGTTAAATTCGAATTGAAGATATCTTACTAAAGAGATACCTCAATTAGATATCAGGGGACTAGCTCACATGGTAGAGCGCTCGCTTTGCATGAGAGAGGTACTGGGATCGATGCCCGGGTCCTCCAATTCATTTGAACTTGATGGTAATATTTTCAACAAATCTCAATATTGACTATAGTTTTTGTCGAAGAGAAGTATATAACTACTTCAGTTGGATCAGATTTTCAGAAATATTCAAAACACTGATTCAATTTCTGATTTTCTAATGCACTAACTAATCATTCTCCGGGCTCTGGAAGTCTGAACCCAAGAATAAACTAATTATTTTCTCAAAAGTAAACCTATGAGCCTGCTCTAATCGAGGAAAAGCTTGGAACTTGATGTTTTTTATTGAGATTATTGACATTTTGATAAAGAGTTAGTGTCACAGCATATAAGGGGGACTATCCTAAACGGTAAAGTGTTCACTTTGCATGGATAACGTACCAGAACCAATGTTCTTTTCCTTCAATTCCTCTGATCCCAAATTCAAGGGTTTCCATTATGTTTGATAACCGACCATAAATCTACCTCAAAAAAGACATCGATGACGCCCTTTTAATAACCAATAGCTAAGATAACTTAAGACTTTCTACTGAATCTTTTGTTATTGTACGATTTATATCACTAGAATGATCAGCAGGAGTTTTGTTTCACATTCTACTTTACCAAATTTAGATGCAAAAGGAAAGAGATAATTGCCCTGGTACTGATATTCTTTATATCTATTCAACGGCTTTCATATGATTGCTGAAGATTGCCAAGTCTTTTTTCAAAGATTAATTTTTGTTTTCTTTCTACTAAATAAAGTGCCTTGAAAAATACATTTGTTTTATTAAAATCTTTATAGAAAATTAAACAAATTACCAATAAAGACATAAGGGGGACTAGCTCACATGGTAGAGCGCTCGCTTAGCATGTGAGAGGTACCGGGATCGATGCCCGGGTCCTCCAGTTCATTTAATCTAGCTCTAGGCTTCTGTTCAAAGACTGTGGAGGGACGGAGTTTTCGCTCAAAAGAAATCTTTGATCTTGCTTACTTTCATCAAACGTCTTAACAAATCATAAAGTCTCTTTAAATCATTGATGTTTTACTTGCTGAATAGCAGCCCAAACAAGAAAGAAAATTATCTTTACTTTAAACCTGCTTAACTCGGATGATAGATATATTGACATGGATTGCTAAGTTTGCAAATCTATATTTAGCTTGGTGCTTTAACATAAATCTAATAATCACCAAGATTTCCCAAACAAAATAAAAATTTTTCCTCCAGTCGAGAAGATACTGTGCAAAATTCAAAACTCTTATTTTTATAGTTAAATTCGAATTGAAGATATCTTACTAAAGAGATAGCTAAATTAGATATCAGGGGGACTAGCTCACATGGTAGAGCGCTCGCTTTGCATGCGAGAGGTACTGGGATCGATGCCCGGGTCCTCCAATTCAATTGAACTTTATGGTAATATTTTCAACAAATCTCAATATTGACTATAGTTTTTGTCGAAGAGAATTATATCACTACTTCAGTTGGATCAGATTTTAAGAAATATTCAAAACACTGATTCAATTTCTGATTTTCTAATGCACTATCTAATCATTCTCTCAGCTCTGGAAGTCTGAACCCAAGAATAAACTAATTATTTTCTCAAAAGTAAACCTATATGCCTGCTCTAATCGAGGAAAAGCTTGGAACTTGATGTTTTTTATTTAGATTATTGACATTTTGATAAAGAGTTAGTGTCACAGCATATAAGGGGGAGTATCCTACAAGGTAGAGTGTTCACTTTGCATGGATATCGTACCAGAACCGATGTTCTATTCCTTCAAATCCTCTGATCCCGAATTCAAGGGTCTCTATCATGTTTGATAACCGACCATAACTCTCCCTCAAAAAAGATATCGATGACGCCCTTTTAATAACCTATAGCTAAGATAACTTAAGACTTTCTACTGAATTTTTTGTTATTCTACAATATATGTCACTAGAATGATCAGCTGGAGTTTTGTTTCACATTGTACTTTACCAACTTCAGATGCAAAAGGAAAGAGATCATTGCCCTGGTACTCAAATTCTTTATATCTTTTCAACGGCTTTCATATGATTTCTGAAGATTGCCAAGTCTTTTTTCAAAGATGAATCTTTGTTTTCTTTCTACTCAATAAAGTGCCTTGAAAAATACAACTGTTTTTTTTTTAAATCTTTATAGAAAATTAAACGAATTACCTAGCAAGACATAAGGGGGACTAGCTCACATGGTAGAGCGCTCGCTTAGCATGCGAGAGGTACCGGAATCGAAGCCCGGGTCCTCCAATTCATTTAATCTAGCTCTAGGCTTCTGTTCAAAGACTGTGGAGGGACGGAGTTTCCGCTCAGAAAGAAATCTTTGATCTAGCTTACTTTCATCAAACGTCTTAACAAATCATAAAGTATCTTTAAATCATTGATCTTTTAATTGCTGAATAGCAGCCCAAACAAGAAAGGGAATTATCTTTACTTTAAACCTGCTCAATTCAGATGTTAAGTTTTTCTTTCAGGCGAGAAGATACTGTGCAAATTTCAAAGCCTTTATTTTTATAGTTAAATTAGAATGGAAGATATCTTACTAAAGAGATAGCTCAATTAGATATCAGGGGGACTAGCTCACATGGTAGAGCGCTCGCTTCGCATGCGCGAGGTACTGGGATCGATGCCCAGGTCCTCCAATTCATTTGAACTTGATGGTAATATTTTCAACAAATCTCCATATTGACTATAGTTTTTGTCGAAGAGAAGTATATCACTACTTCAGTTGGATCAAATTTTAAGAAATATTCAAAACACTGATTCAATTTCTGATTTTCTAATGCACTAACTAATCATTCTCTCAGCTCTGGAAGTCTGAACCCAAGAATAAACTAATTATTTTCTCAAAAGTAAACCTATGAGCCTGCTCTACTCGAGGAAAAGCTTGGAACTTGATGTCTTTTATTTAGATTATGACATTTTGATATAGACTTAGTATCACAGCATATAAGGGGGACTATCTTACACGGTAAAGTGTTCACTCTGCATGGATATCGTACCAGAATCAATGTTCTTTTCCTTCAAATCCTCTGATCCCGAATTAAGGGTTTCCATTATATTTGATAACCGACCATAACTCTCCCTCAAAAAAGATATCAACGACGCCCTTTTAATAATCAATACCTAAGATAATTTAAGACTTTCTACTGTATTTTTTGTTATTCTACGATAGATATCACTAGAATGATCAGCAGGAGTTTTGTTTCACATTGTACTTTACCAACTTTAGATGCAAAAGGAAAGAGATAATTGCTCTGGTACTCAAATTCTTTATATCTATTCAACGGCTTTCATATGATTTCTGAAGATTGCCAAGTCTTTTTTCAAAGATGAATCTTTGTTTTCTTTCTACTAAATAAAGTGCCTTGAAAAATACATTTGTTTTATAAAATCTTTATAGAAAATTAAACGAATTACCAATAAAGACATAAGGGGGACTAGCTCACATGTTAGAGCGCTCGCTTAGCATGAGAGACGTACCGAGATCGATGCCCGGGTCCTCCAGTTCATTTAATCTAGCTCTAGGCTTTTGTTCAAAGTCTATGGAGGGACGGAGTTTCCGCTCAGAAAGAAATCTTTGATCTAGCTTACTTTCATCAAACGTCGTAACAAATCATAAAGTATCTTTAAATCTTTGATGTTTTACTTGCTAATTAGCAGCCCAAACAACAAAGGGAATTATCTTTATTTTAAACATGCTCAATTCAGATGATAAATTTTACCTTCCAGTCGAGAAGATACTGTGCAAAATTCAAAACTCTTATTTTTATAGTTAAATTCGAATTGAAGATATCTTACTAAAGAGATACCTCAATTAGATATCAGGGGACTAGCTCACATGGTAGAGCGCTCGCTTTGCATGAGAGAGGTACTGGGATCGATGCCCGGGTCCTCCAATTCATTTGAACTTGATGGTAATATTTTCAACAAATCTCAATATTGACTATAGTTTTTGTCGAAGAGAAGTATATAACTACTTCAGTTGGATCAGATTTTCAGAAATATTCAAAACACTGATTCAATTTCTGATTTTCTAATGCACTAACTAATCATTCTCTCAGCTCTGGAAGTCTGAACCCAAGAATAAACTAATTATTTTCTCAAAAGTAAACCTATGAGCCTGCTCTAATCGAGGAAAAGCTTGGAACTTGATGTTTTTTATTGAGATTATTGACATTTTGATAAAGAGTTAGTGTCACAGCATATAAGGGGGACTATCCTAAACGGTAAAGTGTTCACTTTGCATGGATAACGTACCAGAACCAATGTTCTTTTCCTTCAATTCCTCTGATCCCAAATTCAAGGGTTTCCATTATGTTTGATAACCGACCATAAATCTACCTCAAAAAAGACATCGATGACGCCCTTTTAATAACCAATAGCTAAGATAACTTAAGACTTTCTACTGAATCTTTTGTTATTGTACGATTTATATCACTAGAATGATCAGCAGGAGTTTTGTTTCACATTCTACTTTACCAAATTTAGATGCAAAAGGAAAGAGATAATTGCCCTGGTACTGATATTCTTTATATCTATTCAACGGCTTTCATATGATTTCTGAAGATTGCCAAGTCTTTTTTCAAAGATTAATTTTTGTTTTCTTTCTACTAAATAAAGTGCCTTGAAAAATACATTTGTTTTATTAAAATCTTTATAGAAAATTAAACAAATTACCAATAAAGACATAAGGGGGACTAGCTCACATGGTAGAGCGCTCGCTTAGCATGTGAGAGGTACCGGGATCGATGCCCGGGTCCTCCAGTTCATTTAATCTAGCTCTAGGCTTTTGTTCAAAGACTGTGGAGGGACGGAGTTTCCGCTCAGAAAGAAATCTTTGATCTAGCTTACTTTCATCAAACGTCTTAACAAATCATAAAGTATCTTTAAATCATTGATCTTTTAATTGCTGAATAGCAGCCCAAACAAGAAAAGGAATTATCTTTACTCTAAACCTGCTCAATTCAGATGTTAAGTTTTTCTTTCAGGCGAAAAGATACTGTGCAAATTTCAAAGCCTTTATTTTTATAGTTAAATTAGAATGGAAGATATCTTACTAAAGAGATATCAGGGGGACTAGCTCACATGGGAGAGCGCTCGCTTCGCATGCGCGAGGTACTGGGATCGATGCCCGGGTCCTCCAATTCATTTGAACTTGATGGTAATATTTTCAACAAATCTCAATATTGACTATAGGTTTTGTCGAAGAGAAGTATTTAACTACTTCAGTTGGATCAGATTTTCAGAAATATTCAAAACACTGATTCAATTTCTGATTTTCTAATGCACTAACTAATCATTCTCTCAGCTCTGGAAGTCTGAACCCAAGAATAAACTAATTATTTTCTCAAAAGTAAACCTATGAGCCTGCTCTAATCGAGGAAAAGCTTGGAACTTGATGTTTTTTATTGAGATTATTGACATTTTGATAAAGAGTTAGTGTCACAGCATATAAGGGGGACTATCCTAAACGGTAAAGTGTTCACTTTGCATGGATATCGTACCAGAACCGATGTTCTTTTCCTTCAAATCCTCTGATCCCAAATTCAAGGGTCTCTATCATGTTTGATAACCGACCATAACTCTCCCTCAAAAAAGATATCGATGACGCCCTTTTAATAACCTATAGCTAAGATAACTTAAGACTTTCTACTGAATTTTTTGTTATTCTACAATATATATCACTAGAATGATCAGCTGGAGTTTTGTTTCACATTGTACTTTACCAACTTCAGATGCAAAAGGAAAGAGATCATTGCCCTGGTACTCAAATTCTTTATATCTTTTCAACGGCTTTCATATTATTTCTGAAGATTGCCAAGTCTTTTTTCAAAGATGAATCTTTGTTTTCTTTCTACTTAATAAAGTGCCTTGAAAAATACAACTGTTTTATTAAAATCTTTATAGAAAATTAAACGAATTACCAATAAAGACATAAGGGGGACTAGCTCACATGGTAGAGCGCTCGCTTAGCATGCGAGAGGTACTGGGATCGATGCCCGGGTCCTCCAGTCCATTTAATCCAGCTCTAGGCTTTTGTTCAAAGACTGTGGAGGGACGGAGTTTCCGCTCAGAAAGAAATCTTTGATCTAGCTTACTTTCATCAAACGTCTTAAAAATCATAAAGTATCATTAAATCATTGATCTTTTACTTGCTGAATAGCAGCCTAAACAAGAAAGGGAATTATCTTTACTTGAAACCTGCTTAATTCGAATGATAGATACATTGACATGGATTGCTGAGTTGGCAAATCTATATTTAGCTTGGTGCTTTAACATAAATCTAATAATCACCAAGATTTCCCCAACAAAATGAAAGTTTTTCTTCCAGTCGAGAAGATACTGTGCAAAATTCAAAACTCTTATTTTTATAGTTAAATTCGAATTGAAGATATCTTACTAAAGAGATAGTTAAATTAGATATCAGGGGGACTAGCTCACATGGTAGAGCGCTCGCTTTGCATGCGAGAGGTACTGGGATCGATGCCTTGGTCCTCCAATTCATTTGAAGTTGATGGTAATATTTTCAACAAATCTCAATATTGACTATAGTTTATGTTGAAGAGAAGTATATCACTACTTCAGTTGGATCAGATTTTAAGAAATATTCAAAACACTGATTCAATTTCTGATTTTCTAATGCACTAACTAATCATTCTCTCAGCTCTGGAAGTCGGAACCCAAGAATAAACTAATTATTTCTCAAAAGTAAACCTATGAGCCTGCTTTAATCGAGGAAAAGCTTGGAGCTTGATGTCTTATATTTAAATTATGACATTTTGATATAGAGTCAGTATCACAGCATATAAGGGTGACTATCTTACACGGTAGTTTCTTCACATTGCATGGATAACGTACCAGAACCAATGTTCTTTTCCTTCAAATCCTCTGATCCCAAATTCAAGGGTTTCCATTATGTTTGATAACCGACCATAAATCTACCTCAAAAAAGACATCGATGACGCCCTTTTAATAACCAATAGCTAAGATAACTTAAGACTTTCTACTGAATCTTTTGTTATTGTACGATTTATATCACTAGAATGATCAGCAGGAGTTTTGTTTCACATTCTACTTTACCAAATTTAGATGCAAAAGGAAAGAGATAATTGCCCTGGTACTGATATTCTTTATATCTATTCAACGGCTTTCATATGATTTCTGAAGATTGCCAAGTCTTTTTTCAAAGATTAATTTTTGTTTTCTTTCTACTAAATAAAGTGCCTTGAAAAATACATTTGTTTTTTTAAAATCTTTATAGAAAATTAAACAAATTACCAATAAAGACATAAGGGGGACTAGCTCACATGGTAGAGCGCTCGCTTAGCATGCGAGAGGTACCGGGATCGATGCCCGGGTCCTCCAGTTCATTTAATGTAGCTCTAGGCTTCTGTTCAAAGACTGTGGAGGGACGGAGTTTCCGTTCAGAAAGAAATCTTTGATCTACCTTACTTTCATCAAACGTCTTAACAAATCATAAAGTATCTTTAAATCATTGATCTTTTAATTGCTGAATAGCAGCCCAAACAAGAAAAGGAATTATCTTTACTCTAAACCTGCTCAATTCTGATGTTAAGTTTTTCTTCCAGTCGAGAAGATACTGTGCAAAATTTAAAACTCTTATTTTTATAGTTAAATTCGAATTGAAGATATCTTACTAAAGAGATAGCTCAATTAGATATCAGGGGGACTAGCTCAAATGGTAGAGTGCTCTCTTTGCATGCGAGAGGTACTGGGATCGATGCCCGGGTCCTCCAATCCATTTGAACTTGTTGGTAATATTTTCAACAAATATCAATATTGACTATAGTTTTTGTCAAAGAGAAGTATATCACTACTTCAGTTGGATCAGATTTTAAGAAATATTCAAAACACTGATTCAATTTCTGATTTTCTAATGCACTAACTAATCATTCTCACAGCTCTGGAAGTCTGAACCCAAGAATAAACTAATTATTTTCTCAAAAGTAAACCTATGAGCCTGCTCTAATCGAGGAAAAGCTTGGAACTTGATGTTTTTTATTGAGATTATTGACATTTTGATAAAGAGTTAGTGTCACAGCATATAAGGGGGACTATCCTAAACGGTAAAGTGTTCACTTTGCATGGATATCGTACCAGAACCGATGTTCTTTTCCTTCAAATCCTCTGATCCCAAATTCAAGGGTCTCTATCATGTTTGATAACCGACCATAACTCTCCCTCAAAAAAGATATCGATGACGCCCTTTTAATAACCTATAGCTAAGATAACTTAAGACTTTCTACTGAATTTTTTGTTATTCTACAATATATATCACTAGAATGATCAGCTGGAGTTTTGTTTCACATTGTACTTTACCAACTTCAGATGCAAAAGGAAAGAGATCATTGCCCTGGTACTCAAATTCTTTATATCTTTTCAACGGCTTTCATATTATTTCTGAAGATTGCCAAGTCTTTCTTCAAAGATGAATCTTTGTTTTCTTTCTACTTAATAAAGTGCCTTGAAAAATACAACTGTTTTATTAAAATCTTTATAGAAAATTAAACGAATTACCAATAAAGGCATAAGGGGGACTAGCTCACATGGTAGAGCGCTCGCTTAGCATGCGAGAGGTACTGGGATCGATGCCCGGGTCCTCCAGTCCATTTAATCCAGCTCTAGGCTTTTGTTCAAAAACTGTGGAGGGACGGAGTTTCCGCTCAGAAAGAAATCTTTGATCTAGCTTACTTTCATCAAACGTCTTAAAAAACATAAAGTATCATTAAATCATTGATCTTTTACTTGCTGAATAGCAGCCCAAACAAGAAAGGGAATTATCTTTACTTGAAACCTGCTTAATTCGAATGATAGATATATTGACATGGATTGCTGAGTTTGCAAATCTATATTTAGCTTGGTGCTTTAACATAAATCTAATAATCACCAAGATTTCCCCAACAAAATGAAAGTTTTTCTTCCAGTCGAGAAGATACTGTGCAAAATTCAAAACTCTTATTTTTATAGTTAAATTCGAATTGAAGATATCTTACTAAAGAGATAGTTAAATTAGATATCAGGGGGACTAGCTCACATGGTAGAGCGCTCGCTTTGCATGCGAGAGGTACTGGGAACGATGCCTTGGTCCTCCAATTCATTTGAAGTTGATGGTAATATTTTCAACAAATCTCAATATTGACTATAGTTTATGTTGAAGAGAAGTATATCACTACTTCAGTTGGATCAGATTTTTAGAAATACTCAAAACACTGATTCAATTTCTGATTTTCTAATGCACTAACTAATCATTCTCTCAGCTCTGGAAGTCGGAACCAAAGAATAAACTAATTATTTCTCAAAAGTAAACCTATGAGCCTGCTTTAATCGAGGAAAAGCTTGGAGCTTGATGTCTTATATTTAAATTATGACATTTTGATATAGAGTTAGTATCACAGCATATAAGGGTGACTATCTTACACGGTAGTGTCTTCACATTGCATGGATAACGTACCAGAACCAATGTTCTTTTCCTTCAAATCCTCTGATCCCAAATTCAAGGGTTTCCATTATGTTTGATAACCGACCATAAATCTACCTCAAAAAAGACATCGATGACGCCCTTTTAATAACCAATAGCTAAGATAACTTAAGACTTTCTACTGAATCTTTTGTTATTGTACGATTTATATCACTAGAATGATCAGCAAGAGTTTTGTTTCACATTCTACTATACCAAATTTAGATGCAAAAGGAAAGAGATAATTGCCCTGGTACTGATATTCTTTATCTCTATTCAACGGCTTTCATATGATTTCTGAAGATTGCCAAGTCTTTTTTCAAACATTAATTTTTGTTTTCTTTCTACTAAATAAAGTGCCTTGAAAAATACATTTGTTTTATTAAAATCTTTATAGAAAATTAAACAAATTACCAATAAAGACATAAGGGGGACTAGCTCACATGGTAGAGCGCTCGCTTAGCATGTGAGAGGTACCGGGATCGATGCCCGGGTCCTCCAGTTCATTTAATCTAGCTCTAGGCTTCTGTTCAAAGACTGTGGAGGGACGGAGTTTCCGCTCAGAAAGAAATCTTTGATCTACCTTACTTTCATCAAACGTCTTAACAAATCATAAAGTATCTTTAAATCATTGATCTTTTAATTGCTGAATAGCAGCCCAAACAAGAAAAGGAATTATCTTTACTTTAAACCTGCTCAATTCAGATGTTAAGTTTTTCTTCCATTCGAGAAGATACTGTGCAAAATTCAAAACTCTTATTTTTATAGTTTAATTCGAATTGAAGATATCTTACTAAAGAGATAGCTCAATTAGATATCAGTGGCACTAGCTCACATGTTAGAGCGCTGGCTTCGCATGCGCAAGGTACTGGGATCGATGCCCGGGTCCTCCAATTCATTTGAACTTGATGGTAATATTTTAAAAAAAACTCAATATTGACTATAGTTTTTGTCGAAGAGAAGTATGTAACTACTTCAGTTGGATCAGATTTTGAGGAATATTCAAAACACTGATTCAATTTCTGATTTTCTAATGCACTAACTAATCATTCTCTCAGCTCTGGAAGTCTGAACCCAAGAATAAACTAATTATTTCCTCAAAAGTAAACCTATGAGCCTGCTCTAATCGAGGAAAAGCTTGGAACTTGATGTCTTATATTTAAATTATGGCATTTGGATATAGAGTTAGTATCACAGCATATAAGGGTGACTATCTTACACGGTAGTGTCTTCACATTGCATGGATAACGTACGAGAACCGATGTTCTTTTCCTTCAAATCCTCTGATCCAAAATTCAAAGGTCTCCATTATGTTTGATAACCGACCATAAATCTCCCTCAAAAAAGAAATTGATGACGCCCTTTTAATAACCAATAGCTAAGATAACTTAAGACTTTGTACTGAATTTTTTGTTATTCTACGATATATATCACTAAAATGATCAGCAGGAGTTTTGTTTCACATTGTACTTTACCAACTTTAGATGCAAAAGGAAAGAGATAATTGCCCTCTTACTGATATTCTTTATATCTATTCAACGGCTTTCATATGATTTGTGAAGATTGCCAAGTCTTTTTTCAAAGATGAATCTTTGTTTTCTTTCTACTTAATAAAGTGCCTTGAAAAATACATTTGTTTTATTAAAATCTTTATAGAAAATTAAACAAATTACCATTAAAGACATAAGGGGGACTAGCTCACATGGTAGAGCGCTCGCTTAGCATGCGAGAGGTACCGGGATCGATGCCCGGGTCTTCCAGTTTTTTAATCTAGCTCTAGGCTTTTGTCAAAGACTGTGGTGGGACGGAGTTTTCGCTCAGAAAGAAATCTTTGATCTAGCTTACTTTCATCAAACGTCTTCACAAATCATAAAGTTTCTTAAAATCATTGATGTTTTACTGGCTGAATAGCAGCCCAAACAAGAAAGGGAATTATCTTTACTTTACGCCTGCTCAATTCAGATCTTAAGTTTTTCTTCCAGGCGAGAAGATACTGTGCAAAATTCAAAACTCTTATTTTTATAGTTTAATTCGAATTGAAGATATCTTACTAAAGAGATAGCTCAATTAGATATCAGTGGCACTAGCTCACATGTTAGAGCGCTGGCTTCGCATGCGCAAGGTACTGGGATCGATGCCCGGGTCCTCCAATTCATTTGAACTTGATGGTAATATTTTAAAAAAAACTCAATATTGACTATAGTTTTTGTCGAAGAGAAGTATGTAACTACTTCAGTTGGATCAGATTTTGAGGAATATTCAAAACACTGATTCAATTTCTGATTTTCTAATGCACTAACTAATCATTCTCTCAGCTCTGGAAGTCTGAACCCAAGAATAAACTAATTATTTCCTCAAAAGTAAACCTATGAGCCTGCTCTAATCGAGGAAAAGCTTGGAACTTGATGTCTTATATTTAAATTATGGCATTTGGATATAGAGTTAGTATCACAGCATATAAGGGTGACTATCTTACACGGTAGTGTCTTCACATTGCATGGATAACGTACGAGAACCGATGTTCTTTTCCTTCAAATCCTCTGATCCAAAATTCAAAGGTCTCCATTATGTTTGATAACCGACCATAAATCTCCCTCAAAAAAGAAATTGATGACGCCCTTTTAATAACCAATAGCTAAGATAACTTAAGACTTTGTACTGAATTTTTTGTTATTCTACGATATATATCACTAAAATGATCAGCAGGAGTTTTGTTTCACATTGTACTTTACCAACTTTAGATGCAAAAGGAAAGAGATAATTGCCCTCTTACTGATATTCTTTATATCTATTCAACGGCTTTCATATGATTTGTGAAGATTGCCAAGTCTTTTTTCAAAGATGAATCTTTGTTTTCTTTCTACTTAATAAAGTGCCTTGAAAAATACATTTGTTTTATTAAAATCTTTATAGAAAATTAAACAAATTACCATTAAAGACATAAGGGGGACTAGCTCACATGGTAGAGCGCTCGCTTAGCATGCGAGAGGTACCGGGATCGATGCCCGGGTCTTCCAGTTTTTTAATCTAGCTCTAGGCTTTTGTCAAAGACTGTGGTGGGACGGAGTTTTCGCTCAGAAAGAAATCTTTGATCTAGCTTACTTTCATCAAACGTCTTCACAAATCATAAAGTTTCTTAAAATCATTGATGTTTTACTGGCTGAATAGCAGCCCAAACAAGAAAGGGAATTATCTTTACTTTACGCCTGCTCAATTCAGATCTTAAGTTTTTCTTCCAGGCGAGAAGATACTGTGCAAAATTCAAAACTCTTATTTTTATAGTTTAATTCGAATTGAAGATATCTTACTAAAGAGATAGCTCAATTAGATATCAGTGGCACTAGCTCACATGGTAGAGCGCTGGCTTCGCATGCGCAAGGTACTGGGATCGATGCCCGGGTCCTCCAGTTCATTTGAACTTGATGGTAATATTTTCAACAAATCTCAATATTGACTATAGGTTTTGTCGAAGAGAAGTATTTAACTACTTCAGTTGGATCAGATTTTCAGAAATATTCAAAACACTGATTCAATTTCTGATTTTCTAATGCACTAACTAATCATTCTCTCAGCTCTGGAAGTCTGAACCCAAGAATAAACTAATTATTTTCTCAAAAGTAAACCTATGAGCCTGCTCTAATCGAGGAAAAGCTTGGAACTTGATGTTTTTTATTGAGATTATTGACATTTTGATAAAGAGTTAGTGTCACAGCATATAAGGGGGACTATCCTAAACGGTAAAGTGTTCACTTTGCATGGATATCGTACCAGAACCGATGTTCTTTTCCTTCAAATCCTCTGATCCCAAATTCAAGGGTCTCTATCATGTTTGATAACCGACCATAACTCTCCCTCAAAAAAGATATCGATGACGCCCTTTTAATAACCTATAGCTAAGATAACTTAAGACTTTCTACTGAATTTTTTGTTATTCTACAATATATATCACTAGAATGATCAGCTGGAGTTTTGTTTCACATTGTACTTTACCAACTTCAGATGCAAAAGGAAAGAGATCATTGCCCTGGTACTCAAATTCTTTATATCTTTTCAACGGCTTTCATATTATTTCTGAAGATTGCCAAGTCTTTTTTCAAAGATGAATCTTTGTTTTCTTTCTACTTAATAAAGTGCCTTGAAAAATACAACTGTTTTATCAAAATCTTTATAGAAAATTAAACGAATTACCAATAAAGACATAAGGGGGACTAGCTCACATGGTAGAGCGCTCGCTTAGCATGCGAGAGGTACTGGGATCGATGCCCGGGTCCTCCAGTCCATTTAATCCAGCTCTAGGCTTTTGTTCAAAGACTGTGGAGGGACGGAGTTTCCGCTCAGAAAGAAATCTTTGATCTAGCTTACTTTCATCAAACGTCTTAAAAATCATAAAGTATCATTAAATCATTGATCTTTTACTTGCTGAATAGCAGCCTAAACAAGAAAGGGAATTATCTTTACTTGAAACCTGCTTAATTCGAATGATAGATACATTGACATGGATTGCTGAGTTTGCAAATCTATATTTAGCTTGGTGCTTTAACATAAATCTAATAATCACCAAGATTTCCCCAACAAAATGAAAGTTTTTCTTCCAGTCGAGAAGATACTGTGCAAAATTCAAAACTCTTATTCTTATAGTTAAATTCGAATTGAAGATATCTTACTAAAGAGATAGTTAAATTAGATATCAGGGGGACTAGCTCACATGGTAGAGGGCTCGCTTTACATGCGAGAGGTACTGGGATCGATGCCTTGGTCCTCCAATTAATTTGAAGTTGATGGTAATATTTTCAACAAATCTCAATATTGACTATAGTTTATGTTGAAGAGAAGTATATCACTACTTCAGTTGGATCAGATTTTAAGAAATATTCAAAACACTGATTCAATTTCTGATTTTCTAATGCACTAACTAATCATTCTCTCAGCTCTGGAAGTCGGAACCCAAGAATAAACTAATTATTTCTCAAAAGTAAACCTATGAGCCTGCTTTAATCGAGGAAAAGCTTGGAGCTTGATGTCTTATATTTAAATTATGACATTTTGATATAGAGTCAGTATCACAGCATATAAGGGTGACTATCTTACACGGTAGTTTCTTCACATTGCATGGATAACGTACCAGAACCAATGTTCTTTTCCTTCAAATCCTCTGATCCCAAATTCAAGGGTTTCCATTATGTTTGATAACCGACCATAAATCTACCTCAAAAAAGACATCGATGACGCCCTTTTAATAACCAATAGCTAAGATAACTTAAGACTTTCTACTGAATCTTTTGTTATTGTACGATTTATATCACTAGAATGATCAGCAGGAGTTTTGTTTCACATTCTACTTTACCAAATTTAGATGCAAAAGGAAAGAGATAATTGCCCTGGTACTGATATTCTTTATATCTATTCAACGGCTTTCATATGATTTCTGAAGATAGATCTAGCTCTAGGCTTTTGTTCAAAGACTGTGGAGGGACGGAGTTTCCGCTCAGAAAGAAATCTTTGATCTAGCTTACTTTCATCAAACGTCTTAACAAATCATAAAGTATCTTTAAATCATTGATCTTTTACTTGCTGAATAGCAGCCCAAACAAGAAAGGGAATTATCTTTACTTTAAACCTGCTCAATTCAGATGTTAAGTTTTTCTTCCATTCGAGAAGATACTGTGCAAAATTCAAAACTCTTATTTTTATAGTTTAATTCGAATTGAAGAATTCTTACTAAAGAGATAGCTCAATTAGATATCAGTGGAACTAGCTCACATGTTAGAGCGCTGGCTTCGCATGCGCAAGGTACTGGGATCGATGCCCGGGTCCTCCAATTCATTTGAACTTGATGGTAATATTTTAAAAAAAACTCAATATTGACTATAGTTTTTGTCGAAGAGAAGTATGTAACTACTTCAGTTGGATCAGATTTTGAGGAATATTCAAAACACTGATTCAATTTCTGATTTTCTAATGCACTAACTAATCATTCTCTCAGCTCTGGAAGTCTGAACCCAAGAATAAACTAATTATTTCCTCAAAAGTAAACCTATGAGCCTGCTCTAATCGAGGAAAAGCTTGGAACTTGATGTCTTATATTTAAATTATGGCATTTGGATATAGAGTTAGTATCACAGCATATAAGGGTGACTATCTTACACGGTAGTGTCTTAACATTGCATGGATAACGTACGAGAACCGATGTTCTTTTCCTTCAAATCCTCTGATCCAAAATTCAAAGGTCTCCATTATGTTTGATAACCGACCATAAATCTCCCTCAAAAAAGAAATTGATGACGCCCTTTTAATAACCAATAGCTAAGATAACTTAAGACTTTGTACTGAATTTTTTGTTATTCTACGATCTATATCACTAAAATGATCAGCAGGAGTTTTGTTTCACATTGTACTTTACCAACTTTAGATGCAAAAGGAAAGAGATAATTGCCCTCTTACTGATATTCTTTATATCTATTCAACGGCTTTCATATGATTTGTGAAGATTGCCAAGTCTTTTTTCAAAGATGAATCTTTGTTTTCTTTCTACTTAATAAAGTGCCTTGAAAAATACATTTGTTTTATTAAAATCTTTATAGAAAATTAAACAAATTACCATTAAAGACATAAGGGGGACTAGCTCACATGGTAGAGCGCTCGCTTAGCATGCGAGAGGTACCGGGATCGATGCCCGGGTCTTCCAGTTTTTTAATCTAGCTCTAGGCTTTTGTCAAAGACTGTGGTGGGACGGAGTTTTCGCTCAGGAAGAAATCTTTGATCTAGCTTACTTTCATCAAACGTCTTCACAAATCATAAAGTTTCTTAAAATCATTGATGTTTTACTGGCTGAATAGCAGCCCAAACAAGAAAGGGAATTATCTTTACTTTACGCCTGCTCAATTCAGATCTTAAGTTTTTCTTCCAGGCGAGAAGATACTGTGCAAAATTCAAAACTCTTATTTTTATAGTTTAATTCGAATTGAAGATATCTTACTAAAGAGATAGCTCAATTAGATATCAGTGGCACTAGCTCACATGTTAGAGCGCTGGCTTTGCATGCGCAAGGTACTGGGATCGATGCCCGGGTCCTCCAATTCATTTGAACTTGATGGTAATATTTTAAAAAAAACTCAATATTGACTATAGTTTTTGTCGAAGAGAAGTATGTAACTACTTCAGTTGGATCAGATTTTGAGGAATATTCAAAACACTGATTCAATTTCTGATTTTCTAATGCACTAACTAATCATTCTCTCAGCTCTGGAAGTCTGAACCCAAGAATAAACTAATTATTTCCTCAAAAGTAAACCTATGAGCCTGCTCTAATCGAGGAAAAGCTTGGAACTTGATGTCTTATATTTAAATTATGGCATTTGGATATAGAGTTAGTATCACAGCATATAAGGGTGACTATCTTACACGGTAGTGTCTTCACATTGCATGGATAACGTACGAGAACCGATGTTCTTTTCCTTCAAATCCTCTGATCCAAAATTCAAAGGTCTCCATTATGTTTGATAACCGACCATAAATCTCCCTCAAAAAAGAAATTGATGACGCCCTTTTAATAACCAATAGCTAAGATAACTTAAGACTTTGTACTGAATTTTTTGTTATTCTACGATATATATCACTAAAATGATCAGCAGGAGTTTTGTTTCACATTGTACTTTACCAACTTTAGATGCAAAAGGAAAGAGATAATTGCCCTCTTACTGATATTCTTTATATCTATTCAACGGCTTTCATATGATTTGTGAAGATTGCCAAGTCTTTTTTCAAAGATGAATCTTTGTTTTCTTTCTACTTAATAAAGTGCCTTGAAAAATACATTTGTTTTATTAAAATCTTTATAGAAAATTAAACAAATTACCATTAAAGACATAAGGGGGACTAGCTCACATGGTAGAGCGCTCGCTTAGCATGCGAGAGGTACCGGGATCGATGCCCGGGTCTTCCAGTTTTTTAATCTAGCTCTAGGCTTTTGTCAAAGACTGTGGTGGGACGGAGTTTTCGCTCAGAAAGAAATCTTTGATCTAGCTTACTTTCATCAAACGTCTTCACAAATCATAAAGTTTCTTAAAATCATTGATGTTTTACTGGCTGAATAGCAGCCCAAACAAGAAAGGGAATTATCTTTACTTTACGCCTGCTCAATTCAGATCTTAAGTTTTTCTTCCAGGCGAGAAGATACTGTGCAAAATTCAAAACTCTTATTTTTATAGTTTAATTCGAATTGAAGATATCTTACTAAAGAGATAGCTCAATTAGATATCAGTGGCACTAGCTCACATGGTAGAGCGCTGGCTTCGCATGCGCAAGGTACTGGGATCGATGCCCGGGTCCTCCAGTTCATTTGAACTTGATGGTAATATTTTCAACAAATCTCAATATTGACTATAGGTTTTGTCGAAGAGAAGTATTTAACTACTTCAGTTGGATCAGATTTTCAGAAATATTCAAAACACTGATTCAATTTCTGATTTTCTAATGCACTAACTAATCATTCTCTCAGCTCTGGAAGTCTGAACCCAAGAATAAACTAATTATTTTCTCAAAAGTAAACCTATGAGCCTGCTCTAATCGAGGAAAAGCTTGGAACTTGATGTTTTTTATTGAGATTATTGACATTTTGATAAAGAGTTAGTGTCACAGCATATAAGGGGGACTATCCTAAACGGTAAAGTGTTCACTTTGCATGGATATCGTACCAGAACCGATGTTCTTTTCCTTCAAATCCTCTGATCCCAAATTCAAGGGTCTCTATCATGTTTGATAACCGACCATAACTCTCCCTCAAAAAAGATATCGATGACGCCCTTTTAATAACCTATAGCTAAGATAACTTAAGACTTTCTACTGAATTTTTTGTTATTCTACAATATATATCACTAGAATGATCAGCTGGAGTTTTGTTTCACATTGTACTTTACCAACTTCAGATGCAAAAGGAAAGAGATCATTGCCCTGGTACTCAAATTCTTTATATCTTTTCAACGGCTTTCATATTATTTCTGAAGATTGCCAAGTCTTTTTTCAAAGATGAATCTTTGTTTTCTTTCTACTTAATAAAGTGCCTTGAAAAATACAACTTTTTTATTAAAATCTTTATAGAAAATTAAACGAATTACCAATAAAGACATAAGGGGGACTAGCTCACATGGTAGAGCGCTCGCTTAGCATGCGAGAGGTACTGGGATCGATGCCCGGGTCCTCCAGTCCATTTAATCCAGCTCTAGGCTTTTGTTCAAAGACTGTGGAGGGACGGAGTTTCCGCTCAGAAAGAAATCTTTGATCTAGCTTACTTTCATCAAACGTCTTAAAAATCATAAAGTATCATTAAATCATTGATCTTTTACTTGCTGAATAGCAGCCTAAACAAGAAAGGGAATTATCTTTACTTGAAACCTGCTTAATTCGAATGATAGATACATTGACATGGATTGCTGAGTTTGCAAATCTATATTTAGCTTGGTGCTTTAACATAAATCTAATAATCACCAAGATTTCCCCAACAAAATGAAAGTTTTTCTTCCAGTCGAGAAGATACTGTGCAAAATTCAAAACTCTTATTCTTATAGTTAAATTCGAATTGAAGATATCTTACTAAAGAGATAGTTAAATTAGATATCAGGGGGACTAGCTCACATGGTAGAGCGCTCGCTTTGCATGCGAGAGGTACTGGGATCGATGCCTTGGTCCTCCAATTCATTTGAAGTTGATGGTAATATTTTCAACAAATCTCAATATTGACTATAGTTTATGTTGAAGAGAAGTATATCACTATTCAGTTGGATCAGATTTTAAGAAATATTCAAAACACTGATTCAATTTCTGATTTTCTAATGCACTAACTAATCATTCTCTCAGCTCTGGAAGTCGGAACCCAAGAATAAACTAATTATTTCTCAAAAGTAAACCTATGAGCCTGCTTTAATCGAGGAAAAGCTTGGAGCTTGATGTCTTATATTTAAATTATGACATTTTGATATAGAGTCAGTATCACAGCATATAAGGGTGACTATCTTACACGGTAGTTTCTTCACATTGCATGGATAACGTACCAGAACCAATGTTCTTTTCCTTCAAATCCTCTGATCCCAAATTCAAGGGTTTCCATTATGTTTGATAACCGACCATAAATCTACCTCAAAAAAGACATCGATGACGCCCTTTTAATAACCAATGGCCAAGATAACTTAAGACTTTGTACTGAATTTTTTGTTATTCTACGATATATATCACTAAAATGATCAGCAGGAGTTTTGTTTCACATTGTACTTTACCAACTTTAGATGCAAAAGGAAAGAGATAATTGCCCTCTTACTGATATTCTTTATATCTATTCAACGGCTTTCATATGATTTGTGAAGATTGCCAAGTCGTTTTTCAAAGATGAATCTTTGTTTTCTTTCTACTTAATAAAGTGCCTTGAAAAATACATTTGTTTTATTAAAATCTTTATAGAAAATTAAACAAATTACCAATAAAGACATAAGGGGGACTAGCTCACATGGTTGAGCGCTCGCTTAGCATGCGAGAGGTACCGGGATCGATGCCCGGGTCCTCCAGTTTTTTAATCTAGCTCTAGGCTTTTGTCAAAGACTGTGGTGGGACGGAGTTTTCGCTCAGAAAGAAATCTTTGATCTAGCTTACTTTCATCAAACGTCTTCACAAATCATAAAGTTTCTTAAAATCATTGATGTTTTACTGGCTGAATAGCAGCCCAAACAAGAAAGGGAATTATCTTTACTTTACGCCTGCTCAATTCAGATCTTAAGTTTTTCTTCCAGTCGAGAAGATACTGTGCAAATTTCAAAGCCTTTATTTTTATAGTTAAATTAGAATGGAAGATATCTTACTAAAGAGATATCAGGGGGACTAGCTCACATGGTAGAGCGCTCGCTTCGCATGCGCGAGGTACTGGGATCGATGCCCGGGTCCTCCAATTCATTTGAACTTGATGGTAATATTTTCAACAAATCTCAATATTGACTATAGTTTTTGTCGAAGAGAAGTATATCACTACTTCAGTTGGATCAAATTTTGAGGAATATTCAAAACACTGATTCAATTTCTGATTTTCTAATGCACTAACTAATCATTCTCTCAGCTCTGGAAGTCTGAACCCAAGAATAAACTAATTATTTCCTCAAAAGTAAACCTATGAGCCTGCTCTAATCGAGGAAAAGCTTGGAACTTGATGTCTTATATTTAAATTATGGCATTTGGATATAGAGTTAGTATCACAGCATATAAGGGTGACTATCTTACACGGTAGTGTCTTCACATTGCATGGATAACGTACGAGAACCGATGTTCTTTTCCTTCAAATCCTCTGATCCAAAATTCAAAGGTCTCCATTATGTTTGATAACCGACCATAAATCTCCCTCAAAAAAGAAATTGATGACGCCCTTTTAATAACCAATAGCTAAGATAACTTAAGACTTTGTACTGAATCTTTTGTTATTCTACGATATATATCACTAAAATGATCAGCAGGAGTTTTGTTTCACATTGTACTTTACCAACTTTAGATGCAAAAGGAAAGAGATAATTGCCCTCTTACTGATATTCTTTATATCTATTCAACGGCTTTCATATGATTTGTGAAGATTGCCAAGTCGTTTTTCAAAGATGAATCTTTGTTTTCTTTCTACTTAATAAAGTGCCTTGAAAAATACATTTGTTTTATTAAAATCTTTATAGAAAATTAAACAAATTACCAATAAAGACATAAGGGGGACTAGCTCACATGGTAGAGCGCTCGCTTAGCATGCGAGAGGTACCGGGATCGATGCCCGGGTCCTCCAGTTTTTTAATCTAGCTCTAGGCTTTTGTCAAAGACTGTGGTGGGACGGAGTTTTCGCTCAGAAAGAAATCTTTGATCTAGCTTACTTTCATCAAACGTCTTCACAAATCATAAAGTTTCTTAAAATCATTGATGTTTTACTGGCTGAATAGCAGCCCAAACAAGAAAGGGAATTATCTTTACTTTACGCCTGCTCAATTCAGATCTTAAGTTTTTCTTCCAGGCGAGAAGATACTGTGCAAAATTCAAAACTCTTATTTTTATAGTTTAATTCGAATTGAAGATATCTTACTAAAGAGATAGCTCAATTAGATATCAGTGGCACTAGCTCACATGGTAGAGCGCTGGCTTCGCATGCGCAAGGTACTGGGATCGATGCCCGGGTCCTCCAATTCATTTGAACTTGATGGTAATATTTTCAACAAATCTCAATATTGACTATAGGTTTTGTCGAAGAGAAGTATATAACTACTTCAGTTGGATCAGATTTTAAGAAATATTCAAAACACTGATTCAATTTCTGATTTTCTAATGCACTAACTAATCATTCTCTCAGCTCTGGAAGTCTGAACCCAAGAATAAACTAATTATTTCCTCAAAAGTAAACCTATGAGCCTGCTCTAATCGAGGAAAAGCTTGGAACTTGATGTCTTTTATTTAAATTATGATATTTTGATATAGAGTTAGAATCACAGCATATAAGGGTGACTATCTTACACGGTAGTGTCTTCACATTGCATGGATAACGTACCAGAACTGATGTTCTTTTCCTTCAAATCCTCTGATCCCAAATTCAAGGGTCTCCATTATGTTTGATAACCGACCATAAATCTCCCTCAAAAAAGAAATCGATGACGCCCTTTTAATAACCAATGGCCAAGATAACTTAAGACTTTCTACTGAATTTTTTGTTATTGTACGATATAAATCACTAGAATGATCAGCAGTCTTTTTTCACATTGTACTTTACCAACTTTAGATGCAAAAGGAAAGAGATAATAGCTCTGGTACTCAAATTCTTTATATCTATTCAACGTCTTTCATATGATTTGTGAAGATTGCCAAGTTTTTTTTCAAAGATGAATCTTTGTTTTCTTTCTACTTAATAAAGTGCCTTGAAAAATACAACTGTTTTATTAAATCTTTATAGAAAATTAAACAAATTACGCATAAAGACATAAGGGGGACTAGCTCACATGGTAGAGCGCTCGCTTAGCATGGGAGAGGTACCGGGATCGATGCCAGGGTCCTCCAGTTCTTTTAATCTAGCTCTAGGCTTTTGTTCAAAGACTGTGGAGGGACAAAGTTTTCGCTCAGAAAGAAATCTTTGATCTTGCTTACTTTCATCAAACGTCTAAACAAATCATAAAGTCTCTTTAAATCATTGATGTTTTACTTGCTGAATAGCAACCCAACCAAGAAAGGGAATTATCTTTACTTTAAACCTGCTTAATTCGGATGATAGATATATTGACATGGATTGCTGAGTTTGCAAATCTATATTTAGCTTGGTGCTTTAACATAAATCTAATAATCACCAAGATTTCCCAAACAAAATGAAAGTTTTTCTTCCAGTCGAGAAGATACTGTGCAAAATTCAAAACTCTTATTTTTATAGTTAAATTCGAATTGAAGATATCTTACTAAAGAGATAGCTTAATTAGATATCAGGGGGACTAGCTCACATGGTAGAGCGCTCGCTTTGCATGCGAGAGGTACTGGGATCGATGCCTTGGTCCTCCAATTCATTTGAAGTTGATGGTAATAATTTCAAACAAATCTCAATATTGACTATATTTTTTGTCAAAGAAAAGTATATAACTACTTCAGTTGGATCAGATTTTAAGAAAAATTCAAAACACTGATTCAATTTCTGATTTTCTAATGCACTAACTAATCATTCTCTCAGCTCTGGAAGTCTGAACCCAAGAATAAACTAATTATTTCTCAAAAGTAAACCTATGAGCCTGCTTTAATCGAGGAAAAGCGTGGAGCTTGATGTCTTATATTTAAATTATGACATTTTGATATAGAGTTAGTATCACAGCATATAAGGGTGACTATCTTACACGGTAGTGTCTTCACATTGCATGGATAACGTACCAGAACCGATGTTCTTTTCCTTCAAATCCTCTGATCCCAAATTCAAGGGTCTCCATCATGTTTGATAACCGATCATAACTCTCCCTCAAAAAAGATATCGATGACCCCTTTTAATAACCTATAGCTAAGATAACTTAAGACTTTCTACTGAATTTTTTGTTATTCTACGATATATATCACTAGAATGATCAGCTGGAGTTTTTTTTCACATTGTACTTTACCAACTTTAGATGCAAAAGGAAAGAGATAATTGCCCTGGTACTCAAATTCTTTATATCTATTCAACGGCTTTCATATGATTTCTGAAGATTGCCAAAACTTTTTTCAAAGATGAATCGTTGTTTTCTTTCTACTTAATAAAGTGCCTTGAAAAAGACAACTGTTTTATTAAAATCTTTATAGAAAATTAAACAAATAAAGCATAAAGCCATAAGGGGGACTAGCTCACTTGTTAGAGCGCTCGCTTAGCATGCGAGACGTACCAAGATCGATGCCCGGGTCCTCCAGTTCATTTAATCTAGCTCTAGGCTTTTGTTCAAAGTCTATGGAGGGACGGAGTTTCCGCTCAGAAAGAAATCTTTGATCTAGCTTACTTTCATCAAACGTCGTAACAAATCATAAAGTATCTTTAAATCTTTGATGTTTTACTTGCTAATTAGCAGCCCAAACAAGAAAGGGAATTATCTTTATTTTAAACATGCTCAAATCAGATGATAAATTTTACCTTCCAGTCGAGAAGATACTGTGCAAAATTCAAAACTCTTATTTTTATAGTTAAATTCGAATTGAAGATATCTTACTAAAGAGATACCTCAATTATATATTAGGGGGACTAGCTCACATGGTAGAGCGCTCGCTTTGCATGAGAGAGGTACTGGGATCGATGCCCGGGTCCTCCAATTTATTTGAACTTGATGGTAATATTTTCAACAAATCTCAATATTGACTATAGTTTTTGTCGAAGAGAAGTATACATCTACTTCAGTTGGATCAGATTTTCAGAAATATTCGAAACACTGATTCAATTTCTGATTTTCTAATGCACTAACTAATCATTCTCTCAGCTCTGGAAGTCGGAACCCAAGAATAAACTAATTATTTCTCAAAAGTAAACCTATAAGCCTGCTCTAATCGAGGAAAAGCTTTGAAATTGATGTTTTTTATTTAGATTATTGACATTTTGATATAGAGTTAGTGTCACAGCATATAAGGGGGACTATCTTACACGGTAGAGTGTTCACTTTGCATGGATATCGTACCAGAACCGATGTTCTTTTCCTTCAAATCCTCTGATCCCGAATTCAAGGGTTTCCATTATGTTTGATAACCGACCATAAATCTCCCTCAAAAAAGAAATCGATGACGCCCTTTTAATAACCAATAGCTAAGATAACTTAAGACTTTCTACTGAATCTTTTGTTATTGTACGATTTATATCACTAGAATGATCAGCAGGAGTTTTGTTTCACATTGTACTTTACCAACTTTAGATGCAAAAGGAAAGAGATAATTGCCCTGGTACTGATATTCTTTATATCTATTCAACGGCTTTCATATGATTTCTGAAGATTGCCAAGTCTTTTTTCAAAGATGAATCTTTGTTTTCTTTCTACTTAATAAAGTGCCTTGAAAAATACATTTGTTTTATTAAAATCTTTATAGAAAATTAAACAAATTACCAATAAAGACATAAGGGGGACTAGCTCACATGGTAGAGCGCTCGCTTAGCATGCGAGAGGTACTGGGATCGATGCCCGGGTCCTCCAATTCATTTGAACTTGATGGTAATATTTTCAACAAATCTCAATATTGACTATAGTTTTTGTCGAAGAGAAGTATATCACTACTTCAGATGGATCAGATTTTAAGAAATATTCAAAACACTGATTCAATTTCTGATTTTCTAATGCACTAACTAATCATTCTCTCAGCTCTGGAAGTCTGAACCCAAGAATAAACTAATTATTTCTCAAAAGTAAACCTATAAGCCTGCTCTAATCGAGGAAAAGCTTTGAAATTGATGTCTTTTATTTAGATTATGACATTATGATATAGACTTAGTATCACAGCATATAAGGGTGACTATCTTACACGGTAGTGTCTTCACATTGCATGGATAACGTACCAGAACCGATGTTCTTTTCCTTCAAATCCTCTGATCCCAAATTCAAGGGTTTCCATTATGTTTGATAACCGACCATAAATCTCCCTCAAAAAAGAAATCGATGACGCCCTTTTAATAACCAATAGCTAAGATAACTTAAGACTTTCTACTGAATCTTTTGTTATTGTACGATTTATATCACTAGAATGATCAGCAGGAGTTTTGTTTCACATTGTACTTTACCAACTTTAGATGCAAAAGGAAAGAGATAATTGCCCTGGTACTGATATTCTTTATATCTATTCAACGGCTTTCATATGATTTCTGAAGATTGCCAAGTCTTTTTTCAAAGATGAATCTTTGTTTTCTTTCTACTTAATAAAGTGCCTTGAAAAATACATTTGTTTTATTAAAATCTTTATAGAAAATTAAACAAATTACCAATAAAGACATAAGGGGGACTAGCTCACATGGTAGAGCGCTCGCTTAGCATGCGACAGGTACGGGATCGATGCGCGGGTCCTCCAGTTCATTTAATCTAGCTCGAGGCTTTTGTTCAAAGACTGTGGAGGGACGGAGTTTTCGCGAAGAAAGAAATCTTTGATCTAGCTTACTTTCATCAAACGTCTTAACAAATCATAAAGTATGTTTAAATCATTGATCTTTTACTTGCTGAATAGCAGCCTAAACAAGAAAGGGAATTATCCTTACTTTAAACCTGCTTAATTCGGATGATAGATATATTGACATGGATTGCTAAGTTTGCAAATCTATATTTAGCTTGGTGCTTTAACATAAATCTAATAATCACCAAGATTTCCCCAACAAAATGAAAGTTTTTCCTCCAGTCGAGAAGATACTGTGCAAAATTCAAAACTCTTATTTTTATAGTTAAATTCGAATTGAAGATATCTTACTAAAGAGATAGCTAAATTAGATATCAGGGGGACTAGCTCACATGGTAGAGCGCTCGCTTTGCATGCGAGAGGTACTGGGATCGATGCCCGGGTCCTCCAATTCATTTGAACTTGATGGTAATATTTTCAACAAATCTCAATATTGACTATAGTTTTTTTCGAAGAGAAGTATATCACTACATCAGATGGATCAGATGATAAAGAAATATTGAAAACACTGATTCAATTTCTGATTTTCTAATGCACTAACTAATCATTCTCTCAGCTCTGGAAGTCTGAACCCAAGAATAAACTAATTATTTTCTCAAAAGTAAACCTATAAGCCTGCTCTAATCGAGGAAAAGCTTTGAAATTGATGTTTTTTATTTAGATTATTGACATTTTGATATAGAGTTAGTGTCACAGCATATAAGGGGGACAATCTTACACGGTAGAGTGTTCACTTTGCATGGAGATCGTACCAGAACCGATGTTCTTTTCCTTCAAATCCTCTGATCCCGAATTCTAGGGTCTCCATCATGTTTGATAATCGATCATAACTCTCCCTCAAAAAAGATATCGATGACGCCCTTTTAATAACCTATAGCTAAGATAACTTAAGACTTTCTACTGAATGTTTTGTTATTATACGATATATATCACTAGAATGATCAGCTGGAGTTTTGTTTCACATTGTACTTTACCAACTTTAGATGCAAAAGGAAAGAGATAATTGCCCTGGTACTCAAATTCTTTATATCTTTTCAACAGCTTTCATATGATTTCTGAAGATTGCCAAGTCTTTTTTCAAAGATGAATCTTTGTTTTCTTTCTACTTAATAAAGTGCCTTGAAAAAAACAACTGTTTTATTAAAATCTTTATAGAAAATTAAACAAATAAAGCATAAAGACATAAGGGGGACTAGCTCACTTGTTAGAGCGCTCGCTTAGCAAGCGAGACGTACCGAAATCGATGCCCGGGTCCTCCAGTTCATTTAATCTAGCTCTAGGCTTTTGTTCAAAGTCTATGGAGGGACGGAGTTTCCGCTCAGAAAGAAATCTTTGATCTAGCTTACTTTCATCAAACGTCATAACAAATCATAAAGTATCTTTAAATCTTTGATGTTTTACTTGCTAATTAGCAGCCCAAACAAGAAAGGGAATTATCTTTATTTTAAACATGCTCAATTCAGATGATAAATTTTACCTTCCAGTCGAGAAGATACTGTGCAAAATTCAAAACTCTTATTTTTATAGTTAAATTCGAATTGAAGATATCTTACTAAAGAGATAGCTCAATTAGATATCAGGGGGACTAGCTCACATGGTAGAGCGCTCGCTTTGCATGAGAGAGGTACTTGGATCGATGCCCGGGTCCTCCAATTCATTTGAACTTGATGGTAATATTTTCAACAAATCTCAATATTGACTATAGTTTTTGTCAAAGAGAAGTATATCACTACTTCAGTTGGATCAGATTTTAAGAAATATTCAAAACACTGATTCAATTTCTGATTTTCTAATGCACTAACTAATCAATCTCTCAGCTCTGGAAGTCTGAACCCAAGAATAAACTAATTATTTTCTCAAAAGTAAACCTATGAGCCTGCTCTACTCGAGGAAAAAATTGGAACTTGATGTCTTTTATTTAGATTATGACATTTTGATATAGAGTTAGTATCACAGCATATAAGGGGGACTATCTTACACGGTAGAGTGTTCACTTTCAGGGATAACGTAACAGAACGGATGTTCTTTTCCTTCAAATCCTCTGATCCCGAATGAAGGGTTTCCATTATGTTTGATAACCGACCATAACTCTCCCTCAAAAAAGATATCGATGACGCCCTTTTAATAACCAATAGCTAAGATAACTTAAGACTTTCTACTGAATTTTTTGTTATTCTACGATATATATCACTAGAATGATCAGCAGGAGTTTTGTTTCACATTGTACTTTACCAACTTTAGATGCAAAAGGAAAGAGATAATTGCCCTGGTACTGATATTCTTTATATCTATTCAACGGCTTTCATATGATTTCTGAAGATTGCCAAGTCTTTTTTCAAAGATGAATCTTTGTTTTCTTTCTACTTAATAAAGTGCCTTGAAAAATACAACTGTTTAATTAAAATCTTTATAGAAAATTAAAGGAATTACCAATAAAGACATAAGGGGGACTAGCTCATATGGTAGAGCGCTCGCTTAGCATGCGAGAGGTACCGGGATCGATGCCCGGGTCCTCCAGTCCATTTAATCTAGCTCTAGGCTTTTGTTCAAAGACTGTGGAGGGACGGAGTTTCCGCTCAGAAAGAAATCTTTGATCTAGCTTACTTTCATCAAACGTCTTAAAAATCATAAAGTATCTTTAAATCATTGATCTTTTACTTGCTGAATAGCAGCCCAAACAAGAAAGGGAATTATCTTTACTTTAAACCTGCTTAATTCGAATGATAGATATATTGACATGGATTGCTGAGTTTGCAAATCTATATTTAGCTTGGTGCTTTAACATAAATCTAATAATCACCCAGATTTCCCCAACAAAATGAAAGTTTTTCTTCCAGTCGAGAAGATACTGTGCAAAATTCAAGACTCTTATTTTTATAGTTAAATTCGAATTGAAGATATCTTACTAAAGAGATAGCTTAATTAGATATCAGGGGGACTAGCTCACATGGTAGAGCGCTCGCTTTGCATGCGAGAGGTACTGGGATCGATGCCCGGGTCCTCCAATTCATTTGAACTTGATGGTAATATTTTCAAAAAATCTCAATATTGACTATAGTTTTTGTCGAAGAGAAGTATATAACTACTTCAGTTGGATCAGATTTTAAGAAATATTCAAAACACTGATTCAATTTCTGATTTTCTAATGCACTAACTAATCATTCTCTCAGCTCTGGAAGTCTGAACCCAAGAATAAACTAATTATTTTCTCAAAAGTTAACCTATAAGCCTGCTCTAATCGAGGAAAAGCTTGGAACTTGATATTTCTTATTTAAATTATGACATTTTGATATAGAGTTAATATCACAGCATATAAGGGGGACTATCTTACACGGTAGAGTGTTCACTTTGCATGGATAACGTACCAGAACCGATGTTCTTTTCCTTCAAATCCTCTGATCCCGAATTCAAGGGTCTCCATCATGTTTGACAACCGACCATAACTCTCCCTGAAAAAAGATATCGATGACGCCCTTTTAATAACCAATAGCTAAGATAACTTAAGACTTTCTACTGAATTTTTTGTTATTCTACGATATATATCACTAGAATGATCAGCCGGAGTTTTGTTTCACATTGTACTTTACCAACTTTAGATGCAAAAGGAAAGAGATAATTGCCCTGGTACTCAAATTCTTTATATCTATTCAACAGCTTTCATATGATTTCTGAAGATTGCCAAGTATTTTTTCAAAGATTAATCTTTGTTTTCTTTCTACTTAATAAAGTGCCTTGAAAAAAACAACGGTTTTATTAAAATCTTTATAAAAAATTAAACAAATTAACCATAAAGACATAAGGGGGACTAGCTTACATGGTAGAATCCTCCCTTAGCATGCGAGAGGTACCGGGATCGATGCCCGGGTCCTCCGGCTCATTTAATCTAGCTCTAGGCTTTTCTTCACAGACTGTGGAGGAACGGAGTTTCTGCTCAGAAAGAAATCTTTGATCTAGCTTACTTTATTCAAACATCTTAACAAATCATAAAGTATCTTTAAATCATTGAGGTTTTACTGGCTGAATAGCAGCCCAAACAAGAAAGGGAATAATCTTTATTTTAAACCTGCTCAATTCAGATGATAAGTTTTTCTTCCAGTCGAGAAGATACTGTGCAAAATTCAAAACTCTTATTTTTATAGTTAAATTCGAATTGAAGATATCTTACTAAAGAGATAGCTTAATTAGATATCAGGGGGACTAGCTCACATGGTAGAGCGCTCGCTTTGCATGCGAGAGGTACTGGGATCGATGCCCGGGTCCTCCAATTCATTTGAACTTGATGGTAATAATTTCAAACAAATCTCAATATTGACTATATTTTTTGTCGAAGAAAAGTATATAACTACTTCAGTTGGATCAGATTTTAAGAAAAATTCAAAACACTGATTCAATTTCTGATTTTCTAATGCACTAACTAATCATTCTCTCAGCTCTGGAAGTCTGAACCCAAGAATAAACTAATTATTTCCTCAAAAGTAAACCTATGAGCCTGCTCTAATCGAGGAAAAGCTTGGAACTTGATGTCTTATATTTAAATTATGACATTTTGATATAGAGTTAGTATCACAGCATATAAGGGTGACTTATCTTACACGGTAGTGTCTTCACATTGCAGGGATAACGTACCAGAACCGATGTTCTTTTCCTTCAAATCCTCTGATCCCAAATTCAAAGGTCTCTATTATGTTTGATAACAGACCATAAATCTCCGTCAAAAAAGAAATCGATGACGCCCTTTTAATAACCAATAGCTAAGATAACTTAAGACTTTCTACTGAAGTTTTTGTTATTCTACGATATATATCACTAGAATGATCAGCAGGAGTTTTGTTTCACATTGTACTTTACCAACTTTAGATGCAAAAGGAAAGAGATAATTGCCCTGGTACTGATATTCTTTGTATCTATTCAACGGCTTTCATATGATTTGTGAAGATTGCCAAGTCTTTTTTAAAAGATGAATCTTTGTTTTCTTTCTACTTAATAAAGTGCCTTGAAAAATACATTTGTTTTATTAAAATCTTTATAGAAAATTAAACCAATTACTAATAAAGACATAAGGGGGACTAGCTCACATGGTAGAGCGCTCGCTTAGCATGCGAGAGGTACCGGGATCGATGCCCGGGTCCTCCAGTTCTTTAATCTAGCTCTAGGCTTTTGTTCAAAGACTGTGGAGGGACGGAGTTTCATCTCAGAAAGAAATCTTTGATCTAGCTTACTTTCATCAAACGTCTTAAAAATCATAAAGTATCTTTAAATCATTGATCTTTTACTTGCTGAATAGCAGCCCAAACAAGAAAGGGAATTATCTTTACTTTAAACCGGCTTAATTCGAATGATTGATATATTGACATGGATTGCTGAGTTTGCAAATCTATATTTAGCTTGGTGCTTTAACATAAATCTAATAATCACCCAGATTTCCCCAACAAAATGAAAGTTTTTCTTCCAGTCGAGAAGATACTGTGCAAAATTCAAAACTCTTATTTTTATAGTTAAATTCTAATTGAAGATATCTTACTAAAGAGATAGCTTAATTAGATATCAGGGGGACTAGCTCACATGGTAGAGCGCTCGCTTTGCATGCGAGAGGTACTGGGATCGATGCCCGGGTCCTCCAATTCATTTGAACTTGATGGTAATATTTTCAAAAAATCTCAATATTGACTATAGTTTTTGTCGAAGAGAAGTATATAACTACTTCAGTTGGATCAGATTTTAAGAAATATTCAAAACACTGATTCAATTTCTGATTTTCTAATGCACTAACTAATCATTCTCTCAGCTCTGGAAGTCTGAACCCAAGAATAAACTAATTATTTTCTCAAAAGTAAACCTATGAGCCTGCTCTAATCGAGGAAAAGCTTGGAACTTGATGTTTTTTATTGAGATTATTGACATTTTGATAAAGAGTTAGTGTCACAGCATATAAGGGGGACTATCCTAAACGGTAAAGTGTTCACTTTGCATGGATATCGTACCAGAATCGATGTTCTTTTCCTTCAAATCCTCTGATCCCAAATTCAAGGGTCTCTATCATGTTTGATAACCGACCATAACTCTCCCTCAAAAAAGATATCGATGACGCCCTTTTAATAACCTATAGCTAAGATAACTTAAGACTTTCTACTGAATTTTTTGTTATTCTACAATATATATCACTAGAATGATCAGCTGGAGTTTTGTTTCACATTGTACTTTACCAACTTCAGATGCAAAAGGAAAGAGATCATTGCCCTGGTACTCAAATTCTTTATATCTTTTCAACGGCTTTCATATTATTTCTGAAGATTGCCAAGTCTTTTTTCAAAGATGAATCTTTGTTTTCTTTCTACTTAATAAAGTGCCTTGAAAAATACAACTGTTTTATTAAAATCTTTATAGAAAATTAAACGAATTACCAATAAAGGCATAAGGGGGACTAGCTCACATGGTAGAGCGCTCGCTTAGCATGCGAGAGGTACTGGGATCGATGCCCGGGTCCTCCAGTCCATTTAATCCAGCTCTAGGCTTTTGTTCAAAGACTGTGGAGGGACGGAGTTTCCGCTCAGAAAGAAATCTTTGATCTAGCTTACTTTCATCAAACGTCTTAAAAAACATAAAGTATCATTAAATCATTGATCTTTTACTTGCTGAATAGCAGCCCAAACAAGAAAGGGAATTATCTTTACTTGAAACCTGCTTAATTCGAATGATAGATATATTGACATGGATTGCTGAGTTTGCAAATCTATATTTAGCTTGGTGCTTTAACATAAATCTAATAATCACCAAGATTTCCCCAACAAAATGAAAGTTTTTCTTCCAGTCGAGAAGATACTGTGCAAAATTCAAAACTCTTATTTTTATAGTTAAATTCGAATTGAAGATATCTTACTAAAGAGATAGTTAAATTAGATATCAGGGGGACTAGCTCACATGGTAGAGCGCTCGCTTTGCATGCGAGAGGTACTGGGATTGATGCCTTGGTCCTCCAATTCATTTGAAGTTGATGGTAATATTTTCAACAAATCTCAATATTGACTATAGTTTATGTTGAAGAGAAGTATATCACTACTTCAGTTGGATCAGATTTTAAGAAATACTCAAAACACTGATTCAATTTCTGATTTTCTAATGCACTAACTAATCATTCTCTCAGCTCTGGAAGTCGGAACCAAAGAATAAACTAATTATTTCTCAAAAGTAAACCTATGAGCCTGCTTTAATCGAGGAAAAGCTTGGAGCTTGATGTCTTATATTTAAATTATGACATTTTGATATAGAGTTAGTATCACAGCATATAAGGGTGACTATCTTACACGGTAGTGTCTTCACATTGCATGGATAACGTACCAGAACCAATGTTCTTTTCCTTCAAATCCTCTGATCCCAAATTCAAGGGTTTCCATTATGTTTGATAACCGACCATAAATCTACCTCAAAAAAGACATCGATGACGCCCTTTTAATAACCAATAGCTAAGATAACTTAAGACTTTCTACTGAATCTTTTGTTATTGTACGATTTATATCACTAGAATGATCAGCAGGAGTTTTGTTTCACATTCTACTATACCAAATTTAGATGCAAAAGGAAAGAGATAATTGCCCTGGTACTGATATTCTTTATCTCTATTCAACGGCTTTCATATGATTTCTGAAGATTGCCAAGTCTTTTTTCAAACATTAATTTTTGTTTTCTTTCTACTAAATAAAGTGCCTTGAAAAATACATTTGTTTTATTAAAATCTTTATAGAAAATTAAACAAATTACCAATAAAGACATAAGGGGGACTAGCTCACATGGTAGAGCGCTCGCTTAGCATGTGAGAGGTACCGGGATCGATGCCCGGGTCCTCCAGTTCATTTAATCTAGCTCTAGGCTTCTGTTCAAAGACTGTGGAGGGACGGAGTTTTCGCTCAGAAAGAAATCTTTGATCTACCTTACTTTCATCAAACGTCTTAACAAATCATAAAGTATCTTTAAATCATTGATCTTTTAATTGCTGAATAGCAGCCCAAACAAGAAAAGGAATTATCTTTACTTTAAACCTGCTCAATTCAGATGTTAAGTTTTTCTTCCATTCGAGAAGATACTGTGCAAAATTCAAAACTCTTATTTTTATAGTTTAATTCGAATTGAAGATATCTTACTAAAGAGATAGCTCAATTAGATATCAGTGGCACTAGCTCACATGTTAGAGCGCTGGCTTTGCATGCGCAAGGTACTGGGATCGATGCCCGGGTCCTCCAATTCATTTGAACTTGATGGTAATATTTTAAAAAAAACTCAATATTGACTATAGTTTTTGTCGAAGAGAAGTATGTAACTACTTCAGTTGGATCAGATTTTGAGGAATATTCAAAACACTGATTCAATTTCTGATTTTCTAATGCACTAACTAATCATTCTCTCAGCTCTGGAAGTCTGAACCCAAGAATAAACTAATTATTTCCTCAAAAGTAAACCTATGAGCCTGCTCTAATCGAGGAAAAGCTTGGAACTTGATGTCTTATATTTAAATTATGGCATTTGGATATAGAGTTAGTATCACAGCATATAAGGGTGACTATCTTACACGGTAGTGTCTTCACATTGCATGGATAACGTACGAGAACCGATGTTCTTTTCCTTCAAATCCTCTGATCAAAAATTCAAAGGTCTCCATTATGTTTGATAACCGACCATAAATCTCCCTCAAAAAAGAAATTGATGACGCCCTTTTAATAACCAATAGCTAAGATAACTTAAGACTTTGTACTGAATTTTTTGTTATTCTACGATATATATCATTAAAATGATCAGCAGGAGTTTTGTTTCACATTGTACTTTACCAACTTTAGATGCAAAAGGAAAGAGATAATTGCCCTCTTACTGATATTCTTTATATCTATTCAACGGCTTTCATATGATTTGTGAAGATTGCCAAGTCTTTTTTCAAAGATGAATCTTTGTTTTCTTTCTACTTAATAAAGTGCCTTGAAAAATACATTTGTTTTATTAAAATCTTTATAGAAAATTAAACAAATTACCATTAAAGACATAAGGGGGACTAGCTCACATGGTAGAGCGCTCGCTTAGCATGCGAGAGGTACCGGGATCGATGCCTGGGTCTTCCAGTTTTTTAATCTAGCTCTAGGCTTTTGTCAAAGACTGTGGTGGGACGGAGTTTTCGCTCCGGAGCTTACTTTCATCAAACGTCTTCACAAATCATAAAGTTTCTTAAAATCATTGATGTTTTACTGGCTGAATAGCAGCCCAAACAAGAAAGGGAATTATCTTTACTTTACGCCTGCTCAATTCAGATCTTAAGTTTTTCTTCCAGGCGAGAAGATACTGTGCAAAATTCAAAACTCTTATTTTTATAGTTTAATTCGAATTGAAGATATCTTACTAAAGAGATAGCTCAATTAGATATCAGTGGCACTAGCTCACATGGTAGAGCGCTGGCTTCGCATGCGAAAGGTACTGGGATCGATGCCCGGGTCCTCCAGTTCATTTGAACTTGATGGTAATATTTTCAACAAATCTCAATATTGACTATAGGTTTTGTCGAAGAGAAGTATTTAACTACTTCAGTTGGATCAGATTTTCAGAAATATTCAAAACACTGATTCAATTTCTGATTTTCTAATGCACTAACTAATCATTCTCTCAGCTCTGGAAGTCTGAACCCAAGAATAAACTAATTATTTTCTCAAAAGTAAACCTATGAGCCTGCTCTAATCGAGGAAAAGCTTGGAACTTGATGTTTTTTATTGAGATTATTGACATTTTGATAAAGAGTTAGTGTCACAGCATATAAGGGGGACTATCCTAAACGGTAAAGTGTTCACTTTGCATGGATATCGTACCAGAACCGATGTTCTTTTCCTTCAAATCCTCTGATCCCAAATTCAAGGGTCTCTATCATGTTTGATAACCGACCATAACTCTTCCTCAAAAAAGATATCGATGACGCCCTTTTAATAACCTATAGCTAAGATAACTTAAGACTTTCTACTGAATTTTTTGTTATTCTACAATATATATCACTAGAATGATCAGCTGGAGTTTTGTTTCACATTGTACTTTACCAACTTCAGATGCAAAAGGAAAGAGATCATTGCCCTGGTACTCAAATTCTTTATATCTTTTCAACGGCTTTCATATTATTTCCGAAGATTGCCAAGTCTTTTTTCAAAGATGAATCTTTGTTTTCTTTCTACTTAATAAAGTGCCTTGAAAAATACAACTGTTTTATTAAAATCTTTATAGAAAATTAAACGAATTACCAATAAAGACATAAGGGGGACTAGCTCACATGGTAGAGCGCTCGCTTAGCATGCGAGAGGTACTGGGATCGATGCCCGGGTCCTCCAGTCCATTTAATCCAGCTCTAGGCTTTTGTTCAAAGACTGTGGAGGGACGGAGTTTCCGCTCAGAAAGAAATCTTTGATCTAGCTTACTTTCATCAAACGTCTTAAAAATCATAAAGTATCATTAAATCATTGATCTTTTACTTGCTGAATAGCAGCCTAAACAAGAAAGGGAATTATCTTTACTTGAAACCTGCTTAATTCCAATGATAGATACATTGACATGGATTGCTGAGTTTGCAAATCTATATTTAGCTTGGTGCTTTAACATAAATCTAATAATCACCAAGATTTCCCCAACAAAATGAAAGTTTTTCTTCCAGTCGAGAAGATACTGTGCAAAATTCAAAACTCTTATTCTTATAGTTAAATTCGAATTGAAGATATCTTACTAAAGAGATAGTTAAATTAGATATCAGGGGGACTAGCTCACATGGTAGAGCGCTCGCTTTGCATGCGAGAGGTACTGGGATCGATGCCTTGGTCCTCCAATTCATTTGAAGTTGATGGTAATATTTTCAACAAATCTCAATATTGACTATAGTTTATGTTGAAGAGAAGTATATCACTACTTCAGTTGGATCAGATTTTAAGAAATATTCAAAACACTGATTCAATTTCTGATTTTCTAATGCACTAACTAATCATTCTCTCAGCTCTGGAAGTCGGAACCCAAGAATAAACTAATTATTTCTCAAAAGTAAACCTATGAGCCTGCTTTAATCGAGGAAAAGCTTGGAGCTTGATGTCTTATATTTAAATTATGAC
The DNA here is from genome assembly GCA_963924455.1 of Pelagia noctiluca. Taxonomy (NCBI): domain Eukaryota; kingdom Metazoa; phylum Cnidaria; class Scyphozoa; order Semaeostomeae; family Pelagiidae; genus Pelagia; species Pelagia noctiluca. Next base: position 6,255,228 of record OZ004318.1, read on the forward strand.
ATTTTGATATAGAGTCAGTATCACAGCATATAAGGGTGACTATCTTACACGGTAGTTTCTTCACATTGCATGGATAACGTACCAGAACCAATGTTCTTTTCCTTCAAATCCTCTGATCCCAAATTCAAGGGTTTCCATTATGTTTGATAACCGACCATAAATCTACCTCAAAAAAGACATCGATGACGCCCTTTTAATAACCAATAGCTAAGATAACTTAAGACTTTCTACTGAATCTTTTGTTATTGTACGATTTATATCACTAGAATGATCAGCAGGAGTTTTGTTTCACATTCTACTTTACCAAATTTAGATGCAAAAGGAAAGAGATAATTGCCCTGGTACTGATATTCTTTATATCTATTCAACGGCTTTCATATGATTTCTGAAGATTGCCAAGTCTTTTTTCAAAGATTAATTTTTGTTTTCTTTCTACTAAATAAAGTGCCTTGAAAAATACATTTGTTTTTTTAAAATCTTTATAGAAAATTAAACAAATTACCAATAAAGACATAAGGGGGACTAGCTCACATGGTAGAGCGCTCGCTTAGCATGCGAGAGGTACCGGGATCGATGCCCGGGTCCTCCAGTTCATTTAATCTAGCTCTAGGCTTCTGTTCAAAGACTGTGGAGGGACGGAGTTTCCGCTCAGAAAGAAATCTTTGATCTACCTTACTTTCATCAAACGTCTTAACAAATCATAAAGTATCTTTAAATCATTGATCTTTTAATTGCTGAATAGCAGCCCAAACAAGAAAAGGAATTATCTTTACTCTAAACCTGCTCAATGCAGATGTTAAGTTTTTCTTTCAGGCGAGAAGATACTGTGCAAATTTCAAAGCCTTTATTTTTATAGTTAAATTAGAATAGAAGATATCTTACTAAAGAGATAGTTAAATTATATATCAGGGGGACTAGCTCACATGGTAGAGCGCTCGCTTTGCATGCGAGAGGTACTGGGATCGATGCCTTGGTCCTCCAATTCATTTGAAGTTGATGGTAATATTTTCAACAAATCTCAATATTGACTATAGTTTATGTTGAAGAGAAGTATATCACTACTTCAGTTGGATCAGATTTTAAGAAATATTCAAAACACTGATTCAATTTCTGATTTTCTAATGCACTAACTAATCATTCTCTCAGCTCTGGAAGTCGGAACCCAAGAATAAACTAATTATTTCTCAAAAGTAAACCTATGAGCCTGCTTTAATCGAGGAAAAGCTTGGAGCTTGATGTCTTATATTTAAATTATGACATTTTGATATAGAGTCAGTATCACAGCATATAAGGGTGACTATCTTACACGGTAGTTTCTTCACATTGCATGGATAACGTACCAGAACCAATGTTCTTTTCCTTCAAATCCTCTGATCCCAAATTCAAGGGTTTCCATTATGTTTGATAACCGACCATAAATCTACCTCAAAAAAGACATCGATGACGCCCTTTTAATAACCAATGGCCAAGATAACTTAAGACTTTGTACTGAATTTTTTGTTATTCTACGATATATATCACTAAAATGATCAGCAGGAGTTTTGTTTCACATTGTACTTTACCAACTTTAGATGCAAAAGGAAAGAGATAATTGCCCTCTTACTGATATTCTTTATATCTATTCAACGGCTTTCATATGATTTGTGAAGATTGCCAAGTCGTTTTTCAAAGATGAATCTTTGTTTTCTTTCTACTTAATAAAGTGCCTTGAAAAATACATTTGTTTTATTAAAATCTTTATAGAAAATTAAACAAATTACCAATAAAGACATAAGGGGGACTAGCTCACATGGTAGAGCGCTCGCTTAGCATGCGAGAGGTACCGGGATCGATGCCCGGGTCCTCCAGTTTTTTAATCTAGCTCTAGGCTTTTGTCAAAGACTGTGGTGGGACGGAGTTTTCGCTCAGAAAGAAATCTTTGATCTAGCTTACTTTCATCAAACGTCTTCACAAATCATAAAGTTTCTTAAAATCATTGATGTTTTACTGGCTGAATAGCAGCCCAAACAAGAAAGGGAATTATCTTTACTTTACGCCTGCTCAATTCAGATCTTAAGTTTTTCTTCCAGTCGAGAAGATACTGTGCAAAATTTAAAACTCTTATTTTTATAGTTAAATTCGAATTGAAGATATCTTACTAAAGAGATAGCTCAATTAGATATCAGGGGGACTAGCTCAAATGGTAGAGTGCTCTCTTTGCATGCGAGAGGTACTGGGATCGATGCCTTGGTCCTCCAATTCATTTGAAGTTGATGGTAATATTTTCAACAAATCTCAATATTGACTATAGTTTATGTTGAAGAGAAGTATATCACTACTTCAGTTGGATCAGATTTTAAGAAATATTCAAAACACTGATTCAATTTCTGATTTTCTAATGCACTAACTAATCATTCTCTCAGCTCTGGAAGTCGGAACCCAAGAATAAACTAATTATTTCTCAAAAGTAAACCTATGAGCCTGCTTTAATCGAGGAAAAGCTTGGAGCTTGATGTCTTATATTCAAATTATGACATTTTGATATAGAGTCAGTATCACAGCATATAAGGGTGACTATCTTACACGGTAGTTTCTTCACATTGCATGGATAACGTACCAGAACCAATGTTCTTTTCCTTCAAATCCTCTGATCCCAAATTCAAGGGTTTCCATTATGTTTGATAACCGACCATAAATCTACCTCAAAAAAGACATCGATGACGCCCTTTTAATAACCAATAGCTAAGATAACTTAAGACTTTCTACTGAATCTTTTGTTATTGTACGATTTATATCACTAGAATGATCAGCAGGAGTTTTGTTTCACATTCTACTTTACCAAATTTAGATGCAAAAGGAAAGAGATAATTGCCCTGGTACTGATATTCTTTATATCTATTCAACGGCTTTCATATGATTTCTGAAGATTGCCAAGTCTTTTTTCAAAGATTAATTTTTGTTTTCTTTCTACTAAATAAAGTGCCTTGAAAAATACATTTGTTTTTTTAAAATCTTTATAGAAAATTAAACAAATTACCAATAAAGACATAAGGGGGACTAGCTCACATGGTAGAGCGCTCGCTTAGCATGCGAGAGGTACCGGGATCGATGCCCGGGTCCTCCAGTTCATTTAATCTAGCTCTAGGCTTCTGTTCAAAGACTGTGGAGGGACGGAGTTTCCGCTCAGAAAGAAATCTTTGATCTACCTTACTTTCATCAAACGTCTTAACAAATCATAAAGTATCTTTAAATCATTGATCTTTTAATTGCTGAATAGCAGCCCAAACAAGAAAAGGAATTATCTTTACTCTAAACCTGCTCAATGCAGATGTTAAGTTTTTCTTTCAGGCGAGAAGATACTGTGCAAATTTCAAAGCCTTTATTTTTATAGTTAAATTAGAATAGAAGATATCTTACTAAAGAGATAGTTAAATTATATATCAGGGGGACTAGCTCACATGGTAGAGCGCTCGCTTTGCATGCGAGAGGTACTGGGATCGATGCCTTGGTCCTCCAATTCATTTGAAGTTGATGGTAATATTTTCAACAAATCTCAATATTGACTATAGTTTATGTTGAAGAGAAGTATATCACTACTTCAGTTGGATCAGATTTTAAGAAATATTCAAAACACTGATTCAATTTCTGATTTTCTAATGCACTAACTAATCATTCTCTCAGCTCTGGAAGTCGGAACCCAAGAATAAACTAATTATTTCTCAAAAGTAAACCTATGAGCCTGCTTTAATCGAGGAAAAGCTTGGAGCTTGATGTCTTATATTTAAATTATGACATTTTGATATAGAGTCAGTATCACAGCATATAAGGGTGACTATCTTACACGGTAGTTTCTTCACATTGCATGGATAACGTACCAGAACCAATGTTCTTTTCCTTCAAATCCTCTGATCCCAAATTCAAGGGTTTCCATTATGTTTGATAACCGACCATAAATCTACCTCAAAAAAGACATCGATGACGCCCTTTTAATAACCAATGGCCAAGATAACTTAAGACTTTGTACTGAATTTTTTGTTATTCTACGATATATATCACTAAAATGATCAGCAGGAGTTTTGTTTCACATTGTACTTTACCAACTTTAGATGCAAAAGGAAAGAGATAATTGCCCTCTTACTGATATTCTTTATATCTATTCAACGGCTTTCATATGATTTGTGAAGATTGCCAAGTCGTTTTTCAAAGATGAATCTTTGTTTTCTTTCTACTTAATAAAGTGCCTTGAAAAATACATTTGTTTTATTAAAATCTTTATAGAAAATTAAACAAATTACCAATAAAGACATAAGGGGGACTAGCTCACATGGTAGAGCGCTCGCTTAGCATGCGAGAGGTACCGGGATCGATGCCCGGGTCCTCCAGTTTTTTAATCTAGCTCTAGGCTTTTGTCAAAGACTGTGGTGGGACGGAGTTTTCGCTCAGAAAGAAATCTTTGATCTAGCTTACTTTCATCAAACGTCTTCACAAATCATAAAGTTTCTTAAAATCATTGATGTTTTACTGGCTGAATAGCAGCCCAAACAAGAAAGGGAATTATCTTTACTTTACGCCTGCTCAATTCAGATCTTAAGTTTTTCTTCCAGTCGAGAAGATACTGTGCAAAATTTAAAACTCTTATTTTTATAGTTAAATTCGAATTGAAGATATCTTACTAAAGAGATAGCTCAATTAGATATCAGGGGGACTAGCTCAAATGGTAGAGTGCTCTCTTTGCATGCGAGAGGTACTGGGATCGATGCCTTGGTCCTCCAATTCATTTGAAGTTGATGGTAATATTTTCAACAAATCTCAATATTGACTATAGTTTATGTTGAAGAGAAGTATATCACTACTTCAGTTGGATCAGATTTTAAGAAATATTCAAAACACTGATTCAATTTCTGATTTTCTAATGCACTAACTAATCATTCTCTCAGCTCTGGAAGTCGGAACCCAAGAATAAACTAATTATTTCTCAAAAGTAAACCTATGAGCCTGCTTTAATCGAGGAAAAGCTTGGAGCTTGATGTCTTATATTCAAATTATGACATTTTGATATAGAGTCAGTATCACAGCATATAAGGGTGACTATCTTACACGGTAGTTTCTTCACATTGCATGGATAACGTACCAGAACCAATGTTCTTTTCCTTCAAATCCTCTGATCCCAAATTCAAGGGTTTCAATTATGTTTGATAACCGACCATAAATCTACCTCAGAAAAGACATCGATGACGCCCTTTTAATAACCAATAGCTAAGATAACTTAAGACTTTCTACTGAATCTTTTGTTATTGTACGATTTATATCACTAGAATGATCAGCAGGAGTTTTGTTTCACATTCTACTTTACCAAATTTAGATGCAAAAGGAAAGAGATAATTGCCCTGGTACTGATATTCTTTATATCTATTCAACGGCTTTCATATGATTTCTGAAGATTGCCAAGTCTTTTTTCAAAGATTAATTTTTGTTTTCTTTCTACTAAATAAAGTGCCTTGAAAAATACATTTGTTTTTTTAAAATCTTTATAGAAAATTAAACAAATTACCAATAAAGACATAAGGGGGACTAGCTCACATGGTAGAGCGCTCGCTTAGCATGCGAGAGGTACCGGGATCGATGCCCGGGTCCTCCAGTTCATTTAATCTAGCTCTAGGCTTCTGTTCAAAGACTGTGGAGGGACGGAGTTTCCGCTCAGAAAGAAATCTTTGATCTACCTTACTTTCATCAAACGTCTTAACAAATCATAAAGTATCTTTAAATCATTGATCTTTTAATTGCTGAATAGCAGCCCAAACAAGAAAAGGAATTATCTTTACTCTAAACCTGCTCAATTCAGATGTTAAGTTTTTCTTTCAGGCGAGAAGATACTGTGCAAATTTCAAAGCCTTTATTTTTATAGTTAAATTAGAATGGAAGATATCTTACTAAAGAGATATCAGGGGGACTAGCTCACATGGTAGAGCGCTCGCTTTGCATGCGCGAGGTACTGGGATCGATGCCCGGGTCCTCCAATTCATTTGAACTTGATGGTAATATTTTCAACAAATCTCAATATTGACTATAGTTTTTGTCGAAGAGAAGTATATCACTACTTCAGTTGGATCAAATTTTGAGGAATATTCAAAACACTGATTCAATTTCTGATTTTCTAATGCACTAACTAATCATTCTCTCAGCTCTGGAAGTCTGAACCCAAGAATAAACTAATTATTTCCTCAAAAGTAAACCTATGAGCCTGCTCTAATCGAGGAAAAGCTTGGAACTTGATGTCTTATATTTAAATTATGGCATTTGGATATAGAGTTAGTATCACAGCATATAAGGGTGACTATCTTACACGGTAGTGTCTTCACATTGCATGGATAACGTACGAGAACCGATGTTCTTTTCCTTCAAATCCTCTGATCCAAAATTCAAAGGTCTCCATTATGTTTGATAACCGACCATAAATCTCCCTCAAAAAAGAAATTGATGACGCCCTTTTAATAACCAATAGCTAAGATAACTTAAGACTTTGTACTGAATTTTTTGTTATTCTACGATATATATCACTAAAATGATCAGCAGGAGTTTTGTTTCACATTGTACTTTACCAACTTTAGATGCAAAAGGAAAGAGATAATTGCCCTCTTACTGATATTCTTTATATCTATTCAACGGCTTTCATATGATTTGTGAAGATTGCCAAGTCGTTTTTCAAAGATGAATCTTTGTTTTCTTTCTACTTAATAAAGTGCCTTGAAAAATACATTTGTTTTATTAAAATCTTTATAGAAAATTAAACAAATTACCAATAAAGACATAAGGGGGACTAGCTCACATGGTAGAGCGCTCGCTTAGCATGCGAGAGGTACCCGGATCGATGCCCGGGTCCTCCAGTTTTTTAATCTAGCTCTAGGCTTTTGTCAAAGACTGTGGTGGGACGGAGTTTTCGCTCAGAAAGAAATCTTTGATCTAGCTTACTTTCATCAAACGTCTTCACAAATCATAAAGTTTCTTAAAATCATTGATGTTTTACTGGCTGAATAGCAGCCCAAACAAGAAAGGGAATTATCTTTACTTTACGCCTGCTCAATTCAGATCTTAAGTTTTTCTTCCAGGCGAGAAGATACTGTGCAAAATTCAAAACTCTTATTTTTATAGTTTAATTCGAATTGAAGATATCTTACTAAAGAGATAGCTCAATTAGATATCAGTGGCACTAGCTCACATGGTAGAGCGCTGGCTTCGCATGCGCAAGGTACTGGGATCGATGCCCGGGTCCTCCAATTCATTTGAACTTGATGGTAATATTTTCAACAAATCTCAATATTGACTATAGGTTTTGTCGAAGAGAAGTATATAACTACTTCAGTTGGATCAGATTTTAAGAAATATTCAAAACACTGATTCAATTTCTGATTTTCTAATGCACTAACTAATCATTCTCTCAGCTCTGGAAGTCTGAACCCAAGAATAAACTAATTATTTCCTCAAAAGTAAACCTATGAGCCTGCTCTAATCGAGGAAAAGCTTGGAACTTGATGTCTTTTATTTAAATTATGATATTTTGATATAGAGTTAGAATCACAGCATATAAGGGTGACTATCTTACACGGTAGTGTCTTCACATTGCATGGATAACGTACCAGAACCGATGTTCTTTTCCTTCAAATCCTCTGATCCCAAATTCAAGGGTCTCCATTATGTTTGATAACCGACCATAAATCTCCCTCAAAAAAGAAATCGATGACGCCCTTTTAATAACCAATGGCCAAGATAACTTAAGACTTTCTACTGAATTATTTGTTATTGTACGATATAAATCACTAGAATGATCAGCAGGAGTCTTTTTTCACATTGTACTTTACCAACTTTAGATGCAAAAGGAAAGAGATAATTGCTCTGGTACTCAAATTCTTTATATCTATTCAACGGCTTTCATATGATTTGTGAAGATTGCCAAGTCTTTTTTCAAAGATGAATCTTTGTTTTCTTTCTACTTAATAAAGTGCCTTGAAAAATACAACTGTTTTATTAAATCTTTATAGAAAATTAAACAAATTACCCATAAAGACATAAGGGGGACTAGCTCACATGGTAGAGCGCTCGCTTAGCATGGGAGAGGTACCGGGATCGATGCCAGGGTCCTCCAGTTCATTTAATCTAGCTCTAGGCTTTTGTTCAAAGACTGTGGAGGGACGGAGTTTCCGTTCAGAAAGAAATCTTTGATCTAGCTTACTTTCATCAAACGTCTTAACAAATCATAAAGTATCTTTAAATCATTGATGTTTTACTGGCTGAATAGCAGCCCAAACAAGAAAGGGAATTTTCTTTACTTTAAACCTGCTCAATTCAGATAATAAGTTTTTCTTCCAGTCGAGAAGATACTGTGCAAAATTCAAAACTCTTATTTTTATAGTTAAATTCGAATTGAAGATATCTTACTAAAGAGATTGCTCAATTAGATATCAGGGGGACTAGCTCACATGATAGAGCGCTTGCTTTGCATGTGAGAGCTACTGGGATCGATGCCTGCGTCCTCCAATTCATTTTAATTTATGATGATATTTTCAACAAATCTCAATATTGACTATAGTTTTTGTCGAAGAGAAGTATATCACTATTCCAGTTGGATCAGATTTTAAGAAATATTCAAAACACTGATTCAATTTCTGATTTTCTAATGCCCTAACTAATCATCCTCAAAGCTCTGGTAATCTGAGCCCAAGAATAAACTAACTTTTTTGTCAAAAGTAAACCTATGAGTCTGCTCTTCTTGAGTAAAAGCTTGGAACATGATGTCTTTTATTTAGATAATTGACATTTTCATATAGGGTTAGTATCACATATGTAAGGGGGACTAGCTTAAACAGTATAGTGTTCACTTAGCATGGATAACATACCAGAACCGATGTTCTTGTCCTTCCAATCGTCGGATCCCAAATTCAAGGGTCTCCATCATGTTTGATAATAGACGATAACTCTTCCTGAAAAAAGATATCGATGACCCTCTTTTAATAACCAATAGCTAAGATATCTTAAGAATTTCTACTGAATTTTTCGTTATTCTACGATATATATCACTAGAATGATCAGCAGGAGTTCTGTTTCACATTGTACTTTACCAACTTTAGATGCAAAAGAAAAAGCAGATCATTGCCCTGGTACTCAGATTCTTTATATCTATTCAACGGCTTTCAGATGACTTCTGAAGATTGCCAAGTCTTTTTTCAAAGATGAATCTTTGTTTTCTTTCTACTTAATAAAGTGCCTTGAAAAATACATTTGTTTTATTAAAATCTTTATAGAAAATTAAACAAATTACCAATAAAGACATAAGGGGGACTAGCTCACATGGTAGAGCGCTCGCTTAGCATGCGAGAGGTACCGGGATCGATGCCCGGGTCCTCCAGTTTTTTAATCTAGCTCTAGGCTTTTGTTCAAAGACTGTGGAGGGACAAAGTTTTCGCTCAGAAAGAAATCTTTGATCTTGCTTACTTTCATCAAACGTCTAAACAAATCATAAAGTCTCTTTAAATCATTGATGTTTTACTTGCTGAATAGCAACCCAACCAAGAAAGGGAATTATCTTTACTTTAAACCTGCTTAATTCGGATGATAGATATATTGACATGGATTGCTGAGTTTGCAAATCTATATTTAGCTTGGTGCTTTAACATAAATCTAATAATCACCAAGATTTCCCAAACAAAATGAAAGTTTTTCTTCCAGTCGAGAAGATACTGTGCAAAATTCAAAACTCTTATTTTTATAGTTAAATTCGAATTGAAGATATCTTACTAAAGAGATAGCTTAATTAGATATCAGGGGGACTAGCTCACATGGTAGAGCGCTCGCTTTGCATGCGAGAGGTACTGGGATCGATGCCCGGGTCCTACAATTCATTTGAACTTGATGGTAATAATTTCAAACAAATATCAATATTGACTATATTTTTTGTCGAAGAAAAGTATATAACTACTTCAGTTGGATCAGATTTTAAGAAAAATTCAAAACACTGATTCAATTTCTGATTTTCTAATGCACTAACTAATCATTCTCTCAGCTCTGGAAGTCTGAACCCAAGAATAAACTAATTATTTCTCAAAAGTAAACCTATGAGCCTGCTTTAATCGAGGAAAAGCTTGGAGCTTGATGTCTTATATTTAAATTATGACATTTTGATATAGAGTTAGTATCACAGCATATAAGGGTGACTATCTTACACGGTAGTGTCTTCACATTGCATGGATAACGTACCAGAACCGATGTTCTTTTCCTTCAAATCCTCTGATCCCAAATTCAAGGGTCTCCATCATGTTTGATAACCGATCATAACTCTCCCTCAAAAAAGATATCGATGACCCCTTTTAATAACCTATAGCTAAGATAACTTAAGACTTTCTACTGAATTTTTTGTTATTCTACGATATATATCACTAGAATGATCAGCTGGAGTTTTTTTTCACATTGTACTTTACCAACTTTAGATGCAAAAGGAAAGAGATAATTGCCCTGGTACTCAAATTCTTTATATCTATTCAACGGCTTTCATATGATTTCTGAAGATTGCCAAAACTTTTTTCAAAGATGAATCGTTGTTTTCTTTCTACTTAATAAAGTGCCTTGAAAAAGACAACTGTTTTATTAAAATCTTTATAGAAAATTAAACAAATAAAGCATAAAGACATAAGGGGGACTAGCTCACTTGTTAGAGCGCTCGCTTAGCATGCGAGACGTACCAAGATCGATGCCCGGGTCCTCCAGTTCATTTAATCTAGCTCTAGGCTTTTGTTCAAAGTCTATGGAGGGACGGAGTTTTCGCTCAGAAAGAAATCTTTGATCTAGCTTACTTTCATCAAACGTCGTAACAAATCATAAAGTATCTTTAAATCTTTGATGTTTTACTTGCTAATTAGCAGCCCAAACAAGAAAGGGAATTATCTTTATTTTAAACATGCTCAAATCAGATGATAAATTTTACCTTCCAGTCGAGAAGATACTGTGCAAAATTCAAAACTCTTATTTTTATAGTTAAATTCGAATTGAAGATATCTTACTAAAGAGATACCTCAATTATATATTAGGGGGACTAGCTCACATGGTAGAGCGCTCGCTTTGCATGAGAGAGGTACTGGGATCGATGCCCGGGTCCTCCAATTTATTTGAACTTGATGGTAATATTTTCAACAAATCTCAATATTGACTATAGTTTTTGTCGAAGAGAAGTATATAACTACTTCAGTTGGATCAGATTTTCAGAAATATTCGAAACACTGATTCAATTTCTGATTTTCTAATGCACTAACTAATCATTCTCTCAGCTCTGGAAGTCGGAACCCAAGAATAAACTAATTATTTCTCAAAAGTAAACCTATAAGCCTGCTCTAATCGAGGAAAAGCTTTGAAATTGATGTTTTTTATTTAGATTATTGACATTTTGATATAGAGTTAGTGTCACAGCATATAAGGGGGACTATCTTACACGGTAGAGTGTTCACTTTGCATGGATATCGTACCAGAACCGATGTTCTTTTCCTTCAAATCCTCTGATCCCGAATTCAAGGGTTTCCATTATGTTTGATAACCGACCATAAATCTCCCTCAAAAAAGAAATCGATGACGCCCTTTTAATAACCAATAGCTAAGATATCTTAAGAATTTCTACTGAATTTTTCGTTATTCTACGATATATATCACTAGAATGATCAGCAGGAGTTCTGTTTCACATTGTACTTTACCAACTTTAGATGCAAAAGAAAAAGCAGATCATTGCCCTGGTACTCAGATTCTTTATATCTATTCAACGGCTTTCAGATGACTTCTGAAGATTGCCAAGTCTTTTTTCAAAGATGAATCTTTGTTTTCTTTCTACTTAATAAAGTGCCTTGAAAAATACATTTGTTTTATTAAAATCTTTATAGAAAATTAAACAAATTACCAATAAAGACATAAGGGGGACTAGCTCACATGGTAGAGCGCTCGCTTAGCATGCGAGAGGTACCGGGATCGATGCCCGGGTCCTCCAGTTTTTTAATCTAGCTCTAGGCTTTTGTTCAAAGACTGTGGAGGGACAAAGTTTTCGCTCAGAAAGAAATCTTTGATCTTGCTTACTTTCATCAAACGTCTAAACAAATCATAAAGTCTCTTTAAATCATTGATGTTTTACTTGCTGAATAGCAACCCAACCAAGAAAGGGAATTATCTTTACTTTAAACCTGCTTAATTCGGATGATAGATATATTGACATGGATTGCTGAGTTTGCAAATCTATATTTAGCTTGGTGCTTTAACATAAATCTAATAATCACCAAGATTTCCCAAACAAAATGAAAGTTTTTCTTCCAGTCGAGAAGATACTGTGCAAAATTCAAAACTCTTATTTTTATAGTTAAATTCGAATTGAAGATATCTTACTAAAGAGATAGCTTAATTAGATATCAGGGGGACTAGCTCACATGGTAGAGCGCTCGCTTTGCATGCGAGAGGTACTGGGATCGATGCCCGGGTCCTACAATTCATTTGAACTTGATGGTAATAATTTCAAACAAATATCAATATTGACTATATTTTTTGTCGAAGAAAAGTATATAACTACTTCAGTTGGATCAGATTTTAAGAAAAATTCAAAACACTGATTCAATTTCTGATTTTCTAATGCACTAACTAATCATTCTCTCAGCTCTGGAAGTCTGAACCCAAGAATAAACTAATTATTTCTCAAAAGTAAACCTATGAGCCTGCTTTAATCGAGGAAAAGCTTGGAGCTTGATGTCTTATATTTAAATTATGACATTTTGATATAGAGTTAGTATCACAGCATATAAGGGTGACTATCTTACACGGTAGTGTCTTCACATTGCATGGATAACGTACCAGAACCGATGTTCTTTTCCTTCAAATCCTCTGATCCCAAATTCAAGGGTCTCCATCATGTTTGATAACCGATCATAACTCTCCCTCAAAAAAGATATCGATGACCCCTTTTAATAACCTATAGCTAAGATAACTTAAGACTTTCTACTGAATTTTTTGTTATTCTACGATATATATCACTAGAATGATCAGCTGGAGTTTTTTTTCACATTGTACTTTACCAACTTTAGATGCAAAAGGAAAGAGATAATTGCCCTGGTACTCAAATTCTTTATATCTATTCAACGGCTTTCATATGATTTCTGAAGATTGCCAAAACTTTTTTCAAAGATGAATCGTTGTTTTCTTTCTACTTAATAAAGTGCCTTGAAAAAGACAACTGTTTTATTAAAATCTTTATAGAAAATTAAACAAATAAAGCATAAAGACATAAGGGGGACTAGCTCACTTGTTAGAGCGCTCGCTTAGCATGCGAGACGTACCAAGATCGATGCCCGGGTCCTCCAGTTCATTTAATCTAGCTCTAGGCTTTTGTTCAAAGTCTATGGAGGGACGGAGTTTTCGCTCAGAAAGAAATCTTTGATCTAGCTTACTTTCATCAAACGTCGTAACAAATCATAAAGTATCTTTAAATCTTTGATGTTTTACTTGCTAATTAGCAGCCCAAACAAGAAAGGGAATTATCTTTATTTTAAACATGCTCAAATCAGATGATAAATTTTACCTTCCAGTCGAGAAGATACTGTGCAAAATTCAAAACTCTTATTTTTATAGTTAAATTCGAATTGAAGATATCTTACTAAAGAGATACCTCAATTATATATTAGGGGGACTAGCTCACATGGTAGAGCGCTCGCTTTGCATGAGAGAGGTACTGGGATCGATGCCCGGGTCCTCCAATTTATTTGAACTTGATGGTAATATTTTCAACAAATCTCAATATTGACTATAGTTTTTGTCGAAGAGAAGTATATAACTACTTCAGTTGGATCAGATTTTCAGAAATATTCGAAACACTGATTCAATTTCTGATTTTCTAATGCACTAACTAATCATTCTCTCAGCTCTGGAAGTCGGAACCCAAGAATAAACTAATTATTTCTCAAAAGTAAACCTATAAGCCTGCTCTAATCGAGGAAAAGCTTTGAAATTGATGTTTTTTATTTAGATTATTGACATTTTGATATAGAGTTAGTGTCACAGCATATAAGGGGGACTATCTTACACGGTAGAGTGTTCACTTTGCATGGATATCGTACCAGAACCGATGTTCTTTTCCTTCAAATCCTCTGATCCCGAATTCAAGGGTTTCCATTATGTTTGATAACCGACCATAAATCTCCCTCAAAAAAGAAATCGATGACGCCCTTTTAATAACCAATAGCTAAGATAACTTAAGACTTTCTACTGAATCTTTTGTTATTGTACGATTTATATCACTAGAATGATCAGCAGGAGTCTTGTTTCACATTGTACTTTACCAACTTTAGATGCAAAAGGAAAGAGATAATTGCCCTGGTACTGATATTCTTTATATCTATTCAACGGCTTTCATATGATTTCTGAAGATTGCCAAGTCTTTTTTCAAAGATGAATCTTTGTTTTCTTTCTACTTAATAAAGTGCCTTGAAAAATACATTTGTTTTATTAAAATCTTTATAGAAAATTAAACAAATTACCAATAAAGACATAAGGGGGACTAGCTCACATGGTAGAGCGCTCGCTTAGCATGCGAGAGGTACTGGGATCGATGCCCGGGTCCTCCAATTCATTTGAACTTGATGGTAATATTTTCAACAAATCTCAATATTGACTATAGTTTTTGTCGAAGAGAAGTATATCACTACTTCAGATGGATCAGATTTTAAGAAATGTTCAAAACACTGATTCAATTTCTGATTTTCTAATGCACTAACTAATCATTCTCTCAGCTCTGGAAGTCTGAACCCAAGAATAAACTAATTATTTCTCAAAAGTAAACCTATGAGCCTGCTTTAATCGAGGAAAAGCTTGGAGCTTGATGTCTTATATTTAAATTATGACATTTTGATATAGAGTTAGTATCACAGCATATAAGGGTGACTATCTTACACGGTAGTGTCTTCACATTGCATGGATAACGTACCAGAACCGATGTTCTTTTCCTTCAAATCCTCTGATCCCAAATTCAAGGGTTTCCATTATGTTTGATAACCGACCATAAATCTCCCTCAAAAAAGAAATCGATGACGCCCTTTTAATAACCAATAGCTAAGATAACTTAAGACTTTCTACTGAATCTTTTGTTATTGTACGATTTATATCACTAGAATGATCAGCAGGAGTTTTGTTTCACATTGTACTTTACCAACTTTAGATGCAAAAGGAAAGAGATAATTGCCCTGGTACTGATATTCTTTATATCTATTCAACGGCTTTCATATGATTTCTGAAGATTGCCAAGTCTTTTTTCAAAGATGAATCTTTGTTTTCTTTCTACTTAATAAAGTGCCTTGAAAAATACATTTGTTTTATTAAAATCTTTATAGAAAATTAAACAAATTACCAATAAAGACATAAGGGGGACTAGCTCACATGGTAGAGCGCTCGCTTAGCATGCGACAGGTACGGGATCGATGCCCGGGTCCTCCAGTTCATTTAATCTAGCTCGAGGCTTTTGTTCAAAGACTGTGGAGGGACGGAGTTTTCGCTAAGAAAGAAATCTTTGATCTAGCTTACTTTCATCAAACGTCTTAACAAATCATAAAGTATGTTTAAATCATTGATCTTTTACTTGCTGAATAGCAGCCTAAACAAGAAAGGGAATTATCCTTACTTTAAACCTGCTTAATTCGGATGATAGATATATTGACATGGATTGCTAAGTTTGCAAATCTATATTTAGCTTGGTGCTTTAACATAAATCTAATAATCACCAAGATTTCCCCAACAAAATGAAAGTTTTTCCTCCAGTCGAGAAGATACTGTGCAAAATTCAAAACTCTTATTTTTATAGTTAAATTCGAATTGAAGATATCTTACTAAAGAGATAGCTAAATTAGATATCAGGGGGACTAGCTCACATGGTAGAGCGCTCGCTTTGCATGCGAGAGGTACTGGGATCGATGCCCGGGTCCTCCAATTCATTTGAACTTGATGGTAATATTTTCAAAAAATCTCAATATTGACTATAGTTTTTGTCGAAGAGAAGTATATAACTACTTCAGTTGGATCAGATTTTAAGAAATATTCAAAACACTGATTCAATTTCTGATTTTCTAATGCACTAACTAATCATTCTCTCAGCTCTGGAAGTCTGAACCCAAGAATAAACTAATTATTTTCTCAAAAGTTAACCTATAAGCCTGCTCTAATCGAGGAAAAGCTTGGAACTTGATATTTTTTATTTAAATTATGACATTTTGATATAGAGTTAATATCACAGCATATAAGGGGGACTATCTTACACGGTAGAGTGTTCACTTTGCATGGATAACGTACCAGAACCGATGTTCTTTTCCTTCAAATACTCTGATCCCGAATTCAAGGGTCTCCATCATGTTTGACAACCGACCATAACTCTCCCTGAAAAAAGATATCGATGACGCCCTTTTAATAACCAATAGCTAAGATAACTTAAGACTTTCTACTGAATTTTTTGTTATTCTACGATATATATCACTAGAATGATCAGCCGGAGTTTTGTATCACATTGTACTTTACCAACTTTAGATGCAAAAGGAAAGAGATAATTGCCCTGGTACTCAAATTCTTTGTATCTATTCAACGGCTTTCATATGATTTGTGAAGATTGCCAAGTCTTTTTTAAAAGATGAATCTTTGTTTTCTTTCTACTTAATAAAGTGCCTTGAAAAATACATTTGTTTTATTAAAATCTTTATAGAAAATTAAACCAATTACTAATAAAGACATAAGGGGGACTAGCTCACATGGTAGAGCGCTCGCTTAGCATGCGAGAGGTACCGGGATCGATGCCCGGGTCCTCCAGTTCTTTAATCTAGCTCTAGGCTTTTGTTCAAAGACTGTGGAGGGACGGAGTTTCATCTCAGAAAGAAATCTTTGATCTAGCTTACTTTCATCAAACGTCTTAAAAATCATAAAGTATCTTTAAATCATTGATCTTTTACTTGCTGAATAGCAGCCCAAACAAGAAAGGGAATTATCTTTACTTTAAACCGGCTTAATTCGAATGATTGATATATTGACATGGATTGCTGAGTTTGCAAATCTATATTTAGCTTGGTGCTTTAACATAAATCTAATAATCACCCAGATTTCCCCAACAAAATGAAAGTTTTTCTTCCAGTCGAGAAGATACTGTGCAAAATTCAAAACTCTTATTTTTATAGTTAAATTCGAATTGAAGATATCTTACTAAAGAGATAGCTTAATTAGATATCAGGGGGACTAGCTCACATGGTAGAGCGCTCGCTTTGCATGCGAGAGGTACTGGGATCGATGCCCGGGTCCTCCAATTCATTTGAACTTGATGGTAATATTTTCAAAAAATCTCAATATTGACTATAGTTTTTGTCGAAGAGAAGTATATAACTACTTCAGTTGGATCAGATTTTAAGAAATATTCAAAACACTGATTCAATTTCTGATTTTCTAATGCACTAACTAATCATTCTCTCAGCTCTGGAAGTCTGAACCCAAGAATAAACTAATTATTTTCTCAAAAGCCTGCTCTAATCGAGGAAAAGCTTGGAACTTGATATTTTTTATTTAAATTATGACATTTTGATATAGAGTTAATATCACAGCATATAAGGGGGACTATCTTACACGGTAGAGTGTTCACTTTGCATGGATAACGTACCAGAACCGATGTTCTTTTCCTTCAAATCCTCTGATCCCGAATTCAACGGTCTCCATCGTGTTTGACAACCGACCATAACTCTCCCTGAAAAAAGATATCGATGACGCCCTTTTAATAACCAATAGTTAAGATAACTTAAGACTTTCTACTGAATTTTTTGTTATTCTACGATATATATCACTAGAATGATCAGCCGGAGTTTTGTTTCACATTGTACTTTACCAACTTTAGATGCAAAAGGAAAGAGATAATTGCCCTGGTACTCAAATTCTTTATATCTATTCAACAGCTTTCATATTATTCCTGAAGATTGCCAAGTATTTTTTCAAAGATTAATCTTTGTTTTCTTTCTACTTAATAAAGTGCCTTGAAAAAAACAACGGTTTTATTAAAATCTTTATAAGAAATTAAACAAATTAACCATAAACACATAAGGGGGACTAGCTTACATTGTAGAATCCTCCCTTAGCATGCGAGAGGTACCGGGATCGATGCCCGGGTCCTCCAGCTCATTTAATCTAGCTCTAGGCTTTTCTTCACAGACTGTGGAGGAACGGAGTTTCTGCTCAGAAAGAAATCTTTGATCTAGCTTACTTTATTCAAACATCTTAACAAATCATAAAGTATCTTTAAATCATTGAGGTTTTACTGGCTGAATAGCAGCCCAAACAAAAAAGGGAATAATCTTTACTTTAAACCTGCTCAATTCAGATGATAAGTTTTTCTTCCAGTCGAGAAGATACTGTGCAAAATTCAAAACTCTTATTTTTATAGTTAAATTCGAATTGAAGATATCTTACTAAAGAGATAGCTTAATTAGATATAAGGGGGCCTAGCTCACATGGTAGAGTGTCGCTTTGCATGCGAGAGGTACTGGGATCGATGCCCGGGTCCTCCAATTCATTTGAACTTGATGGTAATAATTTCAAACAAATCTCAAAATTGACTATATTTTTTGTCGAAGAAATGTATACAACTACTTCAGTTGGATCAGATTTTAAGAAAAATTCAAAACACTGATTCAATTTCTGATTTTCTAATGCACTAACTAATCATTCTCTCAGCTCTGGAAGTCTGAACCCAAGAATAAACTAATTATTTCCTCAAAAGTAAACCTATGAGCCTGCTCTAATCGAGGAAAAGCTTGGAACTTGATGTCTTTTATTTAAATTATGGCATTTTGATATAGAGTTAGTATCACAGCATATAAGGGTGACTATCTTACACGGTAGTGTCTTCACATTGCATGGATAACGTACCAGAACCGATGTTCTTTTCCTTCCAATCCTCTGATCCCAAATTCAAAGGTCTCCATTATGTTTGATAACCGACCATAAATCTCCCTCAAAAAAGAAATCGATGACGCCCTTTTAATAACCAATAGCTAAGATAACTTAAGACTTTCTTCTGAATTTTTTGTTATTCTACGATATATATCACTAGAATGATCAGCAGGAGTTTTGTTTCACATTGTACTTTACCAACTTTAGATGCAAAAGGAAAGAGATAATTGCCCTGGTACTGATATTCTTTATATCTATTCAACGGCTTTCATATGATTTCTGAAGATTGCCAAGTCTTTTTTCAAAGATGAATCTTTGTTTTCGTTCTACTTAATAAAGTGCCTTGAAAAATACATTTGTTTTGTTAAAATCTTTATAGAAAATTAAACAAATTACCAATAAAGACATAAGGGGGACTAGCTCACATGGTAGAGCGCTCGCTTAGCATGCAAGAGGTACCGGGATCGATGCCCGGGTCCCCCAGTTCTTTAATCTAGCTCTAGGCTTTTGTTCAAAGACTGTGGAGGGACAGAGTTTTCGCTCAGAAAGAAATCTTTGATCTAGCTTACTTTCATCAAACGTCTTCACAAATCATAAAGTTTCTTAAAATCATTGATGTTTTACTGGCTGAATAGCAGCCCAAACAAGAAAGGGAATTATCTTTACTTTAAACCTGCTTAATTCAGATGTTAAGTTTTTCTTCCAGGCGAGAAGATACTGTGCAAAATTTAAAACTCTTATTTTTATAGTTTAATTCGAATTGAAGATAACTTACTAAAGAGATAGCTCAATTAGATATCAGTGGGACTAGCTCACATGGTAGAGCGCTCGCTTCGCATGCGCGAGGTACTGGGATCGATGCCTGGGTCCTCCAATTCATTTGAACTTGATGGTAATATTTTCAACAAATCTCAATATTGACTATAGGTTTTGTCGAAGAGAAGTATATAACTACTTCAGTTGGATCAGATTTTCAGAAATATTCAAAACACTGATTTAATTTCTGATTTTCTAATGCACTAACTAATCATTCTCTCAGCTCTGGAAGTCTGAACCCAAGAATAAACTAATTATTTCCTCAAAAGTAAACCTATGAGCCTGCTCTAATCGAGGAAAAGCTTGGAACTTGATGTCTTTTATTTAAATTATGACATTTTGATATAGAGTTAGAATCAAAGCATATAAGGGTGACTATCTTACACGGTAGTGTCTTCACATTGCATGGATAACATACCAAAACCGATGTTCTTTTCTTCAAATCCTCTGATCCCAAATTCAAGGGTCTCCATTATGTTTGATAACCGACCATAAATCTCCCTCAAAAAGAAATCGATGACGCCCTTTTAATAACCAATAGCTAAGATAACTTAAGACTTTCTACTGAATTTTTTGTTATTCTACGATATAAATCACTAGAATGATCAGTAGGAGTTTTGTTTCACATTGTACTTTACCAACTTTAGATGCAAAAGGAAAGAGATAATTGCCCTGGTACTGATATTCTTTATATCTATTCAACGGCTTTCATATGATTTCTGAAGATTGCAAAGTCTTTTTTCAAAGATGAATCTTTGTTTGCTTTCTACTTAATAGAGTGCCTTGAAAAATACAACTGTTTTATTAAAATCTTTATAAAGAATTAAACGAATTACCTAGCAAGACATAAGGGGCACTAGCTCACATGGTAGAGCGCTCGCTTAGCATGCGAGAGGTACCGGAATCGAAGCCCAGGTCCTCCAATTCATTTAATCTAGCTCTAGGCTTCTGTTCAAAGACTGTGGAGGGACGGAGTTTCCGCACAGAAAGAAATCTTTGATCTAGCTTACTTTCATCAAACGGCTTAACAAATCATAAAGTTTCTTAAAATCATTGATGTTTTATTGGCTGAATAGCAGCCCAAACAAGAAAGGGAATTATCTTTACTTTAAACCTGCTCAATTCAGATGTTAAGTTTTTCTTCCAGGCGAGAAGATACTGTGCAAAATTCAAAACTCTTATTTTTATAGTTTAATTCGAATTCAAGATATCTTACTAAAGAGATAGCTCAATTAGATATCAGTGGGACTAGCTCACATGGTAGAGCGCTCGCTTCGCATGCGCGCGGTACTGGGATCGATGCCCGGGTCCTCCAATTCATTTGAACTTGATGGTAATATTTTCAACAAATCTCAATATTGACTATAGTTTTTGTCGAAGAGAAGTATATCACTACTTCAGTTGGATCAAATTTTAAGAAATATTCAAAACACTGATTCAATTTCTGATTTTCTAATGCACTAACTAATAAATTCTCTCAGCTCTGGAAGTCTGAACCCAAGAATAAACTAATTATTTTCTCAAAAGTAAACCTATGAGCCTGCTCTACTCGAGGAAAAGCTTGGAACTTGATGTCTTTTATTTAGATTAGAACATTTTGATATAGACTTAGTATCACAGCATATAAGGGGGACTATCTTACACGGTAGAGTGTTCACTTTGCATGGATATCGTACCAGAATCGATGTTCTTTTCCTTCAAATCCTCTGATCCCGAATTAAGGGTTTCCATTATATTTGATAACCTACCATAACTCTCCCTCAAAAAAGATATCAACGACGCCCTTTTAATAATCAATACCTAAGATAATTTAAGACTTTCTACTGAATTTTTTGTTATTCTACGATATATATCACTAGAATGATCAGCAGGAGTTTTGTTTCACATTCTACTTTACCAACTTTAGATGCAAAAGGAAAGAGATAATTGCTCTGGTACTCAAATTCTTTATATCTATTCAACGGCTTTCATATGATTTCTGAAGATTGCCAAGTCTTTTTTCAAAGATGAATCTTTGTTTTCTTTCTACTAAATAAAGTGCCTTGAAAAATACATTTGTTTTATTAAAATCTTTATAGAAAATTAAACGAATTACCAATAAAGACATAAGGGGGACTAGCTCACATGGTAGAGTGCTCGCTTAGCATGCGAGAGGTAGCGGGATCGATGCCCGGGTCCTCCAGTTCATTTAATCTAGCTCTAGGCTTTTGTTCAAAGACTGTGGAGGGACGGAGTTTCCGCTCAGAAAGAAATCTTTGATCTAGCTTACTTTCATCAAACGTCTTAACAAATCATAAAGTATCTTTAAATCATTGATCTTTTACTTGCTGAATAGCAGCCCAAACAAGAAAGGGAATTATCTTTACTTTAAACCTGCTCAATTCAGATGTTAAGTTTTTCTTTCAGGCGAGAAGATACTGTGCAAAATTCCAAACTCTTATTTTTATAGTTTAATTCGAATTGAAGATATCTTACTAAAGAGATAGCTCAATTAGATATCAGGGGGACTAGCTCACATGGTAGAGCGCTTGCTTCGCATGCGAGAGGTACTGGGATCGATGCCCGGGTCCTCCAATTCATTTGAACTTGATGGTAATATTTTCAACAAATCTCAATATTGACTATAGTTTTTGTCGAAGAGAAGTATGTAACTACTTCAGTTGGATCAGATTTTGTGGAATATTCAAAACACTGATTCAATTTCTGATTTTCTAATGCACTAACTAATTATTCTCTCAGCTCTGGAAGTCTGAACCCAAGAATAGACTAATTATTTTCTCAAAAGCAAACCTATGAGCCTGCTCTACTCGAGGAAAAGCTTGGAACTTGATGTCTTTTATTTAGATTATGACATTTTGATATAGACTTAGTATCACAGCATATAAGGGGGACTATCTTACACGGTAGAGTGTTCACTTTGCATGGATATCGTACAAGAATCGATGTTCTTTTCCTTCAAATCCTCTGATCCCGAATTAAGGGTTTCCATTATATTTGATAACCGACCATAACTTTCCCTCAAAAAAGATATCAATGACGCCCTTTTAATAATCAATACCTAAGATAACTTAAGACTTTCTACTGAATTTTTTGTTATTGTACGATATAAATCACTAGAATGATCAGTAGGAGTTTTTTTTCACATTGTACTTTACCAACTTTAGATGCAAAAGGAAAGAGATAATTGCCCTGGTACTGATATTCTTTATATCTATTCAACGGCTTTCATATGATTTCTGAAGATTGCCAAGTCTTTTTTCAAAGATGGATCTTTGTTTTCTTTCTACTTAATAAAGTGCCTTGAAAAATACAACTGTTTTATTAAAATCTTTATAGAAAATTAAACAAATTACCAATAAAGACATAAGGGGGACTAGCTAACATGGTAGAGCGCTCGCTTAGCATGCAAGAGGTACCGGGATCGATGCCCGGGTCCTCCAGTTCATTTAATCTAGCTCTAGGCTTTTGTTCAAAGACTGTGGAGGGACGGAGTTTTCGCTCAGAAAGAAATCTTTGATCTAGCTTACTTTCATCAAACGTCTTCACAAATCATAAAGTTTTTTAAAATCATTGATGTTTTACTGGCTGAATAGCAGCCCAAACAAGAAAGGGAATTATCTTTACTTTAAACCTGCTCAATTCAGATCTTAAGTTTTTCTTCCAGGCGAGAAGATACTGTGCAAAATTCAAAACTCTTATTTTTATAGTTTAATTCGAATTGAAGATATCTTACTAAAGAGATAGCTCAATTAGATATCAGTGGGACTAGCTCACATGGTAGAGCGCTCGCTTCGCATGCGCGCGGTACTGGGATCGATGCCCGGGTCCTCCAATTCATTTGAACTTGATGGTAATATTTTCAACAAATCTCAATATTGACTATAGTTTTTGTCGAAGAGAAGTATATCACTACTTCAGTTGGATCAAATTTTAAGAAATATTCAAAACACTGATTCAATTTCTGATTTTCTAATGCACTAACTAATAAATTCTCTCAGCTCTGGAAGTCTGAACCCAAGAATAAACTAATTATTTTCTCAAAAGTAAACCTATGAGCCTGCTCTACTCGAGGAAAAGCTTGGAACTTGATGTCTTTTATTTAGATTAGAACATTTTGATATAGACTTAGTATCACAGCATATAAGGGGGACTATCTTACACGGTAGAGTGTTCACTTTGCATGGATATCGTACCAGAATCGATGTTCTTTTCCTTCAAATCCTCTGATCCCGAATTAAGGGTTTCCATTATATTTGATAACCTACCATAACTCTCCCTCAAAAAAGATATCAACGACGCCCTTTTAATAATCAATACCTAAGATAATTTAAGACTTTCTACTGAATTTTTTGTTATTCTACGATATATATCACTAGAATGATCAGCAGGAGTTTTGTTTCACATTCTACTTTACCAACTTTAGATGCAAAAGGAAAGAGATAATTGCTCTGGTACTCAAATTCTTTATATCTATTCAACGGCTTTCATATGATTTCTGAAGATTGCCAAGTCTTTTTTCAAAGATGAATCTTTGTTTTCTTTCTACTAAATAAAGTGCCTTGAAAAATACATTTGTTTTATTAAAATCTTTATAGAAAATTAAACGAATTACCAATAAAGACATAAGGGGGACTAGCTCACATGGTAGAGTGCTCGCTTAGCATGCGAGAGGTAGCGGGATCGATGCCCGGGTCCTCCAGTTCATTTAATCTAGCTCTAGGCTTTTGTTCAAAGACTGTGGAGGGACGGAGTTTCCGCTCAGAAAGAAATCTTTGATCTAGCTTACTTTCATCAAACGTCTTAACAAATCATAAAGTATCTTTAAATCATTGATCTTTTACTTGCTGAATAGCAGCCCAAACAAGAAAGGGAATTATCTTTACTTTAAACCTGCTCAATTCAGATGTTAAGTTTTTCTTTCAGGCGAGAAGATACTGTGCAAAATTCCAAACTCTTATTTTTATAGTTTAATTCGAATTGAAGATATCTTACTAAAGAGATAGCTCAATTAGATATCAGGGGGACTAGCTCACATGGTAGAGCGCTTGCTTCGCATGCGAGAGGTACTGGGATCGATGCCCGGGTCCTCCAATTCATTTGAACTTGATGGTAATATTTTCAACAAATCTCAATATTGACTATAGTTTTTGTCGAAGAGAAGTATGTAACTACTTCAGTTGGATCAGATTTTGTGGAATATTCAAAACACTGATTCAATTTCTGATTTTCTAATGCACTAACTAATTATTCTCTCAGCTCTGGAAGTCTGAACCCAAGAATAGACTAATTATTTTCTCAAAAGCAAACCTATGAGCCTGCTCTACTCGAGGAAAAGCTTGGAACTTGATGTCTTTTATTTAGATTATGACATTTTGATATAGACTTAGTATCACAGCATATAAGGGGGACTATCTTACACGGTAGAGTGTTCACTTTGCATGGATATCGTACAAGAATCGATGTTCTTTTCCTTCAAATCCTCTGATCCCGAATTAAGGGTTTCCATTATATTTGATAACCGACCATAACTTTCCCTCAAAAAAGATATCAATGACGCCCTTTTAATAATCAATACCTAAGATAACTTAAGACTTTCTACTGAATTTTTTGTTATTGTACGATATAAATCACTAGAATGATCAGTAGGAGTTTTTTTTCACATTGTACTTTACCAACTTTAGATGCAAAAGGAAAGAGATAATTGCCCTGGTACTGATATTCTTTATATCTATTCAACGGCTTTCATATGATTTCTGAAGATTGCCAAGTCTTTTTTCAAAGATGGATCTTTGTTTTCTTTCTACTTAATAAAGTGCCTTGAAAAATACAACTGTTTTATTAAAATCTTTATAGAAAATTAAACAAATTACCAATAAAGACATAAGGGGGACTAGCTAACATGGTAGAGCGCTCGCTTAGCATGCAAGAGGTACCGGGATCGATGCCCGGGTCCTCCAGTTCATTTAATCTAGCTCTAGGCTTTTGTTCAAAGACTGTGGAGGGACGGAGTTTTCGCTCAGAAAGAAATCTTTGATCTAGCTTACTTTCATCAAACGTCTTCACAAATCATAAAGTTTTTTAAAATCATTGATGTTTTACTGGCTGAATAGCAGCCCAAACAAGAAAGGGAATTATCTTTACTTTAAACCTGCTCAATTCAGATCTTAAGTTTTTCTTCCAGGCGAGAAGATACTGTGCAAAATTCAAAACTCTTATTTTTATAGTTTAATTCGAATTGAAGATATCTTACTAAAGAGATAGCTCAATTAGATATCAGTAGCACTAGCTCACATGGTAGAGCGCTAGCTTCGCATGCGCAAGGTACAGGGATCGATGCCAGTGGCGTCGCCACGGGGTGGACTGGGGTGGACATGTCCACCCCAGTCTTTCCAAAGATCGATTTTCCAATTCTTCGAAATCCGTTGAAAAAATTGGGGGGGGGGGGAGGGTGATTTTCATCCACTCAAAAATATGAATGTGCAGTTTTGGTTGCTGAGAGGGAGACTTTGAATTATGTTTATCCATGATGTGATTTTCTCTATTGTGTTACTGAGTAGTTTTATTACCTAGTTTCAATTTCTATGACTATTGTGAGCACACTGATTTGACAACTTGTTTGCTATTCATTTCCTGATAATGAGTCCATTTGTTTGTAATTCATTTCCTGTAATAATTATGACTTTGTAAAGTATCACAACTCTGTCATGATTCAACCATGCACGTATTTCCTGGGAATTGAGATTTCAATTCTATTGCTATTGATACATATTTTGCGAAATTTCTCGCTGTGCATCTGCTGATCACATCGCAACGCAGTCTAGAAATTAAGGTTTTCTGACGAATAAAAGTGAATTGTAATCATCGTATTAAGTATGGATCCACGCGATCCTTCAGCTGAAATTGTGAATGAATCATCTCGAAAATTAGTTGTTAACGCCGGGCCTATAAAGCCAATCATAGAATATCCAAGATCAGTCATCGGAAAACGCGAATACAAGTTTCAGTCTCGTTGGTATGACGAATTTTCCTGGCTAGAATATTCTGTTGTAAAGGACGCAGCATTCTGTTTTTACTGCAGATGTTTTGGAACACTTGGTAAGATGAAACTCTAGATTTCTTTATTTCTTTATTTTCAGGTCGGGTTTGTAAAACTTACTCAGACCTTCGGGTGGAAATTTTCGTGACACCCTCAGTACTTCGCTTTATAAATTTATGAAGTCGAAAAGTTTTTTCTGCATACCCATCCCTGATGTCAAATTTCAACTCACTCTGGAGTCGGATGACACTGGATGTCGTAAAATACTTTAGTACCCTTGAACAAAACCGTTAAAGTGCCAAGATGATGAAAAATACATTATACTAAAAATCACAAAATTTAAAAACAAATTGTGTTTATGTTCTACGTGCATGCAATCTATAAAATAGGGTGGCGTATATGGGGTGGTTGAATCCACCACGCAGAAGAGGTTGTCAGGATGTACGTAAATTTTTACTTTGTTTGCATTATTGTTGTAATGGAAACCAAACCAGTTATAAAAACTTTTGTCAAATTTTCTTTCATCCAATCCTTTGTATTTGAAGGTTAAAAGGGAACTAATATTCTATTCTTTTTCGCATTACAGTTGGCAGCTCAGAACAAACATTTACGAAAGAAGGTTTTAAGCAATGGAAGAATGCCACTGGAGCCAATGGGAAACTTTCAAAGCATGCAAGCTCAAGGATGCATCTACTCTCAATGGAACGCATGCAGAATTTTAAAAGCAGCAATGATCCAATTGATGTTCAACTGGTTGGTGCAGCTCAGGCCGCAATTTCGAGAAAAGAAAAAGAGAGGGAAGAAAATCGAGAAGTGGTTCGCGTGATATTTGATGTCATCCGACATTTAGCGAAGCAAAACAATGCTTTCAGGGGACACGATGAATCAGATGCTGCAGAAAACCGAGGTAACTTTCTCGAGGAGCTGAACTTTCTGGCAAAGTACCACCAGCCTCTTCAAAAATGGATACAGCAGCATCCCCAGAATGTGTCCTACTTTTCTCCAGGTACCCAAAACGAAATGATTAGCATTTTGAATCAAGTAGTTACTGAAAGAATCAAAGGCGAAGTTGTGTCTGCGAAGCACTTTTCGATTGAGTGCGATGAAGTAACTTCTCACAAACGAGCATTCATGTCTGTCATTGTTAGATATGTGTACGATTTCAGCATTTGGGAACGTTGTATCAAGTTAGAACGCGTTGATAGCATCAAAGGAAAAAAACTTGCAGAAATCATCATAGCGATATTAGAAGATATGAAATTTCCCATCGCCAATTTAGTGGGGAAAGGGTTCGACGGAGCGAGTAATATGTCTGGGAAGGACGAGGGTGTCCAGCAACATTTGACAGCTGCTGGTGCAACAAAGTCTATCTACTTTCACTGTTTCGCACACAGACTCAATCTCGTCTTAGAAAAAGGTGTGGATACAGTTCCAGCAGTTAACGATGTATTCGACATCATAGGCTCGATATACCGCTATCTGGAAGGCTCTCCAAAGAGACATGCATTGTACGAAAAAAAACTGAAAGAAAAGGGAATAACGAAGGGGAAGATCGCACTGCACTCACTCTCAGACACAAGATGGGCAGCTAAAAGTGATAACCTTGAAACAGTAGTCAACACATTGCCAGCAATAGTAGAGATGCTGAAGGAGATGTCAGTTGAAGGGGAATCCGCAGCTGAGGGTTTGCTTGTGAGGATCCAGAAATTCAAATTTATTTTAGCATGTCTTGTGCTAAAAACGTGCTTCGCTTTATGCAAATCTGTTTCCGAATATTTGCAGTTTAAAGATATGGATCTGGTTTCAGCTGTCTCTGGTGTCCAGTCCTTGAAGCAAGCTCTTCATGACCTCAGAAGCGAAGCGAAAATGGAAGAATTCGTTCAAGAAGCGGAGAATTACTGCCAAGTGACGCACCTCAAAGTAACGAGTTTAGAAGAAGAAGGGCTCGCTAAGAGGAAGCGGACGATCCCAGCTCATTTTCGCACTGGCTCTGAAATCCTGTATGGAGAAAGCAGTGCTGTGCAAGAAGATCAGCGAGATCCATCGCTGTGTCAAAAGAATCGTTTCAGGAGAGATCTGTACTATCCTTTCCTTGATCGACTCAGCACTGAGCTCGACAGAAGATTCTCCTCTAATGCTTGCGAAATTTTGCTTCAAGCAAGCACATTCCACCCTACAAAGCTGTTTGAAGAAAACGTCGGAAAAGTCAAACAGCTCGCAGCTTTTTATGACGTCGATAGTGAACGTGCTGGCAGTCAGTTCACGCTATTCTCAAAATCCAACGAAGTTAAACTTTGGAAAAAGGAATACGAAGATTATTTGAAGGAAAGGGAAAGAGCAGAGAAGGACAAAGCAATCCAAATGCCACAGAAATGGCTCTGCTTTCCAACATTGCTGAACATATTTGCGAAAAATGGATTAAGCAACCTCTTCCCAGATTTATTCGAAGTCGTGAAAATCATTGCTACATTGCCAGTAACAGTGGCATCTTGTGAAAGAGCTCACAGTAAGGTCAAGATTATAAATACATACCTGCGTGCTTCAATGTCAGACCAGCGCTTGGAGCATCTTATCAAAATAAGCATTGAAAGAGATATCGCCGATAAAATTGAGCTGGACAGCCTTCTAGATCTTTTTAAAGCCAGTGGCCATAGAAAACTTGCTTTGTAAATCAAGATGAATAACTTTAAAATTTAGTATCTAGCAAGTGAAATTTTCAAAAAGCTGATGATATCTTCAGTGAATGACTCTTTATTTCATGCGTGTTTCTATTATTGCGCAGATAGAGTAGTTACTAGATTCTAAGCAATTTTAAGGCCTCACAGATGGCCAAATTGCGAGAGCTTCCGGGGGCTCCGCCCCCAGGACCCCTGCCAGGGCTCTGCCCTGGACCCGCTGGGGGGCTTACAGCGCCCCCCAGACCCCCAGCTGTATTGGGCAATGACCTACGGTCATTGCAAACGTGCCTACGGCACGCCTGTCTCGTGCCCCCCCACGCAATTTTTACAAGAACCTCCTACAAGCCCCATTCTCCCTCGTTTTTGTCCACCCCACTTTTTTTGTGCTGGCGGCGCCCCTGATCGATGCCCGGGTCCTCCAATTCATTTGAACTTGATGGTAATATTTTTAACAAATCTAAATATTGACTATAGGTTTTGTCGAAGAGAAGTATATAACTACTCCGGTTGGATCAGATTTTCAGAAATATTCAAAACACTGATTCAATTTCTGATTTTCTAATGCACTAACTAATCATACTCTCAGCTCTGGAAGTCTGAACCCAAGAATAAACTAATTATTTCCTCAAAAGTAAACCTATGAGCCTGCTCTAACCGAGGAAAAGCTTGGAACTTAATGTCTCTTATTTAAATTATGATATTTTGATATAGAGTTAGAATCACAGCATATAAGGGTGACTATCTTACACGGTAGTGTCTTCACATTGCATGGATAACGTACCAGAACCGATGTTCTTTTCCTTCAAATCCTCTGATCCCAAATTCAAGGGTCTCCATTATGTTTGATAACCGACCATAAATCTCCCTCAAAAAAGAAATCGATGACGCCCTTTTCATAACCAATGGCCAAGATAACTTAAGACTTTCTACTGAATTTTTTGTTATTGTGCGATATAAATCACTAGAATGATCAGCAGGAGTTTTGTTTCACATTGTACTTTACCAACTTTAGATGCAAAAGGAAAGAGATAATTGCCCTGGTACTGATATTCTTTATATCTATTCAACAGCTTTCATATGATTTCTGAAGATTGCCAAGTCTTTTTTCATAGATGAATCTTTGTTTTCTTTCTACTAAATGAAGTGTCTTGAAAAATACATTTGTTTTATTAAAATCTTTATAGAAAATCAAACAAATTACCAATAAAGACATAAGGGGGACTAGCTAACATGGTAGAGCGCTCGCTTAGCATGCAAGAGGTACCGGGATCGATGCCCGGGTCCTCCAGTTCATTTAATCTAGCTCTAGGCTTTTGTTCAAAGACTGTGGAGGGACGGAGTTTTCGCTCAGAAAGAAATCTTTGATCTAGCTTACTTTCATCAAACGTCTTCACAAATCATAAAGTTTTTTAAAATCATTGATGTTTTACTGGCTGAATAGCAGCCCAAACAAGAAAGGGAATTATCTTTACTTTAAACCTGCTCAATTCAGATCTTAAGTTTTTCTTCCAGGCGAGAAGATACTGTGCAAAATTCAAAACTCTTATTTTTATAGTTTAATTCGAATTGAAGATATCTTACTAAAGAGATAGCTCAATTAGATATCAGTAGCACTAGCTCACATGGTAGAGCGCTAGCTTCGCATGCGCAAGGTACAGGGATCGATGCCCGGGTCCTCCAATTCATTTGAACTTGATGGTAATATTTTTAACAAATCTAAATATTGACTATAGGTTTTGTCGAAGAGAAGTATATAACTACTCCGGTTGGATCAGATTTTCAGAAATATTCAAAACACTGATTCAATTTCTGATTTTCTAATGCACTAACTAATCATACTCTCAGCTCTGGAAGTCTGAACCCAAGAATAAACTAATTATTTCCTCAAAAGTAAACCTATGAGCCTGCTCTAACCGAGGAAAAGCTTGGAACTTAATGTCTCTTATTTAAATTATGATATTTTGATATAGAGTTAGAATCACAGCATATAAGGGTGACTATCTTACACGGTAGTGTCTTCACATTGCATGGATAACGTACCAGAACCGATGTTCTTTTCCTTCAAATCCTCTGATCCCAAATTCAAGGGTCTCCATTATGTTTGATAACCGACCATAAATCTCCCTCAAAAAAGAAATCGATGACGCCCTTTTCATAACCAATGGCCAAGATAACTTAAGACTTTCTACTGAATTTTTTGTTATTGTGCGATATAAATCACTAGAATGATCAGCAGGAGTTTTGTTTCACATTGTACTTTACCAACTTTAGATGCAAAAGGAAAGAGATAATTGCCCTGGTACTGATATTCTTTATATCTATTCAACAGCTTTCATATGATTTCTGAAGATTGCCAAGTCTTTTTTCAAAGATGAATCTTTGTTTTCTTTCTACTAAATGAAGTGCCTTGAAAAATACATTTGTTTTATTAAAATCTTTATAGAAAATCAAACAAATTACCAATAAAGACATAAGGGGGACTAGCTCACATGGTAGAGCGCTCGCTTAGCATGCGAGAGGTACCGGGATCGATGCCCGGGTCCTCCAGTTCATTTAATCTAGCTCTAGGCTTTTGTTCAAAGACTGTTGAGGGACGGAGTTTTGCTCAGAAAGAAATCTTTGATCTAGCTTCCTTTCATCAAACGTCTTAACAAATCATGAAGTCTCTTTAAATCATTGATGTTTTACTGGCTAAATAGCAGCCCAAACAAGAAAAGGAATTATCTTTACTTTAAACCTGCTCAATTCAGATGTTAAGTTTTTCTTTCAGGCGAGAAGATACTGTGCAAAATTCAAAACTCTTATTTTTATAGTTGAATTCGAATTGTAGATATCTTACTAAAGAGATAGCTCAATTAGATATTAGTGGGACTAGCTCACATGGTAGAGCGCTCGCTTCGCATGCGCGAGGTACTGGGATCGATGCCCGGGTCCTCCAATTCATTTGAACTTGATGGTAATATTTTCAACAAATCTCAATATTGACTATAGTTTTTGTCGAAGAGAAGTATATCACTACTTCAGTTGGATCAAATTTTAAGAAATATTCAAAACACTGATTCAATTTCTGATTTTCTAATGCACTAACTAATAAATTCTCTCAGCTCTGGAAGTCTGAACCCAAGAATAAACTAATTATTTTCTCAAAAGTAAACCTATGAGCCTGCTCTACTCGAGGAAAAGCTTGGAACTTGATGTCTTTTATTTAGATTATGACATTTTGATATAGACTTAGTATCACAGCATATAAGGGGGACTATCTTACACGGTAGAGTGTTCACTTTGCATGGATATCGTACCAGAATCGATGTTCTTTTCCTTCCAATCCTCTGATCCCGAGTTAAGGGTTTCCATTATATTTCATAACCGACCATAACTCTCCCTCAAAAAAGATATCAATGACGCCCTTTTAATAATCAATACCTAAGATAACTTAAAACTTTCTACTGCATTTTTTGTTATTGTACGATATAAATCACTAGAATAATCAGTAGGAGTTTTGTTTCACATTGTACTTTACCAACTTTAGATGCAAAAAGAAAGAGATAATTGCCCTGGTACTGATATTCTTTATATCTATTCAACGGCTTTCATATGATTTCTGAAGATTGCCAAGTCTTTTTTCAAAGATGTATCTTTGTTTTCTTTCTACTTAATAAAGTGCCTTGAAAAATACAACTGTTTTATTAAAATCTTTATAGAAAATTAAACAAATTACCAATGTTCTTTTCCTTCAAATCCTCTGATCCCAAATTCAAGGGTCTCCATTATGTTTGATAACCGACCATAAATCTCCCTCAAAAAAGAAATCGATGACGCCCTTTTCATAACCAATGGCCAAGATAACTTAAGACTTTCTACTGAATTTTTTGTTATTGTGCGATATAAATCACTAGAATGATCAGCAGGAGTTTTGTTTCACATTGTACTTTACCAACTTTAGATGCAAAAGGAAAGAGATAATTGCCCTGGTACTGATATTCTTTATATCTATTCAACAGCTTTCATATGATTTCTGAAGATTGCCAAGTCTTTTTTCATAGATGAATCTTTGTTTTCTTTCTACTAAATGAAGTGCCTTGAAAAATACATTTGTTTTATTAAAATCTTTATAGAAAATCAAACAAATTACCAATAAAGACATAAGGGGGACTAGCTAACATGGTAGAGCGCTCGCTTAGCATGCAAGAGGTACCGGGATCGATGCCCGGGTCCTCCAGTTCATTTAATCTAGCTCTAGGCTTTTGTTCAAAGACTGTGGAGGGACGGAGTTTTCGCTCAGAAAGAAATCTTTGATCTAGCTTACTTTCATCAAACGTCTTCACAAATCATAAAGTTTTTTAAAATCATTGATGTTTTACTGGCTGAATAGCAGCCCAAACAAGAAAGGGAATTATCTTTACTTTAAACCTGCTCAATTCAGATCTTAAGTTTTTCTTCCAGGCGAGAAGATACTGTGCAAAATTCAAAACTCTTATTTTTATAGTTTAATTCGAATTGAAGATATCTTACTAAAGAGATAGCTCAATTAGATATCAGTAGCACTAGCTCACATGGTAGAGCGCTAGCTTCGCATGCGCAAGGTACAGGGATCGATGCCCGGGTCCTCCAATTCATTTGAACTTGATGGTAATATTTTTAACAAATCTAAATATTGACTATAGGTTTTGTCGAAGAGAAGTATATAACTACTCCGGTTGGATCAGATTTTCAGAAATATTCAAAACACTGATTCAATTTCTGATTTTCTAATGCACTAACTAATCATACTCTCAGCTCTGGAAGTCTGAACCCAAGAATAAACTAATTATTTCCTCAAAAGTAAACCTATGAGCCTGCTCTAACCGAGGAAAAGCTTGGAACTTAATGTCTCTTATTTAAATTATGATATTTTGATAAAGAGTTAGAATCACAGCATATAAGGGTGACTATCTTACACGGTAGTGTCTTCACATTGCATGGATAACGTACCAGAACCGATGTTCTTTTCCTTCAAATCCTCTGATCCCAAATTCAAGGGTCTCCATTATGTTTGATAACCGACCATAAATCTCCCTCAAAAAAGAAATCGATGACGCCCTTTTCATAACCAATGGCCAAGATAACTTAAGACTTTCTACTGAATTTTTTGTTATTGTGCGATATAAATCACTAGAATGATCAGCAGGAGTTTTGTTTCACATTGTACTTTACCAACTTTAGATGCAAAA
The DNA here is from genome assembly GCA_963924455.1 of Pelagia noctiluca. NCBI lineage: Eukaryota > Metazoa > Cnidaria > Scyphozoa > Semaeostomeae > Pelagiidae > Pelagia > Pelagia noctiluca. The sequence continues at coordinate 6,289,916 of OZ004318.1, forward strand.
GGAAAGAGATAATTGCCCTGGTACTGATATTCTTTATATCTATTCAACAGCTTTCATATGATTTCTGAAGATTGCCAAGTCTTTTTTCAAAGATGAATCTTTGTTTTCTTTCTACTAAATGAAGTGCCTTGAAAAATACATTTGTTTTATTAAAATCTTTATAGAAAATCAAACAAATTACCAATAAAGACATAAGGGGGACTAGCTCACATGGTAGAGCGCTCGCTTAGCATGCGAGAGGTACCGGGATCGATGCCCGGGTCCTCCAGTTCATTTAATCTAGCTCTAGGCTTTTGTTCAAAGACTGTTGAGGGACGGAGTTTTGCTCAGAAAGAAATCTTTGATCTAGCTTCCTTTCATCAAACGTCTTAACAAATCATGAAGTCTCTTTAAATCATTGATGTTTTACTGGCTAAATAGCAGCCCAAACAAGAAAAGGAATTATCTTTACTTTAAACCTGCTCAATTCAGATGTTAAGTTTTTCTTTCAGGCGAGAAGATACTGTGCAAAATTCAAAACTCTTATTTTTATAGTTGAATTCGAATTGTAGATATCTTACTAAAGAGATAGCTCAATTAGATATTAGTGGGACTAGCTCACATGGTAGAGCGCTCGCTTCGCATGCGCGAGGTACTGGGATCGATGCCCGGGTCCTCCAATTCATTTGAACTTGATGGTAATATTTTCAACAAATCTCAATATTGACTATAGTTTTTGTCGAAGAGAAGTATATCACTACTTCAGTTGGATCAAATTTTAAGAAATATTCAAAACACTGATTCAATTTCTGATTTTCTAATGCACTAACTAATAAATTCTCTCAGCTCTGGAAGTCTGAACCCAAGAATAAACTAATTATTTTCTCAAAAGTAAACCTATGAGCCTGCTCTACTCGAGGAAAAGCTTGGAACTTGATGTCTTTTATTTAGATTATGACATTTTGATATAGACTTAGTATCACAGCATATAAGGGGGACTATCTTACACGGTAGAGTGTTCACTTTGCATGGATATCGTACCAGAATCGATGTTCTTTTCCTTCCAATCCTCTGATCCCGAGTTAAGGGTTTCCATTATATTTCATAACCGACCATAACTCTCCCTCAAAAAAGATATCAATGACGCCCTTTTAATAATCAATACCTAAGATAACTTAAAACTTTCTACTGCATTTTTTGTTATTGTACGATATAAATCACTAGAATAATCAGTAGGAGTTTTGTTTCACATTGTACTTTACCAACTTTAGATGCAAAAAGAAAGAGATAATTGCCCTGGTACTGATATTCTTTATATCTATTCAACGGCTTTCATATGATTTCTGAAGATTGCCAAGTCTTTTTTCAAAGATGTATCTTTGTTTTCTTTCTACTTAATAAAGTGCCTTGAAAAATACAACTGTTTTATTAAAATCTTTATAGAAAATTAAACAAATTACCAATAAAGACATAAGGGGGACTAGCACTTATGGTAGAGCGCTCACTTAGCATGCGAGAGGTACCGGGATCGATGCTCGGGTCCTCCAGTTCATTTAATCTAGCTCTAGGCTTTTGTTCAAAGACTGTGGAGGGACGGAGTTTTCGCTCAGAAAGAAATCTTTGATCTAGCTTACTTTCATCAAACGTCTTCACAAATCATAAAGTTTCTTAAAATCATTGATGTTTTACTGGCTGAATAGCAGCCCAAACAAGAAAGGGAATTATCTTTACTTTAAACCTGCTCAATTCAGATCTTAAGTTTTTCTTCCAGGCGAGAAGATACTGTGCAAAATTCAAAACTCTTATTTTTATAGTTTAATTCGAATTGAAGATATCTTACTAAAGAGATAGCTCAATTAGATATCAGGGGGACTAGCTCACATGGTAGAGCGCTCGCTTTGCATGCGAGAGGTACTGGGATCGATGCCCGGGTCCTACAATTCATTTGAACTTGATGGTAATAATTTCAAACAAATATCAATATTGACTATATTTTTTGTCGAAGAAAAGTATATAACTACTTCAGTTGGATCAGATTTTAAGAAAAATTCAAAACACTGATTCAATTTCTGATTTTCTAATGCACTAACTAATCATTCTCTCAGCTCTGGAAGTCTGAACCCAAGAATAAACTAATTATTTCTCAAAAGTAAACCTATGAGCCTGCTTTAATCGAGGAAAAGCTTGGAGCTTGATGTCTTATATTTAAATTATGACATTTTGATATAGAGTTAGTATCACAGCATATAAGGGTGACTATCTTACACGGTAGTGTCTTCACATTGCATGGATAACGTACCAGAACCGATGTTCTTTTCCTTCAAATCCTCTGATCCCAAATTCAAGGGTCTCCATCATGTTTGATAACCGATCATAACTCTCCCTCAAAAAAGATATCGATGACCCCTTTTAATAACCTATAGCTAAGATAACTTAAGACTTTCTACTGAATTTTTTGTTATTCTACGATATATATCACTAGAATGATCAGCTGGAGTTTTTTTTCACATTGTACTTTACCAACTTTAGATGCAAAAGGAAAGAGATAATTGCCCTGGTACTCAAATTCTTTATATCTATTCAACGGCTTTCATATGATTTCTGAAGATTGCCAAAACTTTTTTCAAAGATGAATCGTTGTTTTCTTTCTACTTAATAAAGTGCCTTGAAAAAGACAACTGTTTTATTAAAATCTTTATAGAAAATTAAACAAATAAAGCATAAAGACATAAGGGGGACTAGCTCACTTGTTAGAGCGCTCGCTTAGCATGCGAGACGTACCAAGATCGATGCCCGGGTCCTCCAGTTCATTTAATCTAGCTCTAGGCTTTTGTTCAAAGTCTATGGAGGGACGGAGTTTTCGCTCAGAAAGAAATCTTTGATCTAGCTTACTTTCATCAAACGTCGTAACAAATCATAAAGTATCTTTAAATCTTTGATGTTTTACTTGCTAATTAGCAGCCCAAACAAGAAAGGGAATTATCTTTATTTTAAACATGCTCAAATCAGATGATAAATTTTACCTTCCAGTCGAGAAGATACTGTGCAAAATTCAAAACTCTTATTTTTATAGTTAAATTCGAATTGAAGATATCTTACTAAAGAGATACCTCAATTATATATTAGGGGGACTAGCTCACATGGTAGAGCGCTCGCTTTGCATGAGAGAGGTACTGGGATCGATGCCCGGGTCCTCCAATTTATTTGAACTTGATGGTAATATTTTCAACAAATCTCAATATTGACTATAGTTTTTGTCGAAGAGAAGTATATAACTACTTCAGTTGGATCAGATTTTCAGAAATATTCGAAACACTGATTCAATTTCTGATTTTCTAATGCACTAACTAATCATTCTCTCAGCTCTGGAAGTCGGAACCCAAGAATAAACTAATTATTTCTCAAAAGTAAACCTATAAGCCTGCTCTAATCGAGGAAAAGCTTTGAAATTGATGTTTTTTATTTAGATTATTGACATTTTGATATAGAGTTAGTGTCACAGCATATAAGGGGGACTATCTTACACGGTAGAGTGTTCACTTTGCATGGATATCGTACCAGAACCGATGTTCTTTTCCTTCAAATCCTCTGATCCCGAATTCAAGGGTTTCCATTATGTTTGATAACCGACCATAAATCTCCCTCAAAAAAGAAATCGATGACGCCCTTTCAATAACCAATAGCTAAGATAACTTAAGACTTTCTACTGAATCTTTTGTTATTGTACGATTTATATCACTAGAATGATCAGCAGGAGTTTTGTTTCACATTGTACTTTACCAACTTTAGATGCAAAAGGAAAGAGATAATTGCCCTGGTACTGATATTCTTTATATCTATTCAACGGCTTTCATATGATTTCTGAAGATTGCCAAGTCTTTTTTCAAAGATGAATCTTTGTTTTCTTTCTACTTAATAAAGTGCCTTGAAAAATACATTTGTTTTATTAAAATCTTTATAGAAAATTAAACAAATTACCAATAAAGACATAAGGGGGACTAGCTCACATGGTAGAGCGCTCGCTTAGCATGCGAGAGGTACTGGGATCGATGCCCGGGTCCTCCAATTCATTTGAACTTGATGGTAATATTTTCAACAAATCTCAATATTGACTATAGTTTTTGTCGAAGAGAAGTATATCACTACTTCAGATGGATCAGATTTTAAGAAATGTTCAAAACACTGATTCAATTTCTGATTTTCTAATGCACTAACTAATCATTCTCTCAGCTCTGGAAGTCTGAACCCAAGAATAAACTAATTATTTCTCAAAAGTAAACCTATGAGCCTGCTTTAATCGAGGAAAAGCTTGGAGCTTGATGTCTTATATTTAAATTATGACATTTTGATATAGAGTTAGTATCACAGCATATAAGGGTGACTATCTTACACGGTAGTGTCTTCACATTGCATGGATAACGTACCAGAACCGATGTTCTTTTCCTTCAAATCCTCTGATCCCAAATTCAAGGGTTTCCATTATGTTTGATAACCGACCATAAATCTCCCTCAAAAAAGAAATCGATGACGCCCTTTTAATAACCAATAGCTAAGATAACTTAAGACTTTCTACTGAATCTTTTGTTATTGTACGATTTATATCACTAGAATGATCAGCAGGAGTTTTGTTTCACATTGTACTTTACCAACTTTAGATGCAAAAGGAAAGAGATAATTGCCCTGGTACTGATATTCTTTATATCTATTCAACGGCTTTCATATGATTTCTGAAGATTGCCAAGTCTTTTTTCAAAGATGAATCTTTGTTTTCTTTCTACTTAATAAAGTGCCTTGAAAAATACATTTGTTTTATTAAAATCTTTATAGAAAATTAAACAAATTACCAATAAAGACATAAGGGGGACTAGCTCACATGGTAGAGCGCTCGCTTAGCATGCGACAGGTACGGGATCGATGCCCGGGTCCTCCAGTTCATTTAATCTAGCTCGAGGCTTTTGTTCAAAGACTGTGGAGGGACGGAGTTTTCGCTAAGAAAGAAATCTTTGATCTAGCTTACTTTCATCAAACGTCTTAACAAATCATAAAGTATGTTTAAATCATTGATCTTTTACTTGCTGAATAGCAGCCTAAACAAGAAAGGGAATTATCCTTACTTTAAACCTGCTTAATTCGGATGATAGATATATTGACATGGATTGCTAAGTTTGCAAATCTATATTTAGCTTGGTGCTTTAACATAAATCTAATAATCACCAAGATTTCCCCAACAAAATGAAAGTTTTTCCTCCAGTCGAGAAGATACTGTGCAAAATTCAAAACTCTTATTTTTATAGTTAAATTCGAATTGAAGATATCTTACTAAAGAGATAGCTAAATTAGATATCAGGGGGACTAGCTCACATGGTAGAGCGCTCGCTTTGCATGCGAGAGGTACTGGGATCGATGCCCGGGTCCTCCAATTCATTTGAACTTGATGGTAATATTTTCAAAAAATCTCAATATTGACTATAGTTTTTGTCGAAGAGAAGTATATAACTACTTCAGTTGGATCAGATTTTAAGAAATATTCAAAACACTGATTCAATTTCTGATTTTCTAATGCACTAACTAATCATTCTCTCAGCTCTGGAAGTCTGAACCCAAGAATAAACTAATTATTTTCTCAAAAGTTAACCTATAAGCCTGCTCTAATCGAGGAAAAGCTTGGAACTTGATATTTTTTATTTAAATTATGACATTTTGATATAGAGTTAATATCACAGCATATAAGGGGGACTATCTTACACGGTAGAGTGTTCACTTTGCATGGATAACGTACCAGAACCGATGTTCTTTTCCTTCAAATACTCTGATCCCGAATTCAAGGGTCTCCATCATGTTTGACAACCGACCATAACTCTCCCTGAAAAAAGATATCGATGACGCCCTTTTAATAACCAATAGCTAAGATAACTTAAGACTTTCTACTGAATTTTTTGTTATTCTACGATATATATCACTAGAATGATCAGCCGGAGTTTTGTATCACATTGTACTTTACCAACTTTAGATGCAAAAGGAAAGAGATAATTGCCCTGGTACTCAAATTCTTTGTATCTATTCAACGGCTTTCATATGATTTGTGAAGATTGCCAAGTCTTTTTTAAAAGATGAATCTTTGTTTTCTTTCTACTTAATAAAGTGCCTTGAAAAATACATTTGTTTTATTAAAATCTTTATAGAAAATTAAACCAATTACTAATAAAGACATAAGGGGGACTAGCTCACATGGTAGAGCGCTCGCTTAGCATGCGAGAGGTACCGGGATCGATGCCCGGGTCCTCCAGTTCTTTAATCTAGCTCTAGGCTTTTGTTCAAAGACTGTGGAGGGACGGAGTTTCATCTCAGAAAGAAATCTTTGATCTAGCTTACTTTCATCAAACGTCTTAAAAATCATAAAGTATCTTTAAATCATTGATCTTTTACTTGCTGAATAGCAGCCCAAACAAGAAAGGGAATTATCTTTACTTTAAACCGGCTTAATTCGAATGATTGATATATTGACATGGATTGCTGAGTTTGCAAATCTATATTTAGCTTGGTGCTTTAACATAAATCTAATAATCACCCAGATTTCCCCAACAAAATGAAAGTTTTTCTTCCAGTCGAGAAGATACTGTGCAAAATTCAAAACTCTTATTTTTATAGTTAAATTCGAATTGAAGATATCTTACTAAAGAGATAGCTTAATTAGATATCAGGGGGACTAGCTCACATGGTAGAGCGCTCGCTTTGCATGCGAGAGGTACTGGGATCGATGCCCGGGTCCTCCAATTCATTTGAACTTGATGGTAATATTTTCAAAAAATCTCAATATTGACTATAGTTTTTGTCGAAGAGAAGTATATAACTACTTCAGTTGGATCAGATTTTAAGAAATATTCAAAACACTGATTCAATTTCTGATTTTCTAATGCACTAACTAATCATTCTCTCAGCTCTGGAAGTCTGAACCCAAGAATAAACTAATTATTTTCTCAAAAGCCTGCTCTAATCGAGGAAAAGCTTGGAACTTGATATTTTTTATTTAAATTATGACATTTTGATATAGAGTTAATATCACAGCATATAAGGGGGACTATCTTACACGGTAGAGTGTTCACTTTGCATGGATAACGTACCAGAACCGATGTTCTTTTCCTTCAAATCCTCTGATCCCGAATTCAACGGTCTCCATCGTGTTTGACAACCGACCATAACTCTCCCTGAAAAAAGATATCGATGACGCCCTTTTAATAACCAATAGTTAAGATAACTTAAGACTTTCTACTGAATTTTTTGTTATTCTACGATATATATCACTAGAATGATCAGCCGGAGTTTTGTTTCACATTGTACTTTACCAACTTTAGATGCAAAAGGAAAGAGATAATTGCCCTGGTACTCAAATTCTTTATATCTATTCAACAGCTTTCATATTATTCCTGAAGATTGCCAAGTATTTTTTCAAAGATTAATCTTTGTTTTCTTTCTACTTAATAAAGTGCCTTGAAAAAAACAACGGTTTTATTAAAATCTTTATAAGAAATTAAACAAATTAACCATAAACACATAAGGGGGACTAGCTTACATTGTAGAATCCTCCCTTAGCATGCGAGAGGTACCGGGATCGATGCCCGGGTCCTCCAGCTCATTTAATCTAGCTCTAGGCTTTTCTTCACAGACTGTGGAGGAACGGAGTTTCTGCTCAGAAAGAAATCTTTGATCTAGCTTACTTTATTCAAACATCTTAACAAATCATAAAGTATCTTTAAATCATTGAGGTTTTACTGGCTGAATAGCAGCCCAAACAAAAAAGGGAATAATCTTTACTTTAAACCTGCTCAATTCAGATGATAAGTTTTTCTTCCAGTCGAGAAGATACTGTGCAAAATTCAAAACTCTTATTTTTATAGTTAAATTCGAATTGAAGATATCTTACTAAAGAGATAGCTTAATTAGATATAAGGGGGCCTAGCTCACATGGTAGAGTGTCGCTTTGCATGCGAGAGGTACTGGGATCGATGCCCGGGTCCTCCAATTCATTTGAACTTGATGGTAATAATTTCAAACAAATCTCAAAATTGACTATATTTTTTGTCGAAGAAATGTATACAACTACTTCAGTTGGATCAGATTTTAAGAAAAATTCAAAACACTGATTCAATTTCTGATTTTCTAATGCACTAACTAATCATTCTCTCAGCTCTGGAAGTCTGAACCCAAGAATAAACTAATTATTTCCTCAAAAGTAAACCTATGAGCCTGCTCTAATCGAGGAAAAGCTTGGAACTTGATGTCTTTTATTTAAATTATGGCATTTTGATATAGAGTTAGTATCACAGCATATAAGGGTGACTATCTTACACGGTAGTGTCTTCACATTGCATGGATAACGTACCAGAACCGATGTTCTTTTCCTTCCAATCCTCTGATCCCAAATTCAAAGGTCTCCATTATGTTTGATAACCGACCATAAATCTCCCTCAAAAAAGAAATCGATGACGCCCTTTTAATAACCAATAGCTAAGATAACTTAAGACTTTCTTCTGAATTTTTTGTTATTCTACGATATATATCACTAGAATGATCAGCAGGAGTTTTGTTTCACATTGTACTTTACCAACTTTAGATGCAAAAGGAAAGAGATAATTGCCCTGGTACTGATATTCTTTATATCTATTCAACGGCTTTCATATGATTTCTGAAGATTGCCAAGTCTTTTTTCAAAGATGAATCTTTGTTTTCGTTCTACTTAATAAAGTGCCTTGAAAAATACATTTGTTTTGTTAAAATCTTTATAGAAAATTAAACAAATTACCAATAAAGACATAAGGGGGACTAGCTCACATGGTAGAGCGCTCGCTTAGCATGCAAGAGGTACCGGGATCGATGCCCGGGTCCCCCAGTTCTTTAATCTAGCTCTAGGCTTTTGTTCAAAGACTGTGGAGGGACAGAGTTTTCGCTCAGAAAGAAATCTTTGATCTAGCTTACTTTCATCAAACGTCTTCACAAATCATAAAGTTTCTTAAAATCATTGATGTTTTACTGGCTGAATAGCAGCCCAAACAAGAAAGGGAATTATCTTTACTTTAAACCTGCTTAATTCAGATGTTAAGTTTTTCTTCCAGGCGAGAAGATACTGTGCAAAATTTAAAACTCTTATTTTTATAGTTTAATTCGAATTGAAGATAACTTACTAAAGAGATAGCTCAATTAGATATCAGTGGGACTAGCTCACATGGTAGAGCGCTCGCTTCGCATGCGCGAGGTACTGGGATCGATGCCTGGGTCCTCCAATTCATTTGAACTTGATGGTAATATTTTCAACAAATCTCAATATTGACTATAGGTTTTGTCGAAGAGAAGTATATAACTACTTCAGTTGGATCAGATTTTCAGAAATATTCAAAACACTGATTTAATTTCTGATTTTCTAATGCACTAACTAATCATTCTCTCAGCTCTGGAAGTCTGAACCCAAGAATAAACTAATTATTTCCTCAAAAGTAAACCTATGAGCCTGCTCTAATCGAGGAAAAGCTTGGAACTTGATGTCTTTTATTTAAATTATGACATTTTGATATAGAGTTAGAATCAAAGCATATAAGGGTGACTATCTTACACGGTAGTGTCTTCACATTGCATGGATAACATACCAAAACCGATGTTCTTTTCTTCAAATCCTCTGATCCCAAATTCAAGGGTCTCCATTATGTTTGATAACCGACCATAAATCTCCCTCAAAAAAGAAATCGATGACGCCCTTTTAATAACCAATAGCTAAGATAACTTAAGACTTTCTACTGAATTTTTTGTTATTCTACGATATAAATCACTAGAATGATCAGTAGGAGTTTTGTTTCACATTGTACTTTACCAACTTTAGATGCAAAAGGAAAGAGATAATTGCCCTGGTACTGATATTCTTTATATCTATTCAACGGCTTTCATATGATTTCTGAAGATTGCAAAGTCTTTTTTCAAAGATGAATCTTTGTTTTCTTTCTACTTAATAGAGTGCCTTGAAAAATACAACTGTTTTATTAAAATCTTTATAAAGAATTAAACGAATTACCTAGCAAGACATAAGGGGCACTAGCTCACATGGTAGAGCGCTCGCTTAGCATGCGAGAGGTACCGGAATCGAAGCCCAGGTCCTCCAATTCATTTAATCTAGCTCTAGGCTTCTGTTCAAAGACTGTGGAGGGACGGAGTTTCCGCACAGAAAGAAATCTTTGATCTAGCTTACTTTCATCAAACGGCTTAACAAATCATAAAGTTTCTTAAAATCATTGATGTTTTATTGGCTGAATAGCAGCCCAAACAAGAAAGGGAATTATCTTTACTTTAAACCTGCTCAATTCAGATGTTAAGTTTTTCTTCCAGGCGAGAAGATACTGTGCAAAATTCAAAACTCTTATTTTTATAGTTTAATTCGAATTCAAGATATCTTACTAAAGAGATAGCTCAATTAGATATCAGTGGGACTAGCTCACATGGTAGAGCGCTCGCTTCGCATGCGCGCGGTACTGGGATCGATGCCCGGGTCCTCCAATTCATTTGAACTTGATGGTAATATTTTCAACAAATCTCAATATTGACTATAGTTTTTGTCGAAGAGAAGTATATCACTACTTCAGTTGGATCAAATTTTAAGAAATATTCAAAACACTGATTCAATTTCTGATTTTCTAATGCACTAACTAATAAATTCTCTCAGCTCTGGAAGTCTGAACCCAAGAATAAACTAATTATTTTCTCAAAAGTAAACCTATGAGCCTGCTCTACTCGAGGAAAAGCTTGGAACTTGATGTCTTTTATTTAGATTAGAACATTTTGATATAGACTTAGTATCACAGCATATAAGGGGGACTATCTTACACGGTAGAGTGTTCACTTTGCATGGATATCGTACCAGAATCGATGTTCTTTTCCTTCAAATCCTCTGATCCCGAATTAAGGGTTTCCATTATATTTGATAACCTACCATAACTCTCCCTCAAAAAAGATATCAACGACGCCCTTTTAATAATCAATACCTAAGATAATTTAAGACTTTCTACTGAATTTTTTGTTATTCTACGATATATATCACTAGAATGATCAGCAGGAGTTTTGTTTCACATTCTACTTTACCAACTTTAGATGCAAAAGGAAAGAGATAATTGCTCTGGTACTCAAATTCTTTATATCTATTCAACGGCTTTCATATGATTTCTGAAGATTGCCAAGTCTTTTTTCAAAGATGAATCTTTGTTTTCTTTCTACTAAATAAAGTGCCTTGAAAAATACATTTGTTTTATTAAAATCTTTATAGAAAATTAAACGAATTACCAATAAAGACATAAGGGGGACTAGCTCACATGGTAGAGTGCTCGCTTAGCATGCGAGAGGTAGCGGGATCGATGCCCGGGTCCTCCAGTTCATTTAATCTAGCTCTAGGCTTTTGTTCAAAGACTGTGGAGGGACGGAGTTTCCGCTCAGAAAGAAATCTTTGATCTAGCTTACTTTCATCAAACGTCTTAACAAATCATAAAGTATCTTTAAATCATTGATCTTTTACTTGCTGAATAGCAGCCCAAACAAGAAAGGGAATTATCTTTACTTTAAACCTGCTCAATTCAGATGTTAAGTTTTTCTTTCAGGCGAGAAGATACTGTGCAAAATTCCAAACTCTTATTTTTATAGTTTAATTCGAATTGAAGATATCTTACTAAAGAGATAGCTCAATTAGATATCAGGGGGACTAGCTCACATGGTAGAGCGCTTGCTTCGCATGCGAGAGGTACTGGGATCGATGCCCGGGTCCTCCAATTCATTTGAACTTGATGGTAATATTTTCAACAAATCTCAATATTGACTATAGTTTTTGTCGAAGAGAAGTATGTAACTACTTCAGTTGGATCAGATTTTGTGGAATATTCAAAACACTGATTCAATTTCTGATTTTCTAATGCACTAACTAATTATTCTCTCAGCTCTGGAAGTCTGAACCCAAGAATAGACTAATTATTTTCTCAAAAGCAAACCTATGAGCCTGCTCTACTCGAGGAAAAGCTTGGAACTTGATGTCTTTTATTTAGATTATGACATTTTGATATAGACTTAGTATCACAGCATATAAGGGGGACTATCTTACACGGTAGAGTGTTCACTTTGCATGGATATCGTACAAGAATCGATGTTCTTTTCCTTCAAATCCTCTGATCCCGAATTAAGGGTTTCCATTATATTTGATAACCGACCATAACTTTCCCTCAAAAAAGATATCAATGACGCCCTTTTAATAATCAATACCTAAGATAACTTAAGACTTTCTACTGAATTTTTTGTTATTGTACGATATAAATCACTAGAATGATCAGTAGGAGTTTTTTTTCACATTGTACTTTACCAACTTTAGATGCAAAAGGAAAGAGATAATTGCCCTGGTACTGATATTCTTTATATCTATTCAACGGCTTTCATATGATTTCTGAAGATTGCCAAGTCTTTTTTCAAAGATGGATCTTTGTTTTCTTTCTACTTAATAAAGTGCCTTGAAAAATACAACTGTTTTATTAAAATCTTTATAGAAAATTAAACAAATTACCAATAAAGACATAAGGGGGACTAGCTAACATGGTAGAGCGCTCGCTTAGCATGCAAGAGGTACCGGGATCGATGCCCGGGTCCTCCAGTTCATTTAATCTAGCTCTAGGCTTTTGTTCAAAGACTGTGGAGGGACGGAGTTTTCGCTCAGAAAGAAATCTTTGATCTAGCTTACTTTCATCAAACGTCTTCACAAATCATAAAGTTTTTTAAAATCATTGATGTTTTACTGGCTGAATAGCAGCCCAAACAAGAAAGGGAATTATCTTTACTTTAAACCTGCTCAATTCAGATCTTAAGTTTTTCTTCCAGGCGAGAAGATACTGTGCAAAATTCAAAACTCTTATTTTTATAGTTTAATTCGAATTGAAGATATCTTACTAAAGAGATAGCTCAATTAGATATCAGTAGCACTAGCTCACATGGTAGAGCGCTAGCTTCGCATGCGCAAGGTACAGGGATCGATGCCAGTGGCGTCGCCACGGGGTGGACTGGGGTGGACATGTCCACCCCAGTCTTTCCAAAGATCGATTTTCCAATTCTTCGAAATCCGTTGAAAAAATTGGGGGGGGGGGAGGGTGATTTTCATCCACTCAAAAATATGAATGTGCAGTTTTGGTTGCTGAGAGGGAGACTTTGAATTATGTTTATCCATGATGTGATTTTCTCTATTGTGTTACTGAGTAGTTTTATTACCTAGTTTCAATTTCTATGACTATTGTGAGCACACTGATTTGACAACTTGTTTGCTATTCATTTCCTGATAATGAGTCCATTTGTTTGTAATTCATTTCCTGTAATAATTATGACTTTGTAAAGTATCACAACTCTGTCATGATTCAACCATGCACGTATTTCCTGGGAATTGAGATTTCAATTCTATTGCTATTGATACATATTTTGCGAAATTTCTCGCTGTGCATCTGCTGATCACATCGCAACGCAGTCTAGAAATTAAGGTTTTCTGACGAATAAAAGTGAATTGTAATCATCGTATTAAGTATGGATCCACGCGATCCTTCAGCTGAAATTGTGAATGAATCATCTCGAAAATTAGTTGTTAACGCCGGGCCTATAAAGCCAATCATAGAATATCCAAGATCAGTCATCGGAAAACGCGAATACAAGTTTCAGTCTCGTTGGTATGACGAATTTTCCTGGCTAGAATATTCTGTTGTAAAGGACGCAGCATTCTGTTTTTACTGCAGATGTTTTGGAACACTTGGTAAGATGAAACTCTAGATTTCTTTATTTCTTTATTTTCAGGTCGGGTTTGTAAAACTTACTCAGACCTTCGGGTGGAAATTTTCGTGACACCCTCAGTACTTCGCTTTATAAATTTATGAAGTCGAAAAGTTTTTTCTGCATACCCATCCCTGATGTCAAATTTCAACTCACTCTGGAGTCGGATGACACTGGATGTCGTAAAATACTTTAGTACCCTTGAACAAAACCGTTAAAGTGCCAAGATGATGAAAAATACATTATACTAAAAATCACAAAATTTAAAAACAAATTGTGTTTATGTTCTACGTGCATGCAATCTATAAAATAGGGTGGCGTATATGGGGTGGTTGAATCCACCACGCAGAAGAGGTTGTCAGGATGTACGTAAATTTTTACTTTGTTTGCATTATTGTTGTAATGGAAACCAAACCAGTTATAAAAACTTTTGTCAAATTTTCTTTCATCCAATCCTTTGTATTTGAAGGTTAAAAGGGAACTAATATTCTATTCTTTTTCGCATTACAGTTGGCAGCTCAGAACAAACATTTACGAAAGAAGGTTTTAAGCAATGGAAGAATGCCACTGGAGCCAATGGGAAACTTTCAAAGCATGCAAGCTCAAGGATGCATCTACTCTCAATGGAACGCATGCAGAATTTTAAAAGCAGCAATGATCCAATTGATGTTCAACTGGTTGGTGCAGCTCAGGCCGCAATTTCGAGAAAAGAAAAAGAGAGGGAAGAAAATCGAGAAGTGGTTCGCGTGATATTTGATGTCATCCGACATTTAGCGAAGCAAAACAATGCTTTCAGGGGACACGATGAATCAGATGCTGCAGAAAACCGAGGTAACTTTCTCGAGGAGCTGAACTTTCTGGCAAAGTACCACCAGCCTCTTCAAAAATGGATACAGCAGCATCCCCAGAATGTGTCCTACTTTTCTCCAGGTACCCAAAACGAAATGATTAGCATTTTGAATCAAGTAGTTACTGAAAGAATCAAAGGCGAAGTTGTGTCTGCGAAGCACTTTTCGATTGAGTGCGATGAAGTAACTTCTCACAAACGAGCATTCATGTCTGTCATTGTTAGATATGTGTACGATTTCAGCATTTGGGAACGTTGTATCAAGTTAGAACGCGTTGATAGCATCAAAGGAAAAAAACTTGCAGAAATCATCATAGCGATATTAGAAGATATGAAATTTCCCATCGCCAATTTAGTGGGGAAAGGGTTCGACGGAGCGAGTAATATGTCTGGGAAGGACGAGGGTGTCCAGCAACATTTGACAGCTGCTGGTGCAACAAAGTCTATCTACTTTCACTGTTTCGCACACAGACTCAATCTCGTCTTAGAAAAAGGTGTGGATACAGTTCCAGCAGTTAACGATGTATTCGACATCATAGGCTCGATATACCGCTATCTGGAAGGCTCTCCAAAGAGACATGCATTGTACGAAAAAAAACTGAAAGAAAAGGGAATAACGAAGGGGAAGATCGCACTGCACTCACTCTCAGACACAAGATGGGCAGCTAAAAGTGATAACCTTGAAACAGTAGTCAACACATTGCCAGCAATAGTAGAGATGCTGAAGGAGATGTCAGTTGAAGGGGAATCCGCAGCTGAGGGTTTGCTTGTGAGGATCCAGAAATTCAAATTTATTTTAGCATGTCTTGTGCTAAAAACGTGCTTCGCTTTATGCAAATCTGTTTCCGAATATTTGCAGTTTAAAGATATGGATCTGGTTTCAGCTGTCTCTGGTGTCCAGTCCTTGAAGCAAGCTCTTCATGACCTCAGAAGCGAAGCGAAAATGGAAGAATTCGTTCAAGAAGCGGAGAATTACTGCCAAGTGACGCACCTCAAAGTAACGAGTTTAGAAGAAGAAGGGCTCGCTAAGAGGAAGCGGACGATCCCAGCTCATTTTCGCACTGGCTCTGAAATCCTGTATGGAGAAAGCAGTGCTGTGCAAGAAGATCAGCGAGATCCATCGCTGTGTCAAAAGAATCGTTTCAGGAGAGATCTGTACTATCCTTTCCTTGATCGACTCAGCACTGAGCTCGACAGAAGATTCTCCTCTAATGCTTGCGAAATTTTGCTTCAAGCAAGCACATTCCACCCTACAAAGCTGTTTGAAGAAAACGTCGGAAAAGTCAAACAGCTCGCAGCTTTTTATGACGTCGATAGTGAACGTGCTGGCAGTCAGTTCACGCTATTCTCAAAATCCAACGAAGTTAAACTTTGGAAAAAGGAATACGAAGATTATTTGAAGGAAAGGGAAAGAGCAGAGAAGGACAAAGCAATCCAAATGCCACAGAAATGGCTCTGCTTTCCAACATTGCTGAACATATTTGCGAAAAATGGATTAAGCAACCTCTTCCCAGATTTATTCGAAGTCGTGAAAATCATTGCTACATTGCCAGTAACAGTGGCATCTTGTGAAAGAGCTCACAGTAAGGTCAAGATTATAAATACATACCTGCGTGCTTCAATGTCAGACCAGCGCTTGGAGCATCTTATCAAAATAAGCATTGAAAGAGATATCGCCGATAAAATTGAGCTGGACAGCCTTCTAGATCTTTTTAAAGCCAGTGGCCATAGAAAACTTGCTTTGTAAATCAAGATGAATAACTTTAAAATTTAGTATCTAGCAAGTGAAATTTTCAAAAAGCTGATGATATCTTCAGTGAATGACTCTTTATTTCATGCGTGTTTCTATTATTGCGCAGATAGAGTAGTTACTAGATTCTAAGCAATTTTAAGGCCTCACAGATGGCCAAATTGCGAGAGCTTCCGGGGGCTCCGCCCCCAGGACCCCTGCCAGGGCTCTGCCCTGGACCCGCTGGGGGGCTTACAGCGCCCCCCAGACCCCCAGCTGTATTGGGCAATGACCTACGGTCATTGCAAACGTGCCTACGGCACGCCTGTCTCGTGCCCCCCCACGCAATTTTTACAAGAACCTCCTACAAGCCCCATTCTCCCTCGTTTTTGTCCACCCCACTTTTTTTGTGCTGGCGGCGCCCCTGATCGATGCCCGGGTCCTCCAATTCATTTGAACTTGATGGTAATATTTTTAACAAATCTAAATATTGACTATAGGTTTTGTCGAAGAGAAGTATATAACTACTCCGGTTGGATCAGATTTTCAGAAATATTCAAAACACTGATTCAATTTCTGATTTTCTAATGCACTAACTAATCATACTCTCAGCTCTGGAAGTCTGAACCCAAGAATAAACTAATTATTTCCTCAAAAGTAAACCTATGAGCCTGCTCTAACCGAGGAAAAGCTTGGAACTTAATGTCTCTTATTTAAATTATGATATTTTGATATAGAGTTAGAATCACAGCATATAAGGGTGACTATCTTACACGGTAGTGTCTTCACATTGCATGGATAACGTACCAGAACCGATGTTCTTTTCCTTCAAATCCTCTGATCCCAAATTCAAGGGTCTCCATTATGTTTGATAACCGACCATAAATCTCCCTCAAAAAAGAAATCGATGACGCCCTTTTCATAACCAATGGCCAAGATAACTTAAGACTTTCTACTGAATTTTTTGTTATTGTGCGATATAAATCACTAGAATGATCAGCAGGAGTTTTGTTTCACATTGTACTTTACCAACTTTAGATGCAAAAGGAAAGAGATAATTGCCCTGGTACTGATATTCTTTATATCTATTCAACAGCTTTCATATGATTTCTGAAGATTGCCAAGTCTTTTTTCATAGATGAATCTTTGTTTTCTTTCTACTTAATAAAGTGTCTTGAAAAATACATTTGTTTTATTAAAATCTTTATATAAAATCAAACAAATTACCAATAAAGACATAAGGGGGACTAGCTAACATGGTAGAGCGCTCGCTTAGCATGCAAGAGGTACCGGGATCGATGCCCGGGTCCTCCAGTTCATTTAATCTAGCTCTAGGCTTTTGTTCAAAGACTGTGGAGGGACGGAGTTTTCGCTCAGAAAGAAATCTTTGATCTAGCTTACTTTCATCAAACGTCTTCACAAATCATAAAGTTTTTTAAAATCATTGATGTTTTACTGGCTGAATAGCAGCCCAAACAAGAAAGGGAATTATCTTTACTTTAAACCTGCTCAATTCAGATCTTAAGTTTTTCTTCCAGGCGAGAAGATACTGTGCAAAATTCAAAACTCTTATTTTTATAGTTTAATTCGAATTGAAGATATCTTACTAAAGAGATAGCTCAATTAGATATCAGTAGCACTAGCTCACATGGTAGAGCGCTAGCTTCGCATGCGCAAGGTACAGGGATCGATGCCCGGGTCCTCCAATTCATTTGAACTTGATGGTAATATTTTTAACAAATCTAAATATTGACTATAGGTTTTGTCGAAGAGAAGTATATAACTACTCCGGTTGGATCAGATTTTCAGAAATATTCAAAACACTGATTCAATTTCTGATTTTCTAATGCACTAACTAATCATACTCTCAGCTCTGGAAGTCTGAACCCAAGAATAAACTAATTATTTCCTCAAAAGTAAACCTATGAGCCTGCTCTAACCGAGGAAAAGCTTGGAACTTAATGTCTCTTATTTAAATTATGATATTTTGATATAGAGTTAGAATCACAGCATATAAGGGTGACTATCTTACACGGTAGTGTCTTCACATTGCATGGATAACGTACCAGAACCGATGTTCTTTTCCTTCAAATCCTCTGATCCCAAATTCAAGGGTCTCCATTATGTTTGATAACCGACCATAAATCTCCCTCAAAAAAGAAATCGATGACGCCCTTTTCATAACCAATGGCCAAGATAACTTAAGACTTTCTACTGAATTTTTTGTTATTGTGCGATATAAATCACTAGAATGATCAGCAGGAGTTTTGTTTCACATTGTACTTTACCAACTTTAGATGCAAAAGGAAAGAGATAATTGCCCTGGTACTGATATTCTTTATATCTATTCAACAGCTTTCATATGATTTCTGAAGATTGCCAAGTCTTTTTTCAAAGATGAATCTTTGTTTTCTTTCTACTAAATGAAGTGCCTTGAAAAATACATTTGTTTTATTAAAATCTTTATAGAAAATCAAACAAATTACCAATAAAGACATAAGGGGGACTAGCTCACATGGTAGAGCGCTCGCTTAGCATGCGAGAGGTACCGGGATCGATGCCCGGGTCCTCCAGTTCATTTAATCTAGCTCTAGGCTTTTGTTCAAAGACTGTTGAGGGACGGAGTTTTGCTCAGAAAGAAATCTTTGATCTAGCTTCCTTTCATCAAACGTCTTAACAAATCATGAAGTCTCTTTAAATCATTGATGTTTTACTGGCTAAATAGCAGCCCAAACAAGAAAAGGAATTATCTTTACTTTAAACCTGCTCAATTCAGATGTTAAGTTTTTCTTTCAGGCGAGAAGATACTGTGCAAAATTCAAAACTCTTATTTTTATAGTTGAATTCGAATTGTAGATATCTTACTAAAGAGATAGCTCAATTAGATATTAGTGGGACTAGCTCACATGGTAGAGCGCTCGCTTCGCATGCGCGAGGTACTGGGATCGATGCCCGGGTCCTCCAATTCATTTGAACTTGATGGTAATATTTTCAACAAATCTCAATATTGACTATAGTTTTTGTCGAAGAGAAGTATATCACTACTTCAGTTGGATCAAATTTTAAGAAATATTCAAAACACTGATTCAATTTCTGATTTTCTAATGCACTAACTAATAAATTCTCTCAGCTCTGGAAGTCTGAACCCAAGAATAAACTAATTATTTTCTCAAAAGTAAACCTATGAGCCTGCTCTACTCGAGGAAAAGCTTGGAACTTGATGTCTTTTATTTAGATTATGACATTTTGATATAGACTTAGTATCACAGCATATAAGGGGGACTATCTTACACGGTAGAGTGTTCACTTTGCATGGATATCGTACCAGAATCGATGTTCTTTTCCTTCCAATCCTCTGATCCCGAGTTAAGGGTTTCCATTATATTTCATAACCGACCATAACTCTCCCTCAAAAAAGATATCAATGACGCCCTTTTAATAATCAATACCTAAGATAACTTAAAACTTTCTACTGCATTTTTTGTTATTGTACGATATAAATCACTAGAATAATCAGTAGGAGTTTTGTTTCACATTGTACTTTACCAACTTTAGATGCAAAAAGAAAGAGATAATTGCCCTGGTACTGATATTCTTTATATCTATTCAACGGCTTTCATATGATTTCTGAAGATTGCCAAGTCTTTTTTCAAAGATGTATCTTTGTTTTCTTTCTACTTAATAAAGTGCCTTGAAAAATACAACTGTTTTATTAAAATCTTTATAGAAAATTAAACAAATTACCAATGTTCTTTTCCTTCAAATCCTCTGATCCCAAATTCAAGGGTCTCCATTATGTTTGATAACCGACCATAAATCTCCCTCAAAAAAGAAATCGATGACGCCCTTTTCATAACCAATGGCCAAGATAACTTAAGACTTTCTACTGAATTTTTTGTTATTGTGCGATATAAATCACTAGAATGATCAGCAGGAGTTTTGTTTCACATTGTACTTTACCAACTTTAGATGCAAAAGGAAAGAGATAATTGCCCTGGTACTGATATTCTTTATATCTATTCAACAGCTTTCATATGATTTCTGAAGATTGCCAAGTCTTTTTTCATAGATGAATCTTTGTTTTCTTTCTACTAAATGAAGTGCCTTGAAAAATACATTTGTTTTATTAAAATCTTTATAGAAAATCAAACAAATTACCAATAAAGACATAAGGGGGACTAGCTAACATGGTAGAGCGCTCGCTTAGCATGCAAGAGGTACCGGGATCGATGCCCGGGTCCTCCAGTTCATTTAATCTAGCTCTAGGCTTTTGTTCAAAGACTGTGGAGGGACGGAGTTTTCGCTCAGAAAGAAATCTTTGATCTAGCTTACTTTCATCAAACGTCTTCACAAATCATAAAGTTTTTTAAAATCATTGATGTTTTACTGGCTGAATAGCAGCCCAAACAAGAAAGGGAATTATCTTTACTTTAAACCTGCTCAATTCAGATCTTAAGTTTTTCTTCCAGGCGAGAAGATACTGTGCAAAATTCAAAACTCTTATTTTTATAGTTTAATTCGAATTGAAGATATCTTACTAAAGAGATAGCTCAATTAGATATCAGTAGCACTAGCTCACATGGTAGAGCGCTAGCTTCGCATGCGCAAGGTACAGGGATCGATGCCCGGGTCCTCCAATTCATTTGAACTTGATGGTAATATTTTTAACAAATCTAAATATTGACTATAGGTTTTGTCGAAGAGAAGTATATAACTACTCCGGTTGGATCAGATTTTCAGAAATATTCAAAACACTGATTCAATTTCTGATTTTCTAATGCACTAACTAATCATACTCTCAGCTCTGGAAGTCTGAACCCAAGAATAAACTAATTATTTCCTCAAAAGTAAACCTATGAGCCTGCTCTAACCGAGGAAAAGCTTGGAACTTAATGTCTCTTATTTAAATTATGATATTTTGATATAGAGTTAGAATCACAGCATATAAGGGTGACTATCTTACACGGTAGTGTCTTCACATTGCATGGATAACGTACCAGAACCGATGTTCTTTTCCTTCAAATCCTCTGATCCCAAATTCAAGGGTCTCCATTATGTTTGATAACCGACCATAAATCTCCCTCAAAAAAGAAATCGATGACGCCCTTTTCATAACCAATGGCCAAGATAACTTAAGACTTTCTACTGAATTTTTTGTTATTGTGCGATATAAATCACTAGAATGATCAGCAGGAGTTTTGTTTCACATTGTACTTTACCAACTTTAGATGCAAAAGGAAAGAGATAATTGCCCTGGTACTGATATTCTTTATATCTATTCAACAGCTTTCATATGATTTCTGAAGATTGCCAAGTCTTTTTTCAAAGATGAATCTTTGTTTTCTTTCTACTAAATGAAGTGCCTTGAAAAATACATTTGTTTTATTAAAATCTTTATAGAAAATCAAACAAATTACCAATAAAGACATAAGGGGGACTAGCTCACATGGTAGAGCGCTCGCTTAGCATGCGAGAGGTACCGGGATCGATGCCCGGGTCCTCCAGTTCATTTAATCTAGCTCTAGGCTTTTGTTCAAAGACTGTTGAGGGACGGAGTTTTGCTCAGAAAGAAATCTTTGATCTAGCTTCCTTTCATCAAACGTCTTAACAAATCATGAAGTCTCTTTAAATCATTGATGTTTTACTGGCTAAATAGCAGCCCAAACAAGAAAAGGAATTATCTTTACTTTAAACCTGCTCAATTCAGATGTTAAGTTTTTCTTTCAGGCGAGAAGATACTGTGCAAAATTCAAAACTCTTATTTTTATAGTTGAATTCGAATTGTAGATATCTTACTAAAGAGATAGCTCAATTAGATATTAGTGGGACTAGCTCACATGGTAGAGCGCTTGCTTCGCATGCGCGAGGTACTGGGATCGATGCCCGGGTCCTCCAATTCATTTGAACTTGATGGTAATATTTTCAACAAATCTCAATATTGACTATAGTTTTTGTCGAAGAGAAGTATATCACTACTTCAGTTGGATCAAATTTTAAGAAATATTCAAAACACTGATTCAATTTCTGATTTTCTAATGCACTAACTAATAAATTCTCTCAGCTCTGGAAGTCTGAACCCAAGAATAAACTAATTATTTTCTCAAAAGTAAACCTATGAGCCTGCTCTACTCGAGGAAAAGCTTGGAACTTGATGTCTTTTATTTAGATTATGACATTTTGATATAGACTTAGTATCACAGCATATAAGGGGGACTATCTTACACGGTAGAGTGTTCACTTTGCATGGATATCGTACCAGAATCGATGTTCTTTTCCTTCCAATCCTCTGATCCCGAGTTAAGGGTTTCCATTATATTTCATAACCGACCATAACTCTCCCTCAAAAAAGATATCAATGACGCCCTTTTAATAATCAATACTTAAGATAACTTAAAACTTTCTACTGCATTTTTTGTTATTGTACGATATAAATCACTAGAATAATCAGTAGGAGTTTTGTTTCACATTGTACTTTACCAACTTTAGATGCAAAAAGAAAGAGATAATTGCCCTGGTACTGATATTCTTTATATCTATTCAACGGCTTTCATATGATTTCTGAAGATTGCCAAGTCTTTTTTCAAAGATGTATCTTTGTTTTCTTTCTACTTAATAAAGTGCCTTGAAAAATACAACTGTTTTATTAAAATCTTTATAGAAAATTAAACAAATTACCAATAAAGACATAAGGGGGACTAGCACTTATGGTAGAGCGCTCACTTAGCATGCGAGAGGTACCGGGATCGATGCTCGGGTCCTCCAGTTCATTTAATCTAGCTCTAGGCTTTTGTTCAAAGACTGTGGAGGGACGGAGTTTTCGCTCAGAAAGAAATCTTTGATCTAGCTTACTTTCATCAAACGTCTTCACAAATCATAAAGTTTCTTAAAATCATTGATGTTTTACTGGCTGAATAGCAGCCCAAACAAGAAAGGGAATTATCTTTACTTTAAACCTGCTCAATTCAGATCTTAAGTTTTTCTTCCAGGCGAGAAGATACTGTGCAAAATTCAAAACTCTTATTTTTATAGTTTAATTCGAATTGAAGATATCTTACTAAAGAGATAGCTCAATTAGATATCAGTAGCACTAGCTCACATGGTAGAGTGCTAGCTTCGCATGCGCAAGGTACTGGGATCGATGCCCGGGTCCTCCAATTCATTTGAACTTGATGGTAATATTTTTAACAAATCTCAATATTGACTATAGGTTTTGTCGAAGAGAAGTATATATTTTTTTTTTTTTTTTTTTTTTTATAAATCAAGTATACAGGCCGAGATGGCCCTTTACTGCATACATAACCTACAGCTAATAATTAAATACAATCTTTTGTATTAGATAGAAAAACGAAGCGAATATTACAAAATGAAAACTAAATATGGTACACTCCACTCATTTTTATAGGAAACTAGACTACGTCATTTTAATTTAGTTGCTCAGGTTTTACAATTGGAGGTGGTAGGCCTATCACAAGTTTCAGCGTTGTTAAATGTTGCAAATTAAGTTCTTACGAGATGTTTTTGAAACATTTGATCGCTAAGGAGATATCTAAAATTTTCTTAACTCTTCAAAATACTTAATATCCTACATAAGTTTCTTTAGTTTGAAATATAGGACCCTACTGCTTCTTATAACTGGCTTCCTATAAAAAATGAGTGTAATTTAATCACAAAATAACAATCTGAATATAGTAATAACGATTATAAATTAACAAAATAGAAGAATATTTTACTTAAGTTTAAATATATACAAAACATCGAACGAGAGAAAAAATTTTTTGGTTTGTTTTATTTCGAAACATTTGGATTATTGAAGTATTTGGTTCTTAGTTCGAAAGATTTCTTGCAGAAATTTCCCAAGAGTTTTGTTGTGTTAGAATCCTCTTGGCTCATTAACCAAATAAACATATCATGCTCATTCAATGAGGCAGTGCTTGGAAAAGTTCTATGAATATTATCCAGGGTTTTTCGTCGTTCATTTTCAAAAAGGGGACACGATAAGAGGAAATGTACCTCAGTTTCAACTTGGAAAACGTTTGAAGTTTTGCAATAGATGCAAAACCTTTCGCCCCTGGGAGTTTTGTTTTTATGGAAGCGACCTGCTTCAATTTGGAGATTATGTGCACTGATCCTAAGTTTTGCCAAAGTACTTCTAATATTGAAATCTGTTATATAATCGAGGTATGGTTCGAATTTGAAATTAGATTTAAAAGATGCATACAAATGAAGTTTTTTATCTTTGATTATGTGCTCTCTTAATTGTCTTAATGTTTCTGACTCAAAATGTTTCCTAACCTTTGATTTAATTATTGAACGATTATCAGATTGTTGTATCTCGTAACGTTCTTGTAAATTACGAGCTCGAGAAACCCAATTTGATTGACCTAAGTCTGCATCGTTTACTAGTACACTGAAAGCCTCACTGGAATAGCGTTCAGAATCTAGTGCAGAAACTCGTGAAAAATAATTCAAGATATTTATATGCCTGTGATATTGAAGATTAACTCTACCTAATTCTGCATATACAGCTTCCGTGGTAGTGTTAGATCTTACCCCTAATGCATATTTGCAGGCTTTAAGATGAAGGGTTTCTAATTTCGACCATTCCTCAAAACCCCAGATTTCAGATGCATAATTTAGAATTGGAGCAATTGTGTGATCAAACAAGTATAGAAATAAACGAGGTTGAAAACCACCCCATTCTTTGCTTTTAGAAATAAGAGAGAAATAATATTTTTGGGCTTTTTCCTTAATCTTATCAATATGCTAAGAAAAGGAGCCGTTCGACTTAAGCGTAACCCCAAGATATTTATAAGAATCACATTCCTTAATTTCTTTTTCCCCTATCTTCCATACTATATTGTTTCTTGAGTAAGCTTGAGCTTTCTTTTTGTTTTTTCTTATGATCATCACTTTAGTTTTGTCCATATTAACTTCCATCTTTAGAGATTTCGAGAAGGAATCTAAAGCATCTAATTGTGACTGAAGATCTTTCTTATCTCTTGCTATCAAAACGAGGTCATCAGCGTAAAGTAATGAGTAAATTCGAGAGTTCTCTACTGCAATCCCCTGAGAAGTTGCCTGGATGTGATTGTTTAAATCATTTAGATATAAAGCGAAAAGGACAGGGCTGAGAAGACAACCCTGCCTAACCCCTCTGCTACAGGGAAACATATCTGTAAGACTATCGTTGCCTCTTACACACGACTTCACCTTTTCATAGAGTGAAGCGATTATTTTTAAGAAATTGCCTTTTATTCCATAAGTCGCAATCTTTTGTAGTAGTAATTTGTGATCTACCGAATCAAAGGCTTTTCTGAAATCAACAAAACATAAATATAAGGGGCCTTTATTATTTTCAAACGAATTTTCAATTATGGCGTGAAGAGTAAAAATGTGATCAGAGGTTTGATAACCTTTTCTAAAACCAATTTGATTCTCTTTAAGAATTTCATACTTGGATATTACTTCATTTAATCTATCTAATAGGACACCCAGAAAAAGCTTGCCAAAAATGCTCAAAAGTGTGATACCCCTATAATTGTTGAGATCTGTTTTTCCACCCCCCTTGAAAAGCACTACAATTATCCCTACTGACCACTCTTCGGGGAATTGCCCAGATTTTAACAAATTATTAAATAGTTTGGTAAAAACATGCAAGAACTTATCATTAACGTGCTTCAGAAGCTCGCTGCTCAACATATCAAGCCCAGAAGCCTTATTGATTTTGAGTTTTGTTGCCATCTTTTTGACTTCGTCATAAGAAATGTGGCGATTTAAACTGTCGTCGATGAGGTTTTGTACCTCGGTTTCCAGAGATGAGGGTGATTCATACATTTCTTATGCGAATAGAGTTTTTTCGACTGTACTGTTCCTGTCTATCGATAAGAAACTCCGCGTCGTGAATTCGGCAAAAATTTTCGAAAACCCTGTTTTCCACCTCACTCACCTTTCCCCTCGTTTCCGAAATATCTTCTCTTGTCTTTTCCAGCTCGTTCTTTATAACTCCCATTTCGTTCTCTATGTTCGTTAAGCGATTGAGGATCGTTGCTTGAATTTCTTTCAGCTCAGCAACACCTTCGTCGCACTTCTTTTCAATTTTCGCAATCCCCGCATCGTATTTGGCCTCCATTCTCGCGAGCGTGTCCATAATCATCCTCGAATCGAAATATTTTTCTTTATTATTGCCATTGCTTGCCTCAGGCTTAGGACCAGGATTTGATTCGATATCGCCACAAAGCAAAAGATTCGAAGTGTCGTGCAATCCATGCTTCACAAAATTAGGGCTACCGGATTTTCGAACACGACTTTTCCTGTACGATTTATTTAAAACGCTCCTGAGCCAAACTTTCCCATCCAATACCTTCTTTTTCATTAAAACATTATGAGAAACATAGTTGACTCGACCTATTTTATACTTGATCGAATAAACTTCCCATAAAACATGAGTAAAAACAGCAAAGAACAAGAGCAAAGAAAAAGCACGTGCTGCGTACGCCATTTGAAAATCATTTGAAAATCATTTGAAAATCATATAACTACTCCAGTTGGATCAGATTTTCAGAAATATTCAAAACACTGATTCAATTTCTGATTTTCTAATGCACTAACTAATCATTCTCTCAGCTCTGGAAGTCTGAACCCAAGAATAAACTAATTATTTCCTCAAAAGTAAACCTATGAGCCTGCTCTAATCGAGGAAAAGCTTGGAACTTAATGTCTCTTATTTAAATTATGATATTTTGATATAGAGTTAGAATCACAGCATATAAGGGTGACTATCTTACACGGTAGTGTCTTCACATTGCATGGATAACGTACCAGAACCGATGTTCTTTTCCTTCAACTCCTCTGATCCCAAATTCAAGGGTCTCCATTCGTCGTTCATTTTCAAAAAGGGGACACGATAAGAGGAAATGTACCTCAGTTTCAACTTGGAAAACGTTTGAAGTTTTGCAATAGATGCAAAACCTTTCGCCCCTGGGAGTTTTGTTTTTATGGAAGCGACCTGCTTCAATTTGGAGATTATGTGCACTGATCCTAAGTTTTGCCAAAGTACTTCTAATATTGAAATCTGTTATATAATCGAGGTATGGTTCGAATTTGAAATTAGATTTAAAAGATGCATACAAATGAAGTTTTTTATCTTTGATTATGTGCTCTCTTAATTGTCTTAATGTTTCTGACTCAAAATGTTTCCTAACCTTTGATTTAATTATTGAACGATTATCAGATTGTTGTATCTCGTAACGTTCTTGTAAATTACGAGCTCGAGAAACCCAATTTGATTGACCTAAGTCTGCATCGTTTACTAGTACACTGAAAGCCTCACTGGAATAGCGTTCAGAATCTAGTGCAGAAACTCGTGAAAAATAATTCAAGATATTTATATGCCTGTGATATTGAAGATTAACTCTACCTAATTCTGCATATACAGCTTCCGTGGTAGTGTTAGATCTTACCCCTAATGCATATTTGCAGGCTTTAAGATGAAGGGTTTCTAATTTCGACCATTCCTCAAAACCCCAGATTTCAGATGCATAATTTAGAATTGGAGCAATTGTGTGATCAAACAAGTATAGAAATAAACGAGGTTGAAAACCACCCCATTCTTTGCTTTTAGAAATAAGAGAGAAATAATATTTTTGGGCTTTTTCCTTAATCTTATCAATATGCTAAGAAAAGGAGCCGTTCGACTTAAGCGTAACCCCAAGATATTTATAAGAATCACATTCCTTAATTTCTTTTTCCCCTATCTTCCATACTATATTGTTTCTTGAGTAAGCTTGAGCTTTCTTTTTGTTTTTTCTTATGATCATCACTTTAGTTTTGTCCATATTAACTTCCATCTTTAGAGATTTCGAGAAGGAATCTAAAGCATCTAATTGTGACTGAAGATCTTTCTTATCTCTTGCTATCAAAACGAGGTCATCAGCGTAAAGTAATGAGTAAATTCGAGAGTTCTCTACTGCAATCCCCTGAGAAGTTGCCTGGATGTGATTGTTTAAATCATTTAGATATAAAGCGAAAAGGACAGGGCTGAGAAGACAACCCTGCCTAACCCCTCTGCTACAGGGAAACATATCTGTAAGACTATCGTTGCCTCTTACACACGACTTCACCTTTTCATAGAGTGAAGCGATTATTTTTAAGAAATTGCCTTTTATTCCATAAGTCGCAATCTTTTGTAGTAGTAATTTGTGATCTACCGAATCAAAGGCTTTTCTGAAATCAACAAAACATAAATATAAGGGGCCTTTATTATTTTCAAACGAATTTTCAATTATGGCGTGAAGAGTAAAAATGTGATCAGAGGTTTGATAACCTTTTCTAAAACCAATTTGATTCTCTTTAAGAATTTCATACTTGGATATTACTTCATTTAATCTATCTAATAGGACACCCAGAAAAAGCTTGCCAAAAATGCTCAAAAGTGTGATACCCCTATAATTGTTGAGATCTGTTTTTCCACCCCCCTTGAAAAGCACTACAATTATCCCTACTGACCACTCTTCGGGGAATTGCCCAGATTTTAACAAATTATTAAATAGTTTGGTAAAAACATGCAAGAACTTATCATTAACGTGCTTCAGAAGCTCGCTGCTCAACATATCAAGCCCAGAAGCCTTATTGATTTTGAGTTTTGTTGCCATCTTTTTGACTTCGTCATAAGAAATGTGGCGATTTAAACTGTCGTCGATGAGGTTTTGTACCTCGGTTTCCAGAGATGAGGGTGATTCATACATTTCTTATGCGAATAGAGTTTTTTCGACTGTACTGTTCCTGTCTATCGATAAGAAACTCCGCGTCGTGAATTCGGCAAAAATTTTCGAAAACCCTGTTTTCCACCTCACTCACCTTTCCCCTCGTTTCCGAAATATCTTCTCTTGTCTTTTCCAGCTCGTTCTTTATAACTCCCATTTCGTTCTCTATGTTCGTTAAGCGATTGAGGATCGTTGCTTGAATTTCTTTCAGCTCAGCAACACCTTCGTCGCACTTCTTTTCAATTTTCGCAATCCCCGCATCGTATTTGGCCTCCATTCTCGCGAGCGTGTCCATAATCATCCTCGAATCGAAATCTTTTTCTTTATTATTGCCATTGCTTGCCTCAGGCTTAGGACCAGGATTTGATTCGATATCGCCACAAAGCAAAAGATTCGAAGTGTCGTGCAATCCATGCTTCACAAAATTAGGGCTACCGGATTTTCGAACACGACTTTTCCTGTACGATTTATTTAAAACGCTCCTGAGCCAAACTTTCCCATCCAATACCTTCTTTTTCATTAAAACATTATGAGAAACATAGTTGACTCGACCTATTTTATACTTGATCGAATAAACTTCCCATAAAACATGAGTAAAAACAGCAAAGAACAAGAGCAAAGAAAAAGCACGTGCTGCGTACGCCATTTGAAAATCATTTGAAAATCATTTGAAAATCATATAACTACTCCAGTTGGATCAGATTTTCAGAAATATTCAAAACACTGATTCAATTTCTGATTTTCTAATGCACTAACTAATCATTCTCTCAGCTCTGGAAGTCTGAACCCAAGAATAAACTAATTATTTCCTCAAAAGTAAACCTATGAGCCTGCTCTAATCGAGGAAAAGCTTGGAACTTAATGTCTCTTATTTAAATTATGATATTTTGATATAGAGTTAGAATCACAGCATATAAGGGTGACTATCTTACACGGTAGTGTCTTCACATTGCATGGATAACGTACCAGAACCGATGTTCTTTTCCTTCAACTCCTCTGATCCCAAATTCAAGGGTCTCCATTATGTTTGATAACCGACCATAAATCTCCCTCAAAAAAGAAATCGATGACGCCCTTTTCATAACCAATGGCCAAGATAACTTAAGACTTTCTACTGAATTTTTTGTTATTGTACGATATAAATCACTAGAATGATCAGCAGGAGTTTTGTTTCACATTGTACTTTACCAACTTTAGATGCAAAAGGAAAGAGATAATTGCCCTGGTACTGATATTCTTTATATCTATTCAACAGCTTTCATATGATTTCTGAAGATTGCCAAGTCTTTTTTCAAAGATGAATCTTTGTTTTCTTTCTACTAAATGAAGTGCCTTGAAAAATACATTTGTTTTATTAAAATCTTTAAAGAAAACCAAACAAATTACCAATAAAGACATAAGGGGGACTAGCTCACATGGTAGAGCGCTCGCTTAGCATGCGAGAGGTACCGGGATCGATGCCCGGGTCCTCCAGTTCATTTAATCTAGCTCTAGGCTTTTGTTCAAAGACTGTTGAGGGACGGAGTTTTGCTCAGAAAGAAATCTTTGATCTAGCTTCCTTTCATCAAACGTCTTAACAAATCATAAAGTCTCTTTAAATCATTGATGTTTTACTGGCTAAATAGCAGCCCAAACAAGAAAAGGAATTATCTTTACTTTAAACCTGCTCAATTCAGATGTTAAGTTTTTCTTTCAGGCGAGAAGATACTGTGCAAAATTCAAAACTCTTATTTTTATAGTTGAATTCGAATTGTAGATATCTTACTAAAGAGATAGCTCAATTAGATATTAGTGGGACTAGCTCACATGGTAGAGCGCTCGCTTCGCATGCGCGAGGTACTGGGGTCGATGCCCGGGTCCTCCAATTCATTTGAACTTGATGGTAATATTTTTAACAAATCTCAATATTGACTATAGTTTTTGTCGAAGAGAAGTATATCACTACTTCAGTTGGATCAAATTTTAAGAAATATTCAAAACACTGATTCAATTTCTGATTTTCTAATGTACTAACTAATAAATTCTCTCAGCTCTGGAAGTCTGAACCCAAGAATAAACTAATTATTTTCTCAAAAGTAAACCTATGAGCCTGCTCTACTCGAGGAAAAGCTTGGAACTTGATGTCTTTATTTAGATTATGACATTTTGATATAGACTTAGTATCACAGCATATAAGGGGGACTATCTTACACGGTAGAGTGTTCACTTTGCATGGATATCGTACCAGAATCGATGTTCTTTTCCTTCAAATCCTCTGATCCCGAGTTAAGGGTTTCCATTATATTTCATAACCGACCATAACTCTCCCTCAAAAAAGATATCAATGACGCCCTTTTAATAATCAATACCTAAGATAACTTAAGACTTTCTACTGCATTTTTTGTTATTGTACGATATAAATCACTAGAATGATCAGTAGGAGTTTTGTTTCACATTGTACTTTAACAACTTTAGATGCAAAAGGAAAGAGATAATTGCCCTGGTACTGATATTCTTTATATCTATTCAACGGCTTTCTTAGATTTCTGAAGATTGCCAAGTCTTTTTTCAAAGATGTATCTTTGTTTTCTTTCTACTTAATAAAGTGCCTTGAAAAATACAACTGTTTTATTAAAATCTTTATAGAAAATTAAAAGAATTACCTAGCAAGACATAAGGGGGACTAGCTCACATGGTAGAGCGCTCGCTTAGCATGCGAGAGGTACCGGAATCGAAGCCCGGGTCCTCCAATTCATTTAATCTAGCACTACGCTTCTGTTCAAAGACTGTGGAGGGACGGAGTTTCCGCTCAGAAAGAAATCTTTGATCTAGCTTACTTTCATCAAACGTCTTAACAAATCATAAAGTATCTTTAAATCATTGATCTTTTAATTGCTGAATAGCAGCCAAAACAGGAAAGGGAATTATCTTTACTTTTAACCTGCTCAATTCAGATGTTAAGTTTTTCTTTCAGGCGAGAAGATACTGTGCAAATTTCAAAGCTCTTATTTTTATAGTTAAATTAGAATGGAAGATATCTTACTAAAGAGATAGCTCAATTAGATATCAGGGGGACTAGCTCACATGGTAGAGCGCTCGCTTCGCATGCGCGAGGTACTGGGATCGATGCCCGGGTCCTGCAATTCATTTGAACTTGATGGTAATATTTTCAACAAATCTCAATATTGACTATAGTTTTTGTCGGAGAGAAGTATATTTTTACTTCAGTTGGATCAAATTTTAAGAAATATTCAAAACACTGATTCAATTTCTGATTTTCTAATACACTAACTAATCATTCTCTCAGCTCTGGAAGTCTGAACCCAAGAATAAACTAATTATTTTCTCAAAAGTAAACCGATGAGCCTGCTCTACTCGAGGAAAAGCTTGGAACTTGATGTCTTTTATTTAGATTATGATATTTTGATATAGACTTAGTATCACAGCATATAAGGGGGACTATCTTACACGGTAGTGTCTTCACATTGCATGGATAACGTACCAGAACCGATGTTCTTTTCCTTCAAATCCTCTGATCCCAAATTCAAAGGTCTCCATTATGTTTCATAACCGATCAAAAATCTCCCTCAAAAAAGAAATTGATGACGCCTTTTTAATAACCAATAGCTAAGATAACTTAAGACTTTCTACTGAATTTTTTGTTATTCTACGATATATATCACTAGAATGATCAGCAGGAGTTTTGTTTCACATTGTACTTTACCAACTTTAGATGCAAAAGGAAAGAGATAATTGCCCTGGTACTGATATTCTTTATATCTATTCAACGGCTTTCATATGATTTGTGAAGATTGCCAAGTCTTTTTTCAAAGATGTATCTTTGTTTTCTTTCTACTTAATAAAGTGCCTTGAAAAATACAACTGTTATTAAAATCTTTATAGAAAATTAAACGAATTACCAATAAAGACATCAGGGGGACTAGCTCACATGGTAGAGCGCTCGCTTAGCATGCGAGAGGTACCGGGATCGATGCCCGGGTCCTCCAGTTCTTTAATCTAGCTCTAGGCTTCTGTTCAAAGACTGTGGAGGGACGGAGTTTCCGCTCAGAAAGTAATCTTTGATCTAGCTTACTTTCATCAAACGTCTTAACAAATCATAAAGTATCTTTAAATTATTGATCTTTTACTTGCTGAATAGCAGCCCAAACAAGAAAGGGAATTATCTTTACTTTAAACCTGCTCAATTCAGATGTTAAGTTTTTCTTTCAGGCGAGAGGATACTGTGCAAAATTCAAAACTCTTATTTTTATAGTTTAATTCGAATTGAAGATATCTTACTAAAGAGATAGCTCAATTAGATATCAGGGGGACTAGCTCACATGGTAGAGGGATCGCTTCGCATGCGAGAGGTACTGGGATCGATACCTGGGTCCTCCAATTCATTTGAACTTGATGGTAATATTTTCAACAAATCTCAATATTGACTATAGTTTTTGTTGAAGAGAAGTATATCACTAATTCAGTTGGATCAGATTTTCAGAAATATTCAAAACACCGATTCAATTTCTGATTTTCTAATGCACTAACTAATAAATTCTCTCAGCTCTGGTAGTCTGAACCCAAGAATAAACTAATTATTTTCTCAAAAGTAAACCTATCCGCCTGCTCTACTCGAGGAAAAGCTTGGAACTTAATGTCTTTTATTTAGATTATGACATTTTGATATAGAGTTAGTATCACAGCATATAAGGGGGACTATCTTACACGGTAGAGTGTTCACTTTGCATGGATAACGTACCAGAACCGATGTTCTTTTCCTTCAAATCCTCTGATCCCGAATTAAGGGTTTCCATTATGTTTGATAACCGACCATAACTCTCCCTCAAAAAAGATATCAATGACGCCCTTTTAATAATCAATACCTAAGATAACTTAAATCTTTCTACTGAATTTTTTGTTATTCTACGATATATATCACTAGAATGATCAGCAGGAGTTTTGTTTCACATTGTACTTTACCAACTTTAGATGCAAAAGGAAAGAGATAATTGCCCTGGTACTGATATTCTTTATATCTATTCAACGGCTTTCATATGATTTGTGAAGATTGCCAAGTCTTTTTTCAAAGATGAATCTTTGTTTTCTTTCTACTTAATAAAGTGCCTTGAAAAATACAACTGTGTTATTAAAATCTTTATAGAAAATTAAACGAATTACCAATAAAGACATCAGGGAGACTAGCTCACATGGTAGAGCGCTCGCTTAGCATGCGAGAGGTACCGGGATCGATGCTCGGGTCCTCCAGTTCATTTAATCTAGCTCTAGGCTTTTGTTCAAAGACTGTGGAGGGACGGAGTTTTCGCTCAGAAAGAAATCTTTGATCTAGCTTACTTTCATCAAACGTCTTCACAAATCATAAAGTTTCTTAAAATCATTGATGTTTTACTGGCTGAATAGCAGCCCAAACAAGAAAGGGAATTATCTTTACTTTAAACCTGCTCAATTCAGATCTTAAGTTTTTCTTCCAGGCGAGAAGATACTGTGCAAAATTCAAAACTCTTATTTTTATAGTTTAATTCGAATTGAAGATATCTTACTAAAGAGATAGCTCAATTAGATATCAGTAGCACTAGCTCACATGGTAGAGTGCTAGCTTCGCATGCGCAAGGTACTGGGATCGATGCCCGGGTCCTCCAATTCATTTGAACTTGATGGTAATATTTTTAACAAATCTCAATATTGACTATAGGTTTTGTCGAAGAGAAGTATATATTCTTTTTTTTTTTTTTTTTTTATAAATCAAGTATACAGGCCAAGATGGCCCTTTACTGCATACATAACCTACAGCTAATAATTAAATACAATCTTTTGTATTAGATAGAAAAACGAAGCGAATATTACAAAATGAAAACTAAATATGGTACACTCCACTCATTTTTATAGGAAACTAGACTACGTCATTTTAATTTAGTTGCTCAGGTTTTACAATTGGAGGTGGTAGGCCTATCACAAGTTTCAGCGTTGTTAAATGTTGCAAATTAAGTTCTTATGAGATGTTTTTGAAACATTTGATCGCTAAGGAGATATCTAAAATTTTCTTAACTCTTCAAAATACTTAATATCCTACATAAGTTTCTTTAGTTTGAAATATAGGACCCTACTGCTTCTTATAACTGGCTTCCTATAAAAAATGAGTGTAATTTAATCACAAAATAACAATCTGAATATAGTAATAACGATTATAAATTAACAAAATAGAAGAATATTTTACTTAAGTTTAAATATATACAAAACATCGAACGAGAGAAAAAATTTTTTGGTTTGTTTTATTTCGAAACATTTGGATTATTGAAGTATTTGGTTCTTAGTTCGAAAGATTTCTTGCAGAAATTTCCCAAGAGTTTTGTTGTGTTAGAATCCTCTTGGCTCATTAACCAAATAAACATATCATGCTCATTCAATGAGGCAGTGCTTGGAAAAGTTCTATGAATATTATCCAGGGTTTTTCGTCGTTCATTTTCAAAAAGGGGACACGATAAGAGGAAATGTACCTCAGTTTCAACTTGGAAAACGTTTGAAGTTTTGCAATAGATGCAAAACCTTTCGCCCCTGGGAGTTTTGTTTTTATGGAAGCGACCTGCTTCAATTTGGAGATTATGTGCACTGATCCTAAGTTTTGCCAAAGTACTTCTAATATTGAAATCTGTTATATAATCGAGGTATGGTTCGAATTTGAAATTAGATTTAAAAGATGCATACAAATGAAGTTTTTTATCTTTGATTATGTGCTCTCTTAATTGTCTTAATGTTTCTGACTCAAAATGTTTCCTAACCTTTGATTTAATTATTGAACGATTATCAGATTGTTGTATCTCGTAACGTTCTTGTAAATTACGAGCTCGAGAAACCCAATTTGATTGACCTAAGTCTGCATCGTTTACTAGTACACTGAAAGCCTCACTGGAATAGCGTTCAGAATCTAGTGCAGAAACTCGTGAAAAATAATTCAAGATATTTATATGCCTGTGATATTGAAGATTAACTCTACCTAATTCTGCATATACAGCTTCCGTGGTAGTGTTAGATCTTACCCCTAATGCATATTTGCAGGCTTTAAGATGAAGGGTTTCTAATTTCGACCATTCCTCAAAACCCCAGATTTCAGATGCATAATTTAGAATTGGAGCAATTGTGTGATCAAACAAGTATAGAAATAAACGAGGTTGAAAACCACCCCATTCTTTGCTTTTAGAAATAAGAGAGAAATAATATTTTTGGGCTTTTTCCTTAATCTTATCAATATGCTAAGAAAAGGAGCCGTTCGACTTAAGCGTAACCCCAAGATATTTATAAGAATCACATTCCTTAATTTCTTTTTCCCCTATCTTCCATACTATATTGTTTCTTGAGTAAGCTTGAGCTTTCTTTTTGTTTTTTCTTATGATCATCACTTTAGTTTTGTCCATATTAACTTCCATCTTTAGAGATTTCGAGAAGGAATCTAAAGCATCTAATTGTGACTGAAGATCTTTCTTATCTCTTGCTATCAAAACGAGGTCATCAGCGTAAAGTAATGAGTAAATTCGAGAGTTCTCTACTGCAATCCCCTGAGAAGTTGCCTGGATGTGATTGTTTAAATCATTTAGATATAAAGCGAAAAGGACAGGGCTGAGAAGACAACCCTGCCTAACCCCTCTGCTACAGGGAAACATATCTGTAAGACTATCGTTGCCTCTTACACACGACTTCACCTTTTCATAGAGTGAAGCGATTATTTTTAAGAAATTGCCTTTTATTCCATAAGTCGCAATCTTTTGTAGTAGTAATTTGTGATCTACCGAATCAAAGGCTTTTCTGAAATCAACAAAACATAAATATAAGGGGCCTTTATTATTTTCAAACGAATTTTCAATTATGGCGTGAAGAGTAAAAATGTGATCAGAGGTTTGATAACCTTTTCTAAAACCAATTTGATTCTCTTTAAGAATTTCATACTTGGATATTACTTCATTTAATCTATCTAATAGGACACCCAGAAAAAGCTTGCCAAAAATGCTCAAAAGTGTGATACCCCTATAATTGTTGAGATCTGTTTTTCCACCCCCCTTGAAAAGCACTACAATTATCCCTAGTGACCACTCTTCGGGGAATTGCCCAGATTTTAACAAATTATTAAATAGTTTGGTAAAAACATGCAAGAACTTATCATTAACGTGCTTCAGAAGCTCGCTGCTCAACATATCAAGCCCAGAAGCCTTATTGATTTTGAGTTTTGTTGCCATCTTTTTGACTTCGTCATAAGAAATGTGGCGATTTAAACTGTCGTCGATGAGGTTTTGTACCTCGGTTTCCAGAGATGAGGGTGATTCATACATTTCTTATGCGAATAGAGTTTTTTCGACTGTACTGTTCCTGTCTATCGATAAGAAACTCCGCGTCGTGAATTCGGCAAAAATTTTCGAAAACCCTGTTTTCCACCTCACTCACCTTTCCCCTCGTTTCCGAAATATCTTCTCTTGTCTTTTCCAGCTCGTTCTTTATAACTCCCATTTCGTTCTCTATGTTCGTTAAGCGATTGAGGATCGTTGCTTGAATTTCTTTCAGCTCAGCAACACCTTCGTCGCACTTCTTTTCAATTTTCGCAATCCCCGCATCGTATTTGGCCTCCATTCTCGCGAGCGTGTCCATAATCATCCTCGAATCGAAATCTTTTTCTTTATTATTGCCATTGCTTGCCTCAGGCTTAGGACCAGGATTTGATTCGATATCGCCACAAAGCAAAAGATTCGAAGTGTCGTGCAATCCATGCTTCACAAAATTAGGGCTACCGGATTTTCGAACACGACTTTTCCTGTACGATTTATTTAAAACGCTCCTGAGCCAAACTTTCCCATCCAATACCTTCTTTTTCATTAAAACATTATGAGAAACATAGTTGACTCGACCTATTTTATACTTGATCGAATAAACTTCCCATAAAACATGAGTAAAAACAGCAAAGAACAAGAGCAAAGAAAAAGCACGTGCTGCGTACGCCATTTGAAAATCATTTGAAAATCATTTGAAAATCATATAACTACTCCAGTTGGATCAGATTTTCAGAAATATTCAAAACACTGATTCAATTTCTGATTTTCTAATGCACTAACTAATCATTCTCTCAGCTCTGGAAGTCTGAACCCAAGAATAAACTAATTATTTCCTCAAAAGTAAACCTATGAGCCTGCTCTAATCGAGGAAAAGCTTGGAACTTAATGTCTCTTATTTAAATTATGATATTTTGATATAGAGTTAGAATCACAGCATATAAGGGTGACTATCTTACACGGTAGTGTCTTCACATTGCATGGATAACGTACCAGAACCGATGTTCTTTTCCTTCAACTCCTCTGATCCCAAATTCAAGGGTCTCCATTATGTTTGATAACCGACCATAAATCTCCCTCAAAAAAGAAATCGATGACGCCCTTTTCATAACCAATGGCCAAGATAACTTAAGACTTTCTACTGAATTTTTTGTTATTGTACGATATAAATCACTAGAATGATCAGCAGGAGTTTTGTTTCACATTGTACTTTACCAACTTTAGATGCAAAAGGAAAGAGATAATTGCCCTGGTACTGATATTCTTTATATCTATTCAACAGCTTTCATATGATTTCTGAAGATTGCCAAGTCTTTTTTCAAAGATGAATCTTTGTTTTCTTTCTACTAAATGAAGTGCCTTGAAAAATACATTTGTTTTATTAAAATCTTTAAAGAAAACCAAACAAATTACCAATAAAGACATAAGGGGGACTAGCTCACATGGTAGAGCGCTCGCTTAGCATGCGAGAGGTACCGGGATCGATGCCCGGGTCCTCCAGTTCATTTAATCTAGCTCTAGGCTTTTGTTCAAAGACTGTTGAGGGACGGAGTTTTGCTCAGAAAGAAATCTTTGATCTAGCTTCCTTTCATCAAACGTCTTAACAAATCATAAAGTCTCTTTAAATCATTGATGTTTTACTGGCTAAATAGCAGCCCAAACAAGAAAAGGAATTATCTTTACTTTAAACCTGCTCAATTCAGATGTTAAGTTTTTCTTTCAGGCGAGAAGATACTGTGCAAAATTCAAAACTCTTATTTTTATAGTTGAATTCGAATTGTAGATATCTTACTAAAGAGATAGCTCAATTAGATATTAGTGGGACTAGCTCACATGGTAGAGCGCTCGCTTCGCATGCGCGAGGTACTGGGATCGATGCCCGGGTCCTCCAATTCATTTGAACTTGATGGTAATATTTTTAACAAATCTCAATATTGACTATAGTTTTTGTCGAAGAGAAGTATATCACTACTTCAGTTGGATCAAATTTTAAGAAATATTCAAAACACTGATTCAATTTCTGATTTTCTAATGTACTAACTAATAAATTCTCTCAGCTCTGGAAGTCTGAACCCAAGAATAAACTAATTATTTTCTCAAAAGTAAACCTATGAGCCTGCTCTACTCGAGGAAAAGCTTGGAACTTGATGTCTTTATTTAGATTATGACATTTTGATATAGACTTAGTATCACAGCATATAAGGGGGACTATCTTACACGGTAGAGTGTTCACTTTGCATGGATATCGTACCAGAATCGATGTTCTTTTCCTTCAAATCCTCTGATCCCGAGTTAAGGGTTTCCATTATATTTCATAACCGACCATAACTCTCCCTCAAAAAAGATATCAATGACGCCCTTTTAATAATCAATACCTAAGATAACTTAAGACTTTCTACTGCATTTTTTGTTATTGTACGATATAAATCACTAGAATGATCAGTAGGAGTTTTGTTTCACATTGTACTTTAACAACTTTAGATGCAAAAGGAAAGAGATAATTGCCCTGGTACTGATATTCTTTATATCTATTCAACGGCTTTCTTAGATTTCTGAAGATTGCCAAGTCTTTTTTCAAAGATGTATCTTTGTTTTCTTTCTACTTAATAAAGTGCCTTGAAAAATACAACTGTTTTATTAAAATCTTTATAGAAAATTAAAAGAATTACCTAGCAAGACATAAGGGGGACTAGCTCACATGGTAGAGCGCTCGCTTAGCATGCGAGAGGTACCGGAATCGAAGCCCGGGTCCTCCAATTCATTTAATCTAGCACTACGCTTCTGTTCAAAGACTGTGGAGGAACGGATGTTCCGCTCAGAAAGAAATCTTTGATCTAGCTTACTTTCATCAAACGTCTTAACAAATCATAAAGTATCTTTACATCATTGATCTTTTAATTGCTGAATAGCAGCCAAAACAGGAAAGGGAATTATCTTTACTTTTAACCTGCTCAATTCAGATGTTAAGTTTTTCTTTCAGGCGAGAAGATACTGTGCAAATTTCAAAGCTCTTATTTTTATAGTTAAATTAGAATGGAAGATATCTTACTAAAGAGATAGCTCAATTAGATATCAGGGGGACTAGCTCACATGGTAGAGCGCTCGCTTCGCATGCGCGAGGTACTGGGATCGATGCCCGGGTCCTGCAATTCATTTGAACTTGATGGTAATATTTTCAACAAATCTCAATATTGACTATAGTTTTTGTCGGAGA
Organism: Pelagia noctiluca; assembly: GCA_963924455.1. NCBI lineage: Eukaryota > Metazoa > Cnidaria > Scyphozoa > Semaeostomeae > Pelagiidae > Pelagia > Pelagia noctiluca. Next base: position 6,330,567 of record OZ004318.1, read on the forward strand.
GAAGTATATTTTTACTTCAGTTGGATCAAATTTTAAGAAATATTCAAAACACTGATTCAATTTCTGATTTTCTAATACACTAACTAATCATTCTCTCAGCTCTGGAAGTCTGAACCCAAGAATAAACTAATTATTTTCTCAAAAGTAAACCGATGAGCCTGCTCTACTCGAGGAAAAGCTTGGAACTTGATGTCTTTTATTTAGATTATGATATTTTGATATAGACTTAGTATCACAGCATATAAGGGGGACTATCTTACACGGTAGTGTCTTCACATTGCATGGATAACGTACCAGAACCGATGTTCTTTTCCTTCAAATCCTCTGATCCCAAATTCAAAGGTCTCCATTATGTTTCATAACCGATCAAAAATCTCCCTCAAAAAAGAAATTGATGACGCCTTTTTAATAACCAATAGCTAAGATAACTTAAGACTTTCTACTGAATTTTTTGTTATTCTACGATATATATCACTAGAATGATCAGCAGGAGTTTTGTTTCACATTGTACTTTACCAACTTTAGATGCAAAAGGAAAGAGATAATTGCCCTGGTACTGATATTCTTTATATCTATTCAACGGCTTTCATATTATTTGTGAAGATTGCCAAGTCTTTTTTCAAAGATGTATCTTTGTTTTCTTTCTACTTAATAAAGTGCCTTGAAAAATACAACTGTTATTAAAATCTTTATAGAAAATTAAACGAATTACCAATAAAGACATCAGGGGGACTAGCTCACATGGTAGAGCGCTCGCTTAGCATGCGAGAGGTACCGGGATCGATGCCCGGGTCCTCCAGTTCTTTAATCTAGCTCTAGGCTTCTGTTCAAAGACTGTGGAGGGACGGAGTTTCCGCTCAGAAAGTAATCTTTGATCTAGCTTACTTTCATCAAACGTCTTAACAAATCATAAAGTATCTTTAAATTATTGATCTTTTACTTGCTGAATAGCAGCCCAAACAAGAAAGGGAATTATCTTTACTTTAAACCTGCTCAATTCAGATGTTAAGTTTTTCTTTCAGGCGAGAGGATACTGTGCAAAATTCAAAACTCTTATTTTTATAGTTTAATTCGAATTGAAGATATCTTACTAAAGAGATAGCTCAATTAGATATCAGGGGGACTAGCTCACATGGTAGAGGGATCGCTTCGCATGCGAGAGGTACTGGGATCGATACCTGGGTCCTCCAATTCATTTGAACTTGATGGTAATATTTTCAACAAATCTCAATATTGACTATAGTTTTTGTTGAAGAGAAGTATATCACTAATTCAGTTGGATCAGATTTTCAGAAATATTCAAAACACCGATTCAATTTCTGATTTTCTAATGCACTAACTAATAAATTCTCTCAGCTCTGGTAGTCTGAACCCAAGAATAAACTAATTATTTTCTCAAAAGTAAACCTATCCGCCTGCTCTACTCGAGGAAAAGCTTGGAACTTAATGTCTTTTATTTAGATTATGACATTTTGATATAGAGTTAGTATCACAGCATATAAGGGGGACTATCTTACACGGTAGAGTGTTCACTTTGCATGGATAACGTACCAGAACCGATGTTCTTTTCCTTCAAATCCTCTGATCCCGAATTAAGGGTTTCCATTATGTTTGATAACCGACCATAACTCTCCCTCAAAAAAGATATCAATGACGCCCTTTTAATAATCAATACCTAAGATAACTTAAATCTTTCTACTGAATTTTTTGTTATTCTACGATATATATCACTAGAATGATCAGCAGGAGTTTTGTTTCACATTGTACTTTACCAACTTTAGATGCAAAAGGAAAGAGATAATTGCCCTGGTACTGATATTCTTTATATCTATTCAACGGCTTTCATATGATTTGTGAAGATTGCCAAGTCTTTTTTCAAAGATGAATCTTTGTTTTCTTTCTACTTAATAAAGTGCCTTGAAAAATACAACTGTGTTATTAAAATCTTTATAGAAAATTAAACGAATTACCAATAAAGACATCAGGGAGACTAGCTCACATGGTAGAGCGCTCGCTTAGCATGCGAGAGGTATTGGGATCGATGCCCGGGTCCTCCAGTTCATTTAATCTAGCTCTAGGCTTTTGTTCAAAGACTGTGGAGGGACGGAGTTTCCGCTCAGAAAGAAATCTTTGATCTAGCTTACTTTCATCAAACGTCTTAACAAATCATAAAGTATCTTTAAATCATTGATCTTTTACTTGCTGAATAGCAGCCCAAACAAGAAAGGGAATTATCTTTACTTTAAACCTGCTCAATTCAGATGTTAAGTTTTTCTTCCAGGCGAGAAGATACTGTGCAAATTTCAAAGCTCTTATTTTTATAGTTTAATTCGAATTGAAGATATCTTACTAAAGAGAAAGCTCAATTAGATATCAGGGGGACTAGCTCACATGATAGAGCGCTTGCTTCGCATGCGAGAGGTACTGGGATCGATGCCCGGGTCCTCCAATTCATTTGAACTTGATGGTAATATTTTCAACAAATCTCAATATTGACTATAGTTTTTGTCGAAGAGAAGTATATCACTACTTCAGTTGGATCAGATTTTAAGAAATATTCAAAACACTGATTCAATTTCTGATTTTCTAATGCACTAACTAATCATTCTCTCAGCTCTGGAAGTCTGAACCCAAGAATAAACTAATTATTTTCTCAAAAGTAAACCTTTAAGCCTGCTCAAATCGAGAAAAAGCTTGGAACTTGATGTCTCTTATTTAGATTATTGGCATTTTGATATAGAGTTATTATCACAGCATATAAGGGGGGCTATCTTACACGGTAGAGTGTTCACTTTGCATGGATATCGTACCAGAACCTATGTTCTTTTCCTTCAAATCCTCTGATCCCGAATTCAGGGTCTCCATCATGTTTGACAACCGACAATAACTCTCCCTCAAAGAAAATATCGATGACGCTCTTTTAATAACCTATAGCTAAGATAACTAATGACTTTCTACTGAATTTTTTGTTTTTCTACGATATATATCACTAGAATGATCAGCAGGAGTTTTGTTTCACATTGTACTTTACCAACTTTAGATGCAAAAGGAAAGAGATATTTGACCTGGTACTCAAATTCTTTATATCTATTCAACGGCTTTCATATGATTTCTGAAGATTGCCAAGTCTTTTTTCAAAGATGAATCGTTGTTTTCTTTCTACTTAATAAAGTGCCTTGAAAAATACAACGGTTTTATTAAAATCTTTATAGAAAATTAAACAAATAAAGTCTAAAGACATAAGGGGGACTAGCTCACATGGTAGAGCGCTCGCTTAGCATGCGAGACGTACCGAGATCGATGCCCGGGTCCTCTGGTTCATTTAATCTAGCTCTAGGCTTTTGTTTAAAGTCTGTGGAGGGACGGAGTTTCCGCTCAGAAAGAAATCTTTGATCAAGCTTACTTTCATCAAACGTTGTAACAAATCATAAAGTATCTTTAAATCTTTGATGTTTTACTGGCTAAATAGCAGCCCAAAAAAGAAAGGGAATTATCTTTATTTTAAATTTGCTCATTTCAGATGATAAATTTTTTTTCCAGTCGAGAAGATACTGTGCAAAATTCAAAAGTCTTATTTTTATAGTAAAATTCGAATTGAAGATATCTTACTAAAGAGATAGCTAACTTAGATATCAGGGGGACTAGCTCACATGGTAGAGCGCTCGCTTTGCCTGGAGTGGTACTAAGATCGATGCCCGGGTCCTCCAATTCATTTGAACTTGATGGTAATATTTTCAACAAATCTCAATATTGACTATAGTTTTTGTCGAAGAGAGGTATATAACTACTTCAGTTGGATCAGATTTTAAGAAATATTCAAAACACTGATTCACTTTCTGATTTTCTAATGCACTAACTAATCATTCTCTCAGCTCTGGAAGTCTGAACCCAAGAATAAACTAATTATTTTCTCAAAAGTAAACCTATAAGCCTGCTCTAATCGAGGAAAAGCTTGGAACTTGATGTTTTTTATTTAGATTAGTGACATTTTGATAAAGAGTTAATATCACAACATATAAGGGGGACTATCTTACACGGTAGAGTGTTCACTTTGCATGGATAACGTACCAGAACCAATGTTCTTTTCCTTCAAATCCTCTGATCCCGAATTCAAGGGTCTCCATCATGTTTGATAAGCGACCATAACTCTCCCTCAAAAAAGATATCGATGGCGCCCTTTTAATAACCTATAGCTAAGATAACTTAAGTTTTTCTACTGAATGTTTTGTTATTCTACGATATATATCAGTAGAATTATCAGCAGGAGTTTTGGTCACATTGTACTTTACCAACTTTAGATGCAAAAGGAAAGAGATAATTGCCCTGGTACTCAAATTCTTTATATCTATTCAACGGCTTTCATATGATCTCTGAAGACTGCCAAGTCTTTTTTCAAAGATAAATCTTTGTTTTCTTTCTACTTAATAAAGTGCCTTGAAAAATACAACGGTTTTATTAAAATCTTTATAGAAAATTAAACGAATTACCTATAAAGACATAAGGGGGACTAGCTCACATGGTAGAGCGCTCGCTTAGCATGCGAGAGGTACCGGGATCGATGCCCAGGTCCTCCAGTTCATTTAATCTAGCTCTAGGCTTTTGTTCAAAGACTGTGGAAGGACGGAGTTTCCGCTCAGAAAGAGATCTATGATCTAGCTTTCTTTCATCAAACGTCTTAAGAAATCATAAAGTATCTCTAAATCATTGATGTTTTACTGGATGAATAGCAGCCCAAATAGGGAATTATCTTTACTTTTAACCTGCTCAATTCAGATGATAAGTTTTTCTTCCAGTCGAGAAGATACTGTGTAAAATTCAAAACTCTTATTTTTATAGTTAAATTCGAATTGAAGATATCTTACTAAAGAGATAGCTCAATTAGATATCAGGGGGACTAGCTCACATGGTAGAGCGCTCGCTTTGCATGCGAGAGGTACTTGGATCGATGCCCGGGTCCTCCAATTGATTTGAACTTGAGGGTAATATTTTCAACAAATCTCGATATTGACTATAGTTTTTTTCAAAGAGAAGTATATCACTATTTCAGTTGGATCAGATTTGAAGAAATATTCAAAACACTTATTCAATTTCTGATTTTCTAATGCACTAACTAATTATTCTCTCAGCTCTGGAAGCCTGAACCCAAGAATAAACTAATTATTTTCTCAAAAGTAAACCTATGAGCCTGCTCTACTCGAGGAAAAGCTTGGAACTTGATGTCTTTTATTTAGATTATGACATTTTGATATAGAGTTACTATCACAACATATAAGGGGGACTATCTTACAAGGTAGAGTGTTCACTTTGCATGGATATCGTACCAGAATCGATGTTCTTTTCATTCAAATCCTCTGATCCCGAATTAAGGGTTTCCATTATGTTTGATAACCGACCATAACTCTCCCTAAAAAAGATATCGATGACGCCCTTTTAATAACTAATAGCTAAGATAACTTAAGCCTTTCTACTGAATTTTTTGTTTTTCAACAATATATATCACTAGAATGATCAGCTGGAGTTTTGTTTCATATTGTACTTTACCAACTTTAGATGCAAAAGGAAAGAGATTATTGCCCTGGTACTCAAATTCTTTATATCTATTCAACGGCTTTCATATGATTTCTGAAGATTGCCAAGTCTTTTTTCAAAGATAAATCTTTGTTCTCTTTCTACTCAATAAAGTGCCTTGAAAAATACAACGGGTTTATTAAAATCTTTATAGAAAATTAAAAGAATTACCTATAAAGACATAAGGGGGACTAGCTCACATGGTAGAGCGCTCGCTTAGCATGCGAGAGGTACCGGGATCGATGCCCAGGTCCTCCAGTTAATTTAATCTAGCTCTAGGCTTTTGTTCAAAGACTGTTGAAGGACGGAGTTTTCGCTCAGAAAGAAATCTATGATCTAGCTTACTTTCATCAAACGTCTTAACAAATCATAAAGTATCTCTAAATCATTGATGTTTTACTGGATGAATAGCAGCCCAAATAAGAAAGAGAATTATCTTTACTTTAAACCTACTCAATTCAGATGATAAGTTTTTCTTCCAGTCGAGAAGATACTGTGCAAAATTTAAAACTCTTATTTTTATAGTTAAATTCGAATTGAAGATATCTTACTAAAGAGATAGCTCAATTAGATATCAGGGGGACTAGCTCACATGGTAGAGCGCTCGCTTTGCATGCGAGAGGTACTGGGATCGATGCCCGGGTCCTCCAATTCATTTGAACTTGATAGTAATATTTTCGACAAATCTCAATATTGACTATAGTTTTTGTCGAAGAGAAGTATATCACTACTTCAGTTGGATCAAATTCTAAGAAATATTCAAAAGTAAACCTATGAGCCTGCTCTACTGGAGGAAAAGCTTGGAACTTGATGTCTTTTATTTAGATTTTGACATTTTGATATAGAGTTAGTATCACAGCATATAAGGGGGACTATCTTACACGGTAGAGTGTTCACTTTGCATGGATAACGTACCAGAACGGATGTTCTTTTCCTTCAAATCCTCTGATCCCGAATTCAGGGTTTCCATTATGTTTGATAACCGACCATAACTCTCCCTAAAAAAAGATATCAATGACGCCCTTTTAATAACCTATAGCTAAGATAACTTAAGACTTTCTACTGAATTTTTTGTTATTCTACGATATATATCACTAGAATGATCAGCAGGAGTTTTGTTTCACATTGTACTTTACCAACTTTAGATGCAAAAGGAAAGAGATAATTGCCCTGGTACTGATATTCTTTATATCTATTCAACGGCTTTCATATGATTTGTGAAGATTGCCAAGTCTTTTTTCAAAGATGCATCTTTGTTTTCTTTCTACTTAATAAAGTGCCTTGAAAAATACAACTGTGTTATTAAAATCTTTAGAGAAACTTAAACGAACTACCAATGACGACATCAGGGGGACTAGCTCACATGTTAGAGCGCTCGCTTAGCATGCGAGAGGTACCGGGATCGATGCCCGGGTCCTTCAGTTCATTTAATCTAGCTCTAGGCTTTTGTTCAAAGACTGTGGAGGGACGGAGTTTCCGCTCAGAAAGAAATCTTTGATCTAGCTTACTTTCATCAAACGTCTTAACAAATCATAAAGTATCTTTAAATCATTGATCTTTTACTTGCTGAATAGCAGCCCAAACAAGAAAGGGAATTATCTTTACTTTAAACCTGCTCAATTCAGATGTTAAGTTTTTCTTCCTGTCGAAAAGATACTGTGCAAAATTCAAAACTCTTATTTTTATAGTTTAATTCGAATTGAGGATATCTTACTAAAGAGATAGCTCAATTAGATATCAGGGGGACTAGCTCACATGGTAGAGCGCTCGCTTTGCATGCAAGAGGTACTGGGATCGATGCCCGGGTCCTCCAATTCATTTGAACTTGATGGTAATATTTTCAACAAATCTCAATATTGACTAAAGTTTTTGTTGAAGAGAAGTATATCACTACTTCAGTTGGATCAGATTTTAAGAAATATTCAAAACACTGATTCAATTTCTGATTTTCTAATGCACTAACTAATCATTTTCTCAGCTCTGGATGTCTCAACCCAAGAATAAACTAATTATTTTCTCAAAAGTAAACCTATGAAACTGCTCTACTCGAGGAAAAGCTTGGAACTTGATGTCTTTTATTTAGATTATGACATTTTGATATGGAGTTAGTATCAAAGCATACAAGGGGGACTATCTTACACGGTAGAGTGTTCACTTTGCATGGATAACGTACCAGAACCGATGTTCTTTTCCTTCAAATCCTCTGATCCCAAATTTAGGGTTTCCATTATGTTTGATAACCGACCATAACTCTCCCTCAAATAAGATATCAATGACGCCCTTTTAATAATCAATACCTAAGAAAACTTAAGACTTTCTACTGATTCTTTTGTTATTCTACGATATATATCACTAGAATGATCAGCAGGAGTTTTGGATCACATTGTACTTTACCAACTTTAGATGCAAAAGGAAAGAGATAATTGCCCTGGTACTGATATTCTTTAAATCTATTCAACAGCTTTCATATGATTTCTGAAGATTGCCAAGTCTTTTTTCAAAGATGAATCTTTGTTTTCTTTCTACTTAATAACGCGCCTTGAAAAAAAAAACTCTTTTATTAAAATCTTTATAAAAAATTAAGCAAATTACCCATAAAGACATAAGGGGGACTAGCTCACATGGTAGAGCGCTTGCTTAGCATGCGACAGGTACCGGGATCGATGCCTGGGTCCTCCAGTTCATTCAATATAGCTCTAGGCTTTTGTTAAAAGACTGTGGAGGGACGGACTTTCCGCTCAGAAAGAAATCTTTGATCTAGCTTACTTTCATCAAACGTCTTAACAAATCATAAAGTATCTTTAAATCATTGATCTTTGACTTGCTGAATAGCAGCCCAAAAAAGAAAGGGAATTTTCTTTACTTTAAACCTGCTCAATTCAGATGATAAGTTTATATTCCAGTCGAGAAGATACTGTGCAAAATTCAAAACTCTTATTTTTATAGTTAAATTCGAATTGAAGATATCTTGCTAAAGAGATAGCTCAATTAGATATCAGGGGGACTAGCTCACATGGTAGAGCACTCGCTTTGCATGCAAGAGGTACTGGGATCGAGGGCCGGGTCCTCCAATTCAATTGAACTTGATAGTAATATTTTCAACAATTCTCAATATTGACTATAGTTTTTGTCGAGGAGAAGTATATCATTACTTCAGTTGGATCAGATTTTAAGAAATATTCAAAACACTGATTCAATTTCTGATTTTCTAATGCACTCACTAATCATTCTCTCAGCTCTGGAAGTCTGAACCCAAGAATAAACTAATTGTTTTCTTAAAAGTAAACCTATAAGCCTGCTCAAATTGAGAAAAAGCTTGGAACTTGATGTCTCTTATTTAGATTATTGGCATTTTGATATAGAGTTAGTATCACAGCATATTAGGGGACTATCTTACACGGTAGAGTGTTCACTATGCATGGATATCGTACCAGAACCGGTGTTCTTTTCCTTCAAATCCTCTGATCCCGAATTCAAGGGTCTCCATCATGTTTGACAACCGACCATAACTCTCCCTCAAAAAAGATATCAATGACGCCCTTTTAATAACCAATAGCTAAGATAACCTAAGACTTTCCACTGAATTTTTTGTTTTTCTACGATATATATCACTAGAATGATCAGCAGGAGTTTTGTTTCACATTGTACTTTACCAACTTTAGATGCAAAAGGAAAGAGATAATTGCCCTGGTACTCAAATTCTTTATATCTAATCAACGGCTTTCATATGATTTCTGAAGATTGCCAAGTCGTTTTTCAAAGATGAATCATTGTTTTCTTTCTACTTAATAAAGTGCCTTGAAAAATACAATTGTTTTATTAAAATCTTTATAAAAAATTAAGCGAATTACCCATGAAGACATAAAGAGGACTAGCTCACATGGTAGAGCGCTCGCTTAGCATGCGAGAGGTACCGGGATCGATGCCCGGGTCCTTCAATTCATTTGAACTTGATGGTAATATTTTCAACAAATCTCAATATTGACTATAGTTTTTGTCGAAGAGAAGTATATCATTACTTCAGTTGGATCAGATTTTAAGAAATATTCAAAACACTGATTCAATTTCTTATTTTCTAATGCACTAACTAATCATTCTCTCAGCTCTGGAAGTCTGAACCCAAGAATAAATTAATTATTTTCTCAAAAGTAAACCTATGACCTGCTCTAATCGAGGAAAAGCTTTGAACTTGATATCTTTTATTTAGATTATGACATTTTGATATAGAGTTAGTATCACAACATATCAGGGGGACTATCTTACACGGTAGAGTGTTCACTTTGCATGGATAACATACCAAAACCGATGTTCTTTTCCTTTAAATCCTCTGATCCCGAATTCAAGGGTCTCCATTATGTTTGATAACCGACCATAACTCTCCCTCAAAAAAGATATCGATGACGCCCTTTTAATAACCAATCGCTAATATAACTTTGGACTTTCTACTGAATTTTTTCTTATTCTACGATATATATCACTAGAATGATCAGCAGGAGTTTTGTTTCACATTGTACTTTACCAACTTTAGATGCAAAAGGAAAGAGATAATTGCCCTTTTACTGATATTCTTTATATCTATTCAACGGCTTTCATATGATTTCTGAAGATTGCCAAGTCTTTTTTCAAAGATGAATCTTTGTTTTCTTTCTACTTAATAAAGTGCCTTGAAAAATACAACTGTTTTATTAAAATCTTTATAAAAATTAAGCGAATTACCCATAAAGACATAAGGGGGACTAGCTCACATGGTAGAGCGCTCGCTTAGCATGCGAAAGGTACCGGGATCGATGCCCGGGTCCTCCAGTTCATTTAATCTATCTCTACGTTTTTGTTCAAAGACTGTGGAGGGACGGAGTTTTCGCTCAGAAAGAAATCTTTGATCTAGCTTACTTTCATCAAACGTCTTAACAAATCATAAAGTATCTTTAAATCATTGATCTTTTACTTGCTGACTAGCAGCCCAAACAAGAAAGGGAATTATCTTTACTTTAAACCTGCTCAATTCAGATCTTAAGTTTTTTATTCAAGCGAGAAGATACTGTGCATTATTCAAAACTCTTATTTTTATAGTTTAATTCGAATTGAAGATATCTTACTAAAGAGATAGCTCAATTAGATATCAGGGGGACTAGCTCACATGGTAGAGCGCTCGCTTCGCATGCGAGAGGTACTGGGATCGATGCCCGGGTCCTCCAATTTATTTGAACTTGATGGTAATATTTTCAACAAATCTCAATATTGACTATAGGTTTTGTCGAAGAGAAGTATATAACTACTTCAGTTGGATCAGATTTTCAGAAATATTCAAAACACTGATTCAATTTCTGATTTTCTAATGCACTAACTAATCATTCTCTCAGCTCTGGAAGTCTGAACCCAAGAATAAACTAATTATTTCCTCAAAAGTAAACCTATGAGCCTTCTCTAATCGAGGAAAAGCTTCGAACTTGATGTCTTTTATTTAGATTATGACATTTTGATATAGACTTAGTATCACAGCATATAAGGGGGACTATCTTACACGGTAGAGTGTTCACTTTGCATGGATATCGTACCAGAATCGATGTTCTTTTCCTTCAAATCTTCTGATCCCGAACTAAGGGTTTCCATTATATTTGATAACCGACCATAACTCTCCCTCAAAAAAGATATCAATGACGCCCTTTTAATAATCAATACCTAAGATAACTTAAGACTTTCTACTGAATTTTTTGTTATTCTACGATATATATCACTAGAATGATCAGCAGGAGTTTTGTTTCACATTGTACTTTACCAACTTTAGATTCAAAAGGAAAGAGATAATTGCTCTGGTACTCAAATTCTTTATATCTATTCAACGGCTTTCATATGATTTGTGAAGATTGCCAAGTCTTTTTTCAAAGATGAATCTTTGTTTTCTTTCTACTAAATAAAGTGCCTTGAAAAATACATTTGTTTTATTAAAATCTTTATAGAAAATTAAACGAATTATCAATAAAGACATAAGGGGGACTAGCTCACATGGTAGAGTTCTCGCTTAGCATGCGAGAGGTACCGGGATCGATGCCCGGGTCCTCCAGTTCATTTAATCTTGCTCTAGGCTTTTGTTTAAAGACTGTTGAGGGGCGGAGTTTTCGCTCAGAAAGAAATCTTTGATCTAGCTTCCTTTCATCAAACGTCTTCACGAATCATAAAGTTTCTTAAAATCATTGATGTTTTACTGGCTGAATAGCAGCCCAAACAAGAAAGGGAATTATCTTTACTTTACACCTGCTCAATTCAGATCTTAAGTTTTTCTTCCAGGCGAGAAGATACTGTGCAAAATTCAAAACTCTTATTTTTATAGTTTAATTCGAATTGAAGATATCTTACTAAAGAGATAGCTCAATTAGATATCAGTGGCACTAGCTCACATGGTAGAGCGCTGGCTTCGCATGCGCAAGGTACTGGGATCGATGCCCGGGTCCTCCAATTCATTTGAACTTGATGGTAATATTTTCAACAAATCTCAAAATTGACTATAGGTTTTGTCAAAGAGAAGTATATAACTACTTCAGTTGGATCAGATTTTCAGAAATATTCAAAACACTGATTCAATTTCTGATTTTCTAATGCACTAACTAATCATTCTCTCAGCTCTGGAAGTCTGAACCCAAGAATAAACTAATTATTTCCTCAAAAGTAAACCTATGAGCCTGCTCTAATCGAGGAAAAGCTTGGAACTTGATGTCTTTTATTTAAATTATGATATTTTGATATAGAGTTAGAATCACAGCATATAAGGGTGACTATCTTACACGGTAGTGTCTTCACATTGCATGGATAACGTACCAGAACCGATGTTCTTTTCCTTCAAATCCTCTGATCCCAAATTCAAGGGTCTCCATTATGTTTGATAACCGACCATAAATCTCCCTCAAAAAAGAAATCGATGACGCCCTTTTAATAACCAATGGCCAAGATAACTTAAGACTTTCTACTGAATATTTTGTTATTGTACGATATAAATCACTAGAATGATCAGCAGGAGTCTTTTTTCACACTGTACTTTACCAACTTTAGATGCAAAAGGAAAGAGATAATTGCTCTGGTACTCAAATTCTTTATATCTATTCAACGGCTTTCATATGATTTGTGAAGATTGCCAAGTCTTTTTTCAAAGATGAATCGTTGTTTTCTTTCTACTTAATAAAGTGCCTTGAAAAATACAACTGTGTTATTAAAATCTTTATAGAAAATTAAACGAATTACCAATAAAGACATCAGGGGGACTAGCTCACATGGTAGAGCGCTCGCTTAGCATGCGAGAGGTACCGGGATCGATGCCCGGGTCCTCCAGTTCATTTAATCTAGCTCTAGGCTTTTGTTCAAAGACTGTGGAGGGACGGAGTTTCCGCTCAGAAAGAAATCTTTGATCTAGCTTACTTTCATCAAACGTCTTAACAAATCATAAAGTATCTTTAAATCATTGATCTTTTACTTGCTGAATAGCAGCCCAAACAAGAAAGGGAATTATCTTTACTTTAAACCTGCTCAATTCAGATGTTAAGTTTTTCTTCCAGTCGAGAAGATACTGTGCAAAATTCAAAACTCTTATTTTTATAGTTTAATTCGAATTGAAGATATCTTACTAAAGAGATAGCTTAATTAGATATCAGGGGGACTAGCTCACATGGTAGAGCGCTCGCTTCGCATGCGAGAGGTACTGGGGTCGATGCCCGGGTCCTCCAATTCATTTGAACTTGATGGTAATATTTTCAACAAATCTCAATACTGACTATAGTTTTTGTCGAAGAGAAGTATATCACCTTTTCAGTTAGGTCAGATTTAAAGAAATATTCAAAACACCGATTCAATTTCTGATTTTCTAATGCACTAACTAATAAATTCTCTCAGCTCTGGAAGTCTGAACCCAAGAATAAACTAATTATTTCCTCAAAAGTAAACCTATGAGCCTGCTCTAATCGAGGAAAAGCTTGGAACTTGATGTCTTATATTTAAATTATGACATTTTGATATAGAGTTAGTATCACAGCATATAAGGGTGACTATCTTACACGGTAGTGTCTTCACATTGCATGGATAACGTACCAGAACCGATGTTCTTTTCCTTCAAATCTTCTGATCCCAAATTCAAAGGTCTCCATTATGTTTGATAACCGACCATAAATCTCCCTCAAAAAAGAAATCGATGACGCCCTTTTAATAATCAATACCTAAGATAACTTAAGACTTTCTACTGAATTTTTCGTTATTCTACGATATATATCACTAGAATGATCAGCAGGAGTTCTGTTTCACATTGTACTTTACCAACTTTAGATGCAAAAGAAAAAGCAGATCATTGCCCTGGTACTCAAATTCCTTATATCTATTCAACGGCTTTCAGATGACTTCTGAAGATTGCCAAGTCTTTTTTCAAAGATGAATCTTTGTTTTCTTTCTACTTAATAAAGTGCCTTGAAAAATACACCTCTTTTATTAAAATCTTTATAGAAAATTAAAGGAATTACCAATAAACACATAAGGGGGACTAGCTCACATGGTAGAGCGCTCGCTTAGCATGCGAGAGATACCGGGATCGATGCCCGGGTCCTCCAGTTCATTTAATCTAGCTCTAGGCTTTTGTTCAAAGACTGTGGAGGGACGGAGTTTTCGCTCAGAAAGAAATCTTTGATCTTGCTTACTTTCTTCAAACGTCTTAACAAATCATAAAGTCTCTTTAAATCATTGATGTTTTACTTGCTGAATAGCAGCTCAACCAAGAAAGGGAATTATGTTTACTTTAAACCTGCTTAATTCGGATGATAGATATATTGACATGGATTGCTAAGCTTGCAAATCTATATTTAGCTTGGTGCTTTAACATAAAACTAATAATCACCAAGATTTCCCAAACAAAATGAAAGTTTTTCTTCCAGTCGAGAAGATACTGTGCAAAATTCAAAACTCTTATTTTTATAGTTAAATTCGAATTGAAGATATCTTACTAAAGAGATAGCTAAATTAGATATCAGGGGGACTAGCTCACATGGTAGAGCGCTCGCTTTGCATGCGAGAGGTACTGGGATCGATGCCCGGGTTCTCCAATTCATTTGAACTTGATGGTAATATTTTCAACAAATCTCAATATTGACTATAGTTTTTGTCGAAGAGAAGTATATCACTACTTCAGATGGATCAGATTTTGAGGAATATTCAAAACACTGATTCAATTTCTGATTTTCTAATGCACTAACTAATCATTCTCTCAGCTCTGGAAGTCTGAACCCAAGAATAAACTAATTATTTTCTCAAAAGTAAACCTATAAGCCTGCTCTAATCGAGGAAAAGCTTGGAAATTGATGTTTTTTATTTAGATTATTGACATTTTGATATAGAGTTAGTGTCACAGCATATAAGGGGGACATCTTACACGGTAGAGTGTTCACTTTGCATGGATATCGTACCAGAACCGATGTTCTTTTCCTTCAAATCCTCTGATCCCGTATTCTAGGGTCTCCATCATGTTTGATAATCGATCATAACTCTCCCTCAAAAAAGATATCGATGACGCCCTTTTAATAACCTATAGCTAAGATAACTTAAGACTTTCTACTGAATTTTTTGTTATTCTACGATATATATCACTAGAATGATCAGCTGGAGTTTTGTTTCACATTGTACTTTACCAACTTTAGATGCAAAAGGAAAGAGATAATTGCCCTGGTACTCAGATTCTTTATATCTATTCAACGGCTTTCATATGATTTCTGAAGATTGCCAAAACTTTTTTCAAAGATGAATCGTTGTTTTCTTTCTACTTAATAAAGTGCCTTGAAAAAAACAACTGTTTTATTAAAATCTTGATAGAAAATTAAACAAATAAAGCATAAAGACATAAGGGGGACTAGCTCACATGTTAGAGCGCTCGCTTAGCATGAGAGACGTACCGAGATCGATGCCCGGGTCCTCCAGTTCATTTAATCTAGCTCTAGGCTTTTGTTCAAAGTCTATGGAGGGACGGAGTTTCCGCTCAGAAAGAAATCTTTGATCTAGCTTACTTTCATCAAACGTCGTAACAAATCATAAAGTATCTTTAAATCTTTGATGTTTTACTTGCTAATTAGCAGCCCAAACAACAAAGGGAATTATCTTTATTTTAAACATGCTCAATTCAGATGATAAATTTTACCTTCCAGTCGAGAAGATACTGTGCAAAATTCAAAACTCTTATTTTTATAGTTAAATTCGAATTGAAGATATCTTACTAAAGAGATACCTCAATTAGATATCAGGGGACTAGCTCACATGGTAGAGCGCTCGCTTTGCATGAGAGAGGTACTGGGATCGATGCCCGGGTCCTCCAATTCATTTGAACTTGATGGTAATATTTTCAACAAATCTCAATATTGACTATAGTTTTTGTCGAAGAGAAGTATATAACTACTTCAGTTGGATCAGATTTTCAGAAATATTCAAAACACTAATTCAATTTCTGATTTTCTAATGCACTAACTCATCATTCTCTCAGCTCTGGAAGTCGGAACCCAAGAATAAACTAATTATTTCTCAAAAGTAAACCTATGAGCCTGCTTTAATCGAGGAAAAGCTTGGAACTTGATGTCTTATATTTAAATTATGACATTTTGATATAGAGTTAGTATCACAGCATATAAGGGTGACTATCTTACACGGTAGTGTCTTCACATTGCATGGATAACGTACCAGAACCCATGTTCTTTTCCTTCAAATCCTCTGATCCCAAATTCAAGGGTTTCCATTATGTTTGATAACCGACCATAAATCTCCCTCAAAAAAGAAATCGATGACGCCCTTTTAATAACCAATAGCTAAGATAACTTAAGACTTTCTACTGAATTTTTTGTTATTCTACGATATATATCACTAGAATGATCAGCAGGAGTTTTGTTTCACATTGTACTTTACCAACTTCAGATGCAAAAGGGAAGAGATCATTGCCCTGGTACTGATATTCTTTATATCTATTCAACGGCTTTCATATGATTTGTGAAGATTGCCAAGTCTTTTTTCAAAGATGAATCTTTGTTTTCTTTCTACTTAATAAAGTGCCTTGAAAAATACATCTGTTTTATTAAAATCTTTATAGAAAATTAAACAAATTACCAATAAAGACATAAGGGGGACTAGCCCACATGTTAGAGCGCTCGCTTAGCATGCGAGACGTACCGAGATCGATGCCCGGGTCCTCCAGTTCATTTAATCTAGCTCTAGGCTTTTGTTCAAAATCTATGGAGGGACGGAGTTTCCGCTCAGAAAGAAATCTTTGATCTAGCTTACTTTCATCAAACGTCGTAACAAATCATAAAGTATCTTTAAATCTTTGATGTTTTACTTGCTAATTAGCAGCCCAAACAAGAAAGGGAATTATCTTTATTTTAAACATGCTCAATTCAGATGATAAATTTTACCTTCCAGTCGAGAAGATACTGTGCAAAATTCGAAACTCTTATTTTTATAGTTAAATTCGAATTGAAGATATCTTACTAAAGAGATACCTCAATTAGATATCAGGGGGACTAGCTCACACGGTAGAGCGCTCGCTTTGCATGAGAGAGGTACTGGGATCGATGCCCGGGTCCTCCAATTCATTTGAACTTGATGGTAATATTTTCAACAAATCTCAATATTGACTATAGTTTTTGTCGAAGAGAAGTATATAACTACTTCAGTTGGATCAGATTTTCAGAAATATTCAAAACACTGATTCAATTTCTGATTTTCTAATGCACTAACTAATCATTCTCTCAGCTCTGGAAGTCGGAACCCAAGAATAAACTAATTATTTCTCAAAATTAAACCTTTGAGCCTTCTTTAATCGAGGAAAAGCTTGGAGCTTGATGTCTTATATTTAAATTATGACATTTTGATATAGAGTTAGTATCGCAGCATATAAGGGTGACTATCTTACACGGTAGTGTCTTCACATTGCATGGATAACGTACCAGAACCAATGTTCTTTTCCTTCAAATCCTCTGATCCTCAATTCAAGGGTTTCCATAATGTTTGATAACCGACCATAAATCTCCCTCAAAAAAGAAATCGATGACGCCCTTTTAATAACCAATAGCTAAGATAACTTAAGACTTTCTACTGAATCTTTTGTTATTGTACGATTTATATCACTAGAATGATCAGCAGGAGTTTTGTTTCACATTGTACTTTACCAACTTTAGATGCAAAAGGAAAGAGATAATTGCCCTGGTACTGATATTCTTTATATCTATTCAACGGCTTTCATATGATTTCTGAAGATTGCCAAGTCTTTTTTCAAAGATGAATCTTTGTTTTCTTTCTACTTAATAAAGTGCCTTGAAAAATACATTTGTTTTATTAAAATCTTTATAGAAAATTAAACAAATTACCAATAAAGACATAAGGGGGACTAGCTCACATGGTAGAGCGCTCGCTTAGCATGCGAGAGGTTTCGGGATCGATGCCCGGGTCCTCCAGTTCATTTAATCTAGCTCTAGGCTTTTGTTCAAAGACTGTGGAGGGACGGAGTTTTCGCTAAGAAAGAATACTTTGATCTAGCTTACTTTAATCAAACGTCTTAACAAATCATAAAGTATGTTTAAATCATTGATCTTTTACTTGCTGGATAGCAGCCTAAACAAGAAAGGGAATTATCTTTACTTTAAACCTGCTCAATTCAGATGTTAAGTTTTTCTTCCAGTCGAGAAGATACTGTGCAAAATTTAAAACTCTTATTTTTATAGTTAAATTCGAATTGAAGATATCTTACTAAAGAGATAGCTCAATTAGATATCAGGGGGACTAGCTCAAATGGTAGAGTGCTCTCTTTGCATGCGAGAGGTACTGGGATCGATGCCCGGGTCCTCCAATTCATTTGAACTTGTTGGTAATATTTTCAACAAATATCAATATTGACTATAGTTTTTGTCAAAGAGAAGTATATCACTACTTCAGTTGGATCAGATTTTCGGAAATATTCAAAACACTGATTCAATTTCTGATTTTCTAATGCACTAACTAATCATTCTCTCAGCTCTGGAAGTCTGAACCCAAGAATAAACTAATTATTTTCTCAAAAGTAAACCTATGAGCCTGCTCTAATCGAGGAAAAGCTTGGAACTTGATGTTTTTTATTGAGATTATTGACATTTTGATAAAGAGTTAGTGTCACAGCATATAAGGGGGACTATCCTAAACGGTAAAGTGTTCACTTTGCATGGATAACGTACCAGAACCAATGTTCTTTTCCTTCAATTCCTCTGATCCCAAATTCAAGGGTTTCCATTATGTTTGATAACCGACCATAAATCTACCTCAAAAAAGACATCGATGACGCCCTTTTAATAACCAATAGCTAAGATAACTTAAGACTTTCTACTGTATTTTTTGTTATTCTACGATATATATCACTAGAATGATCAGCAGGAGTTTTGTTTCACATTGTACTTTACCAACTTTAGATGCAAAAGGAAAGAGATAATTGCTCTGGTACTCAAATTCTTTATATCTATTCAACGGCTTTCATATGATTTGTGAAGATTGCCAAGTCTTTTTTCAAAGATGAATCTTTGTTTTCTTTCTACTAAATAAAGTGCCTTGAAAAATACATTTGTTTTATTAAAATCTTTATAGAAAATTAAACGAATTACTAATAAAGACATAAGGGGGACTAGCTCACATGGTAGAGCGCTCGCTTAGCATGCGAGAGGTACCGGGATCGATGCCCGGGTCCTCCAGTTCATTTAATCTAGCTCTAGGCTTTTGTTCAAAGACTGTGGAGGGACGGAGTTTCCGCTCAGAAAGAAATCTTTGATCTAGCTTACTTTCATCAAACGTCTTAACAAATCATAAAGTATCTTTAAATCATTGATCTTTTACTTGCTGAATAGCAGCCCAAACAAGAAAGGGAATTATCTTTACTTTAAACCTGCTCAATTCAGATGTTAAGTTTTTCTTCCATTCGAGAAGATACTGTGCAAAATTCAAAACTCTTATTTTTATAGTTTAATTCGAATTGAAGAATTCTTACTAAAGAGATAGCTCAATTAGATATCAGTGGAACTAGCTCACATGTTAGAGCGCTGGCTTCGCATGCGCAAGGTACTGGGATCGATGCCCGGGTCCTCCAATTCATTTGAACTTGATGGTAATATTTTAAAAAAAACTCAATATTGACTATAGTTTTTGTCGAAGAGAAGTATGTAACTACTTCAGTTGGATCAGATTTTGAGGAATATTCAAAACACTGATTCAATTTCTGATTTTCTAATGCACTAACTAATCATTCTCTCAGCTCTGGAAGTCTGAACCCAAGAATAAACTAATTATTTCCTCAAAAGTAAACCTATGAGCCTGCTCTAATCGAGGAAAAGCTTGGAACTTGATGTCTTATATTTAAATTATGGCATTTGGATATAGAGTTAGTATCACAGCATATAAGGGTGACTATCTTACACGGTAGTGTCTTCACATTGCATGGATAACGTACGAGAACCGATGTTCTTTTCCTTCAAATCCTCTGATCCAAAATTCAAAGGTCTCCATTATGTTTGATAACCGACCATAAATCTCCCTCAAAAAAGAAATTGATGACGCCCTTTTAATAACCAATAGCTAAGATAACTTAAGACTTTGTACTGAATTTTTTGTTATTCTACGATATATATCACTAAAATGATCAGCAGGAGTTTTGTTTCACATTGTACTTTACCAACTTTAGATGCAAAAGGAAAGAGATAATTGCCCTCTTACTGATATTCTTTATATCTATTCAACGGCTTTCATATGATTTGTGAAGATTGCCAAGTCTTTTTTCAAAGATGAATCTTTGTTTTCTTTCTACTTAATAAAGTGCCTTGAAAAATACATTTGTTTTATTAAAATCTTTATAGAAAATTAAACAAATTACCATTAAAGACATAAGGGGGACTAGCTCACATGGTAGAGCGCTCGCTTAGCATGCGAGAGGTACCGGGATCGATGCCCGGGTCTTCCAGTTTTTTAATCTAGCTCTAGGCTTTTGTCAAAGACTGTGGTGGGACGGAGTTTTCGCTCAGGAAGAAATCTTTGATCTAGCTTACTTTCATCAAACGTCTTCACAAATCATAAAGTTTCTTAAAATCATTGATGTTTTACTGGCTGAATAGCAGCCCAAACAAGAAAGGGAATTATCTTTACTTTACGCCTGCTCAATTCAGATCTTAAGTTTTTCTTCCAGGCGAGAAGATACTGTGCAAAATTCAAAACTCTTATTTTTATAGTTTAATTCGAATTGAAGATATCTTACTAAAGAGATAGCTCAATTAGATATCAGTGGCACTAGCTCACACGGTAGAGCGCTTGCTTTGCATGAGAGAGGTACTGGGATCGATGCCCGGGTCCTCCAGTTCATTTAATGTAGCTCTAGGCTTCTGTTCAAAGACTGTGGAGGGACGGAGTTTCCGTTCAGAAAGAAATCTTTGATCTACCTTACTTTCATCAAACGTCTTAACAAATCATAAAGTATCTTTAAATCATTGATCTTTTAATTGCTGAATAGCAGCCCAAACAAGAAAAGGAATTATCTTTACTCTAAACCTGCTCAATTCTGATGTTAAGTTTTTCTTCCAGTCGAGAAGATACTGTGCAAAATTTAAAACTCTTATTTTTATAGTTAAATTCGAATTGAAGATATCTTACTAAAGAGATAGCTCAATTAGATATCAGGGGGACTAGCTCAAATGGTAGAGTGCTCTCTTTGCATGCGAGAGGTACTGGGATCGATGCCCGGGTCCTCCAATTCATTTGAACTTGTTGGTAATATTTTCAACAAATATCAATATTGACTATAGTTTTTGTCAAAGAGAAGTATATCACTACTTCAGTTGGATCAGATTTTAAGAAATATTCAAAACACTGATTCAATTTCTGATTTTCTAATGCACTAACTAATCATTCTCTCAGCTCTGGAAGTCTGAACCCAAGAATAAACTAATTATTTTCTCAAAAGTAAACCTATGAGCCTGCTCTAATCGATTAAAAGCTTGGAACTTGATGTTTTTTATTGAGATTATTGACATTTTGATAAAGAGTTAGTGTCACAGCATATAAGGGGGACTATCCTAAACGGTAAAGTGTTCACTTTGCATGGATATCGTACCAGAACCGATGTTCTTTTCCTTCAAATCCTCTGATCCCAAATTCAAGGGTCTCTATCATGTTTGATAACCGACCATAACTCTCCCTCAAAAAAGATATCGATGACGCCCTTTTAATAACCTATAGCTAAGATAACTTAAATCTTTCTACTGAATTTTTTGTTATTCTACGATATATATCACTAGAATGATCAGCAGGAGTTTTGTTTCACATTGTACTTTACCAACTTTAGATGCAAAAGGAAAGAGATAATTGCCCTGGTACTGATATTCTTTATATCTATTCAACGGCTTTCATATGATTTGTGAAGATTGCCAAGTCTTTTTTCAAAGATGAATCTTTGTTTTCTTTCTACTTAATAAAGTGCCTTGAAAAATACAACTGTGTTATTAAAATCTTTATAGAAAATTAAACGAATTACCAATAAAGACATCAGGGAGACTAGCTCACATGGTAGAGCGCTCGCTTAGCATGCGAGAGGTATTGGGATCGATGCCCGGGTCCTCCAGTTCATTTAATCTAGCTCTAGGCTTTTGTTCAAAGACTGTCGAGGGACGGAGTTTCCGCTCAGAAAGAAATCTTTGATCTAGCTTACTTTCATCAAACGTCTTAACAAATCATAAAGTATCTTTAAATCATTGATCTTTTACTTGCTGACTAGCAGCCCAAACAAGAAAGGGAATTATCTTCACTTTAAACCTGCTCAATTCAGATGTTGAGTTTTTCTTTCAGGCGAGAAGATACTGTGCAAATTTCAAAACTCTTATTTTTATAGTTTAATTCGAATTGAAGATATCTTACTAAAGAGATAGCTCAATTAGATATCAGGGGGACTAGCTCACATGGAAGAGCGCTCGCTTCGCATGCGAGTGGTACTGGGATCGATGCCCGGGTCCTCCAATTCATTTGAACTTGATGGTAATATTTTCAACAAATCTCAATATTGACTATAGTTTTTGTTGAAGAGAAGTAAATCACTACTTCAGTTGGATCAGATTTTTAGAAATATTCAAAACACCGATTCAATTTCTGATTTTCTAATGCACTAACTAATAAATTCTCTCAGCTCTGGAAGTCTGAACCCAAGAATAAACTAATTATTTTCTCAAAAGTAAACCTATGCGCCCATCTACTCGAGAAAAAGCTTGGAACTTGATGTCTTTTATTTAGATTATGACATTTTGATATAGAGTTAGTATCACAGCATATAAGGGGGACTATCTTACACGGTAGAGTGTTCACTTTGCATGGATAACGTACCAGAACCGATGTTCCTTTCCTTCAAATCCTCTGATCCCAAATTCAAAGGTCTCAATTATGTTTGATAACCGACCATAAATCTCCCTCAAAAAAGAAATCGATGACGCCCTTTTAATAATCAATACCTAAGTTAACTTAAGACTTTCTACTGAATTTTTTGTTATTCTACGATATATATCACTAGAATGATCAGCAGGAGTTTTGTTTCACATTGTACTTTACCAACTTTAGATGCAAAAGGAAAGAGATCATTGCCCTGGTACTGATATTCTTTATATCAATTCAACGGCTTTCATATGATTTTTGAAGATTGCCAAGTCTTTTTTCAAAGATGAATATTTGTTTTCTTTCTACTTAATAAAGTGCCTTGAAAAATACATTTGTTTTATTAAAATCTTTATGGAAAATTAAACAAATTACCAATAAAAACATAAGGGGACTAGCTCACATGGTAGAGCGCTCGCTTAGCATGCGAGCGGTACCGGGATCGATGCCCGGGTCCTCCAGTTCATTTAATCTAGCTCTAGGCTTTTGTTCAAAGACTGGGAGGGACGGAGTTTTCGCTCAGAAAGAATTCTTTGATCTAGCTTACTTTCATCAAACGTCTTCACAAATCATAAAGTTTCTTAAAATCATTGATTTTTACTGGCTGAATAGCAGCCCAAACAAGAAAGGGAATTATCTTTACTTTAAACCTGCTCAATTCAGATGTTAAGTTTTTCTTCCAGGCGAGAAGATACTGTGCAAATTTCAAAGCTCTTATTTTTATAGTTTAATTCGAATTGAAGATATCTTACTAAAGAGAAAGCTCAATTAGATATCAGGGGGACTAGCTCACATGATAGAGCGCTTGCTTCGCATGCGAGAGGTACTGGGATCGATGCCCGGGTCCTCCAATTCATTTGAACTTGATGGTAATATTTTCAACAAATCTCAATATTGACTATAGTTTTTGTCGAAGAGAAGTATATCACTACTTCAGTTGGATCAGATTTTAAGAAATATTCAAAACACTGATTCAATTTCTGATTTTCTAATGCACTAACTAATCATTCTCTCAGCTCTGGAAGTCTGAACCCAAGAATAAACTAATTATTTTCTCAAAAGTAAACCTTTAAGCCTGCTCAAATCGAGAAAAAGCTTGGAACTTGATGTCTCTTATTTAGATTATTGGCATTTTGATATAGAGTTATTATCACAGCATATAAGGGGGGCTATCTTACACGGTAGAGTGTTCACTTTGCATGGATATCGTACCAGAACCGATGTTCTTTTCCTTCAAATCCTCTGATCCCGAATTCAGGGTCTCCATCATGTTTGACAACCGACAATAACTCTCCCTCAAAGAAAATATCGATGACGCTCTTTTAATAACCTATAGCTAAGATAACTAATGACTTTCTACTGAATTTTTCGTTATTCTACGATATATATCACTAGAATGATCAGCAGGAGTTTTGTTTCACATTGTACTTTACCAACTTTAGATGCAAAAGGAAAGAGATATTTGACCTGGTACTCAAATTCTTTATATCTATTCAACGGCTTTCATATGATTTCTGAAGATTGCCAAGTCTTTTTTCAAAGATGAATCGTTGTTTTCTTTCTACTTAATAAAGTGCCTTGAAAAATACAACGGTTTTATTAAAATCTTTATAGAAAATTAAACAAATAAAGTCTAAAGACATAAGGGGGACTAGCTCACATGGTAGAGCGCTCGCTTAGCATGCGAGACGTACCGAGATCGATGCCCGGGTCCTCTAGTTCATTTAATCTAGCTCTAGGCTTTTGTTTAAAGTCTGTGGAGGGACGGAGTTTCCGCTCAGAAAGAAATCTTTGATCAAGCTTACTTTCATCAAACGTTGTAACAAATCATAAAGTATCTTTAAATCTTTGATGTTTTACTGGCTAAATAGCAGCCCAAAAAAGAAAGGGAATTATCTTTATTTTAAATTTGCTCATTTTAGATGATAAATTTTTTTTCCAGTCGAGAAGATACTGTGCAAAATTCAAAACTCTTATTTTTATAGTAAAATTCGAATTGAAGATATCTTACTAAAGAGATAGCTAACTTAGATATCAGGGGGACTAGCTCACATGGTAGAGCGCTCGCTTTGCCTGGAGTGGTACTAAGATCGATGCCCGGGTCCTCCAATTCATTTGAACTTGATGGTAATATTTTCAACAAATCTCAATATTGACTATAGTTTTTGTCGAAGAAAGGTATATAACTACTTCAGTTGGATCAGATTTTAAGAAATATTCAAAACACTGATTCACTTTCTGATTTTCTAATGCACTAACTAATCATTCTCTCAGCTCTGGAAGTCTGAACCCAAGAATAAACTAATTATTTTCTCAAAAGTAAACCTATAAGCCTGCTCTAATCGAGGAAAAGCTTGGAACTTGATGTTTTTTATTTAGATTAGTGACATTTTGATAAAGAGTTAATATCACAACATATAAGGGGGACTATCTTACACGGTAGAGTGTTCACTTTGCATGGATAACGTACCAGAACCAATGTTCTTTTCCTTCAAATCCTCTGATCCCGAATTCAAGGGTCTCCATCATGTTTGATAAGCGACCATAACTCTCCCTCAAAAAAGATATCGATGGCGCCCTTTTAATAACCTATAGCTAAGATAACTTAAGTTTTTCTACTGAATGTTTTGTTATTCTACGATATATATCAGTAGAATTATCAGCAGGAGTTTTGGTCACATTGTACTTTACCAACTTTAGATGCAAAAGGAAAGAGATAATTGCCCTGGTACTCAAATTCTTTATATCTATTCAACGGTCTTCATATGATTTCTGAAGATTGCCAAGTCTTTTTTCAAAGATGAATCTTTGTTTTCTTTCTACTTAATAACATGCCTTGAAAAAAACAACTCTTTTATTAAAATCTTTATAGAAAATTAAACAAATTAACCATAAAGACATCAGGGGGACTAGCTCACATGGTAGAGCGCTCGCTTTGCATGCGAGAGCTACTGGGATCAATGCCCGGGTCCTCCAGTTCATTTAATCTAGCTCTAGGCTTTTGTTCAAAGACTGTGGAAGGACGGAGTTTCCGCTCAGAAAGAAATCTATGATCTAGCTTACTTTCATCAAACGTCTTAAGAAATCATAAAGTATCTCTAAATCATTGATGTTTTACTCGATGAATAGCAGCCCAAAAAAGAAAGGGAATTATCTTTATTTTTAACCTGCTCAATTCAGATGATAAGTTTTTCTTCCAGTCGAGAAGATACTGTGCAAAATTTAAAACTCCTATTTTTATAGTTAAATTCGAATTGAAGATATCTGACTAAATGGATAGCTCAATTAGATATCAGGGGGACTAGCTCACATGGTAGAGCGCTCGCTTAGCATGCGAGAGGTACCGGGATCGATGCCCGGGTCCTCCAGCTCATTTAGTCTAGCTCTAGGCTTTGGTCCAAAGTCTGTTGAGGGACGGAGTTTCCGCTCATAAATAAATCTTTGATCTAGCTTACTTTCATCAAACGTCTTAACAAATCATAAAGTATCTGTAAATCATTGATGTTTTACTGGATGAATAGCAGCCCAAATAAGAAAGGGAATTATCTTTATTTTTAACCTGCTCAATTCAGATGATAAGTTTTTCTTCCAGTCGAGAAGATACTGTGCAAAATTTAAAACTGTTATTTTTATAGTTAAATTCGAATGGAAGATATCTTACTAAAGAGATAGCTCAATTAGATATCAGGGGGACTAGCTCACATGGTAGAGCGCTCGCTTTGCATGGGAGAGGTACTGGGATCGATGCCCGGGTGCTGCAATTCATTTGAACTTGATGGTAATATTTTCAACAAATCTCAATATTGACTATAGTTTTTGTCGAAAAGAAGTATATAACTACTTCAGTTGGATCAGATTTTCAGAAATATTCAAAACACTGATTCAATTTCTGATTTTCTAATGCACTAACTAATCATTCTCTCAGCTCTTGAAGTCGGAACCCAAGAATAAACTAATTATTTTCTCAAAAGAAAACCTATGAGCCTGCTCTAATCGATGGAAAAGCTTGGAACTTGATGTTTTTTATTTAGATTATGACATTTTGATATAGAGTTAGTATCACAGCATATAAGGGGGACTATCTTACACGGTAGAGTGTTCACTTTGCATGGATAACGTACCAGAACCAATGTTCTTTTCCTTCAAATCCTCTGATCCCGAATTCAAGGGTCTCCATTATGTTTGATAACCGACCATAACTCTCCCCAAAAAAAGATATCGATGACGCACTTTTAATAACCAAAAGCTAAGATAACTTAAGCCTTTCTACTGAATTTTTTGTTTTTCTACGATATATATCACTAGAATGATCAGCAGGAGTTTTGTTTCACATTGAACTTTACCAACTTTAGATGCAAAAGGAAAGAGATTATTGCCCTGGTACTCAAATTCTTTATATCTATTCAACGGCTTTCATATGATCTCTGAAGACTGCCAAGTCTTTTTTCAAAGATAAATCTTTGTTTTCTTTCTACTTAATAAAGTGCCTTGAAAAATACAACGGTTTTATTAAAATCTTTATAGAAAATTAAACGAATTACCTATAAAGACATAATGGGGACTAGCTCACATGGTAGAGCGCTCGCTTAGCATGCGAGAGGTACCGGGATCGATGCCCAGGTCCTCCAGTTCATTTAATCTAGCTCTAGGCTTTTGTTCAAAGACTGTGGAAGGACGGAGTTTCCGCTCAGAAAGAGATCTATGATCTAGCTTTCTTTCATCAAACGTCTTAAGAAATCATAAAGTATCTCTAAATCATTGATGTTTTACTGGATGAATAGCAGCCCAAATAGGGAATTATCTTTACTTTTAACCTGCTCAATTCAGATGATAAGTTTTTCTTCCAGTCGAGAAGATACTGTGTAAAATTCAAAACTCTTATTTTTATAGTTAAATTCGAATTGAAGATATCTTACTAAAGAGATAGCTCAATTAGATATCAGGGGGACTAGCTCACATGGTAGAGCGCTCGCTTTGCATGCGAGAGGTACTTGGATCGATGCCCGGGTCCTCCAATTGATTTGAACTTGAGGGTAATATTTTCAACAAATCTCGATATTGACTATAGTTTTTTTCAAAGAGAAGTATATCACTATTTCAGTTGGATCAGATTTGAAGAAATATTCAAAACACTTATTCAATTTCTGATTTTCTAATGCACTAACTAATTATTCTCTCAGCTCTGGAAGCCTGAACCCAAGAATAAACTAATTATTTTCTCAAAAGTAAACCTATGAGCCTGCTCTACTCGAGGAAAAGCTTGGAACTTGATGTCTTTTATTTAGATTATGATATTTTGATATAGAGTTACTATCACAACATATAAGGGGGACTATCTTACAAGGTAGAGTGTTCACTTTGCATGGATATCGTACCAGAATCGATGTTCTTTTCATTCAAATCCTCTGATCCCGAATTAAGGGTTTTCATTATGTTTGATAACCGACCATAACTCTCCCTAAAAAAGATATCGATGACGCCCTTTTAATAACTAATAGCTAAGATAACTTAAGCCTTTCTACTGAATTTTTTGTTTTTCAACAATATATATCACTAGAATGATCAGCTGGAGTTTTGTTTCATATTGTACTTTACCAACTTTAGATGCAAAAGGAAAGAGATTATTGCCCTGGTACTCAAATTCTTTATATCTATTCAACGGCTTTCATATGATTTCTGAAGATTGCCAAGTCTTTTTTCAAAGATAAATCTTTGTTCTCTTTCTACTCAATAAAGTGCCTTGAAAAATACAACAGGTTTATTAAAATCTTTATAGAAAATTAAAAGAATTACCTATAAAGACATAAGGGGGACTAGCTCACATGGTAGAGCGCTCGCTTAGCATGCGAGAGGTACCGGGATCGATGCCCAGGTCCTCCAGTTAATTTAATCTAGCTCTAGGCTTTTGTTCAAAGACTGTTGAAGGACGGAGTTTTCGCTCAGAAAGAAATCTATGATCTAGCTTACTTTCATCAAACGTCTTAAGAAATCATAAAGTATCTCTAAATCATTGATGTTTTACTGGATGAATAGCAGCCCAAATAAGAAAGAGAATTATCTTTACTTTAAACCTACTCAATTCAGATGATAAGTTTTTCTTCCAGTCGAGAAGATACTGTGCAAAAATTAAAACTCTTATTTTTATAGTTAAATTCGAATTGAAGATATCTTACTAAAGAGATAGCTCAATTAGATATCAGGGGGACTAGCTCACATGGTAGAGCGCTCGCTTTGCATGCGAGAGGTACTGGGATCGATGCCCGGGTCCTCCAATTCATTTGAGCTTGATTGTAATATTTTCAACAAATCTCAATATTGACTTTAGTTTTTGTTGAAGAGAAGTATCTCATTACTTCAGTTGGATCAGATTTTAAGAAATATTCAAAACACTGATTCAATTTCTGATTTTCTAATGCACTAACTAATCATTCTCTCAGCTCTGGAAGTCTGAACCCAAAAATAAACTAATTATTTTCTCAAAAGTAAACCTATGAGCCTGCTCTACTCGAGGAAAAGCTTGGAACTTGATGTCTCTTATTTAGATTATTGACATTTTGATATAGAATTAGTATCACAGCATATAAGGGGGACTATCTTACACAGTAGAGTGTTCACTTTGCATGGATAACGTACCAGAATCGATGTTCTTTTCCTTCAAATCCTCTGATCCCGAATTAAGGGTTTCCATTATGTTTGATAACCGACCATAACTCTCCCTCAAAAAAATTATCAATGACGCCCTTTTTATAATCAATACCTAAGATAACTTAAAACTTTCTACTGAATTTTTTGTTACTCTACGATATATATCAGTAAAATGATCAGCAGGAGTTTTGTTTCACATTGTACCTTACCAACTTTAAATGCAAAAGGAAAGAGATTATTGCCCTAGTACTCAAATTCTTTATATCTATTCAACGGCTTTCATATGATTTCTGAAGATTGCCAAGTCTTTTTCCAAAGATAAATCTTTGTTTTCTTTCTACTTAATAAAGTGCCTTGAAAAATACAACGGTTTTATTAAAAACTTTATAGAAAATTAAACGAATTACCTATAAAGACATAAGGGGGACTAGCTCACATGGTAGAGTGCTCGCTTAGCATGCAAGAGGTACTGGGAACGAGGCCCGGGTCCTCCAGCTCATTTAATCTAGCTCTAGGCTTTTGTTCAAAGACTGTTGAGGGACGGAGTTTGTGCTCAGAAATAAATCTTTGATCTAGCTTACTTTCATCAAACGTCTTAACAAATCATAAAGTATCTTTAAATCATCGATGTTTTACTTGCTGAATAGCAGCCCAAACAAGAAAGGGAATTATCTTTATTTTAAACCTGCTCAATTCAGATGATAAGTTTTTCTTCCAGTCGAGAAGATACTGTGCAAATTTCAAAACTCTTATTTTTATAGTTAAATTCGAATTGAAGATATCTTACTAAAGAGATAGCTCAATTAGATATCAGGGGGACTAGCTCACATTGTAGAGCGCTTGCTTTGCATGCAAGAGGTACTGGGAACGAGGCCCGGGTCCTCCAATTCATTTGAACTTGATAGTAATATTTTCGACAAATCTCAATATTGACTATAGTTTTTGTCGAAGAGAAGTATATCACTACTTCAGTTGGATCAAATTCTAAGAAATATTCAAAAGTAAACCTATGAGCCTGCTCTACTGGAGGAAAAGCTTGGAACTTGATGTCTTTTTATTTAGATTTTGACATTTTGATATAGAGTTAGTATCACAGCATATAAGGGGGACTATCTTACACGGTAGAGTGTTCACTTTGCATGGATAACGTACCAGAACGGATGTTCTTTTCCTTCAAATCCTCTGATCCCGAATTCAGGGTTTCCATTATGTTTGATAACCGACCATAACTCTCCCTAAAAAAAGATATCAATGACGCCCTTTTAATAACCTATAGCTAAGATAACTTAAGACTTTCTACTGAATTTTTTGTTATTCTACGATATATATCACTAGAATGATCAGCAGGAGTTTTGTTTCACATTGTACTTTACCAACTTTAGATGCAAAAGGAAAGAGATAATTGCCCTGGTACTGATATTCTTTATATCTATTCAACGGCTTTCATATGATTTGTGAAGATTGCCAAGTCTTTTTTCAAAGATGCATCTTTGTTTTCTTTCTACTTAATAAAGTGCCTTGAAAACTACAACTGTGTTATTAAAATCTTTAGAGAAACTTAAACGAACTACCAATGACGACATCAGGGGGACTAGCTCACATGTTAGAGCGCTCGCTTAGCATGCGAGAGGTACCGGGATCGATGCCCGGGTCCTTCAGTTTATTTAATCTAGCTCTAGGCTTTTGTTCAAAGACTGTGGAGGGACGGAGTTTCCGCTCAGAAAGAAATCTTTGATCTAGCTTACTTTCATCAAACGTCTTAACAAATCATAAAGTATCTTTAAATCATTGATCTTTTACTTGCTGAATAGCAGCCCAAACAAGAAAGGGAATTATCTTTACTTTAAACCTGCTCAATTCAGATGTTAAGTTTTTCTTCCTGTCGAAAAGATACTGTGCAAAATTCAAAACTCTTATTTTTATAGTTTAATTCGAATTGAGGATATCTTACTAAAGAGATAGCTCAATTAGATATCAGGGGGACTAGCTCACATGGTAGAGCGCTCGCTTTGCATGCAAGAGGTACTGGGATCGATGCCCGGGTCCTCCAATTCATTTGAACTTGATGGTAATATTTTCAACAAATCTCAATATTGACTAAAGTTTTTGTTGAAGAGAAGTATATCACTACTTCAGTTGGATCAGATTTTAAGAAATATTCAAAACACTGATTCAATTTCTGATTTTCTAATGCACTCACTAATCATTCTCTCAGCTCTGGAAGTCTGAACCCAAGAATAAACTAATTGTTTTCTCAAAAGTAAACCTATAAGCCTGCTCAAATTGAGAAAAAGCTTGGAACTTGATGTCTCTTATTTAGATTATTGGCATTTCGATATAGAGTTAGTATCACAGCATATTAGGGGACTATCTTACACGGTAGAGTGTTCACTATGCATGGATATCGTACCAGAACCGATGTTCTTTTCCTTCAAATCCTCTGATCCCGAATTCAAGGGTCTCCATCATGTTTGACAACCGACCATAACTCTCCCTCAAAAAAGATATCAATGACGCCCTTTTAATAACCAATAGCTAAGATAACCTAAGACTTTCCACTGAATTTTTTGTTTTTCTACGATATATATCACTAGAATGATCAGCAGGAGTTTTGTTTCACATTGTACTTTACCAACTTTAGATGCAAAAGGAAAGAGATAATTGCCCTGGTACTCAAATTCTTTATATCTAATCAACGGCTTTCATATGATTTCTGAAGATTGCCAAGTCGTTTTTCAAAGATGAATCATTGTTTTCTTTCTACTTAATAAAGTGCCTTGAAAAATACAATTGTTTTATTAAAATCTTTATAAAAAATTAAGCGAATTACCCATGAAGACATAAAGAGGACTAGCTCACATGGTAGAGCGCTCGCTTAGCATGCGAGAGGTACCGGGATCGATGCCCGGGTCCTTCAATTCATTTGAACTTGATGGTAATATTTTCAACAAATCTCAATATTGACTATAGTTTTTGTCGAAGAGAAGTATATCATTACTTCAGTTGGATCAGATTTTAAAAAATATTCAAAACACTGATTCAATTTCTGATTTTCTAATGCACTCACTAATCATTCTCTCAGCTCTGGAAGTCTGAACCCAAGAATAAACTAAATATTTCCTCAAAAGTAAACCTATAAGCCTGCTCAAATCGAGAAAAAGCTTGGAACTTGATGTCTCTTATTTAGATTATTGGCATTTTGATATAGAGTTAGTATCACAGCATATAAGGGGGACTATCTTACACAGTAGAGTGTTTACTTTGCATGGATATTGTACCAGAACCGATGTTCTTTTCCTTCATATCCTCTGATCCCGAATTCAAGCGTCTCCATCATGTTTGACAACCGACCATATTTATCCCTCAAAAAAGATATCAATGACGCCCTTTTAATAACCAATAGCTAAGATAACCTAAGACTTTCCACTGAATTTTTTGTTATTCTACGATATATATCACTAGAATGATCAGCAGGAGTTTTGTTTCACATTGTACTTTACCAACTTTAGATGCAAAAGGAAAGAGATAATTGCCCTGGTAC
Source organism: Pelagia noctiluca (assembly GCA_963924455.1). NCBI lineage: Eukaryota > Metazoa > Cnidaria > Scyphozoa > Semaeostomeae > Pelagiidae > Pelagia > Pelagia noctiluca. Next base: position 6,363,742 of record OZ004318.1, read on the forward strand.
TCAAATTCTTTATATCTAATCAACGGCTTTCATATGATTTCTGAAGATTGCCAAGTCGTTTTTCAAAGATAAATCATTGTTTTCTTTCTACTTAATAAAGTGCCTTGAAAAATACAATTGTTTTATTAAAATCTTTATAAAAACTTAAGCGAATTACCCATGAAGACATGAGGAGAACTAGCTCACATGGTAGAGCGCTCGCTTAGCATGCGAAAGGTACCGGGATCGATGCCCGGGTCCTCAAAATCATTTAATCTATCTCTACGTTTTTGTTCAAAGACTGTGGAGGGACGGAGTTTCCGCTCAGAAAGAAATCTTTGATCTAGCTTACTTTCATCAAACGTCTTAAGAAATCATAATGTATCTTTAAATCATTGATGTTTTACTGGCTGAATAGCAGCCCAAATAAGAAAGGGAATTATCTTTACTTTAAACCTGCTCAATTCAGATAATAAGTTTTTCTTCCAGTCGAGAAGATACTGTGCAAAATTCAAAACTCTTATTTTTATAGTTAAATTCGAATTGAAGATATCTTACTAAAGAGATAGCTAAATTAGATATCAGGGGGACTAGATCACATGGTAGAGCGCTCGCTTTGCATGCGAGAGGTACTGGGAGCGATGCCCGGGTCCTCCCATTCATTTGACCTTGATGGTAATATTTTCAACAAATCTCCATATTGACCATAGTTTTGGTCGAAGAGAAGTATATCACTACTTCAGTTGGATCAGATTTTAAGAAATATTCAAAACACTGATTCAATTTCTTATTTTCTAATGCACTAACTAATCATTCTCTCAGCTCTGGAAGTCTGAACCCAAGAATAAATTAATTATTTTCTCAAAAGTAAACCTATGACCTGCTCTAATCGAGGAAAAGCTTGGAACTTGATGTCTTTTATTTAGATTATGACATTTTGATATAGAGTTAGTATCACAACATATCAGGGGGACTATCTTACACGGTAGAGTGTTCACTTTGCATGGATAACATACCAAAACCGATGTTCTTTTCCTTTAAATCCTCTGATCCCGAATTCAAGGGTCTCCATTATGTTTGATAACCGACCATAACTCTCCCTCAAAAAAGATATCGATGACGCCCTTTTAATAACCAATCGCTAATATAACTTAGGACTTTCTACTGAATTTTTTCTTATTCTACGATATATATCACTAGAATGATCAGCAGGAGTTTTGTTTCACATTGTACTTTACCAACTTTAGATGCAAAAGGAAAGAGATAATTGCCCTTTTACTGATATTCTTTATATCTATTCAACGGCTTTCATATGATTTCTGAAGATTGCCAAGTCTTTTTTCAAAGATGAATCTTTGTTTTCTTTCTACTTAATAAAGTGCCTTGAAAAATACAACTGTTTTATTAAAATCTTTATAAAAATTAAGCGAATTACCCATAAAGACATAAGGGGGACTAGCTCACATGGTAGAGCGCTCGCTTAGCATGCGAAAGGTACCGGGATCGATGCCCGGGTCCTCCAGTTCATTTAATCTATCTCTACGTTTTTGTTCAAAGACTGTGGAGGGACGGAGTTTCCGCTGAGAAAGAAATCTTTGATCTAGCTTACTTTCATCAAACGTCTTAACAAATCATAAAGTCTCTTTAAATCATTGATGTTTTACTTGCTGAATAGCAGCTCAACCAAGAAAGGGAATTATCTTTACTTTAAACCTGCTTAATTCGGATGATAGATGTATTGACATGGATTGCTAAGCTTGCCAATCTATATTTAGCTTGGTGCTTTAACATAAATCTAATAATCACCAAGATTTCCCCAACAAAATGAAAGTTTTTCTTCCAGTCGAGAAGATAATGTGCAATATTCAAAACTCTTATTTTTATAGTTAAATTGGAATTAAAGATATCTTATTAAAGAGATAGCTCAATTAGATATCAGGGGGACTAGCTCACATGGTAGAGCGCTCGCTTCGCATGCGAGAGGTACTGGGATCGATGCCCGGGTCCTCCAATTCATTTGAACTTGATGGTAATATTTTCAACAAATCTTAATATTGACTATAGTTTTTGTCGAAGAGAAGTATATCACTACTTCAGTTGGATCAGATTTTAAGAAATATTCAAAACACTGATTCAATTTCTGATTTTCTAATGCACTAACTAATCATTCTCTCAGCTCTGGAAGTCTGAACCCAAGAATAAACTAATCATTTTCTCAAAAGTAAACCTATAAGCCTGCTTTAATCGAGGAAAAGCTTTGAAATTGATGTTTTTTTATTTAGATTATTGACATTTTGATATAGAGTTAGTGTCACAGCATATAAGGGGGACTATCTTACACGGTAGAATGTTCACTTTGCATGGATATCGTACCAGAACCGATGTTCTTCTCCTTCAAATCCTCTGATCCCGAATTCAAGTGTCTCCATCATGCTTGATAACCGACCATAACTCTCCCTCAAAAAGATATCGATGACGCCCTTTTAATAACCTATAGCTAAGATAAGTTAAGACTTTCTACTGAATTTTTTGTTATTCTACGATATATATCACTAGAACTATCAGCTGGAGTTTTGTTTCACATTGTACTTTACCAACTTCAGATGCAAAAGGAAAGAGATCATTGCCCTGGTACTCAAATTCTTTATATCTATTCAACGGCTTTCATATGATTTCTGAAGATTGCCAAGTCTTTTTTCAAAGATGAATCTTTGTTTTCTTTCTACTTAATAAAGTGCCTTGAAAAATACAACTGTTTTATTAAAATCTTTATAAAAATTAAGCGAATTACCCATAAAGACATAAGGGGGACTAGCTCACATGGTAGAGCGCTCGCTTAGCATGCGAGAGGTACCGGGATCGATGCCCGGGTCCTCCAGTTCATTTAATCTAGCTCTAGGCTTTTGTTCAAAGACTGTGGAGGGACGGAGTTTTCGCTCAGAAAGAAATCTTTGATCTTGCTTACTTTCATCAAACGTCTTAACAAATCATAAAGTCTCTTCAAATCATTGATGTTTTACTTGCTGAACAGCAGCCCAACCAAGAAAGGGAATTATCGTTACTTTAAACCTGCTTAATTCAGCTTATAGAGATATTGACATGGATTGCTAAGTTTGCAAATCTATATTTAGCTTGGTGCTTTAACATAAATCTAATAATCACCAAGATTTCCCCAACAAAATGAAAGTTTTTCTTCCAGTCGAGAAAGATACTGTGCAAAAGTCAAAACTCTTATTTTTAAAGTTAAATTAGAATGGAAGATATCTTACTAAAGAGATAGCTCAATTAGATATCAGGGGGACTAGCTCACATGGTAGAGCGCTCGCTTCGCGTGCGACAGGTACTGGGATCGATGCCCGGGTCCTCCAATTCATTTGACCTTGATGGTAATATTTTCAACAAATCTCCATATTGACTATAGTTTTGTTAGAAAAGAAGTATATCACTACTTCAGTTGGATCAGATTTTAAAAACTTATTCAAAACACTGATTCAATTTCTGATTTTCTAATGCACTAACTAATCATTCTCTCAGCTCTGGAAGTCTGAACACAAGAATAAACTAATCATTTTCTCAAAAGTAAACCTATAAGCCTGCTTTTACGAGGAAAAGCTTTGAAATTGATGTTTTTTATTTAGATTATTGACATTTTGATATAGAGTTAGTGTCACAGCATATAAGGGGGACTATCTTACACGGTAGAGTGTTCACTTTGCATGGATATCGTACCAGAACCGATGTTCTTCTCCTTCAAATCCTCTGATCCCGAATTCAAGTGTCTCCATCATGCTTGATAACCGACCATAACTCTCCCTCAAAAAGATATCGATGACGCCCTTTTACTAACCTATAGCTAAGATAAGTTAAGACTTTCTACTGAATTTTTTGTTATTCTACGATATATATCACTAGAATGATCAGCTGGAGTTTTGTTTCACATTGTTCTTTACCAACTTCAGATGCAAAAGGAAAGAGATCATTGCCCTGGTACTCAAATTCTTTATATCTATTCAACGGCTTTCATATGATTTCTGAAGATTGCCAAGTCTTTTTTCAAAGATGAATCTTTGTTTTCTTTCTACTTAATAAAGTGCCTTGAAAAATACAACTGTTTTATTAAAATCTTTATAGAAAATTAAACGAATTACCAATAAAGACATAAGGGGGACTAGCTCACATGGTAGAGCGCTCGCTTAGCATGCGAGAGGTACCGGGATCGATGCCCGGGTCCTCCAGTTCATTTAATCTAGCTCTAGGCTTTTGTTCAAAGACTGTGGAGGGACGGAGTTTGCGCTCAGAAAGAAATCTTTGATCTAGCTTACTTTCATCAAACGTCTTAACAATTCAAAAAGTATCTTTAAATCATTGATGTTTTACTTGCTGAATAGCAGCCCAAAAAAGAAAGGGAATTATCTTTACTTTAAACCTGCTTAATTCGAATGATAGATATATTGACATGGATTTCTGAGTTTGCAAATCTATATTTAGCTTGGTGCTTTAACATAAATCTAATAATCACCGAGATTTCCCCAACAAAATGAAAGTTTTTCTTCCAGTCGAGAAGATACTTTCCAAAATTAAAAACTCTTATTTTTATAGTTTAATTCGAATTGAAGATATCTTACTAAAGAGATAGCTCAATTACATATCAGGGGGACTAGCTCACATGGTAGAGCGCTCGCTTTGCATGCGAGAGGTACTGGGATCGATGCCCGGGTCCTCCAGTTGATTTGAACTTGATGGTAATATTTTCAACAAATCTCGATATTGACTATAGTTTTTGTCGAAGAGAAGTATATCACTACTTCAGTTGGATCAGATTTTCAGAAATATTCAAAACACTGATTCAATTTCTGATTTTCTAATGCACTAACTAATCATTCTCTCAGCTCTTGAAGTCGGAACCCAAGAATAAACTAATAGTCCAGTATTGTTTATTGAAAATAGGGGCTAGCCTCCAACTAATTGCAACAGAAGGTATTTTTCCGGCTTTCGAATCAGAATTTTATGGGGAATAACATATCCAAAATCATACTTAATCTATTTTGTGGAAGTTGGTATAATCTAAGTTTTTTGGCGACCACCTAAATCCTTGCACCAGAACGAGGCTGGATTTTCTACCTTGCGCTTTTTCACAAAAGTTACCAAAGTACGACCTGCATGGTGTTTGTTTTTACTGGATTTTCAAGTTAGCTACAAAGGGCATCGATGAACGATTGAAAAGGTGAGTTTTTTAACTTATTGATAGCTTTTGATTACATTGACTTCGCTTCATAAAATTAAATTAATATTCAAATGTAGAGAAGAAAAGCAATCGAACTTTTCGCTTTCTTATTGACTGCTGGGGCTTGATGGCAATCTCGATACTTGACACTTTTAGTCCTTTTGGGGAAAAAGTATTTATATCCGATTTAAGCTCTCCTTTGTCCGGAGGCCAAGAAGTTTTCATCGGATCAATTGTGGACGGGCAAAAAGAAGCAAGATCAAGCCAATCACTGGTTTTTCCCCTTTGCTTTGCACCTACACTACTTAATGAAGGCATGTTGTGAATAAAATGTCACATCTAATGGAGAGATCAGGCGGTAACAATAATTTTAGGCTTTTATGACAATAGCGAATTACGTGAGAGGGGGCTTTATGATCTTAGTGAGCTACGTAAATAGGGGGCTGTAACTCATCATGATATGTGCTGATGGATTGATCGTACTTTCTCTTGACTTTCCCTTAGACTTGATTTCTGATGAGCAAGGGGTTACTGATTCTTCTGCTTGTGACACTACCTCGGAGGACATCCAAATAGATAGAGCAAAATCAGAGATTTGTGACGGTAAGTCAAGGCATCGATTCCATAATCTTTTTAGATACCTGTCTCCAATTTTGTTGCTGTTCCCATATCATTCTCATCGCATGGACCTTGATTGGATTTCTCCAAAGATGATGATCTCAGAATGTAATAGTAAGGTTTTCTTTTGACATATTGTGGTCTTTTTTGAGTTGATCAGTGGAGGCACATTGTGCTTTGGTTTCCTAAGAAGGAGGATGTTTTTTTCCTTTTATCTTTGTCTCTAGGAATTTTCACTGACCCTTGTCCCGTTGCTTTTTAATAACGTCAGTTCTTTTTGGAAGAGAGAGTAAGTTCGATGATTATAGGTAATCGATGTATTTTTTTACAGCGAGAAATGATATCCCTGAAGCCCATTCCTTGGTGAAAGAGGCTGGAGATCTGCTTAAAGGTATTCTAGATGAGAAAATTGTAGCCGGAGATTTGTGTGCGTCCAACGCTTTAAAAGTCATCAGTGAGCAAGTCAAGAAGAGAGGAAAGTCCACTGCAGAGGTTAGCAAAACCGCGGCATTATGGGTCCAATGCATGGAGATGATCGATCTGTTGCGCAATTTCATCAAAGCTGAATGCACATCCAACTGGGAGCTTCACCTCCAGACGCTGGCTAAAATGCTCCCTTACCTAGCAGCTGCAGGACACAATTTTGAATGTAAAGTGTGGTCACCTCTATCTCAAGTTGATGAGTGATCTGCCAAACAAACACCCTGATGTACATCGCCAATTCGTTGCTGGGTATCATAGTGTTAGACGAAGTGAACGATATTGAACTGGTTTGCCAACAGATCTCATAATCGAACAGGTTTTAATGAGGAGCCTAAAAACCAGTGGTGGATTGACGAGAGGAAGTGGCATGTCTGAGCAGCAGCGCCTTGTTTGGTTGTTGTCCATGCCAGCTTGCGCTGACACTAACCGAGCCATGCAGTCCCTCACCAACATACACAGCAAATCAGGCGAGCAAAACAAAGATATGAGCAACTCAAGGAAGCAGCGGGACAGAAAAGACACAAAGATCCTCCTTAGTTCTCTTGCACAGCACACGCGTTTTTCCTCCGATCCAAGTCTCCGTAACATGATGACTGGTGTTAATACGGATAGTGAGGTTAATGTGGACTCTTCGCTGAAAATTGGAAAAAAGATTTTGTTATCTATGTCTGGAAAGTCTGTCGAGGAGTACTCCTTCAGTCGTAAAGCACAGGCTGTCACAATGGCATCTCGAGCAGATTGGTAACGAGATCATCCAAGTAGACCCTCAGCTGCTCTTCCAGAGTCTCATTTTAGCATGTAATAGGTTTGAAGACTTTGCATCTGTCTTCGAGCTCGAACTGGCTAGCTTTCCAACAGCTCTATTTGAGAATCCGTAAAGAATGCGCCCCGCGCAGAAACCAGCCCTTGCTAACGCAATTTGGTCGAAGTTGAGTTCAAGTGCTAAAGGTCCATGTCCATCCGACGTGCATTATGTCTTGGATGGTGACTGTCTACTTCACCGTCTGCCTTGGCCTCAAGGTTCTCCAACATACACAGAAGTGTGTTCTGCATATTGCTCATACGTAAATCGGAAGTATGGCAAACCTACGGTTGTATTTGATGGATACAGCGACCTATCAACAAAGAGTGCAGCTCAGAAGCGACGTGCGGTTGGCAAATCATCTCCGACCATCACCTTTACTTAAGACATGCCGGTCACTGTCAAAAAGGAACAGTTCCTGTCTAACCCCGAGGATAAGAGAAGCTTCATTGATATGCTGATGCAAGCCTTGAAGAGATCAAATTGCATAACGCAACAAGCTAAATGGGATGCCGATGTACTCATTGTCAAGACTGCGGTTGAGTCTGCATGCGAGAGAGAGACAGCGCTAGTCGGCGATGACACTGATCTCTTAGTGTTGCTGTTTTTCCATGCCGATGCAAATGGCCATGGCTTGTACTTCAGACCAGAGCCAAAGAGCAATGCAAAAACAATACGCGTTTGGGATATCAGGCAAGCCAAAGAGTAGCTTGGCCCAGCCATTTGTACCAACATTCTCTTCTTGCATGCGCTCATGGGGTGTGACACGACGTTGCGGCTACATGGTTTAGGGAAGGCCATGGCACTAAAAAAATTTGAAACATCCGAATATTTTCGAACTCAAGCGAATATGTTTGAGAGCAGAACCTCTACGACAGACGAAATATGCGAAGCTGGAGAAAATGCCTTGGTTTCATTTTACGGAGGGAGACCAGGTATTAAGTTAGACAAGCTTCGTTACGAAAAATATTGCCAGAAGGTGGCAACGAGAAGTACCAAGATCCAACCCCAAGCCCTGCCCCCAACATCAACCGCTGCACGATTTCACAGCCTCCGTGTGCGCGTTCAGGTAGAGGAGTGGGGGCAAGACAATTTCGATATTCTAATAGAGGACTTCGGCTGGAGCGTCCAACAAAGTCAGATATTGCCAGTCATGACCGATCGACCCCCTGCACTCGCATCTCTGCTCCAAATCATCCGCTGTAATTGCTCTTCTGACAGAAGTACTTAGCGTTGCACGTGTCGCAAGCATGGCCTCGAATGTTCAGCAGCCTGTGGGCAGTGTAGAGGCGCAGGATGTTCCAATTCGGTACCAGAACTTGACGACGACGATGAAGATTAAGACCATTGGATGACAATGGCTAAAAACTTTCTTGGATATCTGTAAATAATCTACCTATGACAATGTTTTCACGATTTTGTTAATGTTTTGTTTAGGGGGGTAAATACACGTATATGACCATTCTAGCTGTGTTTGAAATTGTCCTTTTCTAGAAATATTTCTTGCAGAATATATAAATAAACATTTCTGGTTCATTTTTACTTATATCTCGTTCTTTTTATGCCAGAAAATGGGGGGAAATACCAAGTTCTAATGTCAGCCTCGTTTCCATGTTGTAGCAGCGGACGCCTTATTGAAAACCCGATTTTGACAAAGTTCCACCAAGTCGATTAAATAAGATTTTTGATATGTTGTTACTGATGGTATTTGCAGCTGAGTTGTGGAAAAAAGCTTCTGTTGCAATTAGTTGGAGGTCAAACCACAAAGTGACCAGACTATAATTATTTTCCTCAAAAGAAAACCTATGAGCCTGCTCTAATCGATGGAAAAGCTTGGAACTTGATGTCTTTTATTTAGATTATGACATTTTGATATAGAGTTAGTATCAAAACTTATAAGGGGGACTATCTTCCACGGTAGAGTGTTCACTTTGCATGGATAACATACCAAAACCGATGTTCTTTTCCTTAAAATCCTCTGATCCCGAATTCAAGGGTCTCCATCATGTTTGATAACCGACCATAACTCTCCCTCAAAAAAGATATCGATGACGCCCTTTTAATAACCAATAGCTAAGATAAGTTAAGACTTTCTACTGAATTTTTTGTTATTCTACGATATATATCACTAGAATGATCAGCAGGAGTTTTGTTTCACATTGTACTTTACCAACTTTAGATGCAAAAGGAAAGAGATAATTGCCCTGGTACTGATATTTTTTATATCTATTCCACGGCTTTCATATGATTTCTGAAGATTGCCAAGTCTTTTTTCAAAGATGAATCTTTGTTTTCTTTCTACTTAATAAAGTGCCTTGAAAAAAAAAACTGTTTTATGAAAATCTTTATAAAAAATTAAGCAAACTACCCATAAATACATAAGGGGGACTAGCTCACATGGTAGAGCGCTCGCTTAGCATGCGAGAGGTACCGGGATCGATGCCCGGGTCCTCCAGTTCATTTAATCTAGCTCTAGGCTTTTGTTCAAAGACTGTGGAGGGACGGGGTTTCCGCTCAGAAGTAAATCTTTGATCTAGCTTACTTTCATCAAACGTCTTAACAAATCATAAAGTATCTTTAAATCATTGATGTTTTACTTGCTGAATAGCAGCCCAAACAAGAAAGTGAATTATCTTTACTTTAAACCTGCTCAATTCAGATGATAAGTTTTTCTTCCAGTCGAAAAGATACTGTGGAAAATTTAAAACTCTTATTTTTATAGTTAAATTCGAATTGAAGATATCTTACTAAAGAGATAGCTCAATTAGATATCAGGGGGACTAGCTCACAAGGTAGAGCGCTCGCTTTGCATGCGAGAGGTACTGGGATCGATGCCCGGGTCCTCCAGTTGATTTGAACTTGATGGTAATATTTTCAACAAATCTCGATATTGACTATAGTTTTTGTCAAAGAGAAGTATATCACTACTTCAGTTGGATCAGATTTTAAGAAATATTCAAAACACTCATTCAATTTCTGATTTTCTAATGCACTAACTAATCATTCTCTCAGCTCTGGAAGTCTGAACCCAAAAATAAACTAATTATTTTCTCAAAAGTAATCCTATAAGCCTGCTCAAATCGTGAAAAAGCTTGGAACTTGATGTCTCTTATTTAGATTATTGGCATTTTGATATAGAGTTAGTATCTTAGCATATAAGGGGTACTATCTTACACGGTAGAGTGTTCACTTTGTATGGATATCGTAACAGAACCGATGTTCTTTTCCTTCAAATCCTCTGACCCCGAATTCAGGGTCTCCATCATGTTAGACAACCGACCATAACTCTCCCTAAAAAAAGATATCGATGACGCCCTTTTGATAACCAATAGCTAAGATAACCTAAGACTTTCTACTGAATTATTTGTTATTCTACGATATATATCACTAGAATGATCAGCTGGAGTTTTGTTTCACATTGTACTTTACCAACTTCAGATGCAAAAGGAAAGAGATCATTGCCCTGGTACTCAAATTCTTTATATCTATTCAACGGCTTTCATATGATTTCTGAAGATTGCCAAGTCTTTTTTCAAAGATGAATCTTTGTTTTCTTTCTACTTAATAAAGTGCCTTGAAAAATACAATTGTTTTATTAAAATCTTTATAGAAAATTAAAGGAATTACCAATAAAGACATTAGGGGCACTAGCTCACATGGTAGAGGGCTCGCTCAGTATGCGAGAGGTACTGGGATCGATGCACTGGTCCTCCAGTTCATTTAATCTAGCTCTAGGCTTTTGATCAAAGACTGTGGAGGGACGGAGTTTGCGCTCAGAAAGAAATCTTTGATCTAGCTTACTTTCATCAAACGTCTTAACAAATCATAAAGTTTCTTTGAATCATTGATGTTTTACTGGCTGAATAGCAGCCCAAACAAAAAAGGGAATTATCTTTACTTTAAACCTGCTCAATTCAGATGTTAAGTTTTTCTTCCAGGCGAGAAGATACTGTGCAAAATTCAAAACTCTTATTTTTATAGTTTAATTCGAATTGAAGATATCTTACTAAAGGGATAGCTCAATTATATATCAGGGGGACTAGCTCACATGGTAGAGCGCTGGCTTTGTATGCGAGAGGTACTGGGATCGATGCCCGGGTCCTCCAATTTATTTGAACTTGATGGTAATATTTTCAACAAATCTCAATATTGACTATAGTTTTTGTTGAAGAGAAGTATATCACTACTTCAGTTGGATCAGATTTTAAGAAATATTCAAAACACTGATTCAATTTCTGATTTTCTAATGCACTAACTAATCATTCTCTCAGCTCTGGAAGTCTGAACCCAAAAATAAACTAATCATTTTCTCAAAAGTAAACCTATGAGCCTGCTCTACTCGAGGAAAAGCTTGGAACTTGATGTCTTTTATTTAGATTATCACATTTCGATATAGAGTTAGTATCACAGCATGTAAGGGGGACTATCTTACACGGTCGAGTGTTCAATTTGCATGGTTAACGTACCAGAACGGATGTTCTTTTCCTTCAAATCCTCTGATCCCGAATTAAGGGTTTCCATTATGTTTGATAACCGACCATAACTCTCCCTCAAAAAAGATATCAATGACGTCCTTTTAATAATCAATACCTAAGATAACTTAAAACTTTCTACTGAATTTTTTGTTATTCTACGATTTATATCAGTAGAATGATCAGCAGGAGTTTTGTTTCACATTGTAGTTTACCAACTTTAGATGCAAAAGGAAAGAGATAATTGCCCTGGTACTCAAATTCTTTATATCTATTCAACGGCTTTCATATGATTTCTGAAGATTGCCAAGTCTCTTTTCAAAGATGAATCGTTGTTTTCTTTCTACTTAATAAAGTGCCTTGAAAAAAACAACTCTTTTATTAAAATCTTTATAGAAAATTGAACAAATAAAGCATGAAGACATAAGGGGGCCTAGCTCACAAGGTAGAGGGCTCGCTTAGCATGCGAGAGGTACCGGGATCGATGCCCAGGTCCTCCAGTTCATTTAATCTAGCTGTAGGCTTTTGTTCAAAGACTGTTGAAGGACGGAGTTCTCACTCAGAAAGAAATCTATGATCTAGCTTACTTTCATCAAACGTCTTAAGAAATCATAAAGTATCTCTAAATCATTGATGTTTTACTGGATGAATAGCAGCCCAAATAAGAAAGGGAATTATCTTTACTTTAAACCTGCTCAATTCAGATGATAAGTTTTTCTTCCAGTCGAGAAGATACTGTGCAAAATTTAAAGCTCTTATTTTTATAGTTAAATTCGAATTGAAGATATCTTACTAAGGAGATAGCTCAATTAGATATCAGGGTGACTAGCTCACAAGGTAGAGCGCTCGCTTTGCATGCGAGAGGTACTGGGATTGATGCCCGGGTCCTCCAGTTGATTTGAACTTGATGGTAATATTTTCAAAAAATCTCGATATTGACTATAGTTTTTGTCAAAGAGAAGTACATCACTACTTCAGTAGGATCAGATTTTAAGAAATATTCAAAACACTGATTCAATTTCTGATTTTCTAATGCACTAACTAATCATTTTCTCAGCTCTGGAAGTCTGAGCCCAAGAATAAACTAATTTTTTTCTCAAAAGTAAACCTATGAGCCTGCTCTAATCGAGGAAAAGCTTGGAACTTGATGTCTTTTATTGAGATTATGACATTTTGATATGGAGTTAGTATCACAACATATAAGTGGGATTATCTTACACGGTAGTGTGTTCACTTTGCATGGATATCGTAACAGAACCGATGTTCTTTTCCTTCAAATCCTCTGACCCCGAATTCAGGGTCTCCATCATGTTTGACAACCGACCATAACTCTCCCTCAAAAAAGATATCGATGACGCCCTTTTGATAACCAATAGCTAAGATAACCTAAGACTTTCTACTGAATTTTTTGTTATTCTACGATATATATTACTAGAATGATCAGCTGGAGTTTTGTTTCACATTGTACTTTACCAACTTCAGATGCAAAAGGAAAGGGATCATTGCCCTGGTACTCTAATTCTTTATATCTATTCAACGGCTTTCATATGATTTCTGAAGATTGCCAAGTCTTTTTTCAAAGATGAATCTTTGTTTTCTTTCTACTTAATAAAGTGCCTTGAAAAATACAACTGTTTTATTAAAATCTTTATAGAAAATTAAAGGAATTACCAATAAAGACAAAGGGGGGACTAGCTCACATGGTAGAGCGCTCGCTTAGCATGCGAGAGGTACCGGGATCGATGCCCGGGTCCTCCAGTTCATTTAATCTAGCTCTAGGCTGTTGTTCAAACACTGTGGAGGGACGGAGTTTGCGCTCAGAAAGAAATCTTTGATCTAGCTTTCTTTCATCAAACGTCTTAACAAATCAAAAAGTATCTTTCAATCATTGATGTTTTACTTGCTGAATAGCAGCCCAAACAAGAAAGGGAATTATCTTTACTTTAAACCTGCTCAATTCAGATGTTAAGTTTTTCTTCCAGGCGAGAAGATACTGTGCAAAATTCAAAACTCTTATTTTTATAGTTTAATTCGAATTGAAGATATCTTACTAAAGGGATAGCTCAATTATATATCAGGGGGACTAGCTCACATGGTAGAGCGCTCGCTTTGTATGCGAGAGGTACTGGGATCGATGCCCGGGTCCTCCAATTTATTTGAACTTGATGGTAATATTTTCAACAAATCTCAATATTGACTATAGTTTTTGTTGAAGAGAAGTATATCACTACTTCAGTTGGATCAGATTTTAAGAAATATTCAAAACACTGATTCAATTTCTGATTTTCTAATGCACTAACTAATCATTCTCTCAGCACTGGAAGTCTGAACCCAAAAATAAACTAATCATTTTCTCAAAAGTAAACCTATGAGCCTGCTCTACTCGAGGAAAAGCTTGGAACTTGATGTCTTTTATTTAGATTATCACATTTCGATATAGAGTTAGTATCACAGCATGTAAGGGGGACTATCTTACACGGTCGAGTGTTCAATTTGCATGGTTAACGTACCAGAACGGATGTTCTTTTCCTTCAAATCCTCTGATCCCGAATTAAGGGTTTCCATTATGTTTGATAACCGACCATAACTCTCCCTCAAAAAAGATATCAATGACGTCCTTTTAATAATCAATACCTAAGATAACTTAAAACTTTCTACTGAATTTTTTGTTATTCTACGATTTATATCAGTAGAATGATCAGCAGGAGTTTTGTTTCACATTGTAGTTTACCAACTTTAGATGCAAAAGGAAAGAGATAATTGCCCTGGTACTCAAATTCTTTATATCTATTCAACGGCTTTCATATGATTTCTGAAGATTGCCAAGTCTCTTTTCAAAGATGAATCGTTGTTTTCTTTCTACTTAATAAAGTGCCTTGAAAAAAACAACTCTTTTATTAAAATCTTTATAGAAAATTGAACAAATAAAGCATGAAGACATAAGGGGGCCTAGCTCACAAGGTAGAGGGCTCGCTTAGCATGCGAGAGGTACCGGGATCGATGCCCAGGTCCTCCAGTTCATTTAATCTAGCTGTAGGCTTTTGTTCAAAGACTGTTGAAGGACGGAGTTTCCGCTCAGAAAGAAATCTATGATCTAGCTTACTTTCATCAAACGTCTTAAGAAATCATAAAGTATCTCTAAATCATTGATGTTTTACTGGATGAATAGCAGCCCAAATAAGAAAGGGAATTATCTTTACTTTAAACCTGCTCAATTCAGATGATAAGTTTTTCTTCCAGTCGAGAAGATACTGTGCAAAATTTAAAGCTCTTATTTTTATAGTTAAATTCGAATTGAAGATATCTTACTAAAGAGATAGCTCAATTAGATATCAGGGGGACTAGCTCACAAGGTAGAGCGCTCGCTTTGCATGCGAGAGGTACTGGGATCGATGCCCGGGTCCTCCAGTTGATTTGAACTTGATGGTAATATTTTCAAAAAATCTCGATATTGACTATAGTTTTTGTCAAAGAGAAGTACATCACTACTTCAGTTGGATCAGATTTTAAGAAATATTCAAAACACTGATTCAATTTCTGATTTTCTAATGCACTAACTAATCATTTTCTCAGCTCTGGAAGTGTGAGCCCAAGAATAAACTAATTTTTTTCTCAAAAGTAAACCTATGAGCCTGCTCTAATCGAGGAAAAGCTTGGAACTTGATGTCTTTTATTGAGATTATGACATTTTGATATGGAGTTAGTATCACAACATTTAAGTGGGATTATCTTACACGGTAGTGTGTTCACTTTGCATGGATATCGTAACAGAACCGATGTTCTTTTCCTTCAAATCCTCTGACCCCGAATTCAGGGTCTCCATCATGTTTGACAACCGACCATAACTCTCCCTCAAAAAAGATATCGATGACGCCCTTTTGATAACCAATAGCTAAGATAACCTAAGACTTTCTACTGAATTTTTTGTTATTCTACGATATATATTACTAGAATGATCAGCTGGAGTTTTGTTTCACATTGTACTTTACCAACTTCAGATGCAAAAGGAGAGGGATCATTGCCCTGGTACTCTAATTCTTTATATCTATTCAACGGCTTTCATATGATTTCTGAAGATTGCCCAGTCTTTTTTCAAAGATGAATCTTTGTTTTCTTTCTACTTAATAAAGTGCCTTGAAAAATACAACTGTTTTATTAAAATCTTTATAGAAAATTAAAGGAATTACCAATAAAGACATAGGGGGGACTAGCTCACATGGTAGAGCGCTCGCTTAGCATGCGAGAGGTACCGGGATCGATGGCCGGGTCCTCCAGTTCATTTAATCTAGCTCTAGGCTGTTATTCAAACACTGTGGAGGGACGGAGTTTGCGCTCAGAAAGAAATCTTTGATCTAGCTTACTTTCATCAAACGTCTTAACAAATCAAAAAGTATCCTTCAATCATTGATGTTTTACTTGCTGAATAGCAGCCCAAACAAGAAAGGGAATTATCTTTACTTTAAACCTGCTGAATTCGAATGATAGATATATTGACATGGATTGCTGAGTTTGCAAATCTATATTTAGCTTGGTGCTTTAACATAAATCTAATAATCACCAAGATTTCCCCAACAAAATGAAAGTTTTTCTTCCAGTCGAGAATATACTGTGCAAATTTCAAAGCTCTTATTTTTATAGTTAAATTAGAATGGAAGATATCTTACTAAAGAGATAGCTCAATTAGATATCAGGGGGACTAGCTCACAAGGTAGAGCGCTCGCTTTGCATGCGAGAGGTACTGGGATCGATGCCCGGGTCCTCCAGTTGATTTGAACTTGATGGTAATATTTTCAACAAATCTCGATATTGACTATAGTTTTTGTCAAAGAGAAGTATATCACTAGTTCAGTTGGATCAGATTTTAAGAAATATTCAAAACACTGATTCAATTTCTGATTTTCTAATGCACTAACTAATCATTTTCTCAGCTCTGGAAGTCTGAGCCCAAGAATAAACTAATTATTTTCTCAAAAGTAAACCTATGAGCCTGCTCTAATCGAGGAAAAGCTTGGAACTTGATGTCTTTTATTGAGATTATGACATTTTGATATAGAGTTAGTATCACAACATATAAGGGGGACTATCTTACACGGTAGAGTGTTCACTTTGCATGGATATCGTAATAGAACCGATGTTCTTTTCCTCGAAATCCTCTGACCCCGAATTCAGGGTCTCCATCATGTTTGACAACCGACCATAACTCTCCCTCAAAAAAGATATCGATGACGCCCTTTTAATAACCAATAGCTAAGATAACCTAAGACTTTCTACTGAATTTTTTGTTATTCTACGATATATATCACTAGAATGATCAGCTTGAGTTTTGTTTCACATTGTACTTTACCAACTTCAGATGCAAAAGGAAAGGGATCATTGCCCTGGTACTCTAATTCTTTATATCTATTCAACGGCTTTCATATGATTTATGAAGATTGCCAAGTCTTTTTTCAAAGATGAATCTTTGTTTTCTTTCTAGTTAATAAAGTGCCTTGAAAAATACAACTGTTTTATTAAAATCTTTATAGAAAATTAAAGGAATTACCAATAAAGACATAAGGGGACAAGCTCACATGGTAGAGCGCTCGCTTAGCATGCGAGAGGTACCGGGATCGATGCCCGGGTCCTCCAGTTCATTTAATCTAGCTCTAGGCTGTTGTTCAAACACTGTGGAGGGACGGAGTTTGCGCTCAGAAAGAAATCTTTGATCTAGCTTACTTTCATCAAACGTCTTAACAAATCAAAAAGTATCTATCAATCATTGATGTTTTACTTGCTGAATAGCAGCCCAAACAAGAAAGGGAATTATCTTTACTTTAAACCTGCTTAATTCGAATGATAGATATATTGACATGGATTGCTGAGTTTGCAAATCTATATTTAGCTTGGTGCTTTAACATAAATCTAATAATCACCAAGATTTCCCCAACAAAATGAAAGTTTTTCTTCCAGTCGAGAATATACTGTGCAAATTTCAAAGCTCTTATTTTTATAGTTAAATTAGAATGGAAGATATCTTACTAAAGAGATAGCTCAATTAGATATCAGGGGGACTAGCTCACATGGTAGAGCGCTCGCATTGCATGCGAGAGGTACTGGGATCGATGTTCGGGTCCTCCAATTCATTTGAACTTGATGGTAATATTTTCAACAAATCTCAATATTGACTATAGTTTTTGTCGAAGATAAGTATATCACTACTTCAGTTGGATCAGATTTTAAGAAATATTCAAAACACTGATTCAATTTCTGATTTTCTAATGCACTAACTCATCATTCTCTCAGCTCTGGAAGTCTGAACCCAAGAATAAACTAATTATTTTCTCAAAAGTAAACCTATGAGCCTGCTATAATTGAGGAAAAGCTTTGAACTTGATGTCTTTTATTTAGATTATGACATTTTGATATAGAGTTAGTATCACAACATATAAGTGGGACTATCTTACACGGTAGAGTGTTCACTTTGCATGGATAACATATCAGAACCGATGTTCTTTTCCTTCAAATCCTCTGATCCCGAATTCAAGGGTCACCATTATGTTTGATAACTGACCATAACTCTCCCTCAAAAAAGATTTCGATGACGCCCTTTTAATTACCTATAGCTAAGATAACTTAAGACTTTCTACTGAATTTTTTGTTATTCTACGATATATATCACTAGAATGATCAGCAGGAGTTTTGTTTCACATTGTACTTTACCAACTTTAGATGCAAAAGGAAAGAGATAATTGCCCTGGTACTCATATTCTTTATATCTATTCAACGGCTTTCATATGATTTCTGAACATTGCCAAGTCTTTTTTCAAAGATGAATCTTTGTTTTCTTTCTACTTAATAAAGTGACTTGAAAAATACAACTGTTTTATTAAAATATTTATAGAAAATTAAGCGAATTACCCATAAAGACCTAAGGGGGACTAGCTCACATGGTGGAGCGCTGGCTTAGCATGTGAGAGGTACCTGGATCGATGCCGGGGTCCTGCAGTTAATTTAATCTAGCTCTAGGCTTTTGTTCAAAGACTGTAGAGGAAGGGAGTTTCCGCTCAGAAAGAAATCTTTGAACGAGCTTACTTTCATCAAACGTCTTAACAAATCATAAAGTATCTTTAAATCATTGATGTTTTACTGGCTGAATAGCAGCCCAGACAAGAAAGGGAATTATCTTTACTTTAAACCTGCTTAATTCAGATGATAAATTTTTCTTCCAGTCGAGATGATACTGTGCAAAATTCAAAACTGTTATTTTTATAGTTAAATTCGAATTGAAGATATCTTACTAAAGAGATAGCTCAATTAGATATCAGGGGGACTAGCTCACATGGTAGAGCGCTCGCTTTGCATGCGAGAGGTACTGGGATCGATGTTCGGGTCCTCCAATTCATTTGAACTTGATGGTAATATTTTCAACAAATCTCAATATTGACTATAGTTTTTGTCGAAGATAAGTATATCACTACTTCAGTTGGATCAGATTTTAAGAAATATTCAAAACACTGATTCAATTTCTGATTTTCTAATGCACTAACTAATCATTCTCTCAGCTCTGGAAGTCTGAACCCAAGAATAAACTAATTATTTTCTCAAAAGTAAACCTATGAGCCTGCTATAATTGAGGAAAAGCTTTGAACTTGATGTCTTTTATTTAGATTATGATATTTTGATATAGAGTTAGTATCACAACATATAAGTGGGACTATCTTACACGGTAGAGTGTTCACTTTGCATGGATAACATATCAGAACCGATGTTCTTTTCCTTCAAATCCTCTGATCCCGAATTCAAGGGTCACCATTATGTTTGATAACCGACCATAACTCTCCCTCAAAAAAGATTTCGATGACGCCCTTTTAATTACCTATAGCTAAGATAACTTAAGACTTTCTACTGAATTTTTTGTAATTCGACAATATATCACTAGAATGATCAGCAGGATTTTCGTTTCACATTGTACTTTACCAACTTTAGATGCAAAAGGAAAGAGATAATTGCCCTGGTACTCATATTCTTTATATATATTCAACGGCTTTCATATGATTTCTGAACATTGCCAAGTCTTTTTTCAAAGATGAATCTTTGTTTTCTTTCTACTTAATAAAGTGCCTTGAAAAATACAACTGTTTTATTAAAATCTTTATAGAAAATTAAGCGAATTACCCATAATGACATAAGGGGGACTAGCTCACATGGTGGAGCGCTTGCTTAGCATGTGAGAGGTACCTGGATCGATGCCGGGGTCCTCCAGTTAATTTAATCTAGCTCTAGGCTTTTGTTCAAAGACTGTAGAGGAAGGGAGTTTCCGCTCAGAAAGAAATCTTTGATCGAGCTTACTTTCATCAAACGTCTTAACAAATCATAAAGTATCTTTAAATCATTGATGTTTTACTGGCTGAATAGCAGCCCAGACAAGAAAGGGAATTATCTTTACTTTAAACCTGCTTAATTCAGATGATACGTTTTTCTTCCAGTCGAGAAGATACTGTGCAAAATTCAAAACTGTTATTTTTATAGTTAAATTCGAATTGAAGATATCTTACTAAAGAGATAGCTCAATTAGATATCAGGGGGACTAGCTCACATGGTAGAGCGCTTGCTTTGCATGCGAGAGGTACTGGGATCGATGTTCGGGTCCTCCAATTCATTTGAACTTGATGGTAATATTTTCAACAAATCTCAATATTGACTATAGTTTTTGTCGAAGATAAGTATATCACTACTTCAGTTGGATCAGATTTTAAGAAATATTCAAAACACTGATTCAATTTCTGATTTTCTAATGCACTAACTAATCATTCTCTCAGCTCTGGAAGTCGGAACCCAAGAATAAACTAATTATTTTCTCAAAAGAAAACCTATGAGCCTGCTCTAATCGATGGAGAAGCTTGGAACTTGATGTCTCTTATTTAGATTATGACATTTTGATATAGAGTTAGTATCACAGCAAATAAGGGGGACTATCTTACACGGTAGAGTGTTCACTTTGCATGGATAACATATCAGAACCGATGTTCTTTTCCTTCAAATCCTCTGATCCTGAATTCAAGGGTCTCCATTAAATTTGATAACCGACCATAACTCTCCCTCAAAAAAGATTTCGATGACGCCCTTTTAATTACCTATAGCTAAGATAACTTAAGACTTTCTACTGAATTTTTTGTAATTCGACAATATATCACTAGAATGATCAGCAGGATTTTCGTTTCACATTGTACTTTACCAACTTTAGATGCAAAAGGAAAGAGATAATTGCCCTGGTACTCATATTCTTTATATATATTCAACGGCTTTCATATGATTTCTGAACATTGCCAAGTCATTTTTCAAAGATGAATCTTTGTTTTCTTTCTACTTAATAAAGTGCCTTGAAAAATACAACTGTTTTATTAAAATCTTTATAGAAAATTAAGCGAATTACCCATAAAGACATAAGGGGGACTAGCTCACATGGTGGAGCGCTTGCTTAGCATGTGAGAGGTACCTGGATCGATGCCGGGGTCCTCCAGTTAATTTAATCTAGCTCTAGGCTTCAGATCAAAGACTGTGGAGGGACGGAGTTTCTGCTCAGAAAGAAATCTTTGATCTAGCTAACTTTCATCAAACGTCTTAACAAATCATAAAGTATCTTTAAATCATTAATGTTTTACTGGCTGAATAGCAGCCCAAACAAGAAAGGGAATTATCTTTACTTTAAACCTGCTTAATTCAGATGATAATTTTTTCTTCCAGTCGAGAAGATACTGTGCAAAATTCAAAACTGTTATTTTTATAGTTAAATTCGAATTGAAGATATCTTACTAAAGAGATAGCTCAATTAGATATCAGGGGGACTGGCTCACATGGTAGAGCGCTTGCTTTGCATGCGAGAGGTACTGGGATCGATGTTCGGGTCCTCCAATTCATTTGAACTTGATGGTAATATTTTCAACAAATCTCAATATTGACTATAGTTTTTGTCGAAGATAAGTATATCACTACTTCAGTTGGATCAGATTTTAAGAAATATTCAAAACACTGATTCAATTTCTGATTTTCTAATGCACTAACTAATCATTCTCTCAGCTCTGGAAGTCGGAACCCAAGAATAAACTAATTATTTTCTCAAAAGAAAACCTATGAGCCTGCTCTAATCGATGGAGAAGCTTGGAACTTGATGTCTCTTATTTAGATTATGACATTTTGATATAGTTTAGTATCACAGCAAATAAGGGGGACTATCTTACACGGTAGAGTGTTCACTTTGCATGGATAACATATCAGAACCGATGTTCTTTTCCTTCAAATCCTCTGATCCTGAATTCAAGGGTCTCCATTAAATTTGATAACCGACCATAACTCTCCCTCAAAAAAGATTTCGATGACGCCCTTTTAATTACCTATAGCTAAGATAACTTAAGACTTTCTACTGAATTTTTTGCTATTCTACGATATATATCACTAGAATGATCAGCAGGAGTTTTCTTTCACATTGTACTTTACCAACTTTAGATGCGAAAGGAAAGAGATCATTGCCCTGGTACTAAAATTCTTTAAATCTATTCAACGGCTTTCATATGATTTCTTAAGATTGCCAGGTCTTTTTTCAAAGATGAATCTTTGTTTTCTTTCTACTTAATAAAGTGCCTTGAAAAATACAACTGTTTTATTAAAATCTTTATAGAAAAGTAAATGAATTACCTATAAAGAAATAAATAAGGGGGACTAGCTCACATGGTAGAGCGCTCGCTTAGCATACGAGAGGTACCGGGATCGATGCCCGGGTCCTCTAGTCCATGTAATATAGCTCTAGGCTTCAGATCAAAGACTGTGGAGGGACGGAGTTTCTGCTCAGAAAGAAATCTTTGATCTAGCTAACTTTCATCAAACGTCTTAACAAATCATAAAGTATCTTTAAATCATTGATGTTTTACTGGCTGAATAGCAGCCCAAACAAGAAAGGGAATTATCTTTACTTTAAACCTGCTCAATTCAGATGATAGATATATTGACATGGATTGCTGAGTTTGTAAATCTATATTTAGCTTGGTGCTTTAACATAAATCTAATTGTTACCAAGATTTTCAAAACAAAATGAAAGTTTTTCTTCCAGTGGATAAAATACTGTGCAAAATAAAAACTTTTATTTTTATAGTTAAATTCGAATTGAAGATATCTTACTAAAGAGATAGTTCAATTAGATATCATGGGGACTAGCTCACATGGTAGAGCGCTCGCTTTGCATGCGAGAGGTACTGGGATCGATGCCCGGGTCCTCCAATTCATTTGAACTTGATGGTAATATTTTCAACAAATCTCAATATTGACTATAGTTTTTGTGGAAGAGAAGTATATCACTACTTCAGTTGAAACAGATTTTAAGAAATATTCAAAACACTGATTCAATTTCTGATTTTCTAATGCGCTAACTAATCATTCTCTCAGCTCTGGAAGTCTGAAACCGAGAGTAAACTAATTATTTTCTCAAAAGTAAACCTATGAGCCTGCTCTACTCGAGGAAAAGCTTGGAACTTGATGTCTTTTATTTAGATTATTGACATTTTGATATAGAGTTAGTATCACAACATATAAGGGGGGCTATCTTACACGGTATAGTGTTCACTTTGCATGGATAACGTACCAGAACCGATGTTCTTTTCCTTCAAATCCTCCGATGCCGAATTCAAGGGTCTCCATCATGTTTGATAGCCGACCATAAGTCTCCATCAAAAAAGATTTCGATGACGCCTTTTAATAACCAATAGCTAAGATAACTTAAGACTTTCTACTGAATTTTTGGTTATTCTACGATATATATCACTAGAATGATCAGCAGGAGTTTTGTTTCACATTGTATTTTACCATTTTTAGATGCAAAAGGAAAGAGATAACTGCCCTGGTACTAAAATTCTTTAAATCTATTCAACGGCTTTCATATGATTTCTTAAGATTGCCAGGTCTTTTTTCAAAGATGAATCTTTGCTTTCTTTCTACTTAATAAAGTGCCTTGAAAAATACAACTGTTTTATTAAAATCTTTATAGAAAATTAAACGAATTACCTATAAAGAAATTGATAAGGGGGACTAGCTCAAATGGTAGAGCGCTCGCTTAGCATGCGAGAGGTACCGGGATCGATGCCCGGGTCCTCCAGTCCATGTAATCTAGCTCTAGGCTTCTGATCAAAGAATGTGGAGGGACGGAGTTTCCGCTCAGAAAGAAATCTTTGATCTAGCTTACTTTCATCAAACGTCTTAACAAATCATAAAGTATCTTTAAATCATTGATATATTAGTGGCAGATTAGCAGCCCAAACAAGAAAGGGAATTATCTTTACTTTAAACCTGCTCAATTCATATGATAGATATTTTGACATGGGTTGCTGAGTTTGCAAATCTATATTTAGCTTGGTGCTTTAACATAAATCTAATTATTACCAAGATTTCCCCAACAAAAACAAAGTTTTTCTTCGAGTCGAGAAGATACTGTGCAAAATTAAAAACTCTTATTTTTATAGTTAAATTCGAATTGAAGATATCTTACTAAAGAGATAGCTCAATGAGATATCAGGGGGACTAGCGCACATGGTAGAGCGCTCGCTTTGCATGCGAGAGGTACTGGGATCGATACACGGGTCCTACCATTCATTTGAACTTGATGGTAATATTTTCAACAAATCTCAATATTGACTATAGTTTTTGTCGAAGAGAAGTATATCACTATTTCAGTTGGATCAGATTTTAAGAAATATTCAAAACACTGATTCAATTTCTGATTTTCTAATGCACTAACTCATCATTCTCTCAGCTCTGGAAGTCTGAACCCAAGAATAAACTAATTATTTTCTCAAAAGTAAACCTATGAGCCTGCTATAATTGAGGAAAAGCTTTGAACTTGATGTCTTTTATTTAGATTATGACATTTTGATATAGAGTTAGTATCACAACATATAAGTGGGACTATCTTACACGGGAGAGTGTTCACTTTGCATGGATAACATATCAGAACCGATGTTCTTTTCCTTCAAATCCTCTGATCCCGAATTCAAGGGTCACCATTATGTTTGATAACTGACCATAACTCTCCCTCAAAAAAGATTTCGATGACGCCCTTTTAATTACCTATAGCTAAGATAACTTAAGACTTTCTACTGAATTTTTTGTTATTCTACGATATATATCACTAGAATGATCAGCAGGAGTTTTGTTTCACATTGTACTTTACCAACTTTAGATGCAAAAGGAAAGAGATAATTGCCCTGGTACTCATATTCTTTATATCTATTCAACGGCTTTCATATGATTTCTGAACATTGCCAAGTCTTTTTTCAAAGATGAATCTTTGTTTTCTTTCTACTTAATAAAGTGACTTGAAAAATACAACTGTTTTATTAAAATATTTATAGAAAATTAAGCGAATTACCCATAAAGACATAAGGGGGACTAGCTCACATGGTGGAGCGCTTGCTTAGCATGTGAGAGGTACCTGGATCGATGCCGGGGTCCTCCAGTTAATTTAATCTAGCTCTAGGCTTTTGTTCAAAGACTGTAGAGGAAGGGAGTTTCCGCTCAGAAAGAAATCTTTGAACGAGCTTACTTTCATCAAACGTCTTAACAAATCATAAAGTATCTTTAAATCATTGATGTTTTACTGGCTGAATAGCAGCCCAGACAAGAAAGGGAATTATCTTTACTTTAAACCTGCTTAATTCAGATGATACGTTTTTCTTCCAGTCGAGAAGATACTGTGCAAAATTCAAAACTGTTATTTTTATAGTTAAATTCGAATTGAAGATATCTTACTAAAGAGATAGCTCAATTAGATATCAGGGGGACTAGCTCACATGGTAGAGCGCTTGCTTTGCATGCGAGAGGTACTGGGATCGATGTTCGGGTCCTCCAATTCATTTGAACTTGATGGTAATATTTTCAACAAATCTCAATATTGACTATAGTTTTTGTCGAAGATAAGTATATCACTACTTCAGTTGGATCAGATTTTAAGAAATATTCAAAACACTGATTCAATTTCTGATTTTCTAATGCACTAACTAATCATTCTCTCAGCTCTGGAAGTCGGAACCCAAGAATAAACTAATTATTTTCTCAAAAGAAAACCTATGAGCCTGCTCTAATTGATGGAGAAGCTTGGAACTTGATGTCTCTTATTTAGATTATGACATTTTGATATAGAGTTAGTATCACAGCAAATAAGGGGGACTATCTTACACGGTAGAGTGTTCACTTTGCATGGATAACATATCAGAACCGATGTTCTTTTCCTTCAAATCCTCTGATCCTGAATTCAAGGGTCTCCATTAAATTTGATAACCGACCATAACTCTCCCTCAAAAAAGATTTCGATGACGCCCTTTTAATTACCTATAGCTAAGATAACTTAAGACTTTCTACTGAATTTTTTGTAATTCGACAATATATCACTAGAATGATCAGCAGGATTTTCGTTTCACATTGTACTTTACCAACTTTAGATGCAAAAGGAAAGAGATAATTGCCCTGGTACTCATATTCTTTATATATATTCAACGGCTTTCATATGATTTCTGAACATTGCCAAGTCTTTTTTCAAAGATGAATCTTTGTTTTCTTTCTACTTAATAAAGTGCCTTGAAAAATACAACTGTTTTATTAAAATCTTTATAGAAAATTAAGCGAATTACCCATAAAGACATAAGGGGGACTAGCTCACATGGTGGAGCGCTTGCTTAGCATGTGAGAGGTACCTGGATCGATGCCGGGGTCCTCCAGTTAATTTAATCTAGCTCTAGGCTTCAGATCAAAGACTGTGGAGGGACGGAGTTTCTGCTCAGAAAGAAATCTTTGATCTAGCTAACTTTCATCAAACGTCTTAACAAATCATAAAGTATCTTTAAATCATTGATGTTTTACTGGCTGAATAGCAGCCCAAACAAGAAAGGGAATTATCTTTACTTTAAACCTGCTTAATTCAGATGATAAGTTTTTCTTCCAGTCGAGAAGATACTGTGCAAAATTCAAAACTGTTATTTTTATAGTTAAATTCGAATTGAAGATATCTTACTAAAGAGATAGCTCAATTAGATATCAGGGGGACTGGCTCACATGGTAGAGCGCTTGCTTTGCATGCGAGAGGTACTGGGATCGATGTTCGGGTCCTCCAATTCATTTGAACTTGATGGTAATATTTTCAACAAATCTCAAAATTGACTATAGTTTTTGTCGAAGATAAGTATATCACTACTTCAGTTGGATCAGATTTTAAGAAATATTCAAAACACTGATTCAATTTCTGATTTTCTAATGCACTAACTAATCATTCTCTCAGCTCTGGAAGTCGGAACCCAAGAATAAACTAATTATTTTCTCAAAAGAAAACCTATGAGCCTGCTCTAATCGATGGAGAAGCTTGGAACTTGATGTCTCTTATTTAGATTATGACATTTTGATATAGAGTTAGTATCACAGCAAATAAGGGGGACTATCTTACACGGTAGAGTGTTCACTTTGCATGGATAACATATCAGAACCGATGTTCTTTTCCTTCAAATCCTCTGATCCTGAATTCAAGGGTCTCCATTAAATTTGATAACCGACCATAACTCTCCCTCAAAAAAGATTTCGATGACGCCCTTTTAATTACCTATAGCTAAGATAACTTAAGACTTTCTACTGAATTTTTTGCTATTCTACGATATATATCACTAGAATGATCAGCAGGAGTTTTCTTTCACATTGTACTTTACCAACTTTAGATGCAAAAGGAAAGGGATCATTGCCCTGGTACTCTAATTCTTTATATCTATTCAACGGCTTTCATATGATTTCTGAAGATTGCCAAGTCTTTTTTCAAAGATGAATCTTTGTTTTCTTTCTAGTTAATAAAGTGCCTTGAAAAATACAACTGTTTTATTAAAATCTTTATAGAAAATTAAAGGAATTACCAATAAAGACATAAGGGGACAAGCTCACATGGTAGAGCGCTCGCTTAGCATGCGAGAGGTACCGGGATCGATGCCCGGGTCCTCCAGTTCATTTAATCTAGCTCTAGGCTGTTGTTCAAACACTGTGGAGGGACAGAGTTTGCGCTCAGAAAGAAATCTTTGATCTAGCTTACTTTCATCAAACGTCTTAACAAATCAAAAAGTATCTATCAATCATTGATGTTTTACTTGCTGAATAGCAGCCCAAACAAGAAAGGGAATTATCTTTACTTTAAACCTGCTTAATTCGAATGATAGATATATTGACATGGATTGCTGAGTTTGCAAATCTATATTTAGCTTGGTGCTTTAACATAAATCTAATAATCACCAAGATTTCCCCAACAAAATGAAAGTTTTTCTTCCAGTCGAGAATATACTGTGCAAATTTCAAAGCTCTTATTTTTATAGTTAAATTAGAATGGAAGATATCTTACTAAAGAGAGCTCAATTAGATATCAGGGGGACTGGCTCACATGGTAGAGTACTTGCTTTGCATGCGAGAGGTACTGGGATCGATGTTCGGGTCCTCCAATTCATTTGAACTTGATGGTAATATTTTCAACAAATCTCAATATTGACTATAGTTTTTGTCGAAGATAAGTATATCACTACTTCAGTTGGATCAGATTTTAAGAAATATTCAAAACACTGACTCAATTTCTGATTTTCTAATGCACTAACTAATCATTCTCTCAGCTCTGGAAGTCGGAACCCAAGAATAAACTAATTATTTTCTCAAAAGAAAACCTATGAGCCTGCTCTAATCGATGGAGAAGCTTGGAACTTGATGTCTCTTATTTAGATTATGACATTTTGATATAGAGTTAGTATCACAGCAAATAAGGGGGACTATCTTACACGGTAGAGTGTTCACTTTGCATGGATAACATATCAGAACCGATGTTCTTTTCCTTCAAATCCTCTGATCCTGAATTCAAGGGTCTCCATTAAATTTGATAACCGACCATAACTCTCCCTCAAAAAAGATTTCGATGACGCCCTTTTAATTACCTATAGCTAAGATAACTTAAGACTTTCTACTGAATTTTTTGCTATTCTACGATATATATCACTAGAATGATCAGCAGGAGTTTTCTTTCACATTGTACTTTACCAACTTTAGATGCGAAAGGAAAGAGATCATTGCCCTGGTACTAAAATTCTTTAAATCTATTCAACGGCTTTCATATGATTTCTTAAGATTGCCAGGTCTTTTTTCAAAGATGAATCTTTGTTTTCTTTCTACTTAATAAAGTGCCTTGAAAAATACAACTGTTTTATTAAAATCTTTATAGAAAAGTAAATGAATTACCTATAAAGAAATTGATAAGGGGGACTAGCTCAAATGGTAGAGCGCTCGCTTAGCATGCGAGAGGTACCGGGATCGATGCCCGGGTCCTCCAGTCCATGTAATCTAGCTCTAGGCTTCTGATCAAAGAATGTGGAGGGACGGAGTTTCCGCTCAGAAAGAAATCTTTGATCTAGCTTACTTTCATCAAACGTCTTAACAAATCATAAAGTATCTTTAAATCATTGATATATTAGTGGCAGATTAGCAGCCCAAACAAGAAAGGGAATTATCTTTACTTTAAACCTGCTCAATTCATATGATAGATATTTTGACATGGGTTGCTGAGTTTGCAAATCTATATTTAGCTTGGTGCTTTAACATAAATCTAATTATTACCAAGATTTCCCCAACAAAAACAAAGTTTTTCTTCGAGTCGAGAAGATACTGTGCAAAATTAAAAACTCTTATTTTTATAGTTAAATTCGAATTGAAGATATCTTACTAAAGAGATAGCTCAATGAGATATCAGGGGGACTAGCGCACATGGTAGAGCGCTCGCTTTGCATGCGAGAGGTACTGGGATCGATACACGGGTCCTACCATTCATTTGAACTTGATGGTAATATTTTCAACAAATCTCAATATTGACTATAGTTTTTGTCGAAGAGAAGTATATCACTATTTCAGTTGGAACAGTTTTTCAGAAATATTCAAAACACTGATTCAATTTCTGATTTTCTAATGCACTAACTAATCATTTTCTCAGCTCTGGAAGTCTGAGCCCAAGAATAAACTAATTATTTTCTCAAAAGTAAACCTATGAGCCTGCTCTAATCGAGGAAAAGCTTGGAACTTGATGTCTTTTATTGAGATTATGACATTTTGATATAGAGTTAGTATCACAACATATAAGGGGGACTATCTTACACGGTAGAGTGTTCACTTTGCATGGATATCGTAATAGAACCGATGTTCTTTTCCTCGAAATCCTCTGACCCTGAATTCAGGGTCTCCATCATGTTTGACAACCGACCATAACTCTCCCTCAAAAAAGATATCGATGACGCCCTTTTAATAACCAATAGCTAAGATAACCTAAGACTTTCTACTGAATTTTTTGTTATTCTACGATATATATCACTAGAATGATCAGCTTGAGTTTTGTTTCACATTGTACTTTACCAACTTCAGATGCAAAAGGAAAGGGATCATTGCCCTGGTACTCTAATTCTTTATATCTATTCAACGGCTTTCATATGATTTCTGAAGATTGCCAAGTCTTTTTTCAAAGATGAATCTTTGTTTTCTTTCTAGTTAATAAAGTGCCTTGAAAAATACAACTGTTTTATTAAAATCTTTATAGAAAATTAAAGGAATTACCAATAAAGACATAAGGGGACAAGCTCACATGGTAGAGCGCTCGCTTAGCATGCGAGAGGTACCGGGATCGATGCCCGGGTCCTCCAGTTCATTTAATCTAGCTCTAGGCTGTTGTTCAAACACTGTGGAGGGACGGAGTTTGCGCTCAGAAAGAAATCTTTGATCTAGCTTACTTTCATCAAACGTCTTAACAAATCAAAAAGTATCTATCAATCATTGATGTTTTACTTGCTGAATAGCAGCCCAAACAAGAAAGGGAATTATCTTTACTTTAAACCTGCTTAATTCGAATGATAGATATATTGACATGGATTGCTGAGTTTGCAAATCTATATTTAGCTTGGTGCTTTAACATAAATCTAATAATCACCAAGATTTCCCCAAAAAAATGAAAGTTTTTCTTCCAGTCGAGAATATACTGTGCAAATTTCAAAGCTCTTATTTTTATAGTTAAATTAGAATGGAAGATATCTTACTAAAGAGATAGCTCAATTAGATATCAGGGGGACTAGCTCACATGGTAGAGCGCTCGCATTGCATGCGAGAGGTACTGGGATCGATGTTCGGGTCCTCCAATTCATTTGAACTTGATGGTAATATTTTCAACAAATCTCAATATTGACTATAGTTTTTGTCGAAGATAAGTATATCACTACTTCAGTTGGATCAGATTTTAAGAAATATTCAAAACACTGATTCAATTTCTGATTTTCTAATGCACTAACTCATCATTCTCTCAGCTCTGGAAGTCTGAACCCAAGAATAAACTAATTATTTTCTCAAAAGTAAACCTATGAGCCTGCTATAATTGAGGAAAAGCTTTGAACTTGATGTCTTTTATTTAGATTATGACATTTTGATATAGAGTTAGTATCACAACATATAAGTGGGACTATCTTACACGGTAGAGTGTTCACTTTGCATGGATAACATATCAGAACCGATGTTCTTTTCCTTCAAATCCTCTGATCCCGAATTCAAGGGTCACCATTATGTTTGATAACTGACCATAACTCTCCCTCAAAAAAGATTTCGATGACGCCCTTTTAATTACCTATAGCTAAGATAACTTAAGACTTTCTACTGAATTTTTTGTTATTCTACGATATATATCACTAGAATGATCAGCAGGAGTTTTGTTTCACATTGTACTTTACCAACTTTAGATGCAAAAGGAAAGAGATAATTGCCCTGGTACTCATAATCTTTATATCTATTCAACGGCTTTCATATGATTTCTGAACATTGCCAAGTCTTTTTTTAAAGATGAATCTTTGTTTTCTTTTTACTTAATAAAGTGACTTGAAAAATACAACTGTTTTATTAAAATATTTATAGAAAATTAAGCGAATTACCCATAAAGACATAAGGGGGACTAGCTCACATGGTGGAGCGCTGGCTTAGCATGTGAGAGGTACCTGGATCGATGCCGGGGTCCTCCAGTTAATTTAATCTAGCTCTAGGCTTTTGTTCAAAGACTGTAGAGGAAGGGAGTTTCCGCTCAGAAAGAAATCTTTGAACGAGCTTACTTTCATCAAACGTCTTAACAAATCATAAAGTATCTTTAAATCATTGATGTTTTACTGGCTGAATAGCAGCCCAGACAAGAAAGGGAATTATCTTTACTTTAAACCTGCTTAATTCAGATGATAAATTTTTCTTCCAGTCGAGATGATACTGTGCAAAATTCAAAACTGTTATTTTTATAGTTAAATTCGAATTGAAGATATCTTACTAAAGAGATAGCTCAATTAGATATCAGGGGGACTAGCTCACATGGTAGAGCGCTCGCTTTGCATGCGAGAGGTACTGGGATCGATGTTCGGGTCCTCCAATTCATTTGAACTTGATGGTAATATTTTCAACAAATCTCAATATTGACTATAGTTTTTGTCGAAGATAAGTATATCACTACTTCAGTTGGATCAGATTTTAAGAAATATTCAAAACACTGATTCAATTTCTGATTTTCTAATGCACTAACTAATCATTCTCTCAGCTCTGGAAGTCTGAACCCAAGAATAAACTAATTATTTTCTCAAAAGTAAACCTATGAGCCTGCTATAATTGAGGAAAAGCTTTGAACTTGATGTCTTTTATTTAGATTATGACATTTTGATATAGAGTTAGTATCACAACATATAAGTGGGACTATCTTACACGGTAGAGTGTTCACTTTGCATGGATAACATATCAGAACCGATGTTCTTTTCCTTCAAATCCTCTGATCCCGAATTCAAGGGTCACCATTATGTTTGATAACCGACCATAACTCTCCCTCAAAAAAGATTTCGATGACGCCCTTTTAATTACCTATAGCTAAGATAACTTAAGACTTTCTACTGAATTTTTTGTAATTCGACAATATATCACTAGAATGATCAGCAGGATTTTCGTTTCACATTGTACTTTACCAACTTTAGATGCAAAAGGAAAGAGATAATTGCCCTGGTACTCATATTCTTTATATATATTCAACGGCTTTCATATGATTTCTGAACATTGCCAAGTCTTTTTTCAAAGATGAATCTTTGTTTTCTTTCTACTTAATAAAGTGCCTTGAAAAATACAACTGTTTTATTAAAATCTTTATAGAAAATTAAGCGAATTACCCATAATGACATAAGGGGGACTAGCTCACATGGTGGAGCGCTTGCTTAGCATGTGAGAGGTACCCGGATCGATGCCGGGGTCCTCCAGTTAATTTAATCTAGCTCTAGGCTTTTGTTCAAAGACTGTAGAGGAAGGGAGTTTCCGCTCAGAAAGAAATCTTTGATCGAGCTTACTTTCATCAAACGTCTTAACAAATCATAAAGTTTCTTTAAATCATTGATGTTTTACTGGCTGAATAGCAGCCCAAACAAGAAAGGGAATTATCTTTACTTTAAACCTGCTTAATTCAGATGATAAGTTTTTCTTCCAGTCGAGAAGATACTGTGCAAAATTCAAAACTGTTATTTTTATAGTTAAATTCGAATTGAAGATATCTTACTAAAGAGATAGTTCAATTAGATATCAGGGGGACTAGCTCACATGGTAGAGCGCTTGCTTTGCATGCGAGAGGTACTGGGATCGATGTTCGGGTCCTCCAATTCATTTGAACTTGATGGTAATATTTTCAACAAATCTCAATATTGACTATAGTTTTTGTCGAAGATAAGTATACCACTACTTCAGTTGGATCAGATTTTAAGAAATATTCAAAACACTGATTCAATTTCTGATTTTCTAATGCACTAACTAATCATTCTCTCAGCTCTGGAAGTCGGAACCCAAGAATAAACTAATTATTTTCTCAAAAGAAAACCTATGAGCCTGCTCTAATCGATGGAGAAGCTTGGAACTTGATGTCTCTTATTTAGATTATGACATTTTGATATACAGTTAGTATCACAGCAAATAAGGGGGACTATCTTACACGGTAGAGTGTTCACTTTGCATGGATAACATATCAGAACCGATGTTCTTTTCCTTCAAATCCTCTGATCCTGAATTCAAGGGTCTCCATTAAATTTGATAACCGACCATAACTCTCCCTCAAAAAAGATTTCGATGACGCCCTTTTAATTACCTATAGCTAAGATAACTTAAGACTTTCTACTGAATTTTTTGCTATTCTACGATATATATCACTAGAATGATCAGCAGGAGTTTTCTTTCACATTGTACTTTACCAACTTTAGATGCGAAAGGAAAGAGATCATTGCCCTGGTACTAAAATT
This sequence comes from Pelagia noctiluca, assembly GCA_963924455.1. NCBI lineage: Eukaryota > Metazoa > Cnidaria > Scyphozoa > Semaeostomeae > Pelagiidae > Pelagia > Pelagia noctiluca. The sequence goes on from OZ004318.1 coordinate 6,397,663, forward strand.
CTTTAAATCTATTCAACGGCTTTCATATGATTTCTTAAGATTGCCAGGTCTTTTTTCAAAGATGAATCTTTGTTTTCTTTCTACTTAATAAAGTGCCTTGAAAAATACAACTGTTTTATTAAAATCTTTATAGAAAAGTAAATGAATTACCTATAAAGAAATAAATAAGGGGGACTAGCTCACATGGTAGAGCGCTCGCTTAGCATACGAGAGGTACCGGGATCGATGCCCGGGTCCTCTAGTCCATGTAATATAGCTCTAGGCTTCAGATCAAAGACTGTGGAGGGACGGAGTTTCTGCTCAGAAAGAAATCTTTGATCTAGCTAACTTTCATCAAACGTCTTAACAAATCATAAAGTATCTTTAAATCATTGATGTTTTACTGGCTGAATAGCAGCCCAAACAAGAAAGGGAATTATCTTTACTTTAAACCTGCTCAATTCAGATGATAGATATATTGACATGGATTGCTGAGTTTGTAAATCTATATTTAGCTTGGTGCTTTAACATAAATCTAATTGTTACCAAGATTTTCAAAACAAAATGAAAGTTTTTCTTCCAGTGGATAAAATACTGTGCAAAATAAAAACTTTTATTTTTATAGTTAAATTCGAATTGAAGATATCTTACTAAAGAGATAGTTCAATTAGATATCATGGGGACTAGCTCACATGGTAGAGCGCTCGCTTTGCATGCGAGAGGTACTGGGATCGATGCCCGGGTCCTCCAATTCATTTGAACTTGATGGTAATATTTTCAACAAATCTCAATATTGACTATAGTTTTTGTTGAAGAGAAGTATGTAACTACTTCAGTTGGATCAATTTTAAGAAATATTCAAAACACTGATTCAATTTCTGATTTTCTAATGCACTAACTAATCATTCTCTCAGCTCTGGAAGTCTCAACCCAAGAATAAACTAATTATTTTTCTCAAAAGTAAACCTATGAGCCTGCTCTACTCGAGGAAAAGCTTGGAACTTGATGTCTTTTATTTAGATTATGACATTTTGATATAGAGTTAGTATCACAGCATATAAGGGGGACTATCTTACACGGTAGAGTGTTCACTTTGCATGGATAACGTACCAGAACCAATGTTCTTTTCCTTCAAATCCTCTGATCCCGAATTAAGGGTTTCTATTATGTTTGATAACCGACCATAACTCTCCCTAAAAAAAGATATCAATGACGCCCTTTTAATAACCTATAGCTAAGATAACTTAAGACTTTCTACTGAATTTTTTGTTATTCTACGATATATATCACTAGAATGATCAGCTGGAGTTTTGTTTCACATTGTACTTTACCAACTTCAGATGCAAAAGAAAAGAGATAATTGCCCTGGTACTCAAATTCTTTATATCTATTCAATGGCTTTCATATGATTTCTGAAGATTGCCAAGTCTTTTTTCAAAGATGAATCTTTGTTTTCTTTCTACTTAATAAAGTGCCTTGAAAAATACAACTGTTTTATCAAAATCTTTATACAAAATTAAACGAATTACCAATAAAGGCATATGGGGGACTAGCTCACATGGTAGAGCGCTCGCTTAGCATGCGAGAGGTACCGGGATCGATGCCCGGGTCCTCAATTTCATTTAATCTAGCTCTAGGCTTTTGTTCAAAGACTGTGGAGGGACGGAGTTTGCGCTCAGAAAGAAATCTTTGATCTAGCTTACTTTCATCAAACGTTTTAACAAATCAAAAAGTATCTTTCAATCATTGATGTTTTAGTTGCTGAATAGCAGCTTAAACAAGAAAGGAAATTATCTTTACTTTAAACCTGCTCAATTCAGATGATAAGTTTTTCTTCCAGTCGAAAAGATACTGTGCAAAATTCAAAACTCTTATTTTTATAGTTAAATTCGAATTGAAGACATCTTACTAAAGAGATAGCTCAATAAGATATCAGGGGGACTACCTCACATAGTAGAGCGCTTGCTTTGCATGCGAGAGGTACTGGGATCGAGGCCCGGGTCCTCCAATTCATTTGAACTTGATAGTAAAATTTTCAACGAATCTCAATATTGACTATAGTTTTTGTCGAAGAGAAGTATATCACTACTTCAGTTGGATCAGATTTTAAGAAATATTCAAAACACTGATTCAATTTCTGATTTTCTAATGCACTAACTAATCATTCTCTCAGCTCTGGAAGTCTGAACCCAAGAATAAACTAATTATTTTCTCAAAAGTAAACCTATGAGCCTGCTCTACTCGAGGAAAAGCTTGGAACTTGATGTCTTTTATTTACATTATGACATTTTGATATACATTTAGTATCACAGCATATAAGTGGGACTATCTTACACGGTAGAGTGTTCACTTTGCATGGATAACGTACCAGAACGGATGTTCTTTTCCTTCAAATCCTCTGATCCCGAATTAAGGGTTTCCATTATGTTTGATAACCGACCATAACTCTCCCTAAAAAAAGATATCAATGACGCCCTTTTAATAACCTATAGCTAAGATAACTTAAGACTTTCTACTGAATTTTTTGTTATTCTACGATATATATCACTAGAATGATCAGCTGGAGTTTTGTTTCACATTGTACTTTACCAACTTCAGATGCAAAAGAAAAGAGATAACTGCCCTGGTACTCAAAGTCTTTATATCTATTCAATGGCTTTCATATGATTTCTGAAGATTGCCAAGTCTTTTTTCAAAGATGAATCTTTGTTTTCTTTCTACTTAATAAAGTGCCTTGAAAAATACATTTGTTTTATTAAAATCTTTATAGAAAATTAAACGAATTACCAATAAAGACATAAGGGGGACTAGCTCACATGGTAGAGTGTCGCATTGCATGCGAGAGGTACCGGGATCGATGCCTGGGTCATCCAGTTCATTTAATCTAGCTCTAGGCTTTTGTTCAAAGACTGTGGAGGGACGGAGTTTCCGCTCAAAAAGAAATCTTTGATCTAGCTTACTTTCATCAAACGTCTTAACAAATCATAAAGTATCTTTAAATCATTGATCTTTTACTTGCTGAATAGCAGCCCAAACAAGAAAGGGAATTATCTTTACTTAAAACCTGCTCAATTCGAATGATAGATATATTGACATGGATTGCTGAGTTTGCAAATCTATATTTAGCTTGGTGCTTTAACATAAATCTAATAATCACCAAGATCTCCCCAACAAAATGAAAGTTTTTCTTCCAGTCGAGAATATACAATGCAAATTTCAAAACTCTTATTTTTATAGTTAAATTAGAATGGAAGATATCTTACTAAAGAGATAGCTCAATTAGATATCAAGGGGACTAGCTCACATGGTAGAGCGCTCGCTTCGCATGCGAGAGGTACTGGGATCAATGCCCGGGTCCTCCAATTTATTTGAACTTGATGGTAATATTTTCAACAAATCTCAATATTGACTATAGTTTTTGTCGAAGAGAAGTATATCACTACTTAAGTTGGATCAGATTTTAAGAAATATTCAAAACACTGATTCAATTTCTGATTTTCTAATGCACTAACTAATCTTTCTCTCAGCTCTGGAAGTCTGAACCCAAGAATAAACTAATTATTTTCTCAAAAGTAAACCTATAAGCCTGCTCTAATCGAGGAAAAGCTTGGAACTTGATGTTTTTATTTAGATTATTGACATTTTGATATATAGTTAGTGTCACAGCATATGAGGGGGACTATCTTACACGGTAGAGTGTTCACTTTGCATGGATAACGTACCAGAACGGATGTTCTTTTCCTTCAAATCCTTTGATCCCGAATTAAGGGTTTCAATTATGTTTGATAACCGACCATAACTCTCCCTCAAAAAAGATATCAATGACGCCCTTTTAATAATCAATACCTAAGATAACTTAAGACTTTCTACTGAATTTTTTGTTATTCTACGATATATATCTCTAGAATGATCAGCAGGAGTTTTGTTTCACATTGTACTTTACCAACTTTAGATGCAAAAGGAAAGAGATAATTGCCCTGGTTTTGATATTCTTTATATCTATTCAACGGCTTTCATATGATTTCTGAAGATTGCCAAGTCTTTTTTCAAAGATGAATCTTTGTTTTCTTTCTACTTAATAAAGTGCCTTGATATAAACAACTCTTTTATTATAATCTTTATAGAAAATTAAACAAATTAACCATAACGACATAAGGGGGACTAGCTCACATGGTAGAGCGCTCATTTAGCATGCGAGAGGTACCGGGATCGATGCCCGGGTCCTCAAGCTCATTTAATCTAGCTTTAGGCTTTTGTCCAAAGAGTGTGGAGGGACGGAGTTTCCGCTCAGAAATAAAACTTTGATCTAGCTTACTTTCATCAAACGTCTTAACAAATCATAAAGTATCTTTAAATCATTGATGTTTTACTTGCTGAATAGCAGCTCAAACAAGAAAGGGAATTATCTTTACTTTAAACCTGCTCAATTCAGATGATAAGTTTTTCTTCCAGTCGAGAAGATACTGTGCAAAATTCAAAACTCTTATTTTTATAGTTTAATTCGAATTGAAGATATCTTACTAAAGAGATAGCTCAATTAGATATCAGGGGGACTACCTCACATGGTAGAGCGCTTGCTTTGCATGCGAGAGGTACTGGGATCGAGGCCCGCGTCCTCCAATTCATTTGAACTTGATAGTAAAATTTTCAAAGAATCTCAATATTGACTATAGTTTTTGTCGAAGAGAAGTATATCACTACTTCAGTTGGATCAGATTTTAAGAAATATTCAAAACACTGATTCAATTTCTGATTTTCTAATGCAGTAACTAATCATTCTCTCAGCTCTGGAAGTCTGAACCCAAGAATAAACTAATTATTTTCTCATAAGTAAACCTATAAGCCTGCTCAAATCGAGAAAAAGCTTGGAACATGATGTCTCTTATTTAGATTATTGGCATTTAGATATAGAGTTAGTATCACAGCATATAAGGGGGACCTATTACACGGTAGAGTGTTTACTTTGCATGCATATCGTACCAGAACCGATGTTCTTTTCCTTCAAATCCTCTGATCCCGAATTCAAGGGTCTCCATCATGTTTGACAACCGACCATAACTCTCCCTCAAAAAAGATATCGATGACGCCCTTTTGATAACCAATAGCTAAGATAACTTAAGACTTTCTACTGAATGTTTTGTTATTGTACGATATATATCACTGGAATGATCAGCAGGAGTTTTGTTTCACATTGTACTTTACCAACTTTAGATGCAAAAGGAAAGAGATAATTGCCCTGGTACTGATATTCTTTATATCTATTCAACGGCATTCATATGATTTCTGAAGATTGCCAAGTCTTTTTTCAAAGATGAATCTTTGTTTTCTTTCTACTTAATAAAGTGCCTTGAAAAATACAACTGTGTTATTAAAATCTTTATAGAAAATTAAACGAATTACCAATAAGGACATGAGGGGGACTAGCTCACATGGTAGAGCGCTCGCTTAGCATGCGAGAGGTACCGGGATCGATGCCCGGGTCCTCCAGTTCATTTAATCTAGCTCTAGGCTTTTATTCAAAGACTGTGGAGGGACGGAGTTTCCGCTCAGAAAGAAATCAATGATCTAGCTTACTTTCATCAAACGTCTTAACAAATCATAAAGTATCTTTAAATCATTGATCTTTTACTTGCTGAATAGCAGCCCAAACAAGAAAGGGAACTATCTTTACTTTAAACCTGCTCAATTCAGATGTTAAGTTTTTCTTTCAGGCAGTAGAGTGTTCACTTTGCATGGATATCGTACCAGAATCGATGTTCTTTTCCTTCAAATCCTCTGATCCCGAATTAAGGGTTTCCATTATATTTGATAACCGACCATAACTTTCCCTCAAACAAGATATCAATGACGCCCTTTTAATAATCAATACCTAAGATAATTTAAGACTTTCTACTGAATGTTTTGTTATTGTACGATATATATCACTAGAATGATCAGCAGGAGTTTTGTTTCACATTGTACTTTACCAACTTTAGATGCAAAAGGAAAGAGATAATTGCCCTGGTACTGATATTCTTTATATCTATTCAACGGCATTCATATGATTTCTGAAGATTGCCAAGTCTTTTTTCAAAGATGAATCTTTGTTTTCTTTCTACTTAATAAAGTGCCTTGAAAAATACAACTGTGTTATCAAAATCTTTATAGAAAATCAAACGAATAACCTATAAAGACATCAGGCTTTTGTTCAAAGACTGTGGAGGGACGGAGTTTTCGCTCAAAAAGAAATCTTTGATCTTGCTTACTTTCATCAAACGTCTTAACAAATCATAAAGTCTCTTTAAATCATTGATGTTTTACTTGCTGAATAGCAGCCCAAACAAGAAAGGGAATTATCTTTACTTTAAACCTGCTTAATTCGGATGATAGATATATTGGCATGGATTGCTAAGTTTGAGAATCTATATTTAGCTTGGTGCTTTAACATAAATCTAATAATCACCAAGATTTTCCCAAAAAAATGAAAGTTTTTCCTCCAGTCGAGAAGATACTGTGAAAAATTCAAAACTCTTATTTTTATAGTTAAATTCGAATTGAAGATATCTTACTAAAGAGATAGCTAAATTAGATATCAGGGGGACTAGCTCACATGGTAGAGCGCTCGCTTTGCATGCGAGAGGTACTGGGATCAATGCCCGGGTCCTCCAGTTCATTTGAACTTGATGGTAATATTTTCAACAAATCTCAATATTGACTATAGTTTTTGTCGAAGAGAAGTATATCACTACTTCAGTTGGATCAGATTTTAAGAAATATTCAAAACACTGATTCAATTTCTGATTTTCTAATGCAGTAACTAATCATTCTCTCAGCTCTGGAAGTCTGAACCCAAGAATAAACTAATTATTTTCTCATAAGTAAACTTATAAGCCTGCTCAAATCGAGAAAAAGCTTGGAACATGATGTCTCTGATTTAGATTATTGGCATTTAGATATAGAGTTAGTATCACAGCATATAAGGAGGACTATCTTACACGGTAGAGTGTTCACTTTGCATGGATATCGTACCAGAATCGATGTTCTTTTCTTTCAAATCCTCTGATCCCGAATTAAGGGTTTCCATTATATTTGATAACCGACCATAACTCTCCCTCAAAAAAGATATCGATGACGCCCTTTTGATAACCAATAGCTAAGATAACTTAAGACTTTCTACTGAATTTTTTGTTATTCTACGATATATATCACTTGAATGATCAGCAGGAGTTTTGTTTCACATTATACTTTACCAAATTTAGATGCAAAAGGAAAGAGATAATTGCCCTGGTACTCAAATTCTTTATATCTATTCAACGGCTTTTATATGATTTCTGAAGATTGCCAAGTCTTTTTTCAAAGATGAATCTTTGTTTTCTTTCTACTTAATAAAGTGCCTTGAAAAATACAATTGTGTTATTAAAATCTTTATAGAAAATTAAACGAATTACCAATAAAGACATAAGGGGAACTAGCTCACATTATAGAGCGCTCGCTTAGCATGCGAGAGGTACCGGGATCGATGCCCGGGTCCTCCAGTTCCTTTAATCTAGCTCTAGGCTTTTATTCAAAGACTGTGGAGGGACGGAGTTTTCGCTCAGAAAGAAATCTTTGATCTAGCTTACTTTCATCAAACGTCTTAACAAATCATAAAGTATCTTTAAATCATTGATCTTTTACTTGCTGAATAGCAGCCCGAACAAGAAAGGGAACTATCTTTACTTTAAACCTGCTCAATTCAGATGTTAAGTTTTTCTTTCAGGCAGTAGAGTGTTCACTTTGCATGGATATCGTACCAGAATCGATGTTCTTTTCCTTCAAATCCTCTGATCTCGAATTAAGGGTTTCCATTATATTTGATAACCGACCATAACTTTCCCTCAAACAAGATATCAATGACGCCCTTTTAATAATCAATACCTAAGATAATTTAAGACTTTCTACTGAATGTTTTGTTATTGTACGATATATATCACTAGAATGATCAGCAGGAGTTTTGTTTCACATTGTACTTTACCAACTTTAGATGCAAAAGGAAAGAGATAATTGCCCTGGTACTGATATTCTTTATATCTATTCAACGGCATTCATATGATTTCTGAAGATTGCCAAGTCTTTTTTCAAAGATGAATCTTTGTTTTCTTTCTACTTAATAAAGTGCCTTGAAAAATACAACTGTGTTATCAAAATCTTTAAAGAAAATTAAACGAATAACCTATAAAGACATCAGGCTTTTGTTCAAAGACTGTGGAGGGACGGAGTTTTCGCTCAAAAAGAAATCTTTGATCTTGCTTACTTTCATCAAACGTCTTAACAAATCATAAAGTATCTTTAAATCATTGATGTTTTACTTGCTGAATAGCAGCCCAAACAAGAAAGGGAATTATCTTTACTTTAAACCTGCTTCATTCGGATGATAGATATATTGGCATGGATTGCTAAGTTTGAGAATCTATATTTAGCTTGGTGCTTTAACATAAATCTAATAATCACCAAGATTTTCCCAAAAAAATGAAAGTTTTTCCTCCAGTCGAGAAGATACTGTGAACAATTCAAAACTCTTATTTTTATAGTTAAATTCGAATTGAAGATATCTTACTAAAGAGATAGCTAAATTAGATATAAGGGGGACTAGCTCACATGGTAGAGCGCTCGCTTTGCATGCGAGAGGTACTGGGATCAATGCCCGGGTCCTCCAGTTCATTTGAACTTGATGGTAATATTTTCAACAAATCTCAATATTGACTATAGTTTTTGTCGAAGAGAAGTATATCACTACTTCAGTTGGATCAGATTTTAAGAAATATTCAAAACACTGATTCAATTTCTGATTTTCTAATGCAGTAACTAATCATTCTCTCAGCTCTGGAAGTCTGAACCCAAGAATAAACTAATTATTTTCTCATAAGTAAACTTATAAGCCTGCTCAAATCGAGAAAAAGCTTGGAACATGATGTCTCTGATTTAGATTATTGGCATTTAGATATAGAGTTAGTATCACAGCATATAAGGAGGACTATCTTACACGGTAGAGTGTTCACTTTGCATGGATATCGTACCAGAATCGATGTTCTTTTCCTTCAAATACTCTGATCCCGAATTAAGGGTTTCCATTATATTTGATAACCGACCATAACTCTCCCTCAAAAAAGATATGGATGACGCCCTTTTGATAACCAATAGCTAAGATAACTTAAGACTTTCTACTGAATTTTTTGTTATTCTACGATATATATCACTAGAATGATCAGCAGGAGTTTTGTTTCACATTGTACTTTACCAAATTTAGATAAAAAAGGAAAGAGATAATTGCCCTGGTACTGATATTCTTTATATCTATTCAACGGCTTTCATATGATTTGTGAAGATTGCCAAGTCTTTTTTCAAAGATGAATCTTTGTTTTCTTTCTACTTAATAAAGTGCCTTGAAAAATACAATTGTGTTATTAAAATCTTTATAGAAAATTAAACGAATTACCAATAAAGACATAAGGGGAACTAGCTCACATTATAGAGCGCTCGCTTAGCATGCGAGAGGTACCAGGATCGATGCCCGGGTCCTCCAGTTCATTTAATCTAGCTCTAGGCTTTTGTTCAAAGACTGTGGAGGGACGGAGTTTCCGCTCAGAAAGAAATCTTTGATCTATTTTACTTTCATCAAACGTCTTAACAAATCATAAAGTATCTTTAAATCATTGATCTTTTAATTGCTGAATAGCAGCCCAAACAAGAAAGGGAATTATCTTAACTTTAAACCTGCTCAATTCAGATGTTAAGTTTTTCTTTCAGGCGAGAAGATACTGTGCAAAATTCAAAACTCTTATTTTTATAGTTTAATTCGAATTGAAGATATCTTACTAAAGAGATAGCTCAATTAGATATCAGGGGGACTAGCTCACATGGTAGAGCGCTCGCTTCGCATGCGAGAGGTACTGGGATCGATGCCCGGGTCCTCCAATTCATTTGAACTTGATGGTAATATTTTCAACAAATCTCAATATTGACTATAGTTTTTGTTGAAGAGAAGTATGTAACTACTTCAGTTGGATCAGATTTTGAAGAATATTCAAAACACTGATTCAATTTCTGATTTTCTAATGCACTAACTAATCATTCTCTCAGCTCTGGAAGTCTGAACCCAAGAATAAACTAATTATTTCCTCAAAAGTAAACCTATGAGCCTGCTCTAATCGAGGAAAAACTTGGAACTTGATGTCTTATATTTAAATTATGGCATTTTGATATAGAGTTAGTATCACAGCATATAAGGGTGACTATCTTACACGGTAGTGTCTTCACATTGCATGGATAACGTACGAGAACCGATGTTCTTTTCCTTCAAATCCTCTGATCCCAAATTCAAAGGTCTCCATTATGTTTGATAACCGACCATAAATCTCCCTCAAAAAAGAAATTGATGATGCCCTTTCAATAACCAATAGCTAAGATAACTTAAGACTTCCTACTAAATTTTTTGTTATTCTACGATATATATCACTAGAATGATCAGCAGGAGTTTTGTTTCACATTGTACTTTACCAACTTTAGATGCAAAAGGAAAGAGATAATTGCCCTGGTACTGATATTCTTTATATCTATTCAACGGCTTTCATATGATTTGTGAAGATTGCCAAGTCTTTTTTCAAAGATGAATCTTTGTTTTCTTTCTACTAAATAAAGTGCCTTGAAAAATACATTTGTTTTATTAAAATCTTTATAGAAAATTAAACGAATTACCAATAAAGACATAAGGGGGACTAGCTCACATGGTAGAGCGCTCGCTTAGCATGCCAAAGGTACCGGGATCGATGCCCGGGTCCTCCAGTTCACTTAATCTAGCTCTAGGCTTCTGTTCAAAGACTGTGGAGGGACGGAGTTTCCGCTCAGAAAGAAATCTTTGATCTAGCTTACTTTCATCAAACGTCTTAACAAATCATAAAGTATCTTTAAATCATTGATCTTTTAATTGCTGAATAGCAGCCCAAACAAGAAAGGGAACTATCTTTACTTTAAACCTGCTCAATTCAGATGTTAAGTTTTTCTTCCGGTCGAGAAGATACTGTGCAAAATTCAAAACTCTTATTTTTATAGTTTAATTCGAATTGAAGATATCTTACTAAAGAGATAGCTCAATTAGATATCAGGGGGACTAGCTCACATGGTAGAGCGCTCGCTTCGCATGCGAGAGGTACTGGGATCGATGCCCTGATCCTCCAATTCATTTGAACTTGATGGTAATATTTTCAACAAATCTCAATATTGAATATAGTTTTTGTCGAAGAGAAGTATGTAACTACTTCAGTTGGATCAGATTTTGAGGAATATTCAAAACACTGATTCAATTTCTGATTTTCTAATGCACTAACTAATCATTCTCTCAGCTCTGGAAGTCTGAACCCAAGAATAAACTAATTATTTCCTCAAAAGTAAACCTATGAGCCTGCTCTAATCGAGGAAAAGCTTGGAACTTGATGTCTTTTATTTAAATTATGATATCTTGATATAGAGTTAGAATCACAGCATATAAGGGCGACTATCTTACACGGTAGTGTCTTCACATTGCATGGATAACGTACCAGAACCGATGTTCTTTTCCTTCAAATCCTCTTATCCCAAATTCAAAGGTCTCCATTATGTTTGATAACCGACAATAAATCTCCCTCAAAAAGAAATTGATGACGCCCTTTTAATAACCAATAGCTAAGATAACTTAAGACTTTCTACTGAATTTTTTGTTATTCTACGATATATATCACTAGAATGATCAGCAGGAGTTTTGTTTCACATTGTACTTTACCAACTTTAGGTGCAAAAGGAAAGAGATAATTGCCCTCTTACTGATATTCTTTATATCTATTCAACGGCTTTCATATGATTTGTGAAGATTGCCAAGTCTTTTTTCAAAGATGAATCTTTGTTTTCTTTCTACTTAATAAAGTGCCTTGAAAAATACATTTGTTTTATTAAAATCTTTATAGAAAATTAAACAAATTACCAATTAAGACATAAGGGGGACTAGCTCACATGGTAGAGCGCTTGCTTAGCATGCGAGAGGTACCGGGATCGATGCCCGCGTCCTCCAGTTCTTTAATCTAGCTCTAGGCTTTTGTTCAAAGACTGTGGAGGGACGGAGTTTTCGCTCAGAAAGAAATCTTTGATCTAGCTTCCTTTCATCAAACGTCTTCATAAATCATAAAGTTTCTTAAAATCATTGATGTTTTACTGGCTGAATAGCAGCCCAAACAAGAAAGGGAATTATCTTTACTTTACACCTGCTCAATTCAGATCTTAAGTTTTTCTTCCAGGCGAGAAGATACTGTGCAAATTTCAAAACTATTATTTTTATAATTTAATTCGAATTGAAGATATCTCACTAAAGAGATAGCTCAATTAGATATCAGTGGCCCTAGCTCACATGGTAGAGCGCTGGCTTCGCATGCGCAAGGTACTGGGATCGATGCCCGGGTCCTCCAATTCATTTGAACTTGATGGTAATATTTTCAAAAAATCTCAATATTGACTATAGGTTTTGTCGAAGAGAAGTAGATAACTACTTCAGTTGGATCAGATTTTCAGAAATATTCAAAACACTGATTCAATTTCTGATTTTCTAATGCACTAACTAATCATTCTCTCAGCTCTGGAAGTCTGAACCCAAGAATAAACTAATTATTTCCTCAAAAGTAAACCTATGAGCCTGCTCTACTCGAGGAAAAGCTTGGAACTTGATGTCTTTTATTTAGATTATGACATTTTGATATAGACTTAGTATCACAGCATATAAGGGGGACTATCTTACACGGTAGAGTGTTCACTTTGCATGGATATCGTACCAGAACCAATGTTCTTTTCCTTCAAATCCTCTGATCCCAAATTCAAGGGTCTCCATTATGTTTGATAACTGACCATAAATCTCCCTCAAAAAAGAAATTGATGACGCCCTTTTAATAACCAATGGCCAAGATAACTTAAGACTTTCTACTGTGAATTTTTTGTTATTGTACGATATAAATCACTAGAATGATCAGCAGGAGTCTTTTTTCACATTGTACTTTAGCAACTTTAGTTGCAAAAGGAAAGAGATAATTGCCCTGGTACTGATATTCTTTATATCTATTCAACGGCTTTCATATGATTTCTGAAGATTGCCAAGTCTTTTTTCAAAGATGAATCTTTGTTTTCTTTCTACTAAATAAAGTGCCTTGAAAAATACATTTGTTTTATTAAAATCTTTATAGAAAATTAAACAAATTACCAATAAAGACATAAGGGGGACTAGCTCACATGGTAGAGCGCTTGCTTAGCATGCGAGAGGTACCGGGATCGATGCCCGCGTCCTCCAGTTCTTTAATCTAGCTCTAGGCTTTTGTTCAAAGACTGTGGAGGGACGGAGTTTTCGCTCAGAAAGAAATCTTTGATCTAGCTTCCTTTCATCAAACGTCTTCATAAATCATAAAGTTTCTTAAAATCATTGATGTTTTACTGGCTGAATAGCAGCCCAAACAAGAAAGGGAATTATCTTTACTTTACACCTGCTCAATTCAGATCTTAAGTTTTTCTTCCAGGCGAGAAGATACTGTGCAAATTTCAAAACTATTATTTTTATAATTTAATTCGAATTGAAGATATCTTACTAAAGAGATAGCTCAATTAGATATCAGTGGCCCTAGCTCACATGGTAGAGCGCTGGCTTCGCATGCGCAAGGTACTGGGATCGATGCCCGGGTCCTCCAATTCATTTGAACTTGATGGTAATATTTTCAAAAAATCTCAATATTGACTATAGGTTTTGTCGAAGAGAAGTAGATAACTACTTCAGTTGGATCAGATTTTCAGAAATATTCAAAACACTGATTCAATTTCTGATTTTCTAATGCACTAACTAATCATTCTCTCAGCTCTGGAAGTCTGAACCCAAGAATAAACTAATTATTTCCTCAAAAGTAAACCTATGAGCCTGCTCTACTCGAGGAAAAGCTTGGAACTTGATGTCTTTTATTTAGATTATGACATTTTGATATAGACTTAGTATCACAGCATATAAGGGGGACTATCTTACACGGTAGAGTGTTCACTTTGCATGGATATCGTACCAGAACCAATGCTCTTTTCCTTCAAATCCTCTGATCCCAAATTCAAGGGTCTCCATTATGTTTGATAACTGACCATAAATCTCCCTCAAAAAAGAAATTGATGACGCCCTTTTAATAACCAATGGCCAAGATAACTTAAGACTTTCTACTGTGAATTTTTTGTTATTGTACGATATAAATCACTAGAATGATCAGCAGGAGTCTTTTTTCACATTGTACTTTAGCAACTTTAGATGCAAAAGGAAAGAGATAATTGCCCTGGTACTGATATTCTTTATATCTATTCAACGGCTTTCATATGATTTCTGAAGATTGCCAAGTCTTTTTTCAAAGATGAATCTTTGTTTTCTTTCTACTAAATAAAGTGCCTTGAAAAATACATTTGTTTTATTAAAATCTTTATAGAAAATTAAACAAATTACCAATAAAGACATAAGGGGGACTAGCTCACATGGTAGAGCGCTCGCTTAGCATGCGAGAGGTACCGGGATCGATGCCCGTGTCCTCCAGTTCATTTAATCTAGCTCTAGGCTTTTGTTCAAAGACTTTGGAGGGACGGAGTTTTCGCTCAGAAAGAAATCTTTGATCTAGCTTACTTTCATCAAACGTCTTAACAAATCATAAAGTATCTTTAAATCATTGATCTTTTACTTGCTGAATAGCAGCCTAAACAAGAAAGGGAATTATCTTTACTTTAAACTTGCTCAATTCAGATGTTAAGTTTTTCTTTCAGGCGAGAAGATACTGTGCAAAATTCAAAACTCTTATTTTTATAGTTTAATTCGAATTGAAGATATCTTACTAAAGAGATAGCTCAATTAGATATGAGGGGGACTAGCTCACATGGTAGAGCGCTCGCTTCGCATGCGAGAGGTACTGGAATCGATGCCCGGGTCCTCCAATTCATTTGAACTTGATGGTAATATTTTCAACAAATCTCAACATTGACTATAGTTTTTGTTGAAGAGAAGTATATCACTACTTCAGTTGGATCAGATTTTTAGAAATATTCAAAACACCGATTCAATTTCTGATTTTCTAATGCACTAACTAATAAATTCTCTCAGCTCTGGAAGTCTGAACCCAAGAATAAACTAATTATTTTCTCAAAAATAAACCTATGCGCCTGCTCTACTCGAGGAAAAGCTTGGAACTTGATGTATTTTATTTAGATTATGACATTTTGATATAGAGTTAGTATCACAGCATATAAGGGGGACTATCTTACGCGGTAGAGTGTTCACTTTGCATGGATAACGTACCAGAACCGATGTTCTTTTCCTTCAAATCCTCTGATCCCGAATTAAGGGTTTCCATTATGTTTGATAACCGACCATAAATCTCCCTCAAAAAAGATATCAATGACGCCCTTTTAATAATCAATACCTAAGATAACTTAAGACTCTCTACTGAATTTTTTGTTATTCCACGATATATATCACTAGAATGATCAGCAGGAGTTTTTTTTCACATTGTACTTTACCAACTTTAGATGCAAAAGGAAAGAGATAATTGCTCTGGTACTCAAATTCTTTATATCTATTCAACGCCTTTCATATGATTTGTGAAGATTGCCAAGTCTTTTTTCAAAGATGAATCTTTGTTTTCTTTCTACTTAATAAAGTGCCTTGAAAAATACATTTCTTTTATTAAAATCTTTATAGAAAATTAAACGAATTACCAATAAAGACATCAGGGGGACTAGCTCACATGGTGGAGTGCTCGCTTAGCATGCGAGAGGTACCAGGATCGATGCCCGGGTCCTCCAGTTCATTTAATCTAGCTCTAGGCTTTTGTTCAAAGACTGTGGAGGGACGGAGTCTCCGCTCAGAAAGAAATCTTTGATCTAGCTTACTTTCATCAAACGTCTTAACAAATCATAAAGTATCTTTAAATCATTGATCTTTTACTTGCTGAATAGCAGCCCAAACAAGAAAGGGAATTATCTTTACTTTAAACCTGCTCAATTCAGATGTTAAGTTTTTCTTCCAGTCGAGAAGATACTCTGCAAAATTCAAAACTCTTATTTTTATAGTTTAATTCGAATTGAAGATATCTTACTAAAGAGATAGCTCAATTAGATATCAGGGGGACTAGCTAACATAGTAGAGCGCTCGCTTCGCATGCGAGAGGTACTGGGATCGATGCCCGGGTCCTCCAATTCATTTGAACTTGATGGTAATATTTTCAACAAATCTAAACATTGACTATAGTTTTTGTTGAAGAGAAGTATATCACTACTTCAGTTGGATCAGATTTTTAGAAATATTCAAAACACCGATTCAATTTCTGATTTTCTAATGCACTAACTAATAAATTCTCTCAGCTCTGGAAGTCTGAACTCAAGAATAAACTAATTATTTTCTCAAAAGTAAACCTATGCGCCTGCTCTACTCGAGGAAAAGCTTGGAACTTGATGTCTTTTATTTAGATTATGACATTTTGATATAGAGTTAGTATCACAGCATATAAGGGGGACTATCTTACACGGTAGAGTGTTCACTTTGCATGGATAACGTACCAGAACCGATGTTCTTTTCCTTCAAATCCTCTGATCCCG
Organism: Pelagia noctiluca; assembly: GCA_963924455.1. NCBI lineage: Eukaryota > Metazoa > Cnidaria > Scyphozoa > Semaeostomeae > Pelagiidae > Pelagia > Pelagia noctiluca. The sequence continues at coordinate 6,414,271 of OZ004318.1, forward strand.
AATTAAGGGTTTCCATTATGTTTGATAACCGACCATAACTCTCCCTCAAAAAAGATATCAATGACGCCCTTTTAATAATCAATACCTAAGATAACTTAAGACTCTCTACTGAATTTTTTGTTATTCCACGATATATATCACTAGAATGATCAGCAGGAGTTTTTTTTCACATTGTACTTTACCAACTTTAGATGCAAAAGGAAAGAGATAATTGCTCTGGTACTCAAATTCTTTATATCTATTCAACGGCTTTCATATGATTTGTGAAGATTGCCAAGTCTTTTTTCAAAGATGAATCTTTGTTTTCTTTCTACTTAATAAAGTGCCTTGAAAAATACATTTCTTTTATTAAAATCTTTATAGAAAATTAAACGAATTACCAATAAAGACATCAGGGGGACTAGCTCACATGGTGGAGTGCTCGCTTAGCATGCGAGAGGTACCAGGATCGATGCCCGGGTCCTCCAGTTCATTTAATCTAGCTCTAGGCTTTTGTTCAAAGACTGTGGAGGGACGGAGTTTCCGCTCAGAAAGAAATCTTTGATCTAGCTTACTTTCATCAAACGTCTTAACAAATCATAAAGTATCTTTAAATCATTGATCTTTTACTTGCTGAATAGCAGCCCAAACAAGAAAGGGAATTATCTTTACTTTAAACCTGCTCAATTCAGATGTTAAGTTTTTCTTCCAGTCGAGAAGATACTGTGCAAAATTCAAAACTCTTATTTTTATAGTTTAATTCGAATTGAAGATATCTTACTAAAGAGATAGCTCAATTAGATATCAGGGGGACTAGCTAACATAGTAGAGCGCTCGCTTCGCATGCGAGAGGTACTGGGATCGATGCCCGGGTCCTCCAATTCATTTGAACTTGATGGTAATATTTTCAACAAATCTCAACATTGACTATAGTTTTTGTTGAAGAGAAGTATATCACTACTTCAGTTGGATCAGATTTTTAGAAATATTCAAAACACCGATTCAATTTCTGATTTTCTAATGCACTAACTAATAAATTCTCTCAGCTCTGGAAGTCTGAACCCAAGAATAAACTGATTATTTTCTCAAAAGTAAACCTATGCGCCTGCTCTACTCGAGGAAAAGCTTGGAACTTGATGTCTTTTATTTAGATTATGACATTTTGATGTAGAGTTAGTATCACAGCATATGAGGGGGACTATCTTACACGGTAGAGTGTTCACTTTGCATGGATAACGTACCAGAACCGATGTTCTTTTCCTTCAAATCCTCTGATCACGAATTAAGGGTTTCCATTATGTTTGATAACCGACCATAACTCTCCCTCAAAAAAGATATCAATGACGCCCTTTTAATAATCAATACCTAAGATAACTTAAGACTCTCTACTGAATTTTTTGTTATTCCACGATATATATCACTAGAATGATCAGCAGGAGTTTTTTTCACATTGTACTTTACCAACTTTAGATGCAAAAGGAAAGAGATAATTGCTCTGGTACTCAAATTCTTTATATCTATTCAACAGCTTTCATATGATTTGTGAAGATTGCCAAGTCTTTTTTCAAAGATGAATCTTTGTTTTCTTTCTACTTAATAAAGTGCCTTGAAAAATACATTTCTTTTATTAAAATCTTTATAGAAAATTAAACGAATTACCAATAAAGACATCAGGGGGACTAGCTCACATGGTGGAGTGCTCGCTTAGCATGCGAGAGGTACCAGGATCGATGCCCGGGTCCTCCAGTTCATTTAATCTAGCTCTAGGCTTTTGTTCAAAGACTGTGGAGGGACGGAGTTTCCGCTCAGAAAGAAATCTTTGATCTAGCTTACTTTCATCAAACGTCTTAACAAATCATAAAGTATCTTTAAATCATTGATCTTTTACTTGCTGAATAGCAGCCCAAACAAGAAAGGGAATTATCTTTACTTTAAACCTGCTCAATTCAGATGTTAAGTTTTTCTTCCAGTCGAGAAGATACTGTGCAAAATTCAAAACTCTTATTTTTATAGTTTAATTCGAATTGAAGATATCTTACTAAAGAGATAGCTCAATTAGATATCAGGGGGACTAGCTCACATAGTAGAGCGCTCGCTTCGCATGCGAGAGGTACTGGGATCGATGCCCGGGTCCTCCAATTCATTTGAACTTGATGGTAATATTTTCAACAAATCTCAATATTGACTATAGTTTTTGTCGAAGAGAAGTATCTCACTACTTCAGTTGGATCAGATTTTAAGAAATATTCAAAACACTGATTCAATTTCTGATTTTCTAATGCACTAACTAATCATTCTCTCAGCTCTGGAAGTCTGAACCCAAGAATAAATTAATTATTTTCTCAAAAGTAAACCTATATGCCTGCTCTAATCGAGGAAAAGCTTGGAACTTGATGTTTTTTATTTAGATTATTGACATTTTGATAAAGAGTTAGTGTCACAGCATATAAGGGGGAGTATCCTACAAGGTAGAGTGTTTACTTTGCATGGATATCGTACCAGAACCGATGTTCTTTTCCTTCAAATCCTCTGATCCCGAATTCAAGGGTCTCTATCATGTTTTATAACCGACCATAACTCTCCCTCAAAAAAGATATCGATGACGCCCTTTTAATAACCTATAGCTAAGATAACTTAAGACTTTCTACTGAATTTTTTGTTATTCTACAATGTATATCACTAGAATGATCAGCTGGAGTTTTGTTTCACATTGTACTTTACCAACTTCAGATGCAAAAGGAAAGAGATTATTGCCCTGGTACTCAAATTCTTTATATTTTTTCAACGGCTTTCATATGATTTCTGAAGATTGCCAAGTCTTTTTTCAAAGATGAATCTTTGTTTTCTTTCTACTTAATAAAGTGCCTTGAAAAATACAACTGTTTTATTAAAATCTTTATAGAAATTTAAACAAATTACCAATAAAGACATAAGGGGGACTAGCTCACATGGTAGAGCGCTAGCTTAGCATGCGAGGGGTACCGGGATCAATGCCCGGGTCCTCCAGTTCATTTAATCTAGCTCTAGGCTTTTGTTGAAAGACTGTTGAGGGACGGAGTTTTCACTCAGAAAGAAATCTTTGATCTAGCTTCCTTTCATCAAACGTCTTAACAAATCACAAATTCTCTTTAAATCATTGATGTTTTACTGGCTGAATAGCAGCCCAAACAAGAAAAGGAATTATCTTTACTTTAAACCTGCTCAATTCAGATGTTAAGTTTTTCTTTCAGGCGAGAAAATACTGTGCAAAATTCAAAACTCATAATTTTATAGTTTAATTCGAATTGTAGATATCTTACTAAAGAGATAGCTCCATTAGATATTAGTGGGACTAGCTCACATGGTAGAGCGCTCGCTTCGCATGCGCGAGGTACTGGGATCGATGCCCGGGTCCTCCAATTCATTTGAACTTGATGGTAATATTTTCAACAAATCTCAATATTGACTATAGTTTTTGTCGAAGAGAAGTATATCACTACTTCAGTTGGATCAGATTTTAAGAAATATTCAAAACACTGATTCAATTTCTGATTTTCTAATGCACTAACAAATAAATTCTCTCAGCTCTGGAAGTCTGAACCCAAGAATAAACTAATTATTTTCTCAAAAGTAAACCTATGAGCCTGCTCTACTCGAGGAAAAGCTTGGAACTTGATGTCTTTTATTTAGATTATGACATTTTGATATAGACTTAGTATCACAGCAAATAAGGGGGACTATCTTACACGGTAAAGTGTTCACTCTGCATGGATATCGTACCAGAATCGATGTTCTTTTCCTTCAAATCCTCTGATCCCGAATTAAGGGTTTCAATTATATTTGATAACCGACCATAACTCTCCCTCAAAAAAGATATCAATGACGCCCTTTTAATAATCAATACCTAAGAAAACTTAAGACTTTCTACTGATTCTTCTGTTATTCTACGATATATATCACTAGAATGATTAGCAGGAGTTTTGTTTCACATTGTACTTTACCAACTTTAGATGCAAAAGGAAAGAGATAATTGCCCTGGTACTGATATTCTTTATATCTATTCAACGGCTTTCATATGATTTCTGAAGATTGCCAAGTCTTTTTTCAAAGATGAATCTTTGTTTTCTTTCTACTTAATAAAATGCCTTGAAAAATACAAATGTTTTATTAAAATCTTGATAGAAAATTAAACGAATTACGAATAAAGACATAAGGGGGACTAGCTCACATGGTAGAGTGCTCGCTTAGCATGCGAGAGGTACCGGGATCGACGCCCGGGTCCTCCAGTTCATTTAATCTAGCTCTAGGCTTTTGTTCAAAGACTGTGGAGGGACGGAGTTTCCGCTCAGAAAGAAATCTTTGATCTAGCTTACTTTCATCAAACGTCTTAACAAATCATAAAGTATCTTTAAATCATTGATCTTTTACTTGCTGAATAGCAGCCCAAACAAGAAAGGGAATTATCTTTACTTTAAACCTGCTCAATTCAGATGTTAAGTTTCTTCCAGTCGAGAAGAGACTGTGCAAAATTCAAAACTCTTATTTTTATAGTTTAATTCGAATTGAAGATATCTTACTAAAGAGATAGCTCAATTAGATATCAGGGGGACTAGCTCACATGGTAGAGCGCTCGCTCCGCATGCGAGAGGTACTTGGATCGATGCCCGGATCCTCCAATTCATTTGAACTTGATGGTAATTTTTCAACAAATCTCAATATTGACTATAGTTTTTGTTGAAGAGAAGTATATCACTACTTCAGTTGGATCAGATTTTAAGAAATATTCAAAACACTGATTCAATTTCTGATTTACTAATGCACTAACTAATCATTCTCTCAGCTCTGGAAGTCTGAACCCAAGAATAAACTAATTATTTTCTCAAAAGTAAACCTATAAGCCTGCTCAAATCGAGAAAAAGCTTGGAACTTGATGTCTTTTATTTAGATTATGACATTTTGATATAGACTTAGTATCACAACATATAAGGGGGACTATCTTACACGGTAGAGTGTTCACTTTGCATGGATAACATACCAAAACCGATGTTCTTTTCCTTAAAATCCTCTGACCCCGAATTCAAGGGTCTCCATTATGTTTGACAACCGACCATAACTCTCCCTCAAAAAAGATATCGATGGCGCCCTTTTAATAACCAATAGCTAAGATAACTTAAGACTTTCTACTGAATTTTTTGTTATTCTACGATATATATCACTAGAATGATCAGCAGGAGTTTTGTTTCACATTGTACTTTACCAACTTTAGATGCAAAAGGAAAGAGATAATTGCCCTGGTCCTGATATTCTTTATATCTATTCAACGGCTTTCATTAGATTTCTGAAGATTGCCAAGTCTTTTTTCAAAGATGAATCTTTGTTTTCTTTCTACTTAATAAAGTGCCTTGAAAAATACAACTGTTTTATTAAAATCTTTATAAAAATTAAGCGAATTACCCATAAAGACATAAGGGAGACTAGATCACATGGTAGAGCGCTCGCTTAGCATGCGAGAAGTACGGGGATCGATGCCCGGGTCCTCCAGTTAATTTAATCTAGCTCTAGGCTTTTGTTCAAAGACTGTGGAGGGAAGGAGTTTTCGCTCAGAAAGAAATCTTTGATCTTGCTTACTTTCATCAAACATCTTAAAAAATCATAAAGTCTCTTTAAATCATTGATGTTTTACAGGCTGAATAGCAGCCCAACCAAGAAAGGGCATTATCTTTACTTTAAACCTGCTTAATTTTGATGATAGATATATTGACATGAATTGCTAAGTTTGCAAATCTATATTTAGCTTGGTGCTTTAACATAAATCTAATAATCACCAATATTTCCCCAACAAAATGAAAGTTTTTCTTCCAGTCGAGAAGATACTGTGCAAAATTCAAAACTCTTATTATTATAGTTAAATTTTAATTGAAGATTACTTACTAAAGAGATAGCTAACTTAGATATCAGGGGGACTAGCTCACATGGTAGAGCGCTCGCTTAGCATGCGAGAGATACCGGGATCGATGCCCGGGTCCTCCAGTTCATTTAATCTAGCTCTAGGCTTTTGTTCAAAGACTGTGGAGGGAAGGAGTTTTTGCTCAGCAAGAAATCTTTGATCTTGGTTACTTTCATCAAACGTCTTAAGAAATCATAAAGTCTCTTTAAATCATTGATGTTTTACCTGCTCAATAGCAGCCCAACCAAGAAAGGGAATTATCTTTACTTTAAACCTGCTCAATTCAGATGTTAAGTTTTTCTTCCAGGCGAAACGATACTGTGCAAAATTCAAAACTCTTATATTTATAGTTAAATTCGAATTGAAGATATCTTACTAAAGAGATAGCTCAATTAGATATCAGGGGGACTAGCTCACATGGTAGAGCGCCTGCTTTGCATGCGAGAGGTACTGGGACCGATGCCCGGGTCCTCCAATTCATTTCAATTTGATGGTAATATTTTCTCTAGGCTTTTGTTCAAAGACTGTGGAGGGACGGAGTTTCCGCTCAGAAAGAAATCTTTGATCTAGCTTACTTTCATCAAACGTCTTAACAAATCATAAAGTATCTTTAAATCATTGATCTTTTACTTGCTGAATAGCAGCCCAAACAAGAAAGGGAATTATCTTTACTTTAAACCTGCTCAATTCAGATGTTAAGTTTCTTCCAGTCGAGAAGAGACTGTGCAAAATTCAAAACTCTTATTTTTATAGTTTAATTCGAATTGAAGATATCTTACTAAAGAGATAGCTCAATTAGATATCAGGGGGACTAGCTCACATGGTAGAGCGCTCGCTTCGCATGCGAGAGGTACTGGGATCGATGCCCGGGTCCTCCAATTCATTTGAACTTGATGGTAATATTTTCAACAAATCTCAATATTGACTATAGTTTTTGTCGAAGAGAAGTATGTAACTACTTCAGTTGGATCAAATTTTGAGGAATATTCAAAACACTGATTCAATTTCTGATTTTCTAATGCACTAACTAATCATTCTCTGAGCTCTGGAAGTCTGAACCCAAGAATAAACTAATTATTTCCTCAAAAGTAAACCTATGAGCCTGCTCTAATCGAGGAAAAGCTTGGAACTTGATGTCTTATATTTAAATTATGGCATTTGGATATAGAGTTAGTATTACAGCATATAAGGGCGACTATCTTACACGGTAGTGTCTTCACATTGCATGGATAACGTACCAGAACCGATGTTCTTTTCCTTCAAATCCTCTTATCCCAAATTCAAAGCTCTCCATTATGTTTGATAACCGACAATAAATCTCCCTCAAAAAAGAAATTGATGACGCCCTTTTAATAACCAATAGCTAAGATAACTTAAGACTTTCTACTGAATTTTTTGTTATTCTACGATATATATCACTAGAATGATCAGCAGGAGTTTTGTTTCACATTGTACTTTACCAACTTTAGGTGCAAAAGGAAAGAGATAATTGCCCTCTTACTGATATTCTTTATATCTATTCAACGGCTTTCATATGATTTGTGAAGATTGCCAAGTCTTTTTTCAAAGATGAATCTTTGTTTTCTTTCTACTTAATAAAGTGCCTTGAAAAATACATTTGTTTTATTAAAATCTTTATAGAAAATTAAACAAATTACCAATGAAGACATAAGGGGGACTAGCTCACATGGTAGAGCGCTTGCTTAGCATGCGAGAGGTACCGGGATCGATGCCCGGGTCCTCCAGTTCTTTAATCTAGCTCTAGGCTTTTGTTCAAAGACTGTGGAGGGACGGAGTTTTCGCTCAGAAAGAAATCTTTGATCTAGCTTACTTTCATCAAACGTCTTAACAAATCATGAAGTATCTTTAAATCATTGATATTTTACTTGCTGAATAGCAGCCCAAACAAGAAAGGGAATTTTCTTTACTTTAAACCTGCTCAATTCAGATGATAAGTTTTTCTTCCAGTCCAGAAGATACTGTGCAAAATTCAAAACTCTTATTATTATAGTTAAATTCGAATTGAAGATATCTTACTAAAGAGATAGTTAAATTAGATATCAGGGGGACTAGCTCCGGGGTAGAGCGCTCGCTTTGCATGCGAGAGGTACTGGGATCGATGCCCGGGTCCTCCAATTTATTTGAACTTGATGGTAATATTTTCAACAAATCTCAATATTGACTATTGTTTTTGTCGAAGAGAAGTATATCACTACTTCAGTTGGATCAGATTTTAAGAAATAATCAAAACACTGATTCAATTTCTGATTCTCTAATGCACTAACTAATCATTCTCTCAGCTCTGGAAGTCTCAACCCAAGAATAAACTAATTATTTTCTCAAAAGTAAACCTATAAGCCTGCTCTAATCGAGGAAAAGCTTGGAACATGATGTCTTTTATTTAGATAATTGACATTTTCATATAGAGTTATTATCACATATGTAAGGGGGACTAGCTTAAACAGTATAGTGTTCACTTAGCATGCATAACATACCAGAACCGATGTTCTTGTCCTTCCAATCGTCGGATCCCAAATTGAAGGGTCTCCATCATGTTTGATAACCGACGATAACTCTTCCTGAAAAAAGATATTGATGACCCTCTTTTAATAACCAATAGCTAAGATATCTTAAGACTTTTTACTGAATTTTTCGTTATTCTACGATATATATCACTAGAATGATCAGCAGGAGTTTTGTTCCACATTGTACTTTACCAACTTTAAATGCAAAAGGAAAGAGATCATTGCCCTGGTACTCAAATTCTTTATATCTATTCAACGGCTTTCATATGATTTGTGAAGATTGCCAAGTCTTTTTTCAAAGATCAATCTTTGTTTTCTTTCTATATAATAAAGTGCCTTGAAAAATACAACTGTGTTATTAAAATCTTAATAGAAAATTAAACGAATTACCAATAATGACATCAGGGGGACTAGCTAACATGGTAGAGCGCTCGCTTAGCATGCGAGAGGTACCGGGATCGATGCCCGGGTCCTCCATTTCATTTAATATAGCTCTAGGCATTTGTTCAAAGACTGTGGAGGGACAGAATTTTCGCTCAGAAAGAAATCTTTGATCTAGCTTCCTTTCATCAAACGTCTTAACAAATCATAAAGTTTCTTTAAATCATTGATGTTTTACTGGCTGAATAGCAGCCCAAACAAGAAAGGGAATTATCTTTACTTTAAACCTGCTCAATTCAGATGTTAAGTTTTTCTTCCAGGCGAGAAGATACTGTGCAAAAGTCAAAACTCTTATTTTTATAGTTTAATTCGAATTGAAGATATCTTACTAAAGAGATAGCTATATTAGATATCAGGGGGACTAGCTCACATGGTAGAGCGCTCGCTTCGCATGCGAGAGGTACTGGGATCGATGCCCGGGTGCTCCAATTCATTTGAACTTGATCGTAATATTTTCAATAAATCTCAATATTGACTATAGTTTTTGTCGAAGAGAAGTATATCACTACTTCAGTTGGATCAAATTTTAAAAAATATTCAAAACACTGATTCAATTTCTGATTTTCTAATGCACTAACTAATCATTCTTTCAGCTCTGGAAGTCTGAACCCAAGAATAAACTAATTATTTTCTCAAAAGTAAACCTATGAGCCTGCTCTAATCGAGCTCAGAAAGAAATCTTTGATCTAGCTTACTTTCATCAAGTGTCTAAACAAATCATAAAGTATCTTTAAATCATTGATGTTTTACTGGCAGAATAGCAGCCCAAACAAGAAAGGGAATTATCTTTACTTTAAACCTGCTCAATTCAGATGATAAGTTTTTCTTCCAGTCGAGAAGATACTGTGCAAAATTCAAAACTCTTATTTTTACAGTCAAATTCGAATTGAAGATATCTTACTAAAGAGATTGCTCAATTAGATATCAGAGGGACTAGCTCACATGATAGAGCGCTCGCTTTGCATGTGAGAGCTACTGGGATCGATGCCCGCGTCCTCCAATTCATTTTAATTTGATGGTAATATTTTCAACAAATCTCAATATTGACTATAGTTTTTGTCGAAGAGAAGTATATCACTATTCCAGTTGGATCAGATTTTAAGAAATATTCAAAACACTGATTCAATTTCTGATTTTCTAATGCCCTAACTAATCATTCTCTAAGCTCTGGTAATCTGAGCCCAAGAATAAACTAACTTTTTTGTCAAAAGTAAACCTATGAGTCTGCTCTTCTTGAGTAAAATCTTGGAACATGATGTCTTTTATTTAGATAATTGACATTTTCATATAGAGTTAGTATCACATATGTACGGGGGACTAGCTTAAACAGTATAGTGTTCACTTAGCATGCATAACATACCAGAACCGATGTTCTTGTCCTTCCAATCGTCGGATCCCAAATTCAAGGGTCTCCATCATGTTTGATAACCGACGATAACTCTTCCTGAAAAAAGATATTGATGACCCTCTTTTAATAACCAATAGCTAAGATATCTTAAGACTTTCTACTGAATTTTTCGTTATTCTACGATATATATCACTAGAATGATCAGCAGGAGTTCTGTTTCACATTGTACTTTACCAACTTTAGATGCAAAAGAAAAAGCAGATCATTGCCCTGGTACTCAAATTCTTTATATCTATTCAACGGCTTTCAGATGATTTGTGAAGATTGCCAAGTCTTTTTTCAAAGATGAAACTTTGTTTTCTTTCTACTTAATAAAGTGCCTTGAAAAGTACAACTCTTTTATTAAAATCTTTATAGAAAATTAAATGAATTACCCATAAAGACATAAGGGGGACTAGCTCTCATTGTAGAGCGCTCGCTTAGCACACGAGAGGTAGCGGGATCGATGCCTGGGTCCTCCAGTTCATTTAATCTAGCTCCAGGCTTTTGTTCAAAGAATGTGGAGGGACAGAGTTTCTGCTCAGAAAGAAATCTTTGATCTAGCTTACTTTCTTCAAACGTCTTAACAAATCATAAAGTATCTTTAAATCATTGATGTTTTACTTGCTGAACAGCAGCCCAAACAAGAAAGGGAATTATCTTTACTTTAAACCTGCTCAATTCAGATGTTAAGTTTTTCTTCCAGTCGAGAAGATACTGTGCAAAATTCAAAACTCTTATTTTTATAGTTTAATTCGAATTGAAGATATCTTACTAAAGAGATAGCTCAATTAGATATCAGGGGGACTAGCTTACTTGGTAGAACGCTCCCTTCGCATGCGAGAGGTACTGGGATCGATGCCCGGGTTCTCCAATTTATTTGAACTTGATGGTAATATTTTCAACAAATCTCAATATTGACTATAGTTTTTGTTGAAGAGAAGTATATCACTACTTCAGTTGGATCAGATTTTAAGAAATATTCAAAACACTGATTCAATTTCTGATTTTGTAATGCACTAACTAATCATTCTCTCAGCTCTGGAAGTTTGAACCCAAGAATAAACTAATTATTTTCTCAAAAGTAAACCTATGAGCCTGCTCTACTCGAGGAAAAGCTTGGAACTTGATTTCTTTTATTTAGATTAAGACATTTTGATATAGAGTTAGTATCATAGCATATAAGGGGGACTATCTTACACGGTAGAGTGTTCACTTTGCATGGATAACGTACCATAACGGATGTTCTTTTCTTTCAAATCCTCTGATCCCGAATTAAGGGTTTCCATCATGCTTGATAACCGACCATAAATCTCCCTCAAAAAAGATATCAATGACGCCCTTTTAATAATCAATACCTAAGATAACTTAAGACTTTCTACTGAATTTTTTGTTATTCTACGATATATATCACTAGAATGATCAGCAGGAGTTTTGTTTCACATTGTACTTTACCAACTTTAGATGCAAAAGGAAAGAGATAATTGCTCTGGTACTCAAATTCTTTATATCTATTCAACGGCTTTCATATGATTTGTGAAGATTGCCAAGTTTTTTTTCAAAGATGAATCTTCGTTTTCTTTCTACTTAATAAAGTGCCTTGAAAAGAACAACTGTGTTATTAAAATCTTTATAGAAAATTAAACGAATTACCAATAAAGACATCAGGGGGACTAGCTCACATGGTAGAGCGCTCGCTTAGCATACGAGAGTACCGGGATCGATGCCCGGGTCCTCCAGCTCATTTAATCTAGCTCTAGGCTTTTGTTCAAAGACTGTGGAGGGACGGAGTTTCTGCTCAGAAAGAAATCTTTGATCTAGCTTACTTTCATCAAACGTCTAAACAAATCATAAAGTATCTTTAAATCATTGATGTTTTACTGGCAGAATAGCAGCCCAAACAAGAAAGGGAATTATCTTTACTTTAAACCTGCTCAATTCAGATGATAAGTTTTTCTTCCAGTCGAGAAGATACTGTGCAAAATTCAAAACTCTTATTTTTATAGTTAAATTCGAATTGAAGATATCTTACTAAAGAGATAGCTCAATTAGATATCAGGGGGACTAGCTTACTTGGTAGAACGCTCCCTTCGCATGCGAGAGATACTGGGATCGATGCCCGGGTCCTCCAATTTATTTGAACTTGATGGTAATATTTTCAACAAATCTCAATATTGACTATAGTTTTTGTTGAAGAGAAGTATATCACTACTTCAGTTGGATCAGATTTTAAGAAATATTCAAAACACTGATTCAATTTCTGATTTTGTAATGCACTAACTAATCATTCTCTCAGCTCTGGAAGTTTGAACCCAAGAATAAACTAATTATTTTCTCAAAAGTAAACCTATGAGCCTGCTCTACTCGAGGAAAAGCTTGGAACTTGATGTGTTTTATTTAGATTATGACATTTTGATATAGAGTTAGTATCACAGCATATAAGGGGGACTATCTTACACGGTAGAGTGTTCACTTTGCATGGATATCGTACCAGAATCGATGTTCTTTTCCTTCAAATCATCTGATCCCGAATTAAGGGTATCCATTCTATTTGATAACCGACCATAACTCTCCCTCAAAAAAGATATCAATGACGCCCTTTTAATAATCAATACCTAAGATAACTTAAGACTTTCTACTGAATTTTTTGTTATTCTACGATATATATCACTAGAATGATCAGCAGGAGTTTTATTTCACATTGTACTTTACCAACTTTAGATGCAAAAGGAAAGAGATAATTGCTCTGGTACTCTAGTTCTTTATATCTATTCAACGGCTTTCATATGATTTATGAAGATTGCCAAGTCTTTTTTCAAAGATGAATTTTTGTTTTCTTTCTACTTAATAAAGTGCCTTGAAAAATACAACTGTGTTATTAAAATCTTTATAGAAAGTTAAACGAATTGTCAATAAAGACATCAGGGGGTTTAGCTCACATGGTAGAGCGCTCGTTTAGCATGCGAGAGGTACCGGGATCGATGCCCGGGTCCTCCAGTTCATTTAATCTAGCTCTAGCCTTTTGTTAAAAGACTGTGGAGGGACGGAGTTTCCGCTCAGAAAGAAATCTTTGATTTAGCTTACTTTAATCAAACGTCTTAACAAATCATAAAGTATCTTTAAATCATTGATCTTTTACTTGCTGAATAGCAGCCCAAACAAGAAAGGGAATTTTCTTTACATTAAACCTGCTTAATTCAGATGTTAAGTTTTTCTTCCAGTCGAGAAGATACTGTGCAAAATTCAAAACTCTTATTTTTATAGTTTAATTCGAATTGAAAATATCTTACTAAAGAGATAGCTCAATTAGATATCAGGGGGAGTAGCTCACATGGTAGAGCGCTCGCTTTGCATGCGAGAGGTACTGGGATCGATGCCCGGGTCCTCCAATTCATTTGAACTTGATAGTAATATTTTCAACAAATCTCAATATTGACTATAGTTTTTTTCGAAGAGAAGTAAATCACTACTTCAGATAGATCAGATTTTAAGAAATATTCAAAACACTGATTCAAATTCTGATTTTCTAATGCACTAACTAATCATTCTCTCAGCTCTGGAAGTCTGAACCCAAGAATAAACTAATTATTTTCTCAAAAGTAAACCTATAAGCCTGCTCATATCGAGGAAAAGCTTGGAACTTGATATTTTTTATTAAATATATGACATTTTGATATAGAGTTAATATTACAGCATATAAGGGGAATATCTTACACGGTAGAGTCTTAACTTTGCATGGATAACGTACCAGAACCGATGTTCTTTTCCTTCCAATCCTCTGATCTCGAATTCAAGGGTCTCCATCATGTTTGACAACCGACCATAACTCTCCTTCAAAAAAGATATCGATGACGCCCTTTTAATAACCAATAGCTAAGATAACTTAAGACTTTCTACTGAATTGTTTGTTATTCTACGATATATATCACTAGAATGATCAGCAGGAGTTTTGTTTCACATTGTACTTTACCAACTTTAGATGCAAAAGGAAAGAGATAATTGCCCTGGTACTCAAATTCTTTATATCTATTCAGCAGCTTTCATATAATTTCTGAAGATTGCCAAGTCTTTTTTCAAAGATTAATCTTTGTTTTCTTTCTACTTAATAAAGTGCCTTGAAAAAAACAACTGTTTTATTAAAATCTTTATACAAAATTAAACAAATTACCAATAAAGACATAAGGGGGACTAGCTCACATCGTAGAGCGCTCGCTTAGCATGCGAGAGGTACCGGGATCGATGCTCGGGTCCTCCAGTTCATTTAATCTAGCTCTAGGCTTTTGTTCAAAGACTGTGGAGGGACGGAGTTTTCGCTCAGAAAGAAATCTTTGATCCAGCTTACTTTCATCAAACGTCTTAACAAATCATAAAGTTTCTTAAAATCATTGATGTTTTACTGGCTTAATAGCAACCCAAGCAAGAAAGGGAATTATCTTTATTTTAAACCTGCTCAATTCAGATGTTAAGTTTTTCTTCCAGGCGAGAAGATACTGTGCAAAATTCAAAACTCTTATTTTTAAAGTTAAATTCGAATTGAAGACATCTTACTAAAGAGATAGCTCAATTAGATATCAGGGGGACTAGCTCACATGGTAGAGAGCTCGCATTGTATGCGAGAGGTATTGGGATCGATGCCCGGGTCCTCCAATTCATTTGAACTTGATGGTAATATTTTCAACAAATCTCGATATTGACTATAGTTTTTGTCAAAGAGAAGTATATCACTACTTCAGTTGGATCAGATTTTAAGAAATATTCAAAACACTGATTCAATTTCTGATTTTCTAATGCACTAACTAATCATTCTCTGAGCTCTGGAAGTCTGAACCAAAGAATAAACTAATTATTTTCTCAAAAGTAAACCTATAAGTCTGCTCTAATAGAGGAAAAGCTTGGAACTTGATGTTTTTTTTTTTAGATTATTGACATTTTGATATATAGTTAGTGTCACAGCATATAAGGGGGACTATCTTACACGGTAGAGTGTTCACTTTGCATGGATATCGCACCTGAACCGATGTTCTTTTCCTTCAAATCCTCTGATCCCGATTTCAAGGGTCTCCATTATGTTTGATAAGCGACCATAACTCTCCCTCAAAAAAGATATCGATGACGCCCTTTTAATAACCTATAGCTAAGATAACTTAAGACTTTCTACTGAATGTTTCGTTATTCTATGATATATATCAGGAGAATTATCAGCAGGAGTTTTGTTTCACATTGTATTTTACCAACTTTAGATGCAAAAGGAAAGAGATAATTTCCCTGGTACTCAAATTCATTATATCTATTCAACGGCTTTCATATGATTTGTGAAGATTGCCAAGTCTTTTTTCGAAGATGAATCTTTGTTTTCTTTCTACTTAATAACGTGCCTTGAAAAAAACAACTCTTTTATTAAAATCTTTACACAAAATTAAACAAATTAACCATAAAGACATAAGGGGGACTAGCTCACATGGTAGAGCGCTTGCTTAGCATGCGAGAGGTACCAGGATCGATGCCTGGGTCCTCCAGCTAATTTAATCTAGCTCTAGGCTTTTGTTCAAAGACTGTGGAGGGACGGAGTTTCCGCTCAGAAATAAATCATTGACCTAGCTTACTTTCATCAAACGTCTTGTCATAAAGTATCTTTAAATCATTGATGTTTTACTTGCTGAATAGCAGCCCGAACAAGAAAGGGAATTATCTTTATTTTAAACATGCTCATTCAGATGATGAATTTTATTTCCAGTCGAGAAGATACTGTGCAAAATTCAAAACTCTTATTTTTATAGTTAAATTCGAAATGAAGATATCTTACTAAAGAGATAGCTCAATTAGATATCAGGGTGACTAGCTCACATGGTAGAGCGCTCGCTTTGCAAGCGAGAGGTACTGGGATCGATGCCCGGGTCCTGCAATTGATTTGAACTTGATGGTAATATTTTCAACAAATCTCGATATTGACTATAGTTTTTGTCAAAGAGAAGTATATCACTACTTCAGTTGGATCAGATTTTAACAAATATTCAAAACACTGATTCGATTTCTGATTTTCTAATGCACTAACTAATCGTTCTCTCAGCTATGGATGTCTGACCCCAAGAATAAACTAATTATTTTCTCAAAAGTAAACCTTTAAGCCTGCTCTTATCGAGGAAAAGCTTGGAACTTGATATTTTTTATTTAATATATGACATTTTGATATAGAGTTAATATTACAGCATATAAGGGGACTATCTTACACGGTAGAGTGTTCACTTTGCATGGATAACGTACCAGAACCGATGTTCTTTTCCTTCAAATCCTCTGATCTCGAATTCAAGGGTCTCCATCATGTTTGACAACCGACCATAACTCTCCTTCAAAAAAGATATCGATGACGCCCTTTTAATAACCAATAGCTAAGATAACTTAAGACTTTCTACTGAATTTTTTGTTATTCTACGATATATATCACTAGAATGATCAGCAGGAGTTTTGTTTCACATTTTACTTTACCAACTTTAGATGCAAAAGGAAAGAGATAATTGCCCTGGTACTGATATTCTTTATATCTATTCAACGGCTTTCATATGATTTCTGAAGATTGCCAAGTCTTTTTTCAAAAATGAATCTTTGTTTTCTTTCTACTTAATAAAGTGCCTTGAAAAATACAACTGTTTTATTAAAATCTTTATAAAAAATTAAGCGAATTACCCATAAAGACATAAGGGGGACTAGCTCACATGGTAGAGCACTCGCTTAGCATGCGAGAGGTACTGGGATCGATGCCTGCGTCCTCCAGTTCATTCAATCTAGCTCTAGACTTTTGTTCAAAGACTGTGGAGGGACGGAGTTTTCGCTCAGAAAGAAATCTTTGATCTTGCTTACTTTCATCAAACGTCTTAACAAATCATAAAGTCTCTTTAAATCATTGATGTTTTATTTGCTGAATAGCAGCCGAACCAAGAAAGGGAATTATCTTTACTGTAAGCCTGCTTAATTCGGATGATAGATATATTGACATGGATTGCTAAGTTTGCAAATCTATATTTAGGTTGGTGCTTTATCATAAATCTAATAATCACCAAGATTTCCCCAACAAAATGAAAGTTTTTCTTCCAGTCGAGAAGATACTGTGCAAAATTAAAAACTCTTTTTTTTATAGTCAAATTCGAATTGAAGATATCTTACTAAAGAGATAGCTAAATTAGATATCAGGGGGACTAGCTCACATGGTAGAGCACTCGCTTTGCATGAGAGAGGTACTGGGATCGATGCCCGGGTCCTCCAATTCATTTGAACTTGATGGTAATATTTTCAACAAATCTCGATATTGACTATAGTTTTTGTCAAAGAGAAGTATATCACTACTTCAGTTTGATCAGATTTTAAGAAATATTCAAAACACTGATTCAATTTTTGATTTTCTATTGCACTAACTAATCATTCTCTGAGCTCTGGAAGTCTGAACCCAAGAATAAACTAATTATTTTCTCACAATGAAACCTATGAGCCTGCTCTAATCGAGGAAAAGCTTGGAACTTGATGTCTTTTTTTTTAGATTATGACATTTTGATATAGAATTAGTATCACAACATATAAGGGGGACTATCTTACACGGTAGATTGTTCACTTTACATGGATAACATACCAAAACCGATGTTCTTTTCCTTAAAATCCTCTGATCCCGAATTCAAGGGTCTCCATTATGTTTGATAACCGACCATAACTCTCCTTCAAAAAAGATATCGATGACGCCCTTTTAATAACCAATAGCTAAGATAACTTAAGACTTTCTACTGAATTTTTTGTTATTCTACGATATATATCACTTGAATGATCAGCTGTTGTTTTGTTCCACATTGTACTTTACCAACTTTAGATGCAAAAGGAAAGAGATCATTGCCCTGCTACTCGAATTCTTTATATCTATTCAACGGCTTTCATATGATATCTGAAGATTGCCAAGTCTTTTTTCAAAGATTAATCTTTGTTTTCTCTCAACTTAATAAAGTGCCTTGAAAAAAACAACGGTTTTATTCAAATCTTTATAAAAAATTAAACAAATTAACATTGAAGACATAAGGGGGACTAGCTTACATAGTAGAGCGCTCGCTTGGCATGCGAGAACTACCGGGATCGATGCGCGGGTCCTCCAGCTCATTTAATCTAGCTCTAGGCTTATCTTCAAAGACTGTTGAGGAACAGAGTTTCTGCTCAGAACAAAATCTTTGATCTAGCTTACTTTCATCAAACGTCTTAACAAATCATAAAGTATCTTTAAATTACTGATGTTTTAGTGGCTGAATAGCAGCCCAAACAAGAAAGGGAATAATCTTTACTTTAAACCTGCTCAATTCAGATGATAAGTTTTTCTTCCAGTCGAGAAGATACTGTGCAAAATTCAAAACTCTTATTTTTAAAGTTAAATTCGAATTGAAGACATCTTACTAAAGAGATAGCTTAATTAGATATCAGGGGGACTAGCTCACATGGTAGAGCGCTCGCCTTGCATGCGAGAGGTACTGGGATCGATGCCCGGGTCCTCCAATTCATTTGAACTTGATGGTAATATTTTCAACAAATCTCAATATTGACTATAGTTTTTATCGAAGAGAAGTATATCACTACTTCAGTTGGATCAGATTTTGAGGAATATTCAAAACACTGATTCAATTTCTGGCTTTCTAATGCACTATATAATCATTCCCTAAGCTCTGGAAGTCGGAACCCAAGAATAAACTAATTATTTTCTCAAAAGTAAACCTATGAGCTTGCTCTAATCGATGGAAAAGCTTGGAACTTGATGTCTTTTATTTAGATTATGACATTTTGATATAGAGTTAGTATCACAGCATATCAGGGGGACTATCTTTTACGGTAGAGTGTTCACTTTGCATGGATAACGTACCAGAACCAATATTCTTTTCCTTCAAATCTTCTGATCCCGAATTCAAGGGTCTCCATTATGTTTGATAACCGACCATAACTCTCCCTCAAAAAAAGATATCGATGACGCCCTTTTAATAAGAAATAGCTGAGATAACTTAAGACTTTCTACTGAATTTGTTGTTATTCTACGATATATATCACTAGAACGATCAGCAGGAGTTTTGTTTCACATTGTACTTTACCAACTTTAGATGCAAAAGGAAAGAGATGATTGCTCTGGTACTCAAATTCTTTATATCTATTCAACGGCTTTCATATGATTTGTGAAGATTGCCAAGTCTTTTTTCAAAGATGAATCTTTGTTTTCTTTCTACTTAATAATGTGCCTTGAAAAATACAACTGTGTTATTAAAATCTTTATAGAAAATTGAACGAATTACCAATAAAGACATCAAGGGGACTAGCTCACATGGTAGAGCGCTCGCTTAGCATGCGAGGGGTACCGGGATCGATGCCCGGGTCCTCCAGTTCATTTAATCTAGCTCTAGGCTTTTGTTCAAAGACTGTGGAGGGACGGAGTTGCCGCTCAGAATGAAATCTTTGATCTAGCTTACTTTAATCAAACGTCTTAACAAATCATAAAGTATCTTTAAATCATTGATCTTTTACTTGCTGAATAGCAGCCCAAACAAGAAAGGGAATTAGCTTTACATTAAACCTGCTCAATTCAGATGTTAAGTTTTTCTTCCAGTCGAGAAGATACTGTGCAAAATTCAAATCTCTTATTTTTATAGTTTAATTCGATTGAAAATATCTTAATTGTACATTGTACTTTACATACTTTAGATGCAAAAGGAAAGAGATAATTGCTCTGGTACTCTAGTTCTTTATATCTATTCAACGGCTTTCATATGATTTATGAAGATTGCCAAGTCTTTTTTCAAAGATGAATTTTTGTTTTCTTTCTACTTAATAAAGTGCCTTGAAAAATACAACTGTGTTATTAAAATCTTTATAGAAAGTTAAACGAATTGTCAATAAAGACATCAGGGGGTTTAGCTCACATGGTAGAGCGCTCGTTTAGCATGCGAGAGGTACCGGGATCGATGCCCGGGTCCTCCAGTTCATTTAATCTAGCTCTAGCCTTTTGTTAAAAGACTGTGGAGGGACGGAGTTTCCGCTCAGAAAGAAATCTTTGATTTAGCTTACTTTAATCAAACGTCTTAACAAATCAGAAAGTATCTTTAAATCATTGATCTTTTACTTGCTGAATAGCAGCCCAAACAAGAAAGGGAATTTTCTTTACATTAAACCTGCTTAATTCAGATGTTAAGTTTTTCTTCCAGACGAGAAGATACTGTGCAAAATTCAAAACTCTTATTTTTATAGTTTAATTCGAATTGAAAATATCTTACTAAAGAGATAGCTCAATTAGATATCAGGGGGAGTAGCTCACATGGTAGAGCGCTCGCTTTGCATGCGAGAGGTACTGGGATCGATGCCTGGGTCCTCCAATTCATTTGAACTTGATAGTAATATTTTCAACAAATCTCAATATTGACTATAGTTTTTTTCGAAGAGAAGTATATCACTACTTCAGATAGATCAGATTTTAAGAAATATTCAAAACACTGATTCAAATTCTGATTTTCTAATGCACTAACTAATCATTCTCTCAGCTCTGGAAGTCTGAACCCAAGAATAAACTAATTTTTTTCTCAAAAGTAAACCTATAAGCCTGCTCATATCGAGGAAAAGCTTGGAATTTGATATTTTTTATTAAATATATGACATTTTGATATAGAGTTAATATTACAGCATATAAGGGGAATATCTTACACGGTAGAGTCTTAACTTTGCATGGATAACGTACCAGAACCGATGTTCTTTTCCTTCCAATCCTCTGATCTCGAATTCAAGGGTCTCCATCATGTTTGACAACCGACCATAACTCTCCTTCAAAAAAGATATCGATGACGCCCTTTTAATAACCAATAGCTAAGATAACTTAAGACTTTCTACTGAATTGTTTGTTATTCTACGATATATATCATTAGAATGATCAGCAGGAGTTTTGTTTCACATTGTACTTTACCAACTTTAGATGCAAAAGGAAAGAGATAATTGCCCTGGTACTCAAATTCTTTATATCTATTCAGCAGCTTTCATATAATTTCTGAAGATTGCCAAGTCTTTTTTCAAAGATTAATCTTTGTTTTCTTTCTACTTAATAAAGTGCCTTGAAAAAAACAACTGTTTTATTAAAATCTTTATACAAAATTAAACAAATTACCAATAAAGACATAAGGGGGACTAGCTCACATCGTAGAGCGCTCGCTTAGCATGCGAGAGGTACCGGGATCGATGCTCGGGTCCTCCAGTTCATTTAATCTAGCTCTAGGCTTTTGTTCAAAGACTGTGGAGGGACGGAGTTTTCGCTCAGAAAGAAATCTTTGATCCAGCTTACTTTCATCAAACGTCTTAACAAATCATAAAGTTTCTTAAAATCATTGATGTTTTACTGGCTTAATAGCAACCCAAGCAAGAAAGGGAATTATCTTTATTTTAAACCTGCTCAATTCAGATGTTAAGTTTTTCTTCCAGGCGAGAAGATACTGTGCAAAATTCAAAACTCTTATTTTTAAAGTTAAATTCGAATTGAAGACATCTTACTAAAGAGATAGCTCAATTAGATATCAGGGGGACTAGCTCACATGGTAGAGAGCTCGCATTGTATGCGAGAGGTATTGGGATCGATGCCCGGGTCCTCCAATTCATTTGAACTTGATGGTAATATTTTCAACAAATCTCGATATTGACTATTGTTTTTGTCAAAGAGAAGTATATCACTACTTCAGTTGGATCAGATTTTAAGAAATATTCAAAACACTGATTCAATTTCTGATTTTCTAATGCACTAACTAATCATTCTCTGAGCTCTGGAAGTCTGAACCCAAGAATAAACTAATTATTTTCTCAAAAGTAAACCTATAAGTCTGCTCTAATAGAGGAAAAGCTTGGAACTTGATGTTTTTTTTTTTAGATTATTGACATTTTGATATATAGTTAGTGTCACAGCATATAAGGGGGACTATCTTACACGGTAGAGTGTTCACTTTGCATGGATATCGCACCTGAACCGATGTTCTTTTCCTTAAAATCCTCTGATCCCGAATTCAAGGGTCTCCATTATGTTTGATAACCGACCATAACTCTCCTTCAAAAAAGATATCGATGACGCCCTTTTAATAACCAATAGCTAAGATAACTTAAGACTTTCTACTGAATTTTTTGTTATTCTACGATATATATCACTTGAATGATCAGCTGTTGTTTTGTTCCACATTGTACTTTACCAACTTTAGATGCAAAAGGAAAGAGATCATTGCCCTGCTACTCGAATTCTTTATATCTATTCAACGGCTTTCATATGATATCTGAAGATTGCCAAGTCTTTTTTCAAAGATTAATCTTTGTTTTCTCTCAACTTAATAAAGTGCCTTGAAAAAAACAACGGTTTTATTCAAATCTTTATAAAAAATTAAACAAATCAACATTGAAGACATAAGGGGGACTAGCTTACATAGTAGAGCGCTCGCTTGGCATGCGAGAACTACCGGGATCGATGCGCGGGTCCTCCAGCTCATTTAATCTAGCTCTAGGCTTATCTTCAAAGACTGTTGAGGAACAGAGTTTCTGCTCAGAAAAAAATCTTTGATCTAGCTTACTTTCATCAAACGTCTTAACAAATCATAAAGTATCTTTAAATTACTGATGTTTTAGTGGCTGAATAGCAGCCCAAACAAGAAAGGGAATAATCTTTACTTTAAACCTGCTCAATTCAGATGATAAGTTTTTCTTCCAGTCGAGAAGATACTGTGCAAAATTCAAAACTCTTATTTTTAAAGTTAAATTCGAATTGAAGACATCTTACTAAAGAGATAGCTTAATTAGATATCAGGGGGACTAGCTCACATGGTAGAGCGCTCGCCTTGCATGCGAGAGGTACTGGGATCGATGCCCGGGTCCTCCAATTCATTTGAACTTGATGGTAATATTTTCAACAAATCTCAATATTGACTATAGTTTTTATCGAAGAGAAGTATATCACTACTTCAGTTGGATCAGATTTTAAGGAATATTCAAAACACTGATTCAATTTCTGGCTTTCTAATGCACTAACTAATCATTCTCTCAGCTCTGGAAGTCGGAACCCAAGAATAAACTAATTATTTTCTCAAAAGTAAACCTATGAGCTTGCTCTAATCGATGGAAAAGCTTGGAACTTGATGTCTTTTATTTAGATTATGACATTTTGATATAGAGTTAGTATCACAGCATATCAGGGGGACTATCTTTTACGGTAGAGTGTTCACTTTGCATGGATAACGTACCAGAACCAATATTCTTTTCCTTCAAATCTTCTGATCCCGAATTCAAGGGTCTCCATTATGTTTGATAACCGACCATAACTCTCCCTCAAAAAAAGATATCGATGACGCCCTTTTAATAAGAAATAGCTGAGATAACTTAAGACTTTCTACTGGATTTGTTGTTATTCTACGATATATATCACTAGAACGATCAGCAGGAGTTTTGTTTCACATTGTACTTTACCAACTTTAGATGCAAAAGGAAAGAGATGATTGCTCTGGTACTCAAATTCTTTATATCTATTCAACGGCTTTCATATGATTTGTGAAGATTGCCAAGTCTTTTTTCAAAGATGAATCTTTGTTTTCTTTCTACTTAATAATGTGCCTTGAAAAATACAACTGTGTTATTAAAATCTTTATAGAAAATTGAACGAATTACCAATAAAGACATCAAGGGGACTAGCTCACATGGTAGAGCGCTCGCTTAGCATGCGAGGGGTACCGGGATCGATGCCCGGGTCCTCCAGTTCATTTAATCTAGCTCTAGGCTTTTGTTCAAAGACTGTGGAGGGACGGAGTTGCCGCTCAGAAAGAAATCTTTGATCTAGCTTACCTTAATCAAACGTCTTAACAAATCATAAAGTATCTTTAAATCATTGATCTTTTACTTGCTGAATAGCAGCCCAAACAAGAAAGGGAATTAGCTTTACATTAAACCTGCTCAATTCAGATGTTAAGTTTTTCTTCCAGTCGAGAAGATACTGTGCAAAATTTAAAACTCTTATTTTTATAGTTTAATTCGATTGAAAATATCTTAATTGTACATTGTACTTTACATACTTTAGATGCAAAAGGAAAGAGATAATTGCTCTGGTACTCTAGTTCTTTATATCTATTCAACGGCTTTCATATGATTTATGAAGATTGCCAAGTCTTTTTTCAAAGATGAATTTTTGTTTTCTTTCTACTTAATAAAGTGCCTTGAAAAATACAACTGTGTTATTAAAATCTTTATAGAAAGTTAAACGAATTGTCAATAAAGACATCAGGGGGTTTAGCTCACATGGTAGAGCGCTCGTTTAGCATGCAAGAGGTACCGGGATCGATGCCCGGGTCCTCCAGTTCATTTAATCTAGCTCTAGCCTTTTGTTCAAAGACTGTGGAGGGACGGAGTTTCCGCTCAGAAAGAAATCTTTGATTTAGCTTACTTTAATCAAACGTCTTAACAAATCATAAAGTATCTTTAAATCATTTATCTTTTACTTGCTGAATAAAAGCCCAAACAAGAAAGGGAATTGTCTTTACATTAAACCTGCTTAATTCAGATGTTAAGTTTTTCTTCCAGTCGAGAAGATACTGTGCAAAATTCAAAACTCTTATTTTTATAGTTTAATTCGAATTGAAAATATCTTACTAAAGAGATAGCTCAATTAGATATCAGGGGGAGTAGCTCACATGGTAGAGCGCTCGCTTTGCATGCGAGAGGTACTGGGATCGATGCACGGATCCTCCAATTTATTTGAACTTGATGGTAATATTTTCAACAAATCTCAATATTGACTATAGTTTTTGTCGAAAAGAAGTATATCACTACTTCAGTTGGATCAGATTTTAAGAAATATTCAAAACACTGATTCAATTTCTGATTTTCTAATGCACTAACTAATTATTTTCTCAAAAGTAAACCTATGAGCCTGCTCTACTCGAGGAAAAGCTTGGAACTTGATGTCTTTTATTTAGATTATGACATTTTGATATAGAGTTAGTATCACAGCATATTAGGGGGACTATCTTACACGGTAGAGTGTTCACTTTGCATGGATAACGTACCAGAACAAATGTTCTTTTCCTTCAAATCCTCTGATCCCGAATTAAGGGTTTCCATTATGTTTAATAACCAACCATAACTCTCCCTCAAAAAAGATATCAATGACGCCCTTTTAATAATCAATACCTAAGATAACCTAAGACTTTCTACTGAATTTTTTGTTATTCTACGATATATATCACTAGAACGATCAGCAGGAGTTTTGTTTCACATTGTACTTTACCAACTTTAGATGCAAAAGGAAAGAAATGATTGCTCTGGTACTCAAATTCTTTATATCTATTAAACGGCTTTCATATGATTTGTGAAGATTGCAAAGTCTTTTTTCAAAGATGAATTTTCGTTTTCTTTCTACTTAATAAAGTGCCTTGAAAAATACAACTGTGTTACAATAATCTTTATAGAAAATTAAACGAATTACCAATAAAGACATCAGGGGGACTAGCTCATATGGTAGAGCGCTCGCTTAGCATGCGAGAGGTACCGGGATCGATGCCCGGGTCCTCCAGTTCATTTAATCTAGCTCTAGGCTTTTGTTCAAAGACTGTGGAGGGACGGAGTTTCCGCTCAGAAATAAATCATTGACCTAGCTTACTTTCATCAAACGTCTTGTCATAAAGTATCTTTAAATCATTGATGTTTTACTTGCTGAATAGCAGCCCGAACAAGAAAGGGAATTATCTTTATTTTAAACATGCTCAATTCAGATGATAAGTTTTTGTTTCAGTCGAGAAGATACTGTGCAAAATTTAAAACTCTTATTTTAATAGTTAAATTCGAATTGAAGATATCTTACTAAAGAGATAGCTCAATTAGATATCAGGGGGACTAGCTCACATGGTAGAGCGCTCGCTTTGCATGCGAGAGGTACTGGAATCGATGCCCGGGTCCTCCAATTGATTTGAACTTGATGGTAATATTTTCAACAAATCGCGATATTGACTATAGTTTTTGTAAAAGAGAAGTATATCACTACTTCAGTTGGATCAGATTTTAAGAAATATTCAAAACACTGATTCGATTTCTGATTTTCTAATGCACTAACTAATCGTTCTCTCAGCTATGGATGTCTGAACCCAAGAATAAACTAATTATTTTCTCAAAAGTAAACCTATAAGCCTGCTCATATCGAGGAAAAGCTTGGAACTTGATATTTTTTATTTAATATATGACATTTTGATATAGAGTTAATATTACAGCATATAAGGGGACTATCTTACACGGTAGAGTGTTAACTTTGCATGGATAACGTACCAGAACCGATGTTCTTTTCCTTCAAATCCTCTGATCTCGAATTCAAGGGTCTCCATCATGTTTGACAACCGACCATAACTCTCCTTCAAAAAAGATATCGATGACGCCCTTTTAATAACCAATAGCTAAGATAACTTAAGACCTTCTACTGAATTGTTTGTTATTCTACGATATATATCACTAGAACGATCAGCAGGAGTTTTGTTTCACATTGTACTTTACCAACTTTAGATGCAAAAGGAAAGAAATGATTGCTCTGGTACTCAAATTCTTTATATCTATTAAACGGCTTTCATATGATTTGTGAAGATTGCAAAGTCTTTTTTCAAAGATGAATTTTCGTTTTCTTTCTACTTAATAAAGTGCCTTGAAAAATACAACTGTGTTACTAAAATCTTTATAGAAAATTAAACGAATTACCAATAAAGACATCAGGGGGACTAGCTCATATGGTAGAGCGCTCGCTTAGCATGCGAGAGGTACCGGGATCGATGCCCGGGTCCTCCAGTTCATTTAATCTAGCTCTAGGCTTTTGTTCAAAGACTGTGGAGGGACGGAGTTTCCGCTCAGAAATAAATCATTGACCTAGCTTACTTTCATCAAACGTCTTGTCATAAAGTATCTTTAAATCATTGATGTTTTACTTGCTGAATAGCAGCCCGAACAAGAAAGGGAATTATCTTTATTTTAAACATGCTCAATTCAGATGATAAGTTTTTGTTTCAGTCGAGAAGATACTGTGCAAAATTTAAAACTCTTATTTTAATAGTTAAATTCGAATTGAAGATATCTTACTAAAGAGATAGCTCAATTAGATATCAGGGGGACTAGCTCACATGGTAGAGCGCTCGCTTTGCATGCGAGAGGTACTGGGATCGATGCCCGGGTCCTCCAATTGATTTGAACTTGATGGTAATATTTTCAACAAATCTCGATATTGACTATAGTTTTTGTCAAAGAGAAGTATATCACTACTTCAGTTGGATCAGATTTTAACAAATATTCAAAACACTGACTCGATTTCTGATTTTCTAATGCACTAACTAATCGTTCTCTCAGCTATGGATGTCTGAACCCAAGAATAAACTAATTATTTTCTCAAAAGTAAACCTATAAGCCTGCTCATATCGAGGAAAAGCTTGGAACTTGATATTTTTTATTTAATATATGACATTTTGATATAGAGTTAATATTACAGCATATAAGGGGACTATCTTACACGGTAGAGTGTTAACTTTGCATGGATAACGTACCAGAACCGATGTTCTTTTCCTTCAAATCCTCTGATCTCGAATTCAAGGGTCTCCATCATGTTTGACAACCGACCATAACTCTCCTTCAAAAAAGATATCGATGACGCCCTTTTAATAACCAATAGCTAAGATAACTTAAGACTTTCTACTGAATTTTTTGTTATTCTACGATATATATCACTAGAATGATCAGCAGGAGTTTTGTTTCACATTGTACTTTACCAACTTTAGATGCAAAAGGAAAGAGATAATTGCCCTGGTACTCAAATTCTTTATATCTATTCAACAGCTTTCATATAATTTCTGAAGATTGCCAAGTCTTTTTTCAAAGATTAATCTTTGTTTTCTTTCTACTTAATAAAGTGCCTTGAAAAAAACAACTGTTTTATTAAAATCTTTATACAAAATTAAACAAATTACCAATAAAGACATAAGGGGGACTAGCTCACATCGTAGAGCGCTCGCTTAGCATGCGAGAGGTACCGGGATCGATGCTCGGGTCCTCCAGTTCATTTAATCTAGCTCTAGGCTTTTGTTCAAAGACTGTGGAGGGACGGAGTTTTCGCTCAGAAAGAAATCTTTGATCTAGCTTACTTTCATCAAACGTCTTAACAAATCATAAAGTTTCTTAAAATCATTGATGTTTTACTGGCTTAATAACAACCCAAGCAAGAAAGGGAATTATCTTTATTTTAAACCTGCTCAATTCAGATGTTAAGTTTTTCTTCCAGGCGAGAAGATACTGTGCAAAATTCAAAACTCTTATTTTTATAGTTTAATTCGAATTGAAGATATGTTACTAAAGAGATAGCTCAATTAGATATCAGGGGGACTAGCTCACATGGCAGAGAGCTCGCATTGCATGCGAGAGGTATTGGGATCGATGCCCGGGTCCTCCGATTCATTTGAACTTGATGGTAATATATCAACATATCTCGATATTGACTATAGTTTTTGTCAAAGAGAAGTATATCACTACTTCAGTTGGATCAGATTTTAAGAAATATTCAAAACACTGATTCAATTTCTGATTTTCTAATGCACTAACTAATCATTCTCTCAGCTCTGGAAGTCTGAACCCAAGAATAAACTAATTATTTTCTCAAAAGTAAACCTATAAGTCTGCTCTAATAGAGGAAAAGCTTGGAACTTGATGTTTTTTATTTAGATTATTGACATTTTGATATATAGTTAGTGTCATAGCATATAAGGGGGACTATCTTACACGGTAGAGTGTTCACTTTGCATGGATATCGCACCTGAACCGATGTTCTTTTCCTTCCAATCCTCTGATCCCAATTTCAAGGGTCTCCATTATGTTTGATAAGCGACCATAACTCTCCCTCAAAAAAAATATCGATGACGCCCTTTTAATAACCTATAGCTAAGATAACTTAAGACTTTCTACTGAATGTTTTGTTATTCTATGATATATATCAGGAGAATTATCAGCAGGAGTTTTGTTTCACATTGTACTTTACCAACTTTAGATGCAAAAGGAAAGAGATAATTTCCCTGGTACTCAAATTCATTATATCTATTCAACGGCTTTCATATGATTTCTGAAGATTGCCAAGTCTTTTTTCGAAGATGAATCTTTGTTTTCTTTCTACTTAATAACGTGCCTTGAAAAAAACAACTCTTTTATTAAAATCTTTACACAAAATTAAACAAATTAACCATAAAGACCTAAGGGGGACTAGCTCACATGGTAGAGCGCTTGCTTAGCATGCGAGAGGTACCAGGATCGATGCCCGGGTCCTCCAGCTAATTTAATCTAGCTCTAGGCTTTTGTTCAAAGACTGTGGAGGGACGGAGTTTCCGCTCAGAAATAAATCATTGACCTAGCTTACTTTCATCAAACGTCTTGTCATAAAGTATCTTTAAATCATTGATGTTTTACTTGCTGAATAGCAGCCCGAACAAGAAAGGGAATTATCTTTATTTTAAACATGCTCATTCAGATGATGAATTTTATTTCCAGTCGAGAAGATACTGTGCAAAATTCAAAACTCTTATTTTTATAGTTAAATTCCAAATGAAGATATCTTACTAAAGAGATATCTCAATTAGATATCAGGGGGACTAGCTCACATGGTAGAGCGCTCGCTTTGCAAGCGAGAGGTACTGGGATCGATGCCCGGGTCCTGCAATTGATTTGAACTTGATGGTAATATTTTCAACAAATCTCGATATTGACTATAGTTTTTGTCAAAGAGAAGTATATCACTACTTCAGTTGGATCAGATTTTAAGAAATATTCAAAACACTGATTCGATTTCTGATTTTCTAATGCACTAACTAATCGTTCTCTCAGCTATGGATGTCTGACCCCAAGAATAAACTAATTATTTTCTCAAAAGTAAACCTATAAGCCTGCTCTTATCGAGGAAAAGCTTGGAACTTGATATTTTTTATTTAATATATGACATTTTGATATAGAGTTAATATTACAGCATATAAGGGGACTATCTTACACGGTAGAGTGTTCACTTTGCATGGATAACGTACCAGAACCGATGTTCTTTTCCTTCAAATCCTCTGATCTCGAATTCAAGGGTCTCCATCATGTTTGACAACCGACCATAACTCTCCTTCAAAAAAGATAGCGATGACGCCCTTTTAATAACCAATAGCTAAGATAACTTAAGACTTTCTACTGAATTGTTTGTTATTCTACGATATATATCACTAGAATGATCAGCAGGAGTTTTGTTTCACATTGTACTTTACCAACTTTAGATGCAAAAGGAAAGAGATAATTGCCCTGGTACTCAAATTCTTTATATCTATTCAACAGCTTTCATATAATTTCTGAAGATTGCCAAGTCTTTTTTCAAAGATTAATCTTTGTTTTCTTTCTACTTAATAAAGTGCCTTGAAAAAAACAACTGTTTTATTAAAATCTTTATACTAAATTAAACAAATTACCAATAAAGACATAAGGGGGACTAGCTCACATCGTAGAGCGCTCGCTTAGCATGCGAGAGGTACCGGGATCGATGCTCGGGTCCTCCAGTTCATTTAATCTAGCTCTAGGCTTTTGTTCAAAGACTGTGGAGGGACGGAGTTTTCGCTCAGAAAGAAATCTTTGATCTAGCTTACTTTCATCAAACGTCTTAACAAATCATAAAGTTTCTTAAAATCATTGATGTTTTACTGGCTTAATAACAACCCAAGCAAGAAAGGGAATTATCTTTATTTTAAACCTGCTCAATTCAGATGTTAAGTTTTTCTTCCAGGCGAGAAGATACTGTGCAAAATTCAAAACTCTTATTTTTATAGTTTAATTCGAATTGAAGATATGTTACTAAAGAGATAGCTCAATTAGATATCAGGGGGACTAGCTCACATGGCAGAGAGCTCGCATTGCATGCGAGAGGTATTGGGATCGATGCCCGGGTCCTCCGATTCATTTGAACTTGATGGTAATATATCAACATATCTCGATATTGACTATAGTTTTTGTCAAAGAGAAGTATATCACTACTTCAGTTGGATCAGATTTTAAGAAATATTCAAAACACTGATTCAATTTCTGATTTTCTAATGCACTAACTAATCATTCTCTCAGCTCTGGAAGTCTGAACCCAAGAATAAACTAATTATTTTCTCAAAAGTAAACCTAAAAGTCTG
Source organism: Pelagia noctiluca (assembly GCA_963924455.1). NCBI lineage: Eukaryota > Metazoa > Cnidaria > Scyphozoa > Semaeostomeae > Pelagiidae > Pelagia > Pelagia noctiluca. Next base: position 6,445,735 of record OZ004318.1, read on the forward strand.
CTCTAATAGAGGAAAAGCTTGGAACTTGATGTTTTTTATTTAGATTATTGACATTTTGATATATAGTTAGTGTCACAGCATATAAGGGGGACTATCTTACACGGTAGAGTGTTCACTTTGCATGGATATCGTACCTGAACCGATGTTCTTTTCCTTCAAATCCTCTGATCCCGATTTCAAGGGTCTCCATCATGTTTGATAAGCGACCATAACTCTCCCTCAAAAAAGATATCGATGACGCCCTTTTAATAACCAATAGCTAAGATAACTTAAGCCTTTCTACTAAATTTTTTGTTTTTCTACAATATATATCACTAGAATGATCAGCTGGAGTTTTGTTTCACATTGTACTTTACCAACTTTAGATGCAAAAGGAAAGAGATTATTACCCTGGTTCTCAAATTCTTTATATCTATTCAACGGCTTTCATATGATTTCTGAAGATTGCCAAGTCTTTTTTCAACGATAGATCTTTGTTTCCTTTCTACTTCATAAAGTGCCTTGAAAAATACAACGGTTTTATTAAAATCTTTATAGAAAATTAAACGAATTACCTATAAAGACATAAGGGGGACTAGCTCACATGATAGAGCGCTCGCTTAGCATGCCAGAGGTACCGGGATCGATGCCCAGGTCCTACAGTTCATTTAATCTAGCTCTAGGCTTTTGTTCAAAGACTGTGAAAGGACGGAGTTTCCGCTCAGAAAGAAATCAATGATCTAGCTTACTTTCATCAAACGTCTTAAGAAATCATAAAGTATCTCTAAATCATTGATGTTTTACTGGATGAATAGCAGCCCAAGTAAGAAAGGGAATTATCTTTACTTTAAACCTGCTCAATTCAGATGATAAGTTTTTCTTCCAGTCGAGAAGATACTGTGCAAATTTTAAAACTCTTATTTTTATAGTTAAATTCGAATTGAAGATATGTTACTAGAGAGATAGCTAATATAGATATCAGGGAGACTAGCTCACATGGTAGAGCTTTCGCTTAGCATGCGCGAGGTACTGGGATCGATGCCCGGGTCCTCCAATTCATTTGAACTTGATGGTAATATTTTCAACAAATCTCAATATTGACTATAGTTTTTGTTGAAGAGAAGTATATCACTACTTCAGTTGGATCAGATTTTAAGAAATATTCAAAACACTGATTCAATTTCTGATTTTCTAATGCACTAACTAATCATTCTCTCAGCTCTGGATGTCTGAACCCAAGAATAAACTGATTATTTTCTCAAAAGTAAACCTATGAGCCTGCTCTACTCGAGGAAAAGCTTTGAACGTGATGTCTTTTTTTTTAGATTATGACATTTTGATATAGAGTTAGTATCACAACATATAAGGGGGACTATCTTACACGGTAGAGTGTTCACTTTGCATGGATATCGTACCAGAACCGATGTTCTTTTCCTTAAAATCCTCTTATCCCGAATTCAAGGGTCTCCATCATGTTTGACAACCGAACATATCTCTCCCTCAAAAGAGATATCGATGACGCCCTTTTAATAACCAATAGCTAAGATAACCTAAGACTTTCTACTGAATTTTTTGTTATTCTACGATAAATATCACTAGAATGATCAGCTGGAGTTTTGTTTCACATTGTACTTTACCAACTTTAGATGCAAAAAGAAAGAGATCATTGCCCTGGTACTCAAATTCTATATATCTATTCAACGGCTTTCATATGATTTCTGAAGATTGCCAAGTCTTTCTACAAAGATTAATCTTTGTTTTCTTTCTACTTAATAAAGTGCCTTGAAAAAAACAACGGTTTTATTAAAATCTTTATAGAAAATTAAACGAATTACCTATAAAGACATAAGGGGGACTGGCTCACATGATAGAGCGCTCGCTTAGCATGCGAGAGGTACCGGGATCGATGCCCAGGTCCTACAGTTCATTTGATATAGCTCTAGGCTTTTGTTCAAAGACTGTTGAAGGACGGAGTTTCCGCTCAGAAAGAAATCTATGATCTAGCTTACTTGCATCAAACGTCTTAAGAAATCATAAAGTATCTCTAAATCATTGATGTTTTACTGGATGAATAGCAGCCCAAATAAGAAAGGGAATTATCTTTAGTTTTAACCTGCTCAATTCAGATGATCAGTTTTTCTTCCAGTCGAGAAGATACTGTGCAAAATTTAAAACTCTTATTTTTATAGTTAAATTCGAATTGAAGATATCTTACTAAAGAGATAGCTCAATTAGATATCAGGGGGACTAGCTCACATGGTAGAGCGCTCGCTTTGCAAGCGAGAGGTTCTGGGATCGATGCCCAGGTCCTCCAATTGATTTGAACTTGAGGGTAATATTTTCAACAAATCTCGATATTGACTATAGTTTTGTCAAAGAGAAGTATATCACTACTTCAGTTGGATCAGATTTTAAGAAATATTCAAAACACTGATTCAATTTCTGTTTTTCTAATGCACTAAATAATCATTCTCTCAGCTTTGGAAGTCTGAACCCAAGAAAAAACTAATTATTTTCTCAAAAGTAAACCTATGAGCCTGCTGTAATCGAGGAAAAGCTTGGAACTTGATGTCTTTTATTGAGATTATGACATTTTGATATAGAGTTAGTATCACAACATATAAGGGGGACTATCTTACACGGTAGAGTGTTCACTTTGCATGGATAACGTACCAGAACCGATGTTCTTTTTCTTCAAATTCTCTGATCCCGAATTCAAGGGTCTCCATCATGTTTGACAACCGACCATATGTAACTCTCCCTCAAAAAAGATATCGATGACGCCCTTTTAATAACCAATAGCTAAGATAACCTAAGACTTTCTTCTGAATTTTTTGTTATTCTACGATATATATCACTAGAATGATCAGCTGGAGTTTTGTTTCACATTGTACTTTACCAACTTTAGATGCAAAAGGAAAGAGATCATTGCCCTGGTACTCAAATTCTTTATATCTACTCAACGGCTTTCACATGATTTCTGAAGATTGCCAAGTCTTTTTTCGAAGATGAATCTTTGTTTTCTTTCTACTTAATAAAGTGCCTTGAAAAAAACAACTATTTTATTAAAATCTTTATAGAAAATTAAACAAACTATCCATAAAGACATAAGGGGGACTAGCCACATGCGAGAGGGACCGGGATCGAGGCCGGGGTCCTCCAGTTTATTTAATCTAGCTCTAGGCTTTTGTTTAAAGTCTATGGAAGGACGGAGTTTTCGCTCAGAAAGAAATCTATGATCTAGCTTACTTTCATCAAACGTCTTAAGAAATCATAAAGTATCTCTAAATTATTGATGTTTTACTGGATGAATAGCAGCCCAAGTAAGAAAGGGAATTATCTTTACTTTGAACCTGCTCAATTCAGATGATAAATTTTTCTTCCAGTCGAGAAGTTACTATGCAAAATTTAAAACTCTTATTTTTATAGTTAAATTCGAATTGAAGATATCTTACTAAAGAGATAGCTCAATTAGATATCAGGGGACTAGCTCACATGGTAGAGCGCTCGCTTTGCATGCGAGAGGTACTGGGATCGATGCCCGGGTCCTCCAATTCATTTGAACTTGATGGTAATATTTTCATTAAATCTCGATACTGACTATAGTTTTTGTCGAAGAGAAGTAAATAACTATAAATACATAAGGGGGACTAGCTCACATGGTAGAGCGCTTGTATAGCATGCGAGAGGTACCGGGATCGATGCCCGGGTCCTCCAGTTCATTTAATCTAGCTCTAGGCTTTTTTTCAAAGACTGTTGAGGGACGGAGTTTCCGCTCAGAATGAAATCTTTGATCTAGCTTACTTTCATCAAACGTCTTAACAAATCATAAAGTATCTTTAAATCATTGATCTTTTACTTGCTGAATAGCAGCCCAAACAAGAAAGGGAATTATCTTTACTTTAAACCTGCTCAATTCAGATGTTAAGTTTTTCTTCCAGTCGAGAAGATACTGTGCAAAATTAAAAACTCTTTTTTTATAGTTTAATTCGAATTGAAGATATCTTACTTATAAGATAGCTCAATTAGATATCAGGGGGACGAGCTCAAATGGTAGAGCGCTCGCTTCGCATGCGAGAGGTACTGGGATCGATGCCCGGGTCCTCAAATTGATTTGAACTTGATGGTAATATTTTCAACAAATCTTAATATTGAATATAGTTTTTGTTGAAGAGAAGTATATCACTACTTCAGTTGGATCAGATTTTAAGAAATATTCCAAACACTGATTCAATTTCTGACTTTCTAATGCACTAACTAATCATTCTCTCAGCTCTGGAAGTCTGAACCCAAGAATAAACTAATTATTTTCTCAAAAGTAAACCTATGAGCCTGCTCTACTCGAGGAAAAGCTTGGAACTTGAAGTCTTTTATTTAGATTATGACATTTTGATATAGAGTTAGTATCACAGCATATAAGGGGGACTATCTTACACGGTAGAGTGTTCACTTTGCATGGATAACGTACAAGAACGGATGTTCTTTTCCTTCAAATGCTCTGATCCCGAATTAAAGGTTTCCATTATGTTTGATAACCGACAATAACTCTCCCTCGAAAAAGTTATCAATGACGCCCTTTTAATAATCAATACCTAAGATAACGTATGACTTTCTACTAAAATTTTTTTTGTTATTCTACGATATATATCACTAGAATGATCAGCAGGAGTTTTGTTTCACATTTTACTTTGCCAACTTTAGATGCAAAAGGAAAGAGATAATTGCCCTGATACTCAAATTCTTTATATCTATTCAACGGCTTTCATATGATTTCTGAAGATTGCAAAGTCTTTCTTCAAAGATTAATCTTTGTTTTTGTTCTTCTTAATAAAGTGCCTTGTAAAAAAAACCTGTTTTATTAAAATCTTTATAAAAAACTAAACAAAATAACCATAAAGACATAAGGGGGACTAGCTTACATGGTAAAGCGCTCGCTTAGCATGCGAGAGGTACCGGGATGGATGCCCGGGTCCTCCTGTTCATTCAATCTAGCTATAGGCTTTTGTTCAAAGACTGTGGAGGGACGGAGTTTCCGCTCAGAAAGAAATCTTTGATCTAGCTTACTTTCATCAAACGTCTTAACAAATCATAAAGTATCTTTAAATCATTGATGTTTTACTGGATGAATAGCAGCCCAAATAAGAAAGGGAATTATCTTTACTTTAAACCTGCTCAATTCGAATGATAGATATTGACATGAATTGCTAAGTTTGCAAATCTATATTTAGCTTGGTGCTTTAACATAAATCTAATAATCACCAAGATTTCCTCAACAAAATGAAAGTTTTTCTTCCAGTCGAGAAGATACTGTGCAAATTTCAAAACTCTTATTATTATAGTTAAATTAGAATGGAAGATATCTTACCAAAGATATAGCTCAATTAGATATCAGGGGGACTAGCTCACATTGTAGAGCTCTCGCTTTGCATGCGAGAGGTACTGGGATCGATGCCCGAGTCCTCCTATTTATTTGAACTTGAAGTAATATTTTCAACAAATCTCAATATTGACTATAGTTTTTGTCGAAGAGAAGTATATCACTACTTCAGTTGGATCAGATTTTAAGAAATATTCAAAACACTGATTCAATTTCTGATTTTCTAATGCACTTACTAATCATTCTCTCAGCTCTGGAAGTCTGAACCCAAGAATAAACTAATTATTTTCTCAAAAGTAAACCTATAAGCCTGCTCTAATCGAGGAAAAGCTTGGAACTTGATATTTTTTTTTAAATTATGACATTTTGATATAGAGTTAGTATCACAGCATATAAGGGGACTATCTTACACGGTAGAGTGTTCACTTTGCATGGATAACGTACCAGAACCGATGTTCTTTTCTTTCAAATCCTCTGATCCCGAATTCAAGGGTCTCCATCATGTTTGACAACCGACCATAACTTTCCCTCAAAAAAGATATCGATGACGCCCTTTTAATAACCAATAGCTAAGATTACCTAAGACTTTCTACTGAATTTTTTGTTATTCTACGATATATATCACTAGAATGATCAGCTGGAGTTTTGTTCCACATTGTACTTTACCAACTTTAGATGCAAAAGGAAAGAGATCATTGCCCTGGTACTCAAACTCTTTATATCTATTCAACGGCATTCATATGATTTCTGAAGATTGCCAAGTCTTTTTTCAGAGATTAATCTTTGTTTTCTCTCTACTTAATAAAATGTCTTGAAAAAAACAACGGTTTTATTAAAATCTTTATAAAAAATTAAACAAATTTAGCTTGGTGCTTTCACATAAATCTAATAATCACTTTCATTTCCCCAACAAAATTAAAGTTTTTCTTCCAGTCGAGAAGATGCTATGCAAAATTTAAAACTCTTATTTTTATAGTTAAATTCGAATTGAAGATTTCTTACTAAAGAGATAGCTCAATTAGATATCAGGGGGACTAGGTCACATGGTAGAGCGCTCGCTTTGCATGCGAGAGGTACTTGGATCAACGCCCGGGTCCTCCAATGCATTTGAGCTTGATGGTAATATTTTCAACAAATCTCAATATTGACTATAGTTTTTGTCGAAGAGAAGTATATCACTACTTCAGTTGGATCAGATTTTAAGAAATATTCAAAACACCGATTGAATTTCTGATTTTCTAATGCACTAACTAATCATTCTCTCAGCTATGGAAGTCTAAACCCAAGAATAAACTAATTATTTTCTCAAAAGTAAACCTATGAGCCTCTTCTAATCGAGGAAAAGCTTTGAACTTGATGTCTTTTATTTAGATTATGACATTTTGATATAGAGTTAGTATAACAACATATAAGGGGGACTATCTTACACGGTAGAGTGTTCACTTTGCATGGATATCGTACCAGAACCGATGTTCTTTTCTTTCAAATCCTCTGATCTTGAATTCAAGGGTCTCCATCATGTTTGACAACCGACCATAACTCTCCCTCAAAAAAGATATCGATGATGCCCTTTTAATAACCAATAGCTAAGATTACCTAAGACTTTCTACTGAATTTTTTGTTATTCTACGATATATATCACTAGAATGATCAGCTGGAGTTTTGTTCCACATTGTACTTTACCAACTTTAGATGCAAAAGGAAAGAGATCATTGCCCTGGTACTCAAACTCTTTATATCTATTCAACGGCATTCATATGATTTCTGAAGATTGCCAAGTCTTTTTTCAGAGATTAATCTTTGTTTTCTCTCTACTTAATAAAATGTCTTGAAAAAAACAACGGTTTTATTAAAATCTTTATAAAAAATTAAAAAAATTTAGCTTGGTGCTTTCACATAAATCTAATAATCACTTTCATTTTCCCAAAAAAATGAAAGTTTTTCTTCCAGTCGAGAAGATGCTGTGCAAAATTTAAAACTCTTATTTTTATAGTTAAATTCGAATTGAAGATTTCTTACTAAAGAGATAGCTCAATTAGATATCAGGGGGACTAGCTCACATGGTAGAGCCGTCGCTTTGCATGCGAGAGGTACTTGGATCAACGCCCGAGTCCTCCAATTCATTTGAGCTTGATGGTAATATTTTCAACAAATCTCAATATTGACTATAGTTTTTGTCGAAGAGAAGTTTATCACTACTTCAGTTGGATCAGATTTTAAGAAATATTCAAAACATTGATTCAATTTCTGATTTTCTAATGCACTAACTAATCATTCTCTCAGCTCTGGAAGTCTGAGCCCAAGAATAAACTAATTATTTTCTCAAAAGTAAACCTATAAGCCTGCTCAAATCGAGAAAAAGCTTGGAACTTGATGTCTCTTATTCAGATTATTGGCATTTTGATATAGAGTTAGTATCACAGTATATAAGGGGGACTATCTTACACGGTAGAGTGTTCACTTTGCATGTATATCGTACCAAAACCGATGTTCTTTTCCTTAAAATCCTCTGATCATAAATTCAAGGGTCTCCATTATGTTTGATAATCGACCATAACTCTCCCTCAAAAAAGATATCGATGACGCCCTTTTAATAACCAATAGCTAAGATAACTTAAGACTTTCTACTGAATTTTTTGTTATTCTACGATATATATCACTAGAATGATCAGCAGGAGTTTTGTTTCACATTGTAGTTTACCAACTTTAGATGCAAAAGGAAAGAGATAATTGCCCTGGTACTGATATTCTTTATATCTATTCAACGGCTTTCATATGATTTTTGAAGATTCCCAAGTCTTTCTTCAAAGATGAATCTTTGTTATCTTTCTACTTAATAAAGTGCCTTGAAAAATACAACTGTTTTATTAAAATCTTTATAAAAAATTAAGCAAATTAACCATAAAGACATAAGGGGGACTAGCTCACATGGTAGAGCGCTCGCTTAGCATGCGAGAGGTACCGGGATCGATGCCCGGGTCCTCCAGTTCCTTTAATCTAGCTCTAGACTTTTGTTCAAAGACTGTGGAGGGAAGGAATTTTCGCTCAAAAAGAAATCTTTGATCTTGCTTACTTTCATCAAACATCTTAAAAAATCATAAAGTCTCTTTAAATCATTGATGTTTTACTGGCTGAATAGCAGCCCAACCAAGAAAGGGAATTATCTTTACTTTAAACCTGTTTAATTCGGATGATAGATATTGACATGAATTGCTAAGTTTGCAAATCTATATTTAGCTTGGTGCTTTAACATAAATCTAATAATCACCAAGATTTCCCCAACAAAATGAAAGTTTTTCTTCCAGTCGAGAAGTACTGTGGAAATTTCAAAACTCTTATTATTATAGTTAAATTCGAATTGAAGATATCTTACTAAAGAGATAGCAAAATTAGATATCAGGGGGACTTGCTCACATGGTAGAGCGCTCCCTTTGCATGCGAGAGGTACTGGGATCGATGCCCCGGTCCTCCAATTCATTTGAACTTGATGGTAATATTTTCAACAAATCTCGATATTGACAATATTTTTTGTCAAAGAGAAGTATATCACTACTTCAGTTGGATCAGATTTTAAGAAATATTCAAAACACTGATTCAATTTCTGATTTTCTAATGCACTAACTAATCATTCTCTCAGCTCTGGAAGTCTGAACCCAAGAATAAACTAATTATTTTCTCAAAAGTAAACCTATGAGCCTGCTCTACTCGAGGAAAAGCTTGGAACTTGATGTCTTTTATATAGATTATGACATTTTTATATAAAGTTAGTATCACAGCATATAAGGGGGACTATCTTACACGGTAGAGTGTTCACTTTGCATGGATAACGTACCAGAACGGATGATCTTTTCCTTCAAATCCTCTGATCCCGATTTAAGGGTTTCCATTAGGTTTGATAACCGACCATAACTCTCCCTCAAAAAAGATATCAATGACGCCCTTTTAATAATCAATACCTAAGATAACTTAAGACTTTCTACTGAATTTTTTGTTATTCTACGATATATATCTCTAGTATGATCAGCAGGAGTTTTGTTTCACATTGTACTTTACCAACTTTAGATGCAAAAGGAAAGAGATAATTGCCCTGGTTTTGATATTCTTTATATCTATTCAACAACTTTCATATGATTTCTGAAGATTGCCAAGTCTTTTTTCAAAGATGAATCTTTGTTTTCTTTCTACTTAATAAAGTGCCTTGAAAAAAACAACTGTTTTATTAAAATCTTTATAGAAAATTAAACAAATTAACCTTACAGACATAAGGGGGACTAGCTCACATGGTAGAGCCCTGGCTTAGCATGCGAGAGGTACCGGGATCGATGCCCGGGTCCTCTAGCTCATTTAATCTAGCTCTAGGCTTTTGTTCAAAGACTGTGGAGGGACGGAATTTCCGCTCAGAAATAGATCTTTGATCTAGCTTACTTTCATCAAACGTCTTAACAAATCAAAAAGTATATTTAAATCATTGATGTTTTACTTGCTGAATAGCAGCCCAATCAAGAAAGGGAATTATCTTTACTTTCAACCTGCTCAATTCAGATGATAAGTTTTTTTCCAGTCGAGAAGATACTGTGCAAAATTCAAAACTCTTATTTTTATAGTTAAATTTGAATTGAAGATATCTTACTAAAGAGATAGCTCAATTAGATATTAGGGGGACTAGCTCACATGGTAGAGCATTCGCTTCGCATCCGAGAGGTACTGGGATCGATGCCCGGGTCCTCCAATTTATTTGAACTTGAAGGTAATATTGTCAACAAATCTCAATATTGACTATAGTTTTTGTTGAAGAGAAGTATATCACTACTTCAGTTGGATCAGATTTTAAGAAATATTCAAAACACTGATTCAATTTCTGATTTTCTAATGCACTAACTAATCATTCTCTCAGCTCTGGAAGTCTGAACCCAAGAATAAACTAATTATTTTCTCAAAAGTAAACCTATGAGCCTGCTCTACTCGAGGAAAAGCTTGGAACTTGATGTCTTTTATATAGATTATAACATTTTTATATAGAGTTAGTATCACAGCATATAAGGGGGACTATCTCACACGCTAGAGTGTTCACTTTGCATGGATAACCTGCCAGAACGGAAGTTCTTTTCCTTCAAATCCTCTGATCCCCAATTAAGGGTTTCCATTAGGTTTGATAACCGACCATAACTCTCCCTAAAAAAAGATATCAATGACGCCTTTTTAATAATCAATACCTAAGATAACTTAAGACTTTCTACTGAATTTTTTGTTATTCTACGATATATATCTCTAGAATGATAAGCAGGAGTTTTGTTTCACATTGTACTTTACCAACTTTAGATGCAAAAGGAAAGAGATAATTGCCCTGGTTTTGATATTCTTTATATCTATTCAACGGCTTTCATATGATTTCTTAAGATTGCCAAGTCTTTTTTCAAAGATGAATCTTTGTTTTCTTTCTACTTAATAAAGTGCCTTGAAAAAAACAACTCTTTTATTAAAATCTTTATAGAAAATTAAACAAATTAACCTTAAAGACATAAGGGGGACTAGCTCACATGGTAGAGCACTGGCTTAGCATGCGAGAGGTACCAGGATCGATGCCCGGGTCCTCTAGCTCATTTAATCTAGCTCTAGGCTTTTATTCAAAGACTGTGGAGGGACGGAGTTTCCGCTCAGAAATAGATCTTTGATCTAGCTTACTTTCATCAAACGTCTTAACAAATCATAAAGTATCTTTAAATCATTGATGTTTTACTTGCTGAATAGCAGCCCAAACAAGAAAGGGAATTATCTTTACTTTCAACCTGCTTAATTCAGATGATAAGTTTTTCTTCCAGTCGAGAAGATACTGTGCAAAATTCAAAACTCTTTTTTTTATAGTTAAATTTGAATTGAAGATATCTTACTAAAGAGATAGCTCAATTAGATATCAGGGGGACTAGCTCACATGGTAGAGCGCTCGCTTCGCATGCGAGAGGTACTGGGATCGATGCCCGGGTCCTCCAATTTATTTGAACTTGATGGTAATATTTTCAACAAATCTCAATATTGACTATAGTTTTTGTCGAAGAGAAGTATATCACTACTTCAGTTGGATCAGATTTTAAGAAATATTCAAAACACTGATTCAGTTTCTGATTTTCTAATGCACTAACTAATCATTCTCTCAGCTCTGGAAGTCTGAACCCAAGAAAAAACTAATTATTTTCTCAAAAGTAAACCTATGAGCCTGCTCTACTCGAGGAAAAGCTTGGAACTTGATGTCTTTTATATAGATTATGACATTTTTATATAGAGTTAGTATCACAGCATATAAGGGGGACTATCTTACACGGTAGAGTGTTCACTTTGCATGGATAACGTGCCAGAACGGATGTTCTTTTCCTTCAAATCCTCTGATCCCGAATTAAGGGTTTCCATTAGGTTTGATAACCGACCATAACTCTCCCTCAAAAAAGATATCAATGACGCCCTTTTAATAATCAATACCTAAGATAACTTAAGACTTTCTACTGAATTTTTTGTTATTCTACGATATATATCTCTAGAATGATCAGCAGGAGTTTTGTTTCACCTTGTACTTTACCAACTTTAGATGCAAAAGGAAAGAGATAATTGCCCTGGTTTTGATATTCTTTATATCTATTCAACGGCTTTCATATGATTTCTGAAGATTGCCAAGTCTTTTTTCAAAGATGAATCTATGTTTTCTTTCTACTTAATAACGTGCCTTGAAAAAAACAACTATTTTATTAAAATCTTTATACAAAATTAAGCGAATTACCCATAGAGACATAAGGGGGACTAGCTCACATGGTAGAGCGCTCGCTTAGCATGCGAGAGGTACCGGGATCGATGCCCGGGTCCTCCAGCTCATTTAATCTAGCTCTAGGCTTTTGTTCAAAGACTGTGGAGGGACGGAGTTTCCGCTCAGAAATAAATCTTTGATCTAGCTTACTTTCATCAAACGTCTTAACAAATTATAAAGTATCTTTAAATCAATGATGTTTTACTTGCTGAATAGCAGCGCAAACAAGAAAGGGAATTATCTTTATTTTAAACATGCTCAATTCAGATGATAAATTTTTCTTCCAGTCGAGAAGATACTGTGCAAAATTCAAAACTATTATTTTTATAGTTAAATTCGAATCGAAGATATCTTACTAAAGAGATAGCCCAATTAGATATCAGGGGGACTAGCTCACATGGTAGAGCGCTCGCTTTGCATGCGAGAGGTACTGGGATCGATGCCCGGGTCCTCCAATTCATTTGAACTTGATGGTAATATTTTCAATAAATCTCAATATTGACTATAGTTTTTGTCGAAGAGAAGTATATAACTACTTCAGTTGGATCAGATTTTCAGAAATATTCAAAACACTGATTCAATTTCTGACTTTCTAATGCACTAATTAATCATTCTCTCATCTCTGGAAGTCGGAACCCAAGAATAAACTAATTATTTTCTCAAAAGAAAACCTATGAGCCTGCTCTAATCGATGGAAAAGGTTGGAACTTGATGTCTTTTATTTAGATTATGACATTTTGATATAGAGTTAGTATCACAGCATATAAGGGAGACTATCTTACCCGGTAGAGTGTTCACTTTGCATGGATAACGTACCAGAACCAATGTTCTTTTCCTTCAAATCCTCTGATCCCGAATTCAAGGGTCTCCATTATGTTTGATAACCGACCATAACTCTCCCTCAAAAAAGATATCGATGACGCCCTTTTAATAACCTATAGCTAATATAACTTAAGACTTTCTACTGAATGTTTTGTTATTCTACGATATATATCAGTAGAATTATCAGCAGGAGTTTTGTTTCACATTGTACTTTACCAACTTTAGATGCAAAAGGAAAGAGATAATTGCCCTGGTACTCAAATTCTTTATATCTATTCAACGGCTTTCATATGATTTCTGAAGATTGTAAAGTCTTTTTTAAAAGATGAATCTTTGTTTTCTTTCTACTTAATAACGTGCCTTGAAAAAAACAACTCTTTTATTAAAATCTTTATACAAAATTAAGCGAATTACCCATAAAGACATAAGGGGGACTAGCTCACATGGTAGAGCGCTCGCTTAGCATGCGAGAGGTACCGGGATCGATGCCCGGATCCTCCAGCTCATTTAATCTAGCTCTAGGCTTTTGTTCAAAGACTGTGGAGGGACGGAGTTTCCGCTCAGAAATAAATCTTTGATCTATTTTACTTTCATCGAACGTCTTAACAAATCATAAAGTATCTTTAAATCATTGATGTTTTACTTGCTGAATAGCAGCCCAAACAAGAAAGGGAATTATCTTTATTTTAAACATGCTTAATTCGAATGATAAGTTTTTCTCCCAGTCGAGAAGATACTGTGCAAAATTCAAAACTCTTATTTATATAGTTAAATTCGAATTGAAGATATCTTACTAAAGAGATAGCTCAATTAGATATCAGGGGGACTAGCTCACATGGTAGAGCGCTCGCTTTGCATGCGAGAGGTACTGGGATCGATGTCCGGGTCCTCCAATTCATTTGAACTTGATGGTAATATTTTAAACAAATCTCAATATTGACTATAGTTTTTGTCGAAGAGAAGTATATCACTACTTCAGTTGGATCAGATTTTAAGAAATATTCAAAACACTGATTCAATTTTTGACTTTCTAATGCACTAAGTAATCATTCTCTTAGCTCTGGAAGTCTGAACCCAAGAATAAACTAATTATTTTCTCAAAAGTAAACCTATAAGCCTGCTCTTATCGAGGAAAAGCTTGGAACTTGATGTCTCTTTTTTAGATTATTGACATTTTGATATACAGTTAGTATCACAGCATATAAGGGGGACTATCTTACACGGTAGAGTGTTCACTTTGCATGGATAACGTACCAGAAAGAATGTTCTTTTCCTTCAAATCCTCTGATCCCGAATTAAGGGTTTCCATTATGTTTGATAACCGACCATAACTCTCCCTCAAAAAAGATATCAATGACGCCATTTTAATAATCAATAGCTAAGATAACCTAAGACTTTCTACTGAATTTTTTGTTATTCTACGATATATATCAGTAGAATGATCAGCTGGAGTTTTGTTTCACATTGTACTTTACCAACTTTAGAAGCAAAAGGAAAGAGATCATTGCCCTGGTTTTGATACTCTTTATATCTATTTAACGGCTTTCATATGATTTCTGAAGATTGCCAAGTCTTTTTTCAAAGATGAATCTATGTTTTCTTTCTACTTAATAACGTGCCTTGAAAAAAACAACTATTTTATTAAAATCTTTATACAAAATTAAGCGAATTACCCATAGAGACATAAGGGGGACTAGCTCACATGGTAGAGCGCTCGCTTAGCATGCGAGAGGTACCGGGATCGATGCCCGGGTCCTCCAGCTCATTTAATCTAGCTCTAGGCTTTTGTTCAAAGACTGTGGAGGGACGGAGTTTCCGCTCAGAAATAAATCTTTGATCTAGCTTACTTTCATCAAATGTCTTAACAAATTATAAAGTATCTTTAAATCAATGATGTTTTACTTGCTGAATAGCAGCGCAAACAAGAAAGGGAATTATCTTTATTTTAAACATGCTCAATTCAGATGATAAATTTTTCTTCCAGTCGAGAAGATACTGTGCAAAATTCAAAACTATTATTTTTATAGTTAAATTCGAATCGAAGATATCTTACTAAAGAGATAGCCCAATTAGATATCAGGGGGACTAGCTCACATGGTAGAGCGCTCGCTTTGCATGCGAGAGGTACTGGGATCGATGCCCGGGTCCTCCAATTCATTTGAACTTGATGGTAATATTTTCAATAAATCTCAATATTGACTATAGTTTTTGTCGAAGAGAAGTATATAACTACTTCAGTTGGATCAGATTTTCAGAAATATTCAAAACACTGATTCAATTTCTGACTTTCTAATGCACTAATTAATCATTCTCTCATCTCTGGAAGTCGGAACCCAAGAATAAACTAATTATTTTCTCAAAAGAAAACCTATGAGCCTGCTCTAATCGATGGAAAAGGTTGGAACTTGATGTCTTTTATTTAGATTATGACATTTTGATATAGAGTTAGTATCACAGCATATAAGGGAGACTATCTTACCCGGTAGAGTGTTCACTTTGCATGGATAACGTACCAGAACCAATGTTCTTTTCCTTCAAATCCTCTGATCCCGAATTCAAGGGTCTCCATTATGTTTGATAACCGACCATAACTCTCCCTCAAAAAAGATATCGATGACGCCCTTTTAATAACCTATAGCTAATATAACTTAAGACTTTCTACTGAATGTTTTGTTATTCTACGATATATATCAGTAGAATTATCAGCAGGAGTTTTGTTTCACATTGTACTTTACCAACTTTAGATGCAAAAGGAAAGAGATAATTGCCCTGGTACTCAAATTCTTTATATCTATTCAACGGCTTTCATATGATTTCTGAAGATTGTAAAGTCTTTTTTAAAAGATGAATCTTTGTTTTCTTTCTACTTAATAACGTGCCTTGAAAAAAACAACTCTTTTATTAAAATCTTTATACAAAATTAAGCGAATTACCCATAAAGACATAAGGGGGACTAGCTCACATGGTAGAGCGCTCGCTTAGCATGCGAGAGGTACCGGGATCGATGCCCGGATCCTCCAGCTCATTTAATCTAGCTCTAGGCTTTTGTTCAAAGACTGTGGAGGGACGGAGTTTCCGCTCAGAAATAAATCTTTGATCTATTTTACTTTCATCGAACGTCTTAACAAATCATAAAGTATCTTTAAATCATTGATGTTTTACTTGCTGAATAGCAGCCCAAACAAGAAAGGGAATTATCTTTATTTTAAACATGCTTAATTCGAATGATAAGTTTTTCTCCCAGTCGAGAAGATACTGTGCAAAATTCAAAACTCTTATTTATATAGTTAAATTCGAATTGAAGATATCTTACTAAAGAGATAGCTCAATTAGATATCAGGGGGACTAGCTCACATGGTAGAGCGCTCGCTTTGCATGCGAGAGGTACTGGGATCGATGTCCGGGTCCTCCAATTCATTTGAACTTGATGGTAATATTTTAAACAAATCTCAATATTGACTATAGTTTTTGTCGAAGAGAAGTATATCACTACTTCAGTTGGATCAGATTTTAAGAAATATTCAAAACACTGATTCAATTTTTGACTTTGTAATGCACTAAGTAATCATTCTCTTAGCTCTGGAAGTCTGAACCCAAGAATAAACTAATTATTTTCTCAAAAGTAAACCTATGAGCCTGCTCTACTCGAGGAAAAGCTTGGAACTTGATGTCTTTTATTTAGATTATGCCATTTTGATATAGAGTTAGTATCACCGCATATGAAGAAGACTATCTTACACGGTAGAGTGTTCACTTTGCATAGATAACGTACCAGAACCAATGTTATTTTCCTTCAAATCCTCTGATCCCGAATTAAGCGTTTCCATTATGTTCGATAACCGACCATAACTCTCCTTAAAAAAATATATCAATGACGCCCTTTTAATAACCAATAGCTAAGATAACTTAAGCCTTTCATTTGAATTTTTTGTTTTTCTACGATATATATCACTAGAATGATCAGCAGGAGTTTTGTTTCACATTGTACTTTACCAACTTTAGATCCAAAGTGAAGGAGATAATTGCCCTGGTACTGATATTCTTTATATCTAGTTAACGGCTTTCATATGATTTGTGAAGATTGCCAAGTCTTTTTTCAAATATGAATCTTTGTTTTCTTTCTACTTGATAAAGTGCCTTGAAAAATACAACTGTGTTATTAAAATCTTTATAGAAGATTAAACGAATTATCAATAAAGACATCAGGGGGACTAGCTCACATGGTAGAGCGCTCGCTTAGCATGCGAGAGGTACCGGGAACGATGCCGGGGTCCTCCTGTTCATTCAATCTAGCTATAGGCTTTTGTTCAAAGACTGTGGAGGGACGGAGTTTTCGCTCAAAAAGAAATCATTGATCTTGCTTACTTTCATCAAACGTCTTAACAAATCATAAAGTCTCTTTAAATCATTGATGTTTTACTTGCTGAATAGCAGCCCAAACAAGAAAGGGAATTATCTTTACTTTAAACCTGCTTAATTCGGATGATAGATATATTGACATGGATTGCTAAGTTTGCAAATCTATATTTAGCTTGGTGCTTTAACATAAATCTAATAATCACCAAGATTTCCCCAACAAAATGAAAGTTTTCCTCCAGTCGAGAAGATACTGTGCAAAATTCAAAACTCTTATTTTTATAGTTAAATTCGAATTGAAGATATCTTACTAAAGAGATACCTAAATTAGATATCAGGGGGACTAGCTCACATGGTAGAGCGCTCGCTTTGCAATTCATTTGAACTTGATGGTAATATTTTCAACAAATCTCAATATTGACTATAATTTTTGTCGAAGAGAAGTATATCACTACTTCAGTTGGATCAGATTTTAAGAAATATTCAAAACACTGATTCAATTTCTGATTTTCTAATGCAGTAACTAATCATTCTCTCAGCTCTGGTAGTCTGAACCCAAGAATAAACTAATTATTTTCTCATAAGTAAACCTATAAGCCTTTTCAAATCGAGAAAAAGCTTGGAACTTGATGTCTTATATTTAAATTATGGCATTTGGATATAGAGTTAGTATCACAGCATATTAGGGTGACTATCTTACACGGTAGTGTCTTCACATTGCATGGATAACGTACCAGAACCGATGTTCTTTTCCTTCAAATCCTCTGATCCCAAATTCAAAGGTCTCCATTATGTTTGATAACCGACCATAAATCTCCCTCAAAAAAGAAATTGATGACGCCCTTTTAATAACCAATAGCTAAGATAACTTAAGACTTTCTACTGAATATTTTGTTATTCTACGATATATATCACTAGAATGATCAGGAGGAGTTTTGTTTCACATTGTACTTTACCAACTTTAGATGCAAAAGGAAAGAGATAATTGTCCTGGTACTGATATTCTTTATATCTATTCAACGGCTTTCATATGATTTGTGAAGATTGCCAAGTCTTTTTTCAAAGATGAATCTTTGTTTTCTTTCTTCTTAATAAAGTGCCTTGAAAAATAAAATTGTTTTATTAAAATCTTTATAGAAAGTTAAACAAATTACCAATAAAGACATAAGGGGGACTAGCTCACATGGTAGAGCGCTCACTTAGCATGCGAGAGGTACCGGGATCGATGCCCGGGTCCTCCAGTTCATTTAATCTAGCTCTAGGCTTTTGTTCAAAGACTGTGGAGGGACGGAGTTTCCGCTCAGAAAGAAATCTTTGATCTAGCTTACTTTCATCCAACGGCTTAACAAATCATAAAGTATCTTTAAATCATTGATATTTTAATTGCTGAATAGCAGCGCAAACAAGAAAGGGAATTATCTTTACTTTAAACCTGCTCAATTCAGATGTTAAGTTTTTCTTTCAGGCGAGAAGATACTGTGCAAAATTCAAAACTCTTATTTTTATAGTTTAATTCGAATTGAAGATATCTTACTAAAGAGATAGCTCAATTAGATATCAGGGGGACTAGCTCACATGGTAGAGCGCTCGCTTCGCATGCGAGAGGTACTGGGACCGATGCCCGGGTCCTCCAATTCATTTGAACTTGATGGTAATATTTTCAACAAATCTCAATATTGACTATAGTTTTTGTCGAAGAGAAGTATATCACTACTTCAGTTGGATCAAATTTTAAGAAAAATTCAAAACACTGATTCAATTTCTGATTTTCTAATGCACTAACTAATAAATTCTCTCAGCTCTGGAAGTCTGAACCCAAGAAGAAACTAATTATTTTCTCAAAAGTAAACCTATGAGCCTGCTCTACTCGAGGAAAAGCTTGGAACTTGATGTTTTTTATTTAGATTATGACATTTTGATATAGACTTAGTATCACAGCATATAAGGGGGACTATCTTACACGGTAGAGTGTTCACTTTGCATGGATATCGTACCAGAATCGATGTTCTTTTCCTTCAAATCCTCTGATCCCGAAATAAGGGTTTCCATTATATTTGATAACCGACCATAACTCTCCCTCAAAAAAGATATCAACGACGCCCTTTTAATAATCAATACCTAAGATAATTTAAGACTTTCTACTGAATTTTTTGTTATTCTACGATATATATCACTAGAATGATCAGCAGAAGTTTTGTTTCACATTGTACTTTACCAACTTTAGATTCAAAAGGAAAGAGATAATTGCTCTGGTACTCAAATTCTTTATATCTATTCAACGGCTTTCATATGATTTGTGAAGATTGCCAAGTCTTTTTTCAAAGATGAATCTTTGTTTTCTTTCTACTAAATAAAGTGCCTTGAAAAATACATTTGTTTCATTAAAATCTTTATAGAAAATTAAACGAATTACCAATAAAGACATGAGGGGGACTAGCTCACATGGTAGAGCGCTCGCTTAGCATGCGAGAGGTACCGGGATCGATGCCCGGGTCCTCCAGTTCATTTAATCTAGCTCTAGGCTTTTGTTCAAAGACTGTGGAGGGACGGAGTTTCCGCTCAGAAAGAAATCTTTGATCTAGCTTACTTTCATCAAACGTCTTAACAAATCATAAAGTATCTTTAAATCATTGATCTTTTACTTGCTGAATAGCAGCCTAAACAAGAAAGGGAATTATCTTTACTTTAAACCTGCTCAATTCAGATGTTAAGTTTTTCTTTCAGGCGAGAAGATACTGTGCAAAATTCAAAACTCTTATTTTTATAGTTTAATTCGAATTGAAGATATCTTACTAAAGAGATAGCTAAATTAGATATCAGGGGGACTAGCTCACATGGTAGAGCGCTTGCTTTGCAATTCATTTGAACTTGTGGTAATATTTTCAACAAATCTCAATATTGACTATAGTTTTTGTCGAAGAGAAGTATATCACTACTTCAGTTGGATCAGATTTTAAGAAATATTCAAAACACTGATTCAATTTCTGATTTTCTAATGCAGTAACTAATCATTCTCTCAGCTCTGGAAGTCTGAACCCAAGAATAAACTAAATATTTTCTCATAAGTAAACCTATAAGCCTGCTCAAATCGAGAAAAAGCTTGGAACATGATGTCTCTTATTTAGATTATTGGCATTTAGATATAGAGTTAGTATCACAGCATATAAGGGGGACTATCTTACACGGTAGAGTGTTCACATTGAATGCATATCGTACCAGAACCGATGTTCTTTTCCTTCAAATCCTCTGATCCCGAATAAAGGGTTTCCATTATATTTGATAACCGACCATAACTCTCCCTCAAAAAAGATATCGATGACGCCCTTTTGATAACCAATAGCTAAGATAACCTAAGACTTTCTACTGAATTTTTTGTTATTCTACGATATATATCACTAGAATGATCAGCAGGAGTTTTGTTTCACATTGTACTTTACCAAATTTAGATGCAAAAGGAAAGAGATAATTGCCCTGGTACTCAAATTCTTTATATCTATTCAACGGCTTTCATATGATTTGTGAAGATTGCCAAGTCTTTTTTCAAAGATGAATCTTTGTTTTCTTTCTACTTAATAAAGTGCCTTGAAAAATACAACTGTGTTATTAAAATCTTTATAGAAAATTAAACGAATAACCTATAAAGACATCAGGGGGACTACCTCACATGGTAGAGCGCTCGCTTAGCATGCGAGAGGTACCGGGATCGATGCCCGGGTCCTCCAGTTCATTTAATCAAGCTCTAGGCTTTTGTTCAAAGACTCTGGAGGGACGGAGTTTCCGCTCAGAAAGAAATCTTTGATCTAGCTCACTTTCATCAAACGTCTTAAAAATCATAAAGTATCTTAAAATCATTGATCTTTTACTGGCTGAATAGCTGCCCAAACAAGAAAGGGAATTATCTTTACTTTAAACCTGCTAAATTCAGATGTTAAGTTTTTCTTTCAGGCGAGAAGATACTGTGCAAAATTCAAAACTCTTATTTTTATAGTTTAATTCGAATTGAAGATATCTTACTAAAGAGATAGCTAAATTAGATATCAGGGGGACTAGCTCACATGGTAGAGCGCTCGCTTTGCAATTCATTTGAACTTGATGGTAATATTTTCAACAAATCTCAATATTGACTATAGTTTTTGTCGAAGAGAAGTATATCACTACTTCAGTTGGATCAGATTTTAAGAAATATTCAAAACACTGATTCAATTTCTGATTTTCTAATGCAGTAACTAATCATTCTCTCAGCTCTGGAAGTCTGAACCCAAGAATAAACTAATTATTTTCTCAAAAGTAAACCTATGAGCCTGCTCTACTCGAGGAAAAGCTTGGAACTTGATGTTTTTTATTTAGATTATGACATTTTGATATAGACTTAGTATCACAGCATATAAGGGGGACTATCTTACACGGTAGAGTGTTCACTTTGCATGGATATCGTACCAGAATCGATGTTCTTTTCCTTCAAATCCTCTGATCCCGAATTAAGGGTTTCCATTATATTTGATAACCGACCATAACTCTCCCTCAAAAAAGATATCAACGACGCCCTTTTAATAATCAATACCTAAGATAATTTAAGACTTTCTACTGAATTTTTTGTTATTCTACGATATATATCACTAGAATGATCAGCAGAAGTTTTGTTTCACATTGTACTTTACCAACTTTAGATTCAAAAGGAAAGAGATAATTGCTCTGGTACTCAAATTCTTTATATCTATTCAATGGCTTTCATATGATTTGTGAAGATTGCCAAGTCTTTTTTCAAAGATCAATCTTTGTTTTCTTTCTACTAAATAAAGTGCCTTGAAAAATACATTTGTTTTATTAAAATCTTTATAGAAAATTAAACGAATTACCAATAAAGACATAAGGGGGACTAGCTCACATGGTAGAGCGCTCACTTAGCATGCGAGAGGTACCGGGATCGATGTCCGGGTCCTCCAGTTCATTTAATCTAGCTCTAGGCTTTTGTTCAAAGACTGTGGAGGGACGGAGTTTCCGCTCAGAAAGAAATCTTTGATCTAGCTTACTTTCATCCAACGGCTTAACAAATCATAAAGTATCTTTAAATCATTGATATTTTAATTGCTGAATAGCAGCGCAAACAAGAAAGGGAATTATCTTTACTTTAAACCTGCTCAATTCAGATGTTAAGTTTTTCTTTCAGGCGAGAGGATACTGTGCAAATTTCAAAGCCTTTATTTTTATAGTTAAATTAGAATGGAAGATATCTTACTAAAGAGATAGCTCAATTAGATATCAGGGGGACTAGCTCACATGGTAGAGCGCTCGCTTCGCATGCGCGAGGTACTGGGATCGATGCCCGGGTCCTCCAATTCATTTGAACTTGATGGTAATATTTTCAACAAATCTCAATACTGACTATAGTTTTTGTCGAAGAGAAGTATATCACTACTTCAGTTGGATCAGATTTTAAGAAATATTCAAAACACTGATTCAATTTCTGATTTTCTTATGCAGTAACTAATCATTCTCTCAGCTCTGGAAGTCTGAACCCAAGAATAAACTAATTATTTTCTCAAAAGTAAACCTATGAGCCTGCTCTACTCGAGGAAAAGCTTGGAACTTGATGTTTTTTATTTAGATTATGACATTTTGATATAGACTTAGTATCACAGCATATAAGGGGGACTATCTTACACGGTAGAGTGTTCACTTTGCATGGATATCGTACCAGAATCGATGTTCTTTTCCTTCAAATCCTCTGATCCCGAATTAAGGGTTTCCATTATATTTGATAACCGACCATAACTCTCCCTCAAAAAAGATATCAACGACGCCCTTTTAATAATCAATACCTAAGATAATTTAAGACTTTCTACTGAATTTTTAGTTATTCTACGATATATATCACTAGAATGATCAGCAGAAGTTTTGTTTCACATTGTTCTTTACCAACTTTAGATTCAAAAGGAAAGAGATAATTGCTCTGGTACTCAAATTCTTTATATCTATTCAACGGCTTTCATATGATTTGTGAAGATTGCCAAGTCTTTTTTCAAAGATGAATCTTTGTTTTCTTTCTACTAAATAAAGTGCCTTGAAAAATACATTTGTTTTATTAAAATCTTTATAGAAAATTAAACGAATTACCAATAAAGACATAAGAAGGACTAGCTCACATGGTAGAGCGCTCGCTTAGCATGCGAGAGGTACCGGGATCGATGCCCGGGTCCTCCAGTTCATTTAATCTAGCTCTAGGCTTTTGTTCAAAGACTGTGGAGGGACGGAGTTTCCGCTCAGAAAGAAATCTTTGATCTAGCTTACTTTCATCAAACTTCTTAACAAATCATAAAGTATCTTTAAATCATTGATCTTTTACTTGCTGAATAGCAGCCCAAACAAGAAAGGGAATTATCTTTACTTTAAACCTGCTCAATTCAGATGTTAAGTTTTTCTTTCAGGCGAGAAGATACTGTGCAAAATTCAAAACTCTTATTTTTATAGTTAAATTCGAATTGAAGATATCTTACTAAAGAGATAGCTCAATTAGATATCAGGGGGACTAGCTCACATGGTAGAGCGCTCGCTTCGCATGCGAGAGGTACTGGGATCGATGCCCGGGTCCTCCAATTCATTTTAACTTGATGGTAATATTTTCAACAAATCTCAATATTGACTAGAATTTTTGTCGAAGAGAAGTATGTAACTACTTCAGTTTGATCAGATTTTGAGGAATATTCAAAACACTGATTCAATTTCTGATTTTCTAATGCACTAACTAATCATTCTCTCAGCTCTGGAAGTCTGAACCCAAGAATAAACTAAATATTTTCTCATAAGTAAACCTATAAGCCTGCTCAAATCGAGAAAAAGCTTGGAACATGATGTCTCTTATTTAGATTATTGGCATTTAGATATAGAGTTAGTATCACAGCATATAAGGGGGACTATCTTACACGGTAGAGTGTTCACATTGCATGCATATCGTACCAGAACCGATGTTCTTTTCCTTCAAATCCTCTAATCCCGAATTAAGGGTTTCCATTATATTTGATAACTGACCATAACTCTCCCTCAAAAAAGATATCGATGACGCCCTTTTGATAACCAATAGCTAAGATAACCTAAGACTTTCTTTTGAATTTTTTGTTATTCTACGATATATATCACTAGAATGATCAGCAGGAGTTTTGTTTCACATTGTACTTTACCAAATTTAGATGCAAAAGGAAAGAGATAATTGCCCTGGTACTCAAATTCTTTATATCTATTCAACGGCTTTCATATGATTTGTGAAGATTGCCAAGTCTTTTTTCAAAGATGAATCTTTGTTTTCTTTCTACTTAATAAAGTGCCTTGAAAAATACAACTGTGTTATTAAAATCTTTATAGAAAATTAAACGAATAACCTATAAAGACATCAGGGGGACTACCTCACATGGTAGAGCGCTCGCTTAGCATGCGAGAGGTACCGGGATCGATGCCCGGGTCCTCCAGTTCATTTAATCTAGCTCTAGGCTTTTGTTCAAAGACTCTGGAGGGACGGAGTTTCCGCTCAGAAAGAAATCTTTGATCTAGCTCACTTTCATCAAACGTCTTAAAAATCATAAAGTATCTTTAAATCATTGATCTTTTACTGGCTGAATAGCTGCCCAAACAAGAAAGGGAATTATCTTTACTTTAAACCTGCTAAATTCAGATGTTAAGTTTTTCTTTCAGGCGAGAAGATACTGTGCAAAATTCAAAACTCTTATTTTTATAGTTAAATTCGAATTGAAGATATCTTACTAAAGAGATAGCTAAATTAGATATCAGGGGGACTAGCTCACATGGTAGAGCGCTCGCTTTGCAATTCATTTGAACTTGATGGTAATATTTTCAACAAATCTCAATATTGACTATAGTTTTTGTCGAAGAGAAGTATATCACTACTTCAGTTGGATCAGATTTTAAGAAATATTCAAAACACTGATTCAATTTCTGATTTTCTAATGCAGTAACTAATCATTCTCTCAGCTCTGGAAGTCTGAACCCAAGAATAAATTAATTATTTTCTCAAAAGTAAACCTATGAGCCTGCTCTACTCGAGGAAAAGCTTGGAACTTGATGTTTTTTATTTAGATTATGACATTTTGATATAGACTTAGTATCACAGCATATAAGGGGGACTATCTTACACGGTAGAGTGTTCACTTTGCATGGATATCGTACCAGAATCGATGTTCTTTTCCTTCAAATCCTCTGATCCCGAATTAAGGGTTTCCATTATATTTGATAACCGACCATAACTCTCCCTCAAAAAAGATATCAACGACGCCCTTTTAATAATCAATACCTAAGATAATTTAAGACTTTCTACTGAATTTTTTGTTATTCTACGATATATATCACTAGAATGATCAGCAGAAGTTTTGTTTCACATTGTACTTTACCAACTTTAGATTCAAAAGGAAAGAGATAATTGCTCTGGTACTCAAATTCTTTATATCTATTCAATGGCTTTCATATGATTTGTGAAGATTGCCAAGTCTTTTTTCAAAGATCAATCTTTGTTTTCTTTCTACTAAATAAAGTGCCTTGAAAAATACATTTGTTTTATTAAAATCTTTATAGAAAATTAAACGAATTACCAATAAAGACATAAGGGGGACTAGCTCACATGGTAGAGCGCTCACTTAGCATGCGAGAGGTACCGGGATCGATGTCCGGGTCCTCCAGTTCATTTAATCTGGCTCTAGGCTTTTGTTCAAAGACTGTGGAGGGACGGAGTTTCCGCTCAGAAAGAAATCTTTGATCTAGCTTACTTTCATCCAACGGCTTAACAAATCATAAAGTATCTTTAAATCATTGATATTTTAATTGCTGAATAGCAGCGCAAACAAGAAAGGGAATTATCTTTACTTTAAACCTGCTCAATTCAGATGTTAAGTTTTTCTTTCAGGCGAGAGGATACTGTGCAAATTTCAAAGCCTTTATTTTTATAGTTAAATTAGAATGGAAGATATCTTACTAAAGAGATAGCTCAATTAGATATCAGGGGGACTAGCTCACATGGTAGAGCGCTCGCTTCGCATGCGCGAGGTACTGGGATCGATGCCCGGGTTCTCCAATTCATTTGAACTTGATGGTAATATTTTCAACAAATCTCAATACTGACTATAGTTTTTGTCGAAGAGAAGTATATCACTACTTCAGTTGGATCAGATTTTAAGAAATATTCAAAACACTGATTCAATTTCTGATTTTCTAATGCAGTAACTAATCATTCTCTCAGCTCTGGAAGTCTGAACCCAAGAATAAACTAATTATTTTCTCAAAAGTAAACCTATGAGCCTGCTCTACTCGAGGAAAAGCTTGGAACTTGATGTTTTTTATTTAGATTATGACATTTTGATATAGACTTAGTATCACAGCATATAAGGGGGACTATCTTACACGGTAGAGTGTTCACTTTGCATGGATATCGTACCAGAATCGATGTTCTTTTCCTTCAAATCCTCTGATCCCGAATTAAGGGTTTCCATTATATTTGATAACCGACCATAACTCTCCCTCAAAAAAGATATCAACGACGCCCTTTTAATAATCAATACCTAAGATAATTTAAGACTTTCTACTGAATTTTTAGTTATTCTACGATATATATCACTAGAATGATCAGCAGAAGTTTTGTTTCACATTGTTCTTTACCAACTTTAGATTCAAAAGGAAAGAGATAATTGCTCTGGTACTCAAATTCTTTATATCTATTCAACGGCTTTCATATGATTTGTGAAAATTGCCAAGTCTTTTTTCAAAGATGAATCTTTGTTTTCTTTCTACTAAATAAAGTGCCTTGAAAAATACATTTGTTTTATTAAAATCTTTATAGAAAATTAAACGAATTACCAATAAAGACATAAGAAGGACTAGCTCACATGGTAGAGCGCTCGCTTAGCATGCGAGAGGTACCGGGATCGATGCCCGGGTCCTCCAGTTCATTTAATCTAGCTCTAGGCTTTTGTTCAAAGACTGTGGAGGGACGGAGTTTCCGCTCAGAAAGAAATCTTTGATCTAGCTTACTTTCATCAAACTTCTTAACAAATCATAAAGTATCTTTAAATCATTGATCTTTTACTTGCTGAATAGCAGCCCAAACAAGAAAGGGAATTATCTTTACTTTAAACCTGCTCAATTCAGATGTTAAGTTTTTCTTTCAGGCGAGAAGATACTGTGCAAAATTCAAAACTCTTATTTTTATAGTTAAATTCGAATTGAAGATATCTTACTAAAGAGATAGCTCAATTAGATATCAGGGGGACTAGCTCACATGGTAGAGCGCTCGCTTCGCATGCGAGAGGTACTGGGATCGATGCCCGGGTCCTCCAATTCATTTGAACTTCATGGTAATATTTTCAACAAATCTCAATATTGACTATAATTTTTGTCGAAGAGAAGTATGTAACTACTTCAGTTTGATCAGATTTTGAGGAATATTCAAAACACTGATTCAATTTCTGATTTTCTAATGCACTAACTAATCATTCTCTCAGCTCTGGAAGACTGAACCCAAGAATAAACTAAATATTTTCTCATAAGTAAACCTATAAGCCTGCTCAAATCGAGAAAAAGCTTGGAACATGATGTCTCTTATTTAGATTATTGGCATTTAGATATAGAGTTAGTATCACAGCATATAAGGGGGACTATCTTACACGGTAGAGTGTTCACATTGCATGCATATCGTACCAGAACCGATGTTCTTTTCCTTCAAATCCTCTGATCCCGAATTAAGGGTTTCCATTATATTTGATAACCGACCATAACTCTCCCTCAAAAAAGATATCGATGACGCCCTTTGATAACCAATAGCTAAGATAACCTAAGACTTTCTACTGAATTTTTTGTTATTCTACGATATATATCACTAGAATGATCAGCAGGAGTTTTGTTTCACATTGTACTTTACCAAATTTAGATGCAAAAGGAAAGAGATAATTGCCCTGGTACTCAAATTCTTTTTTATCTATTCAACGGCTTTCATATGATTTGTGAAGATTGCCAAGTCTTTTTTCAAAGATGAATCTTTGTTTTCTTTCTACTTAATAAAGTGCCTTGAAAAATACAACTGTGTTATTAAAATCTTTATAGAAAATTAAACGAATAACCTATAAAGACATCAGGGGGACTACCTCACATGGTAGAGCGCTCGCTTAGCATGCGAGAGGTACCGGGATCGATGCCCGGGTCCTCCAGTTCATTTAATCTAGCTCTAGGCTTTTGTTCAAAGACTCTGGAGGGACGGAGTTTCCGCTCAGAAAGAAATCTTTGATCTAGCTCACTTTCATCAAACGTCTTAAAAATCATAAAGTATCTTTAAATCATTGATCTTTTACTGGCTGAATAGCTGCCCAAACAAGAAAGGGAATTATCTTTACTTTAAACCTGCTAAATTCAGATGTTAAGTTTTTCTTTCAGGCGAGTAGATACTGTGCAAAATTCAAAACTCTTATTTTTATAGTTTAATTCGAATTGAAGATATCTTACTAAAGAGATAGCTAAATTAGATATCAGGGGGACTAGCTCACATGGTAGAGCGCTCGCTTTGCAATTCATTTGAACTTGATGGTAATATTTTCAACAAATCTCAATATTGACGATAGTTTTTGTCGAAGAGAAGTATATCACTACTTCAGTTGGATCAGATTTTAAGAAATATTCAAAACACTTATTCAATTTCTGATTTTCTAATGCAGTAACTAATCATTCTCTCAGCTCTGGAAGTCTGAACCCAAGAATAAACTAAATATTTTCTCATAAGTAAACCTATGAGCCTGCTCTACTCGAGGAAAAGCTTGGAACTTGATGTTTTTTATTTAGATTATGACATTTTGATATAGACTTAGTATCACAGCATATAAGGGGGACTATCTTACACGGTAGAGTGTTCACTTTGCATGGATATCGTACCAGAATCGATGTTCTTTTCCTTCAAATCCTCTGATCCCGAATTAAGGGTTTCCATTATATTTGGTAACCGACCATAACTCTCCCTCAAAAAAGATATCAACGACGCCCTTTTAATAATCAATACCTAAGATAATTTAAGACTTTCTACTGAATTTTTTGTTATTCTACGATATATATCACTAGAATGATCAGCAGAAGTTTTGTTTCACATTGTACTTTACCAACTTTAGATTCAAAAGGAAAGAGATAACTGCTCTGGTACTCAAATTCTTTATATCTATTCAACGGCTTTCATATGATTTGTGAAGATTGCCAAGTCTTTTTTCAAAGATCAATCTTTGTTTTCTTTCTACTAAATAAAGTGCTTTGAAAAATACATTTGTTTTATTAAAATCTTTATAGAAAATTAAACGAATTACCAATAAAGACATAAGGGGGACTAGCTCACATGGTAGAGCGCTCACTTAGCATGCGAGAGGTACCGGGATCGATGCCCTGGTCCTCCAGTTCATTTAATCTAGCTCTAGGCTTTTGTTCAAAGACTGTGGAGGGACGGAGTTTCCGCTCAGAAAGAAATCTTTGATCTAGCTTACTTTCATCCAACGGCTTAACAAATCATAAAGTATCTTTAAATCATTGATATTTTAATTGCTGAATAGCAGCGCAAACAAGAAAGGGAATTATCTTTACTTTAAACCTGCTCAATTCAGATGTTAAGTTTTTCTTTCAGGCGAGAGGATACTGTGCAAATTTCAAAGCCTTTATTTTTATAGTTAAATTAGAATGGAAGATATCTTACTAAAGAGATAGCTCAATTAGATATCAGGGGGACTAGCTCACATGGTAGAGCGCTCGCTTCGCATGCGCGAGGTACTGGGATCGATGCCCGGGTCCTCCAATTCATTTGAACTTGATGGTAATATTTTCAACAAATCTCAATACTGACTATAGTTTTTGTCGAAGAGAAGTATATCACTACTTCAGTTGGATCAGATTTTATGAAATATTCAAAACACTGATTCAATTTCTGATTTTCTAATGCAGTAACTAATCATTCTCTCAGCTCTGGAAGTCTGAACCCAAGAATAAACTAATTATTTTCTCAAAAGTAAACCTATGAGCCTGCTATACTCGAGGAAAAGCTTGGAACTTGATGTTTTTTATTTAGATTATGACATTTTGATATAGACTTAGTATCACAGCATATAAGGGGGACTATCTTACACGGTAGAGTGTTCACTTTGCATGGATATCGTACCAGAATCGATGTTCTTTTCCTTCAAATCCTCTGATCCCGAATTAAGGGTTTCCATTATATTTGATAACCGACCATAACTCTCCCTCAAAAAAGATATCAACGACGCCCTTTTAATAATCAATACCTAAGATAATTTAAGACTTTCTACTGAATTTTTTGTTATTCTACGATATATATCACTAGAATGATCAGCAGAAGTTTTGTTTCACATTGTTCTTTACCAACTTTAGATTCAAAAGGAAAGAGATAATTGCTCTGGTACTCAAATTCTTTATATCTATTCAACGGCTTTCATATGATTTGTGAAGATTGCCAAGTCTTTTTTCAAAGATGAATCTTTGTTTTCTTTCTACTAAATAATGTGCCTTGAAAAATACATTTGTTTTATTAAAATCTTTATAGAAAATTAAACGAATTACCAATAAAGACATAAGAAGGACTAGCTCACATGGTAGAGCGCTCGCTTAGCATGCTAGAGGTACCGGGATCGATGCCCGGGTCCTCCAGTTCATTTAATCTAGCTCTAGGCTTTTGTTCAAAGACTGTGGAGGGACGGAGTTTCCGCTCAGAAAGAAATCTTTGATCTAGCTTACTTTCATCAAACTTCTTAACAAATCATAAAGTATCTTTAAATCATTGATCTTTTACTTGCTGAATAGCAGCCCAAACAAGAAAGGGAATTATCTTTACTTTAAACCTGCTCAATTCAGATGTTAAGTTTTTCTTTCAGGCGAGAAGATACTGTGCAAAATTCAAAACTCTTATTTTTATAGTTAAATTCGAATTGAAGATATCTTACTAAAGAGATAGCTCAATTAGATATCAGGGGGACTAGCTCACATGGTAGAGCGCTCGCTTCGCATGCGAGAGGTACTGGGATCGATGCCCGGGTCCTCCAATTCATTTGAACTTGATGGTAATATTTTCAACAAATCTCAATATTGACTATAATTTTTGTCAAAGAGAAGTATGTAACTACTTTAGTTGGATCAGATTTTGAGGAATATTCAAAACACTGATTCAATTTCTGATTTTCTAATGCACTAACTAATCATTCTCTCAGCTCTGGAAGTCTGAACCCAAGAATAAACTAATTATTTCCTCAAAAGTAAACCTATGAGCCTGCTCTAATCGAGGAAAAGCTTGGAACTTGTTGTCTTATATTTAAATTATGGCATTTTGATATAGAGTTAGTATCACAGCATATAAGGGTGACTATCTTACATGGTAGTGTCTTCACATTGCATGGATAACGTACCAGAACCGATGTTCATTTCCTTCAAATCTTCTGATCCCAAATTCAAAGGTCTCCATTATGTTTGATAACCGACCATAAATCTCCCTCAAAAAAGAAATTGATGACGCCCTTTTAATAACCAATAGCTAAGATAACTTAAGACTTTCTACTCAATTTTTTGTTATTCTACGATATATATCACTAGAATGATCAGCAGAAGTTTTGTTTCACATTGTACTTTACCAACTTTAGATGCAAAAGGAAAGAGATAATTGCCCTGGTACTGATATTCTTTATATCTATTCAACGGCTTTCATATGATTTGTGAAGATTGCCAAGTCTTTTTTCAAAGATCAATCTTTGTTTTCTTTCTACTTAATAAAGTGCCTTGAAAAATACATTTGTTTTATCAAAATCTTTATAGAAAATTAAACAAATTACCAATAAAGACATAAGGGGGACTAGCTCACATGGTAGAGCGCTCGCTTAGCATGCGAGAGGTACCGGGATCCATGCCCGATCCTCCAGTTCCTTAATCTAGCTCTAGGCTTCTGTTCAAAGACTGTGGAGGGACGGAGCTTCCGCTCAGAAAGAAATCTTTGATCTAGCTTACTTTCATCCAACGGCTTAACAAATCATAAAGTATCTTTAAATCATTGATATTTTAATTGCTGAATAGCAGCCCAAACAAGAAAGGGAATTATCTTTACTTTAAACCTGCTCAATTCAGATGTTAAGTTTTTCTTTCAGGCGAGAGGATACTGTGCAAATTTCAAACCCTTTATTTTTATAGTTAAATTAGAATGGAAGATATCTTATTAAAGAGATAGCTCAATTAGATATCAGGTGGACTAGCTCACATGGTAGAGCGCTCGCTTCGCATGCGCGAGGTACTGGGATCGATGCCCGGGTCCTCCAATTCATTTGAACTTGATGGTAATATTTTCAACAAATCTCAATATTGACTATAGTTTTTGTCGAAGAGAAGTATATCACTACTTCAGTTGGATCAAATTTTAAGAAAAATTCAAAACACTGATTCAATTTCTGATTTTCTAATGCACTAACTAATAAATTGTCTCAGCTCTGGAAGTCTGAACCCAAGAATGAACTAATTATTTTCTCAAAAGTAAACGTATGAGCCTGCTCTACTCGAGGAAAAGCTTGGAACTTGATGTTTTTTATTTAGATTATGACATTTTGATATAGACTTAGTATCACAGCATATAAGGGGGACTATCTTACACGGTAGAGTGTTCACTTTGCATGGATATCGTACCAGAATCGATGTTCTTTTCCTTCAAATCCTCTGATCCCGAAATAAGGGTTTCCATTATATTTGATAACCGACCATAACTCTCCCTCAAAGAAGATATCAACGACGCCCTTTTAATAATCAATACCTAAGATAATTTAAGACTTTCTACTGAATTTTTTGTTATTCTACGATATATATCACTAGAATGATCAGCAGAAGTTTTGTTTCACATTGTACTTTACCAACTTTAGATTCAAAAGGAAAGAGATAATTGCTCTGGTACTCAAATTCTTTATATCTATTCAACGGCTTTCATATGATTTGTGAAGATTGCCAAGTCTTTTTTCAAAGATTAATCTTTGTTTTCTTTCTACTAAATAAAGTGCCTTGAAAAATACATTTGTTTTATTAAAATCTTTATAGAAAATTAAACGAATTACCAATAAAGACATAAGGGGGACTAGCTCACATGGTAGAGCGCTCGCTTAGCATGCGAGAGGTACCGGGATCGATGCCCGAGTCCTCCAGTTCATTTAATCTAGCTCTAGGCTTTTGTTCAAAGACTGTGGAGGGACGGAGTTTCCGCTCAGAAAGAAATCTTTGATCTACCTCACTTTCATCAAACGTCTTAATAATCATAAAGTATCTTTAAATCATTGATCTTTTACTTGCTGAATAGCAGCCCAAACAAGAAAGGGAATTATCTTTACTTTAAACCTGCTCAATTCAGATGTTAAGTTTTTCTTTCAGCCGAGAAGATACTGTGCAAATTCAAAACTCTTATTTTTATAGTTTAATTCGAATTGAAGATATCTTACTAAAGAGA
The DNA here is from genome assembly GCA_963924455.1 of Pelagia noctiluca. Lineage (NCBI taxonomy): Eukaryota > Metazoa > Cnidaria > Scyphozoa > Semaeostomeae > Pelagiidae > Pelagia > Pelagia noctiluca. Next base: position 6,479,551 of record OZ004318.1, read on the forward strand.
TAGCTAAATTAGATATCAGGGGGACTAGCTCACATGGTAGAGCGCTCGCTTTGCAAGTCATTTGAACTTGATGGTAATGTTTTCAACAAATCTCAATATTGACTATAGTTTTTGTCGAAGAGAAGTATATCACTACTTCAGTTGGATCAGATTTTAAGAAATATTCAAAACAATGATTCAATTTCTGATTTTCTAATGCAGTAACTAATCATTCTCTCAGCTCTGGAAGTCTGAAGCCAAGAATAAACTAATTATTTTCTCATAAGTAAACCTATAAGCCTGCTCAAATCGAGAAAAAGCTTGGAACATGATGTCTCTTATTTAGATTATTGGCATTTAGATATAGAGTTAGTATCACAGCATATAAGGGGGACTATCTTACACGGTAGAGTGTTCACTTTGCATGGATATCGTACCAGAATCGATGTTCTTTTCCTTCAAATCCTCTGATCCCGAAATAAGGGTTTCCATTATATTTGATAACCGACCATAACTCTCCCTCAAAGAAGATATCAACGACGCCCTTTTAATAATCAATACCTAAGATAATTTAAGACTTTCTACTAAATTTTTTGTTATTCTACGATATATATCACTAGAATGATCAGCAGAAGTTTTGTTTCACATTGTACTTTACCAACTTTAGATTCAAAAGGAAAGAGATAATTGCTCTGGTACTCAAATTCTTTATATCTATTCAACGGCTTTCATATGATTTGTGAAGATTGCCAAGTCTTTTTTCAAAGATTAATCTTTGTTTTCTTTCTACTAAATAAAGTGCCTTGAAAAATACATTTGTTTTATTAAAATCTTTATAGAAAATTAAACGAATTACCAATAAAGACATAAGGGGGACTAGCTCACATGGTAGAGCGCTCGCTTAGCATGCGAGAGGTACCGGGATCGATGCCCGAGTCCTCCAGTTCATTTAATTTAGCTCTAGGCTTTTGTTCAAAGACTGTGGAGGGACGGAGTTTCCGCTCAGAAAGAAATCTTTGATCTAGCTCACTTTCATCAAACGTCTTAATAATCATAAAGTATCTTTAAATCATTGATCTTTTACTTGCTGAATAGCAGCCTAAACAAGAAAGGGAATTATCTTTACTTTAAACCTGCTCAATTCAGATGTTAAGTTTTTTTTTCAGGCGAGAAGATACTGTGCAAATTCAAAACTCTTATTTTTATAGTTTAATTCGAATTGAAGATATCTTACTAAAGAGATAGCTAAATTAGATATCATGGGGACTAGCTCACATGGTAGAGCGCTCGCTTTGCAATTCATTTGAACTTGATGGTAATGTTTTCAACAAATCTCAATATTGACTATAGTTTTTGTCGAAGAGAAGTATATCACTACTTCAGTTGGATCAGATTTTAAGAAATATTCAAAACACTGATTCAATTTCTGATTTTCTAATGCAGTAACTAATCATTCTCTCAGCTCTGGAAGTCTGAACCCAAGAATAAACTAATTATTTTCTCATAAGTAAACCTATAAGCCTGCTCAAATCGAGAAAAAGCTTGGAACATGATGTCTCTTATTTAGATTATTGGCATTTAGATATAGAGTTAGTATCACAGCATATAAGGGGGACTATCTTACACGGTAGAGTGTTCACTTTGCATGCATATCGTACCAGAACCGGTATTCTTTTCCTTCAAATCCTCTGATCCCGAATTCAAGGGTCTCCATCATGTTTGACAACCGACCATAACTCTCCCTCAAAAAAGATATCGATGACGCCCTTTTGATAACCAATAGCTAAGATAACCTAAGACTTTCTACTGAATTTTTTGTTATTCTACGATTTATATCACTAGAATGATCAGCAGGAGTTTTGTTTCACATTGTACTTTACCAAATTTAGATGCAAAAGGAAAGAGATAATTGCCCTGGTACTCAAATTCTTTTTATCTATTCAACGGCTTTCATATGATTTCTGAAGATTGCCAAGTCTTTTTTCAAAGATGAATCTTTGTTTTCTTTCTACTTAATAAAGTGCCTTGAAAAATACAACTGTGTTATTAAAATCTTTATAGAAAATTAAACGAATAACCTATAAAGACATCAGGGGGACTACCTCACATGGTAGAGCGCTCGCTTAGCATGCGAGAGGTACCGGGATCGATGCCCGGGTCCTCCAGTTCATTTAATCTAGCTCTAGGCTTTTGTTCAAAGACTGTGGAGGGACGGAGTTTCCGCTCAGAAAGAAATCTTTGATCTAGCTCACTTTCATCAAACGTCTTAAAAATCATAAAGTATCTTTAAATCATTGATCTTTTACTTGCTGAATAGCTGCCCAAACAAGAAAGGGAATTATCTTTACTTTAAACCTGCTAAATTCAGATGTTAAGTTTTTCTTTCAGGCAAGAAGATACTGTGCAAAATTCAAAACTCTTATTTTTATAGTTTAATTCGAATTGAAGATATCTTACTAAAGAGATAGCTCAATTAGATATCAGGGGGACTAGCTCACATGGTAGAGCGCTCGCTTCGCATGCGAGAGGTACTGGGATCGATGCCCGGGTCCTCCAATTCATTTGAACTTCATGGTAATATTTTCAAAAAATTTCAATATTGACTATAGGTTTCATCGAAGAGAAGTATATAACTACTTCAGTTGGATCAGATTTTGAGGAATATTCAAAACACTGATTCAATTTCTGATTTTCTAATGCACTAACTAATCATTCTCTCAGCTCTGGAAGTCTGAACCCAAGAATAAACTAATTATTTCCTCAAAAGTAAACCTATGAGCCTGCTCTAATCGAGGAAAAGCTTGGAACTTGATGTCTTATATTTAAATTATGGCATTTTGATATAGAGTTAATATCACAGCATATAAGGGTGACTATCTTACATGGTAGTGTCTTCATATTGCATGGATAACGTACCAGAACCAATGTTCATTTCCTTCAAATCCTCTGATCCCAAATTCAAAGGTCTCCATTATGTTTGATAACCGACCATAAATCTCCCTCAAAAAAGAAATTGATGACGCCCTTTTAAAAACCAATAGCTAAGATAACTTAAGACTTTCTACTGAATTTTTTGTTATTCTACGATATATATCACTAGAATGATCAGCAGAAGTTTTGTTTCACATTGTATTTTACCAACTTTAGATGCAAAAGGAAAGAGATAATTGCCCTGGTACTGATATTCTTTATATCTATTCAACGGCTTTCATATGATTTGTGAAGATTGCCAAGTCTTTTTTCAAAGATCAATCTTTGTTTTCTTTCTACTTAATAAAGTGCCTTGAAAAATACATTTGTTTTATTAAAATCTTTATAGAAAATTAAACAAATTACCAACAAAGACATAAGGGGGACTAGCTCACATGGTAGAGCGCTCGCTTAGCATGCGAGAGGTACCGGGATCCATGCCCGGGTTCTCCAGTTCTTTAATCTAGCTCTAGGCTTCTGTTCAAAGACTGTAGAGGGACGGAGTTTCTGCTCAGAAAGAAATCTTTGATCTAGCTTACTTTCATCCAACGGCTTAACAAATCATAAAGTATCTTTAAATCATTGATCTTTTAATTGCTGAATAGCAGCCCAAACAAGAAAGGGAATTATCTTTACTTTAAACCTGCTCAATTCAGATGTTAAGTTTTTCTTTCAGGCGAGAAGATACTGTGCAAATTTCAAAGCCTTTATTTTTATAGTTAAATTAGAATGGAAGATATCTTACTAAAGAGATAGCTCAATTAGATATCAGGGGGACTAGCTCACATGGTAGAGCGCTCGCTTCGCATGCGCGAGGTACTAGGATCGATGCCCGGGTCCTCCAATTCATTTGAACTTGATGGTAATATTTTCAACAAATCTCAATATTGACTATAGTTTTTGTTGAATAGAAGTATATCACTACTTCAGTTGGATCAAATTTTAAGAAATATTCAAAACACTGATTCAATTTCTGATTTTCTAATGCACTAACTAATAAATTCTCTCAGCTCTGGAAGTCTGAACCCAAGAATAAACTAATTATTTTCTCAAAAGTAAACCTATGAGCCTGCTCTACTCGAGGAAAAGCTTGGAACTTGATGTCTTTTATTTAGATTATGACAATTTAATATAGACTTAGTATCACAGCATATAAGGGGGACTATCTTACACGGTAGAGTGTTCACTTTGCATGGATATCGTACCAGAATCGATGTTCTTTTCCTTCAAATCCTCTGATCCCGAAATAAGGGTTTCCATTATATTTGATAACCGACCATAACTCTCCCTCAAAAAAGATATCAACGACACCCTTTTAATAATCAATACCTAAGATAATTTAAGACTTTCTACTGTATTTTTTGTTATTCTACGATATATATCACTAGAATGATCAGCAGGAGTTTTGTTTCACATTGTACTTTACCAACTTTAGATGCAAAATGAAAGAGATAATTGCTCTGGTACTCAAATTCTTTATATCTATTCAACGGCTTTCATATGATTTGTGAAGATTGCCAAGTCTTTTTTCAAAGATGAATCTTCGTTTTCTTTCTACTTAATAAAGTGCCTTGAAAAATACAACCGTGTTATTAAAATCTTTTTAGAAAATTAAACGAATTACCAATTAAGACATCAGGGGGACTAGCTCACATGGTAGAGCGCTCGCGTAGCATGCGAGAGGTACCGGGATCGATGCCCGGGTCTTCCAGTTCTTTAATCTAGCTCTAGGCTTTTGTTCAAAGACTGTTGAGGGGCGGAGTTTTCGCTGAGAAAGAAATCTTTGATCTAGCTTCCTTTCATGAAACGTCTTAACAAATCATAAAGTATCTTTAAATCATTGATGTTTTACTGGCTGAATAGCAGCCCAAACAAGAAAAGGAATTATCTTTACTTTAAACCTGCTCAATTCAGATGTTAAGTTTTTCTTTCAGGCGAGAAGATACTGTGCAAAATTCAAAACTCTTATTTTTATAGTTTAATTCGAATTGAAGATATCTTACTAAAGAGAGAGCTCAATTAGATATTAGTGGGACTAGCTCACATGGTAGAGCGCTCGCTTCGCATGCGCGAGGTACTGGGATCGATGCCCGGGTCCTCCAATTCATTTGAACTTGATGGTAATATTTTCAACAAATCTCAATATTGACTATAGTTTTTGTCGAATAGAAGTATATCACTACTTCAGTTGGATCAAATTTTAAGAAATATTCAAAACACTGATTCAATTTCTGATTTTCTAATGCACTAACTAATAAATTCTCTCAGCTCTGGAAGTCTGAAGCCAAGAATAAACTAATTATTTTCTCAAAAGTAAACCTATGAGCCTGCTTTACTCGAGGAAAAGCTTGAAACTTGATGTCTTTTATTTAGATTATGACATTTTAATATAGACTTAGTATCACAGCATATAAGGGGGACTATCTTACACGGTAGAGTGTTCACTTTGCATGGATATCGTACCAGAACCGATGTTCTTTTCCTTCAAATCCTCTGAATCCAAATTAAGGGTTTCCATTATGTTTGATAACCGACCATAACTCTCCCTCAAAAAAGATATCAATGACGCCCTTTTAATAATCAATACCTAAGATAATTTAAGACTTTCTACTGTATTTTTTGTTATTCTACGATATATATCACTAGAATGATCAGCAGGAGTTTTGTTTCACATTGTACTTTACCAACTTTAGATGCAAAAGGAAAGAGATAATTGCTCTGGTACTCAAATTCTTTATATCTATTCAACGGCTTTTTTATGATTTGTGAAGATTGCCAAGTCTTTTTTCAAAGATGAATCTTTGTTTTCTTTTACTTAATAAAGTGCCTTGAAAAATACAACTGTGTTATTAAAATCTTTATAGAAAATTAAACGAATTACCAATAAAGACATCAGGGGGACTAGCTCACATGGTAGAGCGCTCGCTTAGCATGCAAGAGGTACCGGGATCAATGCCCGGGTCCTCCAGTTCTTTAATCTAGCTCTAGGCTTCTGTTCAAAGACTGTAGAGGGCGGAGCTTCCGCTCAGAAAGAAATCTTTGATCTAGCTTACTTTCATCCAACGGCTTAACAAATCATAAAGTATCTTTAAATCATTGATTTTTTAATTGCTGAATAGCAGCCCAAACAAGAAAGGGAATTATCTTTACTTTAAACCTGCTCAATTCAGATGTTAAGTTTTTCTTTCAGGTGAGAAGATACTGTGCAAATTTCAAAGCCTTTATTTTTATAGTTAAATTAGAATGGAAGATATCTTACTAAAGAGATAGCTCTATTAGATATCAGGGGGACTAGCTCACATGGTAGAGCGCTCGCTTCGCATGCGCGAGGTACTGGGATCGATGCCCGGGTCCTCCAATTCATTTGAACTTGATGGTAATATTTTCAACAAATCTCAATATTGACTATAGTTTTTGTCGAAGAGAAGTATATCACTACTTCAGTTGGATCAAATTTTAAGAAATATTCAAAACACTGATTCAATTTCTGATTTTCTAATGCACTAACTAATAAATTCTCTCAGCTCTGGAAGTCTGAAGCCAAGAATAAACTAATTATTTTCTCAAAAGTAAACCTATGAGCCTGCTCTACTCGAGGAAAAGCTTGGAACTTGATGTTTTTTATTTAGATTATGACATTTTGATATAGACTTAGTATCACAGCATATAAGGGGGACTATCTTACACGGTAGAGTGTTCACTTTGCATGGATATCGTACCAGAATCGATGTTCTTTTCCTTCAAATCCTCTGATCCCGAATTAAGGGTTTCCATTATATTTGATAGCCGACCATAACTCTCCCTCAAAAAAGATATCAACGACGCCCTTTTAATAATCAATACCTAAGATAATTTAAGACTTTCTACTGAATTTTTTGTTATTCTACGATATATATCACTAGAATGATCAGAAGAAGTTTTGTTTCACATGGTACTTTACCAACTTTAGATTCAAAAGGAAAGAGATAATTGCCCTGGTACTGATATTATTTATATCTATTCAACGGCTTTCATATGATTTCTGAAGATTGCCAAGTCTTTTTTCAAAGATGAATTTTTGTTTTCTTTCTACTAAATAAAGTGCCTTGAAAAATACATTTGTTTTATTAAAATCTTTATAGAAAATTAAACAAATTACCAATAAAGACATAAGGGGGACTAGCTCACATGGTAGAGCGCTCGCTTAGCATGCGAGACAGAAGCGGACTGGCCCACCGGGACCCCTGGGAAATTTCCCGGTGCGCCCTTTGCCTCAAGTTAATTTTTTAACGTGCTTTTTAAGGCAAGGCATAGAACTAACAATGATAACAGTAATCCATCGGCTAATCAGACAGTATTACATATAATTCAATAAGAAATATGAGACATAAGAAATAAGAAATATGTCACTGTCTCGATTTCTACATGGTTTGTATAGCTGACATAAGAAGGATCCTAAGCCATTTTCAGGCCTCAGAAAAGACGAAATCCCAGGAGCTTCCGGGGCCGCTGTCCCCTGCACCCCTGTCAGGGCTCTGCCCTGGACCCGTCGGGGGGGCTTACAGTGCCTCGCAGACCCCCAGCTGTTTATGGAACGCCTTTTAAGACAAAAATGTTTTCCCTGTATTGGCGCCCTTTTACTTGATTTTCCCGCTGGGTTAGAGGCTATCCAGTCCGCCCCTGATGCGAGAGGTACCGGGATCGATGCCCGGGTCCTCCAGTTCATTTAATTTAGCTCTACGCTTTTGTTCAAAGACTGTTGAGGGGCGGAGTTTTCGCTCAGAAAGAAATCTTTGATCTAGCTTCCTTTCGTGAAACGTCTTAACAAATCATAAAGTCTCTTTAAATCATTGATGTTTTACTGGCTGAATAGCAGCCCAAACAAGAAAGGGAATTATCTTTACTTTACACCTGCTCAATTCAGATCTTAAGTTTTTCTTCCAGGCGAGAAGATACTGTGCAAAATTCAAAACTCTTATTCTTATAGTTTAATTCGAATTGAAGGTATCTTACTAAAGAGATAGCTCAATCAGATATCAGTGGCACTAGCTCACATGGTAGAGCGCTGGCTTTGCATAAGCAAGGTACTGGGATCGATGCCCGGGTCCTCCAATTCATTTGAACTTGATGGTAATATTTTCAACAAATCTCAATATTGACTATAGGTTTTGTCGAAGAGAAGTATATAACTACTTCAGTGGGATCAGATTTTCAGAAATATTCAAAACACTGATTCAATTTCTGATTTTCTAATGCACTAACTAATCATTCTCTCAGCTCTGGAAGTCTGAACCAAAGAATAAACTAATTGTTTTCTCAAAAGTAAACCTATGAGCCTGCTCTAATCGAGGAAAAGCTTGGAACTTGATGTCTTTTATTTAAATTATGATATTTTGATATAGAGTTAGAATCACAGCATATAAGGGGGACTATCTTACACAGTAGAGTGTTCACTTTGCATGGATAACGTACCAGAACCGATGTTCTTTTCCTTCAAATCCTCTTATCCCAAATTCAAGGGTCTCCATTATGTTTGATAACCGACCATAAATCTCCTTCAAAAAAGAAATCGATGACGCCCTTTTAATAACCAATGGCCAAAATAACTTAAGACTTTCTACTGAATTTTTTGTTATTGTACGATATAAATCACTAGAATGATCAGCAGGGTCTTTTTTCACATTGTACTTTACCAACTTTAGATGAAAAATGAAAGAGATAATTGCCCTGGTACTGATATTCTTTATATCTATTCAACGGCTTTCATATGATTTCTGCAGATTGCCAAGTCTTTTTTAAAAGATGAATCTTTGTTTTCTTTCTACTTTATAAAGTGCCTTGAAAAATACAACTGTGTTATTAAAATCTTTATAGAAAATTAAACGAATTACCAATAAAGACATCAGGGAGACTAGCTCACATGTTAGAGCGCTCGCTTAGCATGCGAGAGGTACCGGGATCGATGCCCAGGTCCTCCAGTTCATTTAATCGAGCTCTAGGTTTTTGTTCAAAGACTGTGGAGGGACGGAGTTTCCGCTCAGAAAGAAATCTTTGATCTAGCTTACTTTCATCAAACGTCTTAACAAATCATAAAGTATCTTTAAATCATTGATCTTTTACTTGCTGAATAGCAGCCCAAACAAGAAAGGGAATTATCTTTACTTTAAACCTGCTCAATTCAGATGTTAAGTTTTTCTTTCAGGCGAGAAGATACTGTGCAAAATTCAAAACTCTTATTTTTATAGTTTAATTCGAATTGAAGATATCTTACTAAAGAGATAGCTCAATTAGATATCAGGGGGACTACCTCACATGGTAGAGCGCTCGCTTCGCATGCGAGAGATACTGGGATCGATGCCAGGGTCCTCTAATTCATTTGAACTTGATGGTAATATTTTCAACATATCTCAATACTGACTATAGTTTTTGTCGAAGAGAAGTATATCACCTTTTCAGTTGGATCAGATTTAAACAAATATTCAAAACAGCGATTCAATTTCTGATTTTCTAATGCACTAATTAATAAATTCTGCAGAGCTCTGGAAGTCTGAACCCAAGAATAAACTAATTATTTCCTCAAAAGTAAACCTATGAGCCTGCTCTAATCGAGGAAAAGCTTGGAACTTGATGTCTTATATTTAAATTATGACATTTTGATATAGAGTTAGTATCACAGCATATAAGGGTGACTATCTTACACGGTAGTGTCTTCACATTGCATGGATAACGTACCAGAACCTATGTTCTTTTCCTTCAAATCTTCTGATCCCAAATTCAAAGGTCTCCATTATGTTTGATAACCGACCATAACTCTCCCTCAAAAAAGATATCAACGACGCCCTTTTAATAATCAATACCTAAGATAATTTAAGACTTTCTACTGTATTTTTTGTTATTCTACGATATATATCACTAGAATGATCAGCAGGAGTTTTGTTTCACATTGTACTTTACCAACTTTAGATGCAAAAGGAAAGAGATAATTGCTCTGGTACTCAAATTCTTTATATCTATTCAACGGCTTTCATATGATTTGTGAAGATTGCCAAGTCTTTTTTCAAAGATGAATCTTTGTTTTCTTTCTAATAAATAAAGTGCCTTGAAAAATACATTTGTTTTAATAAAATCTTTATAGAAAATTAAACGAATTACCAATAAAGACATAAGGGGGACTAGCTCACATGGTAGAGCGCTCGCTTAGCATGCGAGAGGTACCGGGATCGATGCCCGGGTCCTCAAGTTCTTTAATCTAGCTCTAGGCTTTTGTTCAAAGACTGTGGAGGGACGGAGTTTTCGCTCAGAAAGAAATCTTTGATCTAGCTTACTTTCATCAAACATCTTCACAAACAATAAAGTTTCTTAAAATCATTGATGTTTTACTGGCTGAATAGCAGCCCAAACAAGAAAGGGAATTATCTTTACTTTACACCTGCTCATTTCAGATCTTAAGTTTTTCTCTCAGGCGAGAAGATATTGTGCAAAATTCAAAACTCTTATTCTTATAGTTTAATTCGAATTGAAGATATCTTACTAAAGAGATAACTCAATTAGATATTAGTGGCACTAGCTCACATGGTAGAGCGCTGGCTTTGCATGCGCAAGGTACTGGGATCGATGCCCGGGTCCTCCAATTCATTTGAACTTGATGGTAATATTTTCAACAAATCTCAATATTGACTATAGGTTTTGTCGAAGAGAAGTATATAACTACTTCAGTTGGATCAGATTTTCAGAAATATTCAAAACACTGATTCAATTTCTGATTTTCTAATGCACTAACTAATCATTCTCTCAGCTCTGGAAGTCTGAACCCAAGAATAAACTAATTATTTCCTCGAAAGTAAACCTATGAGCCTGCTCTAATCGAGGAAAAGCTTGGAACTTGATGTCTTTTATTTAACTTATGATATTTTGATATAGAGTTAGAATCACAGCATATAAGGGTGACTATCTTACACGGTAGTGTCTTCACATTGCATGGATAACGTACCAGAACCGATGTTCTTTTCCTTTAAATCCTCTGATCCCAAATTCAAGGGTCTCCATTATGTTTGATAACCGACCATAAATCTCCCTCAAAAAAGAAATCGATGACGCCCTTTTAATAACCAATGCCCAAGATAACTTAAGACTTTCTACTGAATTTTTTGTTATCATACGATATAAATCACTTGAATGATCAGCAGGGTCTTTTTTCACATTGTACTTTATCAACTTTAGATGCAAAATGAAAGAGATAATTGCCCTGGTACTGATATTCTTTATATCTATTCAACGGCTTTCATATGATTTCTGAAGATTGCCAAGTCTTTTTTCAAAGATGAATCTTTGTTTTCTTTCTACTTAATAAAGTGCCTTGAAAAATACAACTGTGTTATTAAAATCTTTATAGAAAATTAAACAAATTACCAATAAAGACATCAGGGAGACTAGCTCACATGGTAGAGCGCTCGCTTAGCATACGAGAGGTACCGGGATCGATGCCCGGGTCCTCCAGTTCATTTAATCTAGCTCTAGGCTTTTGTTCAAAGACTGTGGAGGGATGGAGTTTCCGCTCAGAAAGAAATCTTTGATCTAGCTTACTTTCATCAAACGTCTTAACAATTCATAAAGTATCTTTAAATCATTGATCTTTTACTTGCTGAATAGCAGCCCAAACAAGAAAGGGAATTATCTTTACTTTAAACCTGCTCAATTCAGATGTTAAGTTTTTCTTTCAGGCGAGAAGATACTGTGCAAAATTCAAAACTCTTATTTTTATAGTTTAATTCGAATTGAAGATATCTTACTAAAGAGATAGCTCAATAGATATCACGGGGACTAGCTCACATGGTAGAGCCCTCGCTTCGCATGCGAGAGGTACTGGGATCGATGCCCTGGTCCTCCAATTCATTTGAACTTGATGGTAATATTTTCAACAAATCTCAATATTGACTATAGTTTTTGTTGAAGAGAAGTATATCACTACTTCAGTTGGATCAGATTTTTAGAAATATTCAAAACACCGATTCAATTTCTGATTTTCTAATGCACTAACTAATAAATTCTCTCAGCTCTGGAAGTCTGAACCCAAGAATAAACTAATTATTTCCTCAAAAGTAAACCTATGCGCCTGCTCTACTCGAGGAAAAGCTTGGAACTTGATGTCTTTTATTTAGATTAAGACATTTTGATATAGAGTTAGTATCACAGCATATAAGGGGGATTATCTTACACGGTAGAGTGTTCACTTTGCATGGATAACGTACCAGAACCGATGTTCTTTTCCTTCAAATCCTCTGAACCCGAATTAAGGGTTTCCATTATGTTTGATAACCGACCATAACTCTCCCTCAAAAAAGATATCAATGACGCCTTTTTAATAATCAATACCTAAGATAACTTAAGACTCTCTACTGAATTTTTTGTTATTCCACGATATATATCACTAGAATGATCAGCAGGAGTTTTGTTTCACATTGTACTTTACCAACTTTAGATGCAAAAGGAAAGAGATAATTGCTCTGGTACTCAAATTCATTATATCTATTCAACGGCTTTCTTATGATTTGTGAAGATTGCCAAGTCTTTTTTCAAAGATGAATCTTTGTTTTCTTTCTACTTAATAAAGTGCCTTGAAAAATACAACTGTGTTATTAAAATCTTTATAGAAAATTAAACGAATTACCAATAAAGACATCAGGGGGACTAGCTCACATGGTAGAGCGCTCGCTTAGCATGCTAGAGGTACCGGGATCGATGCCCGTGTCCTCCAGTTCATTTAATCTAGCTCTAGGCTTTTGTTCAAAGACTGTGGAGGGACGGAGTTTCCGCTCAGAAAGAAATCTTTGATCTAGCTTACTTTCATCAAATGTCTTAACAAATCATAAAGTATCTTTAAATCATTGATATTTTACTTGCTGAATAGCGCCCAAAGAAGAAAGGGAATTATCTTTACTTTAAACCTGCTCAATTCAGATGTTAAATTTTTCTTTTAGTCGAGAAGATACTGTGCAAAACTCAAAACTCTTATTTTTATAGTTTAATTCGAATTGAAGATATCTTACTAAAGAGATAGCTCAATTAGGTATCAGGGGGACTAGCTCACATGGTAGAGCGCTCGCTTCGCATGCGAGAGATACTGGGATCGATGCCTGGGTCCTCCAATTCATTTGAACTTGATGGTAATATTTTCAACAAATCTCAATACTGACTATAGTTTTTGTCGAAGAGAAGTATATCACCTTTTCAGTTGGATCAGATTTAAAGAAATATTCAAAACAACGATTCAATTTCTGATTTTCTAATGCACTAACAAAAAAATTCTCTCAGCTCTGGAAGTCTGAACCCATGAATAAACTAATTATTTCCTCAAAAGTAAACCTATGAGCCTGCTATAATCGAGGAAAAGCTTGGAACTTGATGTCTTATATTTAAATTATGACATTTTGATATAGAGTTAGTATACAGCATATAAGGGTGACTATCTTACACGGTAGTGTCTTCACATTGCATGGATAACGTACCAGAACCGATGTTCTTTTCCTTCAAATCCTCTGATCCCAAATTCAAAGGTCTCCATTATGTTTGATAACCGACCATAAATCTCCCTCAAAAAAGAAATTGCTGACGCCCTTTTGATAACCAATAGCTAAGATAACTTAAGACTTTCTACTGTATTTTTTGTTATTCTACGATATATATCACTAGAATGATCAGCAGGAGTTTTGTTTCACATTGTACTTTACCAACTTTAGATGCAAAAGGAAAGAGATAATTGCCCTGGTACTGATATTCTTTATATCTATTCAACGGCTTTCATATGATTTGTGAAGATTGCCAAGTCTTTTTTCAAAGATGAATCTTTGTTTTCTTTCTACTTAATAAAGTGCCTTGAAAAATAAATTTGTTTTATTAAAATCTTTATAGAAAATTAAACAAACAGGGGCGTCGTGGGTGGGGTCTTCTAGGGAGGGCACAATCCGAAAATTTTCCAACAGAGACCCGGTTACGTCATTATGCGCATGCGCAGTTACTTTTAGCGAGCACAAAAAGCCGAAAATATATGAATTTTCCGAAATTTCCGACCATTTTCCGACACTTGGGGGGGCACGTGCCCCCCCTGCCCCCCCGCCCACGACGCCCCTGTAAACAAAATACCAATAAAGACATAAGGGGGACTAGCTCACATGGTAGAGCGCTCGCTTAGCATGCGAGAGGTACCGGGATCGATGCCCGGGTCCTCCAGTTCATTTAATCTAGCTCTAGGCTTTTGTTCAAAGACTGTGGAGGGACGGAGTTTCTGCTCAGAAAGAAATCTTTGATCTAGCTTACTTTCATCAAACGTCTTCACAAATCATAAAGTTTCTTAAAATCATTGATGTTTTACTGGCTGAATAGCAGCCTAAACAAGAAAGGGAATTATCTTTACTTTACACCTGCTCAATTCAGATCTTAAGTTTTTCTTCCAGGCGAGAAGATACTGTGCAAAATTCAAAACTCTTATTCTTATAGTTTAATTCGAATTGAAGATATCTTACTAAAGAGATAGCTCAATTAGATATCAGTGGCACAAGCTCACATGGTAGAGCGCTGGCTTCGCATGCGCAAGTTACTGGGATCGATGCCCGGGTCCTCCAATTCATTTGAACTTGATGGTAATATTTTCTACAAATCTCAATATTGACTATAGGTTTTGTCGAAGAGAATTATATAACTACTTCAGTTGTATCAAATTCTAAGAAATATTCAAAACACTGATTCAATTTCTGATTTTCTAATGCACTAACTAATAAATTCTCTCAGCTCTGGAAGTCTGAACACAAGAATAAACTAATTATTTTCTCAAAAGTAAACCTATGAGCCTGCTGTACTCGAGGAAAAGCTCGGAACTTGATGTCTTTTATTTAGATTATGACATTTTGATATAGACTAAGTATCACAGCATATAAGGGGGACTATCTTACACGGTAGAGTGTTCACTTTGCATGGATATCGTACCAGAATCGATGTTCTTTTCCTTCAAATCCTCTGATCCCGAATTAAGGGTTTCCATTATGTTTGATAACCGACCATAACTCTCCCTCAAAAAAGATATCAATGACGCCCTTTTAATAATCAATACTTAAGATAACTTAAGACTTTCTACTGAATTTTTTGTTATTCTACGATATATATCACTAGAATGATCAGCAGGAGTTTTGATTCACATTGTACTTTACCAACTTTAGATGCAAAAGGAAAGAGATAATTTCCCTGGTACTGATATTCTTTATATCTATTCAACGGCTTTCATATGATTTGTGAAGATTGCCAAGTCTTTTTTCAAAGATGAATCTTTGTTTTCTTTCTACTAAATAAAGTGCCTTGAAAAATACATTTGTTTTATTAAAATCATTATAGAAAATTAAACGAATTACCAATAAAGACATAAGGGGGACTAGCTCACATGGTAGAGCGCTCGCTTAGCATGCGAGAGGTACCGGGATCAATGCCCGGGTCCTCCAGTTCATTTAATCTAGCTCTAGGCTTTTGTTCAAAGACTGTGGAGGGACGGAGTTTCCGCTCAGAAAGAAATCTTTGATCTAGCTTACTTTCATCAAACGTCTTAACAAATCATAAAGTATCTTTAAATCATTGATCTTTTACTTGCTGAATAGCAGCCCAAACAAGAAAGGGAATTATCTTTACTTTAAACCTGCTCAATTCAGATGTTAAGTTTTTCTTTCAGGCCAGAAGATACTGTGCATTATTCAAAACTCTTATTTTTATAGTTTAATTCGAATTGAAGATATCTTACTAAAGAGATAGCTCAATTAGATATCAGGGGGACTAGAACACATGGTAGAGCGGTCGCTTCGCATTCGAGAGGTACTGGGATCGATGCCCGGATGCTCTAATTCATTTAAACTTGATGGTAATATTTTCAACAAATCTCAATATTGACTATAGTTTTTGTCGAAGAGAAGTATGTAACTACTTCAGTTGGATCAGATTTTGAGGAATATTCAAAACACTGATTCAATTTCTGATTTTCTAATGCACTAACTAATCATTCTCTCAGCTCTGGAAGTCTGAACCCAAGAATAAACTAATTATTTCCTCAAAAGTAAACCTATGAACCTGCTCTAATCGAGGAAAAGCTTGGAACTTGATGTCTTATATTTTAATTATGGCATTTGGATATAGAGTTAGTATCACAGCATATAAGGGTGACTATCTTACACGGTAGTGTCTTCACATTGCATGGATAACGTACCAGAACCGATGTTCTTTTCCTTCAAATCCTCTGATCCCAAATTCAAAGGTCTCCATTATGTTTGATAACCGACCATAAATCTCCCTCAAAAAAGAAATTGATGACACCCTTTTAATAACCAATAGCTAAGATAACTTAAGACTTTCTACTGAATTTTTTGTTATTGTACGATATAAATCACTAGAATGATCAGCAGGAGTCTTTTTTCACATTGTACTTTACCAACTTTAGATGCGAAAGGAAAGAGATAATTGCCCTGGTACTGATATTCTTTATATCTTTTCAACGGCTTTCATATGATTTCTGAAGATTGCCAAGTCTTTTTTCAAAGATGAATCTTTGTTTTCTTTCTACTAAATAAAGTGCCTTGAAAAATACATTTGTTTTATTAAAATCTTTTTAGAAAATTAAACAAATTACCAATAAAGACATAAGGGGGACTAGCTCACATGGTAGAGCGCTCGCTTAGCATGCGAGAGGTACCGGAATCGATGCCCGGGTCCTCCAGTTCATTTAATCTAGCTCTAGGCTTTTGTTCAAAGACTGTGGAGGGACGGAGTTTTCGCTCAGAAAGAAATCTTTGATCTAGCTTCCTTTCATCAAACGTCTTAACAAATCATAAAG
Organism: Pelagia noctiluca; assembly: GCA_963924455.1. NCBI lineage: Eukaryota > Metazoa > Cnidaria > Scyphozoa > Semaeostomeae > Pelagiidae > Pelagia > Pelagia noctiluca. The sequence continues at coordinate 6,496,340 of OZ004318.1, forward strand.
TCTCTTTAAATCATTGATGTTTAACTGGCTGAATAGCAGCCCAAACAAGAAAAAGAATTATCTTTACTTTAAACCTGCTCAATTCAGATGTTAAGTTTTTCTTTCAGGCGAGAAGATACTGTGCAAAATTCAAAACTCTTATTTTTATAGTCTAATTCAAATTGTAGATATCTTACTAAAGAGATAGCTCAATTAGATATTAGTGGGACTAGCTCACATGGTAGAGCGCTCGCTTCGCATGCGCGAGGTACTTGGATCGATGCCCGGGTCCTCCAATTCATTTAAACTTGATGGTAATATTTTCAACAAATCTCAATATTGACTATAGTTTTTGTCGAAGAGAAGTATGTAACTACTTCAGTTGGATCAGATTTTGAGGAATATTCAAAACACTGATTCAATTTCTGATTTTCTAATGCACTAACTAATCATTCTCTCAGCTCTGGAAGTCTGAACCCAAGAATAAACTAATTATTTCCTCAAAAGTAAACCTATGAACCTGCTCTAATCGAGGAAAAGCTTGGAACTTGATGTCTTATATTTTAATTATGGCATTTGGATATAGAGTTAGTATCACAGCATATAAGGGTGACTATCTTACACGGTAGTGTCTTCACATTGCATGGATAACGTACCAGAACCGATGTTCTTTTCCTTCAAATCCTCTGATCCCAAATTCAAAGGTCTCCATTATGTTTGATAACCGACCATAAATCTCCCTCAAAAAAGAAATTGATGACACCCTTTTAATAACCAATAGCTAAGATAACTTAAGACTTTCTACTGAATTTTTTGTTATTGTACGATATAAATCACTAGAATGATCAGCAGGAGTCTTTTTTCACATTGTACTTTACCAACTTTAGATGCGAAAGGAAAGAGATAATTGCCCTGGTACTGATATTCTTTATATCTTTTCAACGGCTTTCATATGATTTCTGAAGATTGCCAAGTCTTTTTTCAAAGATGAATCTTTGTTTTCTTTCTACTAAATAAAGTGCCTTGAAAAATACATTTGTTTTATTAAAATCTTTTTAGAAAATTAAACAAATTACCAATAAAGACATAAGGGGGACTAGCTCACATGGTAGAGCGCTCGCTTAGCATGCGAGAGGTACCGGAATCGATGCCCGGGTCCTCCAGTTCATTTAATCTAGCTCTAGGCTTTTGTTCAAAGACTGTGGAGGGACGGAGTTTTCGCTCAGAAAGAAATCTTTGATCTAGCTTCCTTTCATCAAACGTCTTAACAAATCATAAAGTCTCTTTAAATCATTGATGTTTAACTGGCTGAATAGCAGCCCAAACAAGAAAAAGAATTATCTTTACTTTAAACCTGCTCAATTCAGATGTTAAGTTTTTCTTTCAGGCGAGAAGATACTGTGCAAAATTCAAAACTCTTATTTTTATAGTCTAATTCAAATTGTAGATATCTTACTAAAGAGATAGCTCAATTAGATATTAGTGGGACTAGCTCACATGGTAGAGCGCTCGCTTCGCATGCGCGAGGTACTTGGATCGATGCTCGGGTCCTCCAATTCATTTGAACTTGATGATAATATTTTCTACAAATCTCAATATTGACTATAGGTTTTGTCGAAGAGAAGTATATAACTACTTCAGTTGTATCAAATTTTAAGAAATATTCAAAACACTGATTCAATTTCTGATTTTCTAATGCACTAACTAATAAATTCTCTCAGCTCTAGAAGTCTGAACACAAGAATAAACTAATTATTTTCTCAAAAGTAAACCTATGAGCCTGCTGTACTCGAGGAAAAGCTTGGAACTTGATGTCTTTTATTTAGATTATGACATTTTGATATAGACTTAGTATCACAGCATATAAGGAGGACTATCTTACACGGTAGAGTGTTCACTTTGCATGGATATCGTACCAGAATCGATGTTCTTTTCCTTCAAATCCTCTGATCCCGAATTAAGGGTTTCCATTATGTTTGATAACCGAACATAACTCTCCCTCAAAAAAGATATCAATGACGCCCTTTTAATAATCAATACCTAAGATAACTTAAGACTTTCTACTGAATTTTTTGTTATTCTACGATATATATCACTAGAATGATCAGCAGGAGTTTTGTTTCACATTGTACTTTACCAACTTTAGATGCAAAAGGAAAGAGATAATTGCCCTGGTACTGATATTCTTTATATCTATTCAACGGCTTTCATATGATTTGTGAAGATTGCCAAGTCTTTTTTCAAAGATGAATCTTTGTTTTCTTTCTACTTAATAAAGTGCCTTGAAAAATACAACTGTGTTATTAAAATCTTTATAGAAAATTAAACGAATTACCTATAAAGACATCAGGGAGACTAGCTCACATGCTAGAGCGCTCGCTTAGCATGCGAGAGATACCGGGATCGATGCCCGGGTCCTCCAGTTCATTTAATCTATCTCTAGGCTTTTGTTCAAAGACTGTGGAGGGACAGAGTTTCCGCTCAGAAAGAAATCTTTGATCTAGCCTACTTTCATCAAACGTCTTAACAAATCATAAAGTATCTTTAAATCATTGATGTTTTACTGGCAGAATAGCAGCCCAAACAAGAAAGGGAATTATCTTTACTTTAAACCTGCTCAATTCAGATGATAAGTTTTTCTTCAAGTCGAGAAGATACTGTGCAAAATTCGAAACTCTTATTTTTATTGTTAAATTCGCATTGAAGATATCTTACTAAAGAGATAGCTCAATTAGATATCAGGGGGACTAGCTCACATGGTAGAAAGCTCGCTTTGCATGCGAGAGGTACTGGGATCGATGCCCGGGTCCTCCAATTCATTTGAACTTGATGGTAATATTTTCAACAAATCTCAATATTGACTATAGTTTTTGTCGAAGAGAAGTATATCACTATTCCAGTTGGATCAGATTTTAAGAAATATTCAAAACACTGATTCAATTTCTGATTTTCTAATGCACTAACTAATCATTCTCTCAGCTCTGGAAGTCTGAACCCAAGAATAAACTAATTATTTTCTCAAAAGTAAACCTATGAGCCTGCTCTAATCGAGGAAAAGCTTGGAAATTGATGTCTTTTATTTAGATTATGACATTTTGATATAAAGTTAGTATCACAGCATATAAGGGGGACTATCTTACACGGTAGAGTGTTCACTTTGCATGGATAACGTACCAGACCCGATGTTCTTTTCCTTCAAATCCTCTGAACCCGAATTAAGGGTTTCCATTATGTTTGATAACCGACCATAACTCTCCCTCAAAAAAGATATCAATGACGCCCTTTTAATAATCAATACCTAAGATAACTTAAGACTCTCTACTGAATTTTTTGTTATTCCACGATATATATCACTAGAATGTTCAGCAGGAGTTTTGTTTCACATTGTACTTTACCAACTTTAGATGCAAAAGGAAAGAGATAATTGCTCTGGTACTCAAATTCTTTATATCTATTCAACGGCTTTTTTATGATTTGTGAAGATTGCCAAGTCTTTTTTCAAAGATGAATCTTTGTTTTCTTTCTACTTAATAAAGTGCCTTGAAAAATACAACTGTGTTATTAAAATCTTTATAGAAAATTAAACGAATTACCAATAAAGACATAAGGGGGACTAGCTCACATGGTAGAGCGCTCGCTTAGCATGCGAGAGGCACCGGGATCGATGCCCGGGTCCTCCAGTTCATTTAATCTAGCTCTAGGCTTTTGTTCAAAGACTGTGGAGGGACGGAGTTTCCGCTCAGAAAGAAATCTTTGATCTAGCTTACTTTCATCAAACGTCTTAACAAATCATAAAGTATCTTTAAATCATTGATCTTTTACTTGCTGAATAGCAGCCCAAACAAGAAAGGGAATTATCTTTACTTTAAACCTGCTCAATTCAGATGTTAAGTTTTTCTTCCAGTCGAGAAGATACTGTGCAAAATTCAAAACTCTTATTTTTATAGTTTAATTCGAATTGAAGATATCTTACTAAAGAGATAGCTCAATTAGATATTAGTGGGACTAGCTCACATGGTAGAGCGCTCGCTTCGCATGCGCGAGGTACTGGGATCGATGCCCGGGTCCTCCAATTCATTTGAACTTGATGGTAATATTTTCAACAAATCTCAATATTGACTATAGTTTTTGTCGAATAGAAGTATATCACTACTTCAGTTGGATCAAATTTTAAGAAATATTCAAAACACCGATTCAATTTCTGATTTTCTAATGCACTAACTAATAAATTCTCTCAGCTCTGGAAGTCTGAACCCAAGAATAAACTAATTATTTCCTCAAAAGTAAACCTATGAGCCTGCTCTAATCGAGGAAAAGCTTGGAACTTGATGTCTTTTATTTAGATTATGACATTTTGATATAGAGTTAGTATCACAGCATACAAGGGGGACTATCTTACACGGTAGAGTGTTCACTTTGCATGGATAACGTACCAGAACCGATGTTCTTTTCCTTCAAATCCTCTGAATCCGAATTAAGGGTTTCCATTATATTTGATAACTGACCATAACTCTCCCTCAAAAAAGATATCAATGACGCCCTTTTAATAATCAATACCTAAGATAACTTAAGACTCTCTACTGAATTTTTTGTTATTCCACGATATATATCACTAGAATGATCAGCAGGAGTTTTGTTTCACATTGTACTTTACCAACTTTAGATGCAAAAGGAAAAAGATAATTGCTCTGGTACTCAAATTCTTTATATCTATCAACGGCTTTCATATGATTTCTGCAGATTGCCAAGTCTTTTTTAAAAGATGAATCTTTGTTTTCTTTCTACTTTATAAAGTGCCTTGAAAAATACAACTGTGTTATTAAAATCTTTATAGAAAATTAAACGAATTACCAATAAAGACATCAGGGAGACTAGCTCACATGTTAGAGCGCTCGCTTAGCATGCGAGAGGTACCGGGATCGATGCCCAGGTCCTCCAGTTCATTTAATCGAGCTCTAGGTTTTTGTTCAAAGACTGTGGAGGGACGGAGTTTCCGCTCAGAAAGAAATCTTTGATCTAGCTTACTTTCATCAAACGTCTTAACAAATCATAAAGTATCTTTAAATCATTGATCTTTTACTTGCTGAATAGCAGCCCAAACAAGAAAGGGAATTATCTTTACTTTAAACCTGCTCAATTCAGATGTTAAGTTTTTCTTTCAGGCGAGAAGATACTGTGCAAAATTCAAAACTCTTATTTTTATAGTTTAATTCGAATTGAAGATATCTTACTAAAGAGATAGCTCAATTAGATATCAGGGGGACTAGCTCACATGGTAGAGCGCTTGCTTTGCATGAGAGACGTACTGGGATCGATGCCCTGGTCCTCCAATTCATTTGAACTTGATGGTAATATTTTCAACAAATCTCAATATTGACTATAGTTTTTGTTGAAGAGAAGTATATCACTACTTCAGTTGGATCAGATTTTTAGATATATTCAAAACACCGATTCAATTTCTTATTTTCTAATGCACGAACTAATAAATTCTCTCAGCTCTGGAAGTCTGAACCAAAGAATAAACTAATTATTTTCTCAAAAGTAAACCTATGCGCCTGCTCTACTCGAGGAAAAGCTTGGAACTTGATGTCTTTTATTTAGATTATGACATTTTGATATAAAGTTAGTATCACAGCATACAAGGGGGACTATCTTACACGGTAGAGTGTTCACTTTGCATGGATAACGTACCAGAACCGATGTTCTTTTCCTTCAAATCCTCTGAATCCGAATTAAGGGTTTCCATTATGTTTGATAACTGACCATAACTCTCCCTCAAAAAAGATATCAATGACGCCCTTTTAATAATCAATACCTAAGATAACTTAAGACTCTCTACTGAATTTTTTGTTATTCAACGATATATATCACTAGAATGATCAGCAGGAGTTTTGTTTCACATTGTATTTTACCAACTTTAGATGCAAAAGGAAAAAGATAATTGCTCTGGTACTCAAATTCTTTATATCTATCAACGGCTTTTTTATGATTTGTGAAGATTGCCAAGTCTTTTTTCAAAGATGAATCTTTGTTTTCTTTCTACTTAATAAAGTGCCTTGAAAAATACAACTGTGTTATTAAAATCTTTATAGAAAATTAAACGAATTACCAATAAAGACATCAGGGGGACTAGCTCACATGGTAGAGCGCTCGCTTAGCATGCGAGAGGTACCGGGATCGATGCCCGGGTCCTCCAGTTCATTTAATCTAGCTCTAGGCTTTTGTTCAAAGACTGTGGAGGGACGGATTTTCCGCTCAGAAAGAAATCTTTGATCTAGCTTACTTTCATCAAACGTCTTAACAAATCATAAAGTATCTTTAAATCATTGATCTTTTACTTGCTGAATAGCAGCCCAAACAAGAAAGGGAATTATCTTTACTTTAAACCTGCTCAAATCAGATGTTAAGTTTTTCTTCCAGTCGAGAAGATACTGTGCAAAATTCAAAACTCTTATCTTTATAGTTTAATTCGAATTGAAGATATCTTACTAAAGAGATAGCTCAATTAGATATCAGGGGGACTAGCTCACATGGTAGAGCGCTCGCTTCGCATGCAAGAGGTACTGGGATCGATGCCCGGGTCCTCCAATTCATTTGAACTTGATGGTATTATTTTCAACAAATCTCAATACTGACTATAGTTTTTGTCGAAGAGAAGTATATCACCTTTTCAGTTGGATCAGATTTAAAGAAATATTCAAAACACCGATTCAATTTCTGATTTTCTAATGCACTAACTAATAAATTCTCTCAGCTCTGGAAGTCTGAACCCAAGAATAAACTAATTATTTCCTCAAAAGTAAACCTATGAGCCTGCTCTAATCGAGGAAAAGCTTGGAACTTGATGTCTTATATTTAAATTATGACATTTTGATATAGAGTTAGTATCACAGCATATAAGGGTGACTATCTTACACGGTAGTGTCTTCACATTGCATGGATAACGTACCAGAACCGATGTTCTTTTCCTTCAAATCTTCTGATCCCAAATTCAAAGGTCTCCATTATGTTTGATAACCGACCATAAATCTCCCTCAAAAAAGAAATCGATGACGCCCTTTTAACAATCAATACCTAAGATAACTTAAGACTTTCTACTGAATTTTTTGTTATTCTACGATATATATCACTAGAATGATCAGCAGGAGTTTTGTTTCACATTGTACTTTACCAACTTTAGATGCAAAAGGAAAGAGATAATTGCCCTGGTACTGATATTCTTTATATCTATTCAACGGCTTTCATATGATTTGTGAAGATTGCCAAGTCTTTTTTCAAAGATGAATCTTTGTTTTCTTTCTACTTAATTAAAGTGCCTTGAAAAATACAACTGTGTTATTAAAATATTTATTGAAAATTAAACAAATTACCAATAAAAACATCAGGGGGACTAGCTCACATGGTAGAGCGCTCGCTTAGCATGCGAGAGGTACCGGGATCGATGCCCGGGTCATGCGATTCATTTAATCTAGCTCTAGGCTTTTGTTCAAAGACTGTGGAGGGACGGAGTTTCCGCTCAGAAAGAAATCTTTGATCTAGCTTACTTTCATCAAACGTCTTAACAAATCATAAAGTATCTTTAAATCATTGATCTTTTACTTGCTGAATAGCAGCCCAAAGAAGAAAGGGAATTATCTTTACTTTAAACCTGCTCATTTCAGATGAGATCAATCAATTCAACTCTTATTTTTATAGTTTAATTCGAATTGAAGATATCTTACTAAAGAGATAGCTCAATTAGATATCAGGGGGACTAGCTCACATGGTAGAGCGCTCGCTTCGCATGCGAGAGGTACTGGGATCGATGCCCGGGTCCTCCAATTCATTTGAACTTGATGGTAATATTTTCAACAAATCTCAATACTGACTATAGTTTTTGTCGAAGAGAAGTATATCACCTTTTCAGTTGGATCAGATTTAAAGAAATATTCAAAACACCAATTCAATTTCTGATTTTCTAATGCACTAACTAATAAATTCTCTCAGCTCCGGAAGTCTGAACCCAAGAATAAACTAATTATTTCCTCAAAAGTAAACCTATGAGCCTGCTCTAATCGAGGAAAAGCTTGGAACTTGATGTCTTTTATTTAGATTATGACATTTTGATATAGAGTTAGTATCACAGCATATAAGGGGGACTATCTTACACGGTAGAGTGTTCACTTTGCATGGATAACGTACCAGAACCGATGTTCTTTTCCTTCAAATCCTCTGAATCCGAATTAAGGGTTTCCATTATGTTTGATAACCGACCATAACTCTCCCTCAAAAAAGATATCAATGACGCCCTTTTAATAATCAATACCAAAGATAACTTAAGACTCTCTACTGAATTTTTTGTTATTCCACGATCTATATCACTAGAATGATCAGCAGGAGTTTTGTTTCACATTGTACTTTACCAACTTTAGATGCAAAAGGAAAGAGATAATTGCTCTGGTACTCAAATTCTTTATATCTATTCAACGGCTTTCTTATGATTTGTGAAGATTGCCAAGTCTTTTTTCAAAGATGAATCTTTGTTTTCTTTCTACTTAATAAAGTGCCTTGAAAAATACAACTGTGTTATTAAAATATTTATAGAAAATTAAACGAATTACCAATAAAGACATCAGGGGGACTAGCTCACATGGTAGAGCGCTCGCTTAGCATGCGAGAGGTACCGGGATCGATGCCCGGGTCCTCCAGTTCATGTAATCTAGCTCTAGGCTTTTGTTCAAAGACTGTGGAGGGACGGAGTTTCCGCTCAGAAAGAAATCTTTGATCTAGCTTACTTTCATCAAACGTCTTAACAAATCATAAAATATTTTTAAATCATTGATCTTTTACTTGCTGAATAGCAGCCCAAAGAAGAAAGGGAATTATCTTTACTTTAAACCTGCTCAATTCAGATGTTAAGTTTTTCTTTTAGTCGAGAAGATACTGTGCAAAATTCAAAACTCTTATTTTTATAGTTTAATTCGAATTGAAGATATCTTACTAAAGAGATAGCTCAATTAGATATCAGGGGGACTACCTCACATGGTAGAGCGCTCGCTTCGCATGCGAGAGATACTGGGATCGATGCCAGGGTCATCTAATTCATTTGAACTTGATGGTAATATTTTCAACAAATCTCAATATTGACTATAGTTTTTGTCGAATAGAAGTATATCACTACTTCAGTTGGATCAAATTTTAAGAAATATTCAAAACACCGATTCAATTTCTGATTTTCTAATGCACTAACTAATAAATTCTCTCAGCTCTGGAAGTCTGAACCCAAGAATAAACTAATTCTTTCCTCAAAAGTAAACCTATGAGCCTGCTCTAATCGAGGAAAACCTTGGAACTTGATGTCTTATATTTAAATTATGACATTTTGATATAGAGTTAGTATCACAGCATATAAGGGCGACTATCTTACACGGTAGTGTCTTCACATTGCATGGATAACGTACCAGAACCGATGTTCTTTTCCTTCAAATCTTCTGATCCCAAATTCAAAGGTCTCCATTATGTTTGATAACCGACCATAAATCTCCCTCAAAAAAGAAATCGATGACGCCCTTTTAATAATCAATACCTAAGATAACTTAAGACTTTCTACTGAATTTTTTGTTATTCAACGATATATATCACTAGAATGATCAGCAGGAGTTTTGTTTCACATTGTACTTTACCAACTTTAGATGCAAAAGGAAAGAGATAATTGCCCTGGTACTGATATTCTTTATATCTATTCAACGGCTTTCATATGATTTGTGAAGATTGCCAAGTCTTTTTTCAAAGATGAATCTTTGTTTTCTTTCTACTTAATAAAGTGCCTTGAAAAATACAACTGTGTTATTAAAATCTTTATAGAAAATTAAACAAATTACCAATAAAGACATAAGGGGGACTAGCTCACATGGTAGAGCGCTCGCTTAGCATGCGAGAGGTACCGGGATCGATGCCCGGGTCCTCCAGTTCATTTAATCTAGCTCTAGGCTTTTGTTCAAAGACTGTGGAGGGACGGAGTTTCCGCTCAGAAAGAAATCTTTGATCTAGCTTACTTTCATCAAACGTCTTAACAAATCATAAAATATTTTTAAATCATTGATCTTTTACTTGCTGAATAGCAGCCCAAAGAAGAAAGGGAATTATCTTTACTTTAAACCTGCTCAATTCAGATGTTAAGTTTTTCTTTTAGTCGAGAAGATACTGTGCAAAATTCAAAACTCTTATTTTTATAGTTTAATTCGAATTGAAGATATCTTACTAAAGAGATAGCTCAATTAGATATCAGGGGGACTACCTCACATGGTAGAGCGCTCGCTTCGCATGCGAGAGATACTGGGATCGATGCCAGGGTCATCTAATTCATTTGAACTTGATGGTAATATTTTCAACATATCTCAATACTGACTATAGTTTTTGTCGAAGAGAAGTATATCACCTTTTCAGTTGGATCAGATTTAAACAAATATTCAAAACAGCGATTCAATTTCTGATTTTCTAATGCACTAACTAATAAATTCTGCAGAGCTCTGGAAGTCTGAACCCAAGAATAAACTAATTATTTCCTCAAAAGTAAACCTATGTGCCTGCTCTAATCGAGGAAAAGCTTGGAACTTGATGTCTTATATTTAAATTATGACATTTTGATATAGAGTTAGTATCACAGCATATAAGGGTGACTATCTTACACGGTAGTGTCTTCACATTGCATGGATAACGTACCAGAACCTATGTTCTTTTCCTTCAAATCTTCTGATCCCAAATTCAAAGGTCTCCATTATGTTTGATAACCGACCATAACTCTCCCTCAAAAAAGATATCAACGACGCCCTTTTAATAATCAATACCTAAGATAATTTAAGACTTTCTACTGTATTTTTTGTTATTCTACGATATATATCACTAGAATGATCAGCAGGAGTTTTGTTTCACATTGTACTTTACCAACTTTAGATGCAAAAGGAAAGAGATAATTGCCCTGGTACTGATATTCTTTATATCTATTCAACGGCTTTCATATGATTTGTGAAGATTGCCAAGTCTTTTTTCAAAGATGAATCTTTGTTTTCTTTCTACTTAATAAAGTGCCTTGAAAAATACAACTGTGTTATTAAAATCTTTATAGAAAATTAAACAAATTACCAATAAAGACATAAGGGGGACTAGCTCACATGGTAGAGCGCTCGCTTAGCATGCGAGAGGTACCGGGATCGATGCCCGGGTCCTCCAGTTCATTTAATCTAGCTCTAGGCTTTTGTTCAAAGACTGTGGAGGGACGGAGTTTCCGCTCAGAAAGAAATCTTTGATCTAGCTTACTTTCATCAAACGTCTTAACAAATCATAAAATATTTTTAAATCATTGATCTTTTACTTGCTGAATAGCAGCCCAAAGAAGAAAGGGAATTATCTTTACTTTAAACCTGCTCAATTCAGATGTTAAGTTTTTCTTTTAGTCGAGAAGATACTGTGCAAAATTCAAAACTCTTATTTTTATAGTTTAATTCGAATTGAAGATATCTTACTAAAGAGATAGCTCAATTAGATATCAGGGGGACTACCTCACATGGTAGAGCGCTCGCTTCGCATGCGAGAGATACTGGGATCGATGCCAGGGTCCTCTAATTCATTTGAACTTGATGGTAATATTTTCAACATATCTCAATACTGACTATAGTTTTTGTCGAAGAGAAGTATATCACCTTTTCAGTTGGATCAGATTTAAACAAATATTCAAAACAGCGATTCAATTTCTGATTTTCTAATGCACTAACTAATAAATTCTGCAGAGCTCTGGAAGTCTGAACCCAAGAATAAACTAATTATTTCCTCAAAAGTAAACCTATGAGCCTGCTCTAATCGAGGAAAAGCTTGGAACTTGATGTCTTATATTTAAATTATGACATTTTGATATAGAGTTAGTATCACAGCATATAAGGGTGACTATCTTACACGGTAGTGTCTTCACATTGCATGGATAACGTACCAGAACCTATGTTCTTTTCCTTCAAATCTTCTGATCCCAAATTCAAAGGTCTCCATTATGTTTGATAACCGACCATAACTCTCCCTCAAAAAAGATATCAACGACGCCCTTTTAATAATCAATACCTAAGATAATTTAAGACTTTCTACTGTATTTTTTGTTATTCTACGATATATATCACTAGAATGATCAGCAGGAGTTTTGTTTCACATTGTACTTTACCAACTTTAGATGCAAAAGGAAAGAGATAATTGCTCTGGTACTCAAATTCTTTATATCTATTCAACGGCTTTCATATGATTTGTGAAGATTGCCAAGTCTTTTTTCAAAGATGAATCTTTGTTTTCTTTCTAATAAATAAAGTGCCTTGAAAAATACATTTGTTTTAATAAAATCTTTATAGAAAATTAAACGAATTACCAATAAAGACATAAGGGGGACTAGCTCACATGGTAGAGCGCTCGCTAAGCATGCGAGAGGTACCGGGATCGATGCCCGGGTCCTCAAGTTCTTTAATCTAGCTCTAGGCTTTTGTTCAAAGACTGTGGAGGGACGGAGTTTTCGCTCAGAAAGAAATCTTTGATCTAGCTTACTTTCATCAAACATCTTCACAAACAATAAAGTTTCTTAAAATCATTGATGTTTTACTGGCTGAATAGCAGCCCAAACAAGAAAGGGAATTATCTTTACTTTACACCTGCTCAATTCAGATCTTAAGTTTTTCTCTCAGGCGAGAAGATACTGTGCAAAATTCAAAACTCTTATTCTTATAGTTTAATTCGAATTGAAGATATCTTACTAAAGAGATAACTCAATTAGATATTAGTGGCACTAGCTCACATGGTAGAGCGCTGGCTTTGCATGCGCAAGGTACTGGGATCGATGCCCGGGTCCTCCAATTCATTTGAACTTGATGGTAATATTTTCAACAAATCTCAATATTGACTATAGGTTTTGTCGAAGAGAAGTATATAACTACTTCAGTTGGATCAGATTTTCAGAAATATTCAAAACACTGATTCAATTTCTGATTTTCTAATGCACTAACTAATCATTCTCTCAGCTCTGGAAGTCTGAACCCAAGAATAAACTAATTATTTCCTCGAAAGTAAACCTATGAGCCTGCTCTAATCGAGGAAAAGCTTGGAACTTGATGTCTTTTATTTAACTTATGATATTTTGATATAGAGTTAGAATCACAGCATATAAGGGTGACTATCTTACACGGTAGTGTCTTCACATTGCATGGATAACGTACCAGAACCGATGTTCTTTTCCTTTAAATCCTCTGATCCCAAATTCAAGGGTCTCCATTATGTTTGATAACCGACCATAACTCTCCCTCAAAAAAGATATCAATGACGCCCTTTTAATAATCAATACTTAAGATAACTTAAGACTTTCTACTGAATTTTTTGTTATTCTACGATATATATCACTAGAATGATCAGCAGGAGTTTTGATTCACATTGTACTTTACCAACTTTAGATGCAAAAGGAAAGAGATAATTGCCCTGGTACTGATATTCTTTATATCTATTCAACGGCTTTCATATGATTTGTGAAGATTGCCAAGTCTTTTTTCAAAGATGAATCTTTGTTTTCTTTCTACTAAATAAAGTGCCTTGAAAAATACATTTGTTTTATTAAAATCATTATAGAAAATTAAACGAATTACCAATAAAGACATAAGGGGGACTAGCTCACATGGTAGAGCGCTCGCTTAGCATGCGAGAGGTACCGGGATCAATGCCCGGGTCCTCCAGTTCATTTAATCTAGCTCTAGGCTTTTGTTCAAAGACTGTGGAGGGACGGAGTTTCCGCTCAGAAAGAAATCTTTGATCTAGCTTACTTTCATCAAACGTCTTAACAAATCATAAAGTATCTTTAAATCATTGATCTTTTACTTGCTGAATAGCACCCCAAACAAGAAAGGGAATTATCTTTACTTTAAACCTGCTCAATTCAGATGTTAAGTTTTTCTTTCAGGCCAGAAGATACTGTGCATTATTCAAAACTCTTATTTTTATAGTTTAATTCGAATTGAAGATATCTTACTAAAGAGATAGCTCAATTAGATATCAGGGGGACTAGAACACATGGTAGAGCGGTCGCTTCGCATTCGAGAGGTACTGGGATCGATGCCCGGATGCTCTAATTCATTTAAACTTGATGGTAATATTTTCAACAAATCTCAATATTGACTATAGTTTTTGTCGAAGAGAAGTATGTAACTACTTCAGTTGGATCAGATTTTGAGGAATATTCAAAACACTGATTCAATTTCTGATTTTCTAATGCACTAACTAATCATTCTCTCAGCTCTGGAAGTCTGAACCCAAGAATAAACTAATTATTTCCTCAAAAGTAAACCTATGAACCTGCTCTAATCGAGGAAAAGCTTGGAACTTGATGTCTTATATTTTAATTATGGCATTTGGATATAGAGTTAGTATCACAGCATATAAGGGTGACTATCTTACACGGTAGTGTCTTCACATTGCATGGATAACGTACCAGAACCGATGTTCTTTTCCTTCAAATCCTCTGATCCCAAATTCAAAGGTCTCCATTATGTTTGATAACCGACCATAAATCTCCCTCAAAAAAGAAATTGATGACACCCTTTTAATAACCAATAGCTAAGATAACTTAAGACTTTCTACTGAATTTTTTGTTATTGTACGATATAAATCACTAGAATGATCAGCAGGAGTCTTTTTTCACATTGTACTTTACCAACTTTAGATGCGAAAGGAAAGAGATAATTGCCCTGGTACTGATATTCTTTATATCTTTTCAACGGCTTTCATATGATTTCTGAAGATTGCCAAGTCTTTTTTCAAAGATGAATCTTTGTTTTCTTTCTACTAAATAAAGTGCCTTGAAAAATACATTTGTTTTATTAAAATCTTTTTAGAAAATTAAACAAATTACCAATAAAGACATAAGGGGGACTAGCTCACATGGTAGAGCGCTCGCTTAGCATGCGAGAGGTACCGGAATCGATGCCCGGGTCCTCCAGTTCATTTAATCTAGCTCTAGGCTTTTGTTCAAAGACTGTGGAGGGACGGAGTTTTCGCTCAGAAAGAAATCTTTGATCTAGCTTCCTTTCATCAAACGTCTTAACATATCATAAAGTCTCTTTAAATCATTGATGTTTAACTGGCTGAATAGCAGCCCAAACAAGAAAAAGAATTATCTTTACTTTAAACCTGCTCAATTCAGATGTTAAGTTTTTCTTTCAGGCGAGAAGATACTGTGCAAAATTCAAAACTCTTATTTTTATAGTCTAATTCAAATTGTAGATATCTTACTAAAGAGATAGCTCAATTAGATATTAGTGGGACTAGCTCACATGGTAGAGCGCTCGCTTCGCATGCGCGAGGTACTTGGATCGATGCCCGGGTCCTACAATTCATTTGAACTTGATGATAATATTTTCTACAAATCTCAATATTGACTATAGGTTTTGTCGAAGAGAAGTATATAACTACTTCAGTTGTATCAAATTTTAAGAAATATTCAAAACACTGATTCAATTTCTGATTTTCTAATGCACTAACTAATAAATTCTCTCAGCTCTAGAAGTCTGAACACAAGAATAAACTAATTATTTTCTCAAAAGTAAACCTATGAGCCTGCTGTACTCGAGGAAAAGCTTGGAACTTGATGTCTTTTATTTAGATTATGACATTTTGATATAGACTTAGTATCACAGCATATAAGGAGGACTATCTTACACGGTAGAGTGTTCACTTTGCATGGATATCGTACCAGAATCGATGTTCTTTTCCTTCAAATCCTCTGATCCCGAATTAAGGGTTTCCATTATGTTTGATAACCGAACATAACTCTCCCTCAAAAAAGATATCAATGACGCCCTTTTAATAATCAATACCTAAGATAACTTAAGACTTTCTACTGAATTTTTTGTTATTCTACGATATATATCACTAGAATGATCAGCAGGAGTTTTGTTTCACATTGTAGTTTACCAACTTTAGATGCAAAAGGAAAGAGATAATTGCCCTGGTACTGATATTCTTTATATCTATTCAACGGCTTTCATATGATTTGTGAAGATTGCCAAGTCTTTTTTCAAAGATGAATCTTTGTTTTCTTTCTACTTAATAAAGTGCCTTGAAAAACACAACTGTGTTATTAAAATCTTTATAGAAAATTAAACGAATTACCTATAAAGACATCAGGGAGACTAGCTCACATGCTAGAGCGCTCGCTTAGCATGCGAGAGGTACCGGGATCGATGCCCGGGTCCTCCAGTTCATTTAATCTATCTCTAGGCTTTTGTTCAAAGACTGTGGAGGGACAGAGTTTCCGCTCAGAAAGAAATCTTTGATCTAGCCTACTTTCATCAAACGTCTTAACAAATCATAAAGTATCTTTAAATCATTGATGTTTTACTGGCAGAATAGCAGCCCAAACAAGAAAGGGAATTATCTTTACTTTAAACCTGCTCAATTCAGATGATAAGTTTTTCTTCAAGTCGAGAAGATACTGTGCAAAATTCGAAACTCTTATTTTTATTGTTAAATTCGCATTGAAGATATCTTACTAAAGAGATAGCTCAATTAGATATCAGGGGGACTAGCTCACATGGTAGAAAGCTCGCTTTGCATGCGAGAGGTACTGGGATCGATGCCCGGGTCCTCCAATTCATTTGAACTTGATGGTAATATTTTCAACAAATCTCAATATTGACTATAGTTTTTGTCGAAGAGAAGTATATCACTATTCCAGTTGGATCAGATTTTAAGAAATATTCAAAACACTGATTCAATTTCTGATTTTCTAATGCACTAACTAATCATTCTCTCAGCTCTGGAAGTCTGAACCCAAGAATAAACTAATTATTTTCTCAAAAGTAAACCTATGAGCCTGCTCTAATCGAGGAAAAGCTTGGAAATTGATGTCTTTTATTTAGATTATGACATTTTGATATAGAGTTAGTATCACAACATATAAGGGGGACTATCTTACACGGTAGAGTGTTCACTTTGCATGGATAACATACCAAAACCGATGTTCTTTTCCTTAAAATCCTCTGATCCCGAATTCAAGGGTCTCCATTATGTTTGATAACCGACCATAACTCTCCCTCAAAAGAGATATCGATGACGCCCTTTTAATAATCAATACCTAAGGTAACTTAAGACTTTCTACTGAATTTTTTGTTATTCTACGATATATATCACTAGAATGATCAGCAGGAGTTTTGTTTCACATTGTACTTTACCAACTTTAGATGCAAAAGGAAAGAGATAATTGCCCTGGTACTGATATTCTTTATATCTATTCAACGGCTTTCGTATGATTTGTGAAGATTGCCAAGTCTTTTTTCAAAGATGAACCTTTGTTTTCTTTCTACTTAATAAAGTGCCTTGAAAAATAAATTTGTTTTATTAAAATCTTTATAGAAAATTAAACGAATTACCAATAAAGACATCAGGTAGACTAGCTCACATGGTAAAGCGCTCGCTTAGCATGCGAGAGGTACCAGGATTGATGCCCGGGTCCTCCAGCTCATTTAATCTAGCTCTAGGCTTTTGTTCAAAGACTGTGGAGGGACGGAGTTTCTGCTCAGAAAGAAATCTTTGATCTAGCTTACTTTCATCAAACGTCTTAACAAATCATAAAGTATCTTTTAATCATTGATGTTTTACTGGCAGAATAGCAGCCCAAACAAGAAAGGGAATTATCTTTACTTTAAACCTGCTCAATTCAGATGATAGATATATTGACATGGATTGCTGAGTTTGCAAATCAATATTTAGCTTGGTGCTTTAACATAAAACTAATAATCACCAAGATTTCCCCAACAAAATGAAAGTTTTTCTTTCAGTCGAGAAGATACTGTGCAAAATTCAAAACTCTGATTTTTATAGTTAAATTCGAATTGAAGTTATCTTACTAAAGGGTCTCCAATATGTTTGATAACCGACCATAACTCTCCCTCAAAAAAGATATCGATGACGCCCTTTTAATAACCAATAGCTAATATAACTTAAGTCCTTCTACTGAACTTTTTGTTATTGTACGATATATGTCACTAGAATGATCAGCAGGAGTTTTGTTTCACATTGTACTTTACCAACTTTAGATGCAAAAGGAAAGAGATCATTGCCCTGGTACTCAAATTCTTTATATCTATTCAACGGCTTTCATATGATTTCTGAAGATTGCCAAGTCTTTTTTCAAAGATGAATCTTTGTTTTCTTTTTACTTAATAAAGTGCCTTGAAAAATACAACTGTTTTATTAAAATCTTTATAGAAAATTAAACGAATTACCAATAAAGACATAAGGGGGCCTAGCTCACATGGTAGAGCGCTCGCTTAGCATGCGAGAGATACCGGGATCGATGCCCGGGTCCTCCAGTTCATTTAATCTAGCTCTAGGCTTTTGTTCAAAGACTGTGGAGGGACGGAGTTTCCGCTCAGAAAGAAATCTTTGATCTTGCTTACTTTCATCAAACGTCTTAACAAATCATAAAATCTCTTTAAATCATTGATGTTTTACTTGCTGAATAGCAGCTCAACCAAGAAAGGGAATTATGTTTACTTTAAACCTGCTTAATTCGGATGATAGATATATTGACATGGATTGCTAAGCTTGCAAATCTATATTTAGCTTGGTGCTTTAACATAAAACTAATAATCACCAAGATTTCCCAAACAAAATGAAAGTTTTCCTTTCAGTCGAGAAGATACTGTGCAAAATTAAAAACTCTTTTTTTTATAGTTTAATTCGAATTGAAGATATCTTACTAAAGAGATAGCTCAATTAGATATCAGGCGGACTAGCTCACATGGTAGAGCGCTCGCTTCGCATGCGAGAGGTACTGGGATCGATGCCCCGGTCCTCCAATTCATTTGAACTTGATGGTAATATTTTCAACAAATCTCAATATTGACTATAGTTTTTTTCGAAGAGAAGTATATCACTACTCCAGATAGATCAGATTTTAAGAAATATTCAAAACACTGATTCAATTTCTGATTTTCTAATGCACTAACTAATCATTTTCTCAGCGTTGGAAGTCTGAACCCAAGAATAAACTAATTATTTTCTCAAAAGTAAACTTATAAGCCTGCTCTAATCGAGGAAAAGCTTGGAAATTGATGTTTTTTATTTAGATTATTGACATTTTGATAAAGAGTTAGTGTCACAGCATATAAGGGGAAGTATCCTACACGGTAGAGTGTTCACTTTGCATGGATATCGTACCAGAACCTATGTTCTTTTCCTTCAAATCCTCTGATCCCAAATTCAAGGGTCTCTATCATGTTTGATAACCGACCATAACTCTCCCTCAAAAAAGATATCGATGACACCCTTTTAATAACCTATAGCTAAGATAACTTAAGACTTTCTACTGGTTTTTTGTTATTCTACAATATATATCACTAGAATGATCAGCTGGAGTTTTGTTTCACATTGTACTTTACCAACTTCAGATGCAAAAGGAAAGAGATCATTGCCCTGGTACTCAAATTCTTTATATCTTTTCAACGGCTTTCATATGACTTCTGAGGATTGCCAAGTCTTTTTTCAAAGATGAATCTTTGTTTTCTTTCTACTTAATAAAGTGCCTTGAAAAATACAACTGTTTTATTAAAATCTTTATAGAAAATCAAACAAATTACCAATAAAGACATAAGGGGGACTAGCTCACATGGTAGAGCGCTCGCTTAGCATGCGAGTGGTACTGGGATCGATGCCCGGGTCCTCCAGTTCATTTAATCTAGCTCTAGGCTTTTGTTCAAAGACTGTTGAGGGACGGAGTTTTCGCTCAGAAAGAAATCTTTGATCTAGCTTCCTTTCATCAAACGTCTTAACAAATCATAAAGTATCTTTAAATCATTGATGTTTTACTGGCTGAATAGCAGCCCAAACAAGAAAGGGAATTATCTTTACTTTAAACCTGCTCAATTCAGATGTTAAGTTTTTCTTTCAGGCGAGAAGATACTGTGCAAAATTCAAAACTCTTATTTTTATAGTTTAATTCGAATTGTAGATATCTTACTAAAGAGATAGCTCAATTAGATATTAGTGGGACTAGCTCACATGGTAGAGCGCTCGCTTCGCATGCGCGAGGTACTGGGATCAATGCCCGGGTCCTCCAATTCATTTGAACTTGATGGTAATATTTTCAACAAATCTCAATATTGACTATAGTTTTTGTCGAAGAGAAGTATATCACTACTTCAGTTGGATCAAATTTTAAGAAATATTCAAAACACTGATTCAATTTCTGATTTTCTAATGCACTAACTAATAAATTCTCTCCGCTCTGGAAGTCTGAACCAAAGAATAAACTAATTATTTTCTCAAAAGTAAACCTATGAGCCTGCTCTACTCGAGGAAAAGCTTTGAACTTGATGTCTTTTATTTAGATTACGACATTTTGATATAGACTTAGTATCACAGCATATAAGGGGGACTATCTTACACGGTAGAGTGTTTACTTTGCATGGATATCGTACCAGAATCGATGTTCTTTTCCTTCAAATCCTCTGATCCCGAATTAAGGGTTTCCATTATATTTCATAACCGACCATAACTCTCCCTAAAAAAAGATATCAATGACGCCCTTTTAATAATCAATACCTAAGATAACTTAAGACTTTCTACTGAATTTTTTGTTATTGTACGATATAAATCACTTGCATGATCAGTAGGAGTTTTGTTTCACATTGTACTTTACCAACTTTAGATGCAAAAGGAAAGAGATAATTGCCCTGGTACTGATATTCTTTATATCTATTCAACGGCTTTCATATGATTTCTGAACATTGCCAAGTCTTTTTTCAAAGATGAATCTTTGTTTTCTTTCTACTTAATAAAGTGTCTTGAAAAATACAACTGTTTTATTAAAATCTTTATAGAAAATTAAACGAATTACCTAGCAAGACATATAGGGGACTAGCTCACATGGTGGAGCGCTCGCTTAGCATGCGAGAGGTACCGGAATCGAAGCCCGGGTTTTCCAATTAATTTAATCTAGCTCTAGGCTTCTGTTCAAAGACTGTGGAGGGACGGAGTTTCCGCTCAGAAAGAAATCTTTGATCTAGCTTACTTTCATCAAACGTCTTAACAAATCATAAAGTATCTTTAAATCATTGATCTTTTAATTGCTGAATAGCAGCCCAAACAAGAAAGGAAATTAACTTTACTTTTAACCTGCTCAATTCAGATGTTAAGTTTTTCTTTCAGGCGAGAAGATACTGTGCAAATTTCAAAGCCTTTATTTTTATAGTTAAATTAGAATGGAAGATATCTTACTAAAGAGATAGCTAAATTAGATATTAGTGGGACTAGCTCACATGGTAGAGCGCTCGCTTCGCATGCGCGAGGTACTGGGATCGATGCCCGGGACCTCTAATTCATTTGAACTTGATAGTAATATTTTCAACAAATCTCAATATTGACTATAATTTTTGTCGAAGAGAAGTATATCACTACTTCAGTTGGATCAAATTTTAAGAAATATTCAAAACACTGATTCAATTTCTGATTTTCTAATGCACTAACTAATAAATTCTCTCAGCTCTGGAAGTCTGAACCCAAGAATAAACTAATTATTTTCTCAAAAGTAAACCTATGAGCCTGCTCTACTCGAGGAAAAGCTTGGAACTTGATGTCTTTTATTTAGATTATGACATTTTGATATAGACTTAGTATCACAGCATATAAGGGGGAGTATCCTACACGGTAGTGTCTTCACATTGCATGGATAACGTACCAGAACCTATGTTCTTTTCCTTCAAATCCTCTGATCCCGAATTAAGGGTTTCCATTATGTTTCATAACCGACCATAACTCTCCCTCAAAAAAGATATCGATGACGCCCTTTTAATAACCAATAGCTAAGATAACTTAAGACTTTCTACTGAATTTTTGTGTTATTCCACGATATATATCACTAGAATGATCAGCAGGAGTTTTGTTTTACATTGTACTTTACCAACTTTAGATGCAAAAGGAAAGAGATAATTGCCCTGGTACTGATATTCTTTATATCTATTCAACGGCTTTCATATGATTTCTGAACATTGCCAAGTCTTTTTTCAAAGATGAATCTTTGTTTTCTTTCTACTTAATAAAGTGCCTTGAAAAATACAACTGTTTTATTAAAATCTTTATAGAAAATTAAACGAATTACCTAGCAAGACATAAGGGGGACTAGCTCACATGGTGGAGCGCTCGCTTAGCATGCGAGAGGTACCGGAATCGAAGCCCGGGTTTTCCAATTCATTTAATCTAGCTCTAGGCTTCTGTTCAAAGACTGTGGAGGGACGGAGTTTCCGCTCAGAAAGAAATCTTTGATCTAGCTTACTCTCATCAAACGTCTTAACAAATCATAAAGTATCTTTAAATCATTGATCTTTTAATTGCTGAATAGCAGCCCAAACAAGAAAGGGAATTAACTTTACTTTTAACCTGCTCAATTCAGATGTTAAGTTTTTCTTTCAGGCGAGAAGATACTGTGCAAATTTCAAAGCCTTTATTTTTATAGTTAAATTAGAATGGAAGATATCTTACTAAAGAGATAGCTAAATTAGATATTAGTGGGACTAGCTCACATGGTAGAGCGCTCGCTTCGCATGCGCGAGGTACTGGGATCGATGCCCGGGACCTCCAATTCATTTGAACTTGATAGTAATATTTTCAACAAAACTCAATATTGACTATAATTTTTGTCGAAGAGAAGTATATCACTACTTCAGTTGGATCAAATTTTAAGAAATATTCAAAACACTGATTCAATTTCTGATTTTCTAATGCACTAACTAATAAATTCTCTCAGCTCTGGAAGTCTGAACCCAAGAATAAACTAATTATTTTCTCAAAAGTAAACCTATGAGCCTGCTCTACTCGAGGAAAAGCTTGGAACTTGATGTCTTTTATTTAGATTATGACATTTTGATATAGACTTAGTATCACAGCATATAAGGCGGAGTATCCTACACGGTAGTGTCTTCACATTGCATGGATAACGTACCAGAACCTATGTTCTTTTCCTTCAGATCCTCTGATCCCGAATTAAGGGTTTCCATTATGTTTGATAACCGACCATAACTCTCCCTCAAAAAAGATATCGATGACGCCCTTTTAATAACCAATAGATAAGATAACTTAAGACTTTCTACTGAATTTTTGTGTTATTCCACAATATATATCACTAGAATGATCAACAGGAGTTTTGTTTTACATTGTACTTTACCAACTTCAGATGCAAAAGAAAAGAGATCATTGCCCTGGTACTCAAATTCTTTATATCTATTCAACGGCTTTCATATGATTTCTGAAGATTGCCAAGTCTTTTTTCAAAGATGAATCGTTGTTTTCTTTCTACTTAATAATGTGCCTTGAAAAATACAACTGTTTTATTAAAATCTTTATAGAAAATTAAACGAATTACCTATAAAGACATAAGGGGGCCTAGCTCACATGGTAGAGCGCTCGTTTAGCATGCGAGAGATACCGGGATCGATGCCCGGGTCCTCAAGTTCATTTAATCTAGCTCTAGGCTTTTGTTCAAAGACTGTGGAGGGACGGAGTTTCTGCTCAGAAAGAAATCTTTGATCTTGCTTACTTTCATCAAACGCCTTAACAAATCATAAAGTCTCTTTAAATCATTGATGTTTTACTTGCTCAATAGCAGCTCAACCAAGAAAGGGAAATATGTTTACTTTAAACCTGCTTAATTCGGATGATAGATATATTGACATGGATTGCTAAGCTTGCAAATCTATATTTAGCTTGGTGCTTTAACATAAATCTAATAATCACCAAGATTTCCCAAACAAAATGAAAGTTTTTCTTCCAGTCGAGAAGATACTGTGCAAAATTCAAAACTCTTATTTTTATAGTTAAATTCGAATTGAAGATATCTTACTAAAGAGATAGCTAAATTAGATATCAGGGGGACTAGCTCACATGGTAGAGTGCTCGCTTTGCATGCGCAAGGTACTGGGATCGATGCCCGGGTCCTCCAATTCATTTGAACTTGATGGTAATATTTTCAACAAATCTCAATATTGACTATAGTTTTTGTCAAAGAGAAGTATATCACTACTTCAGTTGGATCAGATTTTAAGAAATATTCAAAACACTGATTCAATTTCTGATTTTCTAATGCACTAACTAATCAATCTCTCAGCTCTGGAAGTCTGAACCCAAGAATAAACTAATTATTTTCTCAAAAGTAAACCTATGTGCCTGCTCTACTCGAGGAAAAGCTTGGAACTTGATGTCTTTTATTTAGATTATGACATTTTGATATAGAATTAGTATCACAGCATATAAGGGGGACTATCTTACACGGTAGAGTGTTTACTTTGCATGGATATCGTACCAGAATCGATGTTCTTTTCCTTCAAATCCTCTGATCCCGAATTAAGGGTTTCCATTATATTTCATAACCGACCATAACTCTCCCTAAAAAAAGATATCAATGACGCCCTTTTAATAATCAATACCTAAGATAACTTAAGACTTTCTACTGAATTTTTTGTTATTGTACGATATAAATCACTTGCATGATCAGTAGGAGTTTTGTTTCACATTGTACTTTACCAACTTTAGATGCAAAAGGAAAGAGATAATTGCCCTGGTACTGATATTCTTTATATCTATTCAACGGCTTTCATATGATTTCTGAACATTGCCAAGTCTTTTTTCAAAGATGAATCTTTGTTTTCTTTCTACTTAATAAAGTGTCTTGAAAAATACAACTGTTTTATTAAAATCTTTATAGAAAATTAAACGAATTACCTAGCAAGACATATAGGGGACTAGCTCACATGGTGGAGCGCTCGCTTAGCATGCGAGAGGTACCGGAATCGAAGCCCGGGTTTTCCAATTAATTTAATCTAGCTCTAGGCTTCTGTTCAAAGACTGTGGAGGGACGGAGTTTCCGCTCAGAAAGAAATCTTTGATCTAGCTTACTTTCATCAAACGTCTTAACAAATCATAAAGTATCTTTAAATCATTGATCTTTTAATTGCTGAATAGCAGCCCAAACAAGAAAGGAAATTAACTTTACTTTTAACCTGCTCAATTCAGATGTTAAGTTTTTCTTTCAGGCGAGAAGATACTGTGCAAATTTCAAAGCCTTTATTTTTATAGTTAAATTAGAATGGAAGATATCTTACTAAAGAGATAGCTAAATTAGATATTAGTGGGACTAGCTCACATGGTAGAGCGCTCGCTTCGCATGCGCGAGGTACTGGGATCGATGCCCGGGACCTCTAATTCATTTGAACTTGATAGTAATATTTTCAACAAATCTCAATATTGACTATAATTTTTGTCGAAGAGAAGTATATCACTACTTCAGTTGGATCAAATTTTAAGAAATATTCAAAACACTGATTCAATTTCTGATTTTCTAATGCACTAACTAATAAATTCTCTCAGCTCTGGAAGTCTGAACCCAAGAATAAACTAATTATTTTCTCAAAAGTAAACCTATGAGCCTGCTCTACTCGAGGAAAAGCTTGGAACTTGATGTCTTTTATTTAGATTATGACATTTTGATATAGACTTAGTATCACAGCATATAAGGGGGAGTATCCTACACGGTAGTGTCTTCACATTGCATGGATAACGTACCAGAACCTATGTTCTTTTCCTTCAAATCCTCTGATCCCGAATTAAGGGTTTCCATTATGTTTCATAACCGACCATAACTCTCCCTCAAAAAAGATATCGATGACGCCCTTTTAATAACCAATAGCTAAGATAACTTAAGACTTTCTACTGAATTTTTGTGTTATTCCACGATATATATCACTAGAATGATCAGCAGGAGTTTTGTTTTACATTGTACTTTACCAACTTTAGATGCAAAAGGAAAGAGATAATTGCCCTGGTACTGATATTCTTTATATCTATTCAACGGCTTTCATATGATTTCTGAACATTGCCAAGTCTTTTTTCAAAGATGAATCTTTGTTTTCTTTCTACTTAATAAAGTGCCTTGAAAAATACAACTGTTTTATTAAAATCTTTATAGAAAATTAAACGAATTACCTAGCAAGACATAAGGGGGACTAGCTCACATGGTGGAGCGCTCGCTTAGCATGCGAGAGGTACCGGAATCGAAGCCCGGGTTTTCCAATTCATTTAATCTAGCTCTAGGCTTCTGTTCAAAGACTGTGGAGGGACGGAGTTTCCGCTCAGAAAGAAATCTTTGATCTAGCTTACTCTCATCAAACGTCTTAACAAATCATAAAGTATCTTTAAATCATTGATCTTTTAATTGCTGAATAGCAGCCCAAACAAGAAAGGGAATTAACTTTACTTTTAACCTGCTCAATTCAGATGTTAAGTTTTTCTTTCAGGCGAGAAGATACTGTGCAAATTTCAAAGCCTTTATTTTTATAGTTAAATTAGAATGGAAGATATCTTACTAAAGAGATAGCTAAATTAGATATTAGTGGGACTAGCTCACATGGTAGAGCGCTCGCTTCGCATGCGCGAGGTACTGGGATCGATGCCCGGGACCTCC
This sequence comes from Pelagia noctiluca, assembly GCA_963924455.1. Taxonomy (NCBI): domain Eukaryota; kingdom Metazoa; phylum Cnidaria; class Scyphozoa; order Semaeostomeae; family Pelagiidae; genus Pelagia; species Pelagia noctiluca. The sequence goes on from OZ004318.1 coordinate 6,522,819, forward strand.
AATTCATTTGAACTTGATAGTAATATTTTCAACAAAACTCAATATTGACTATAATTTTTGTCGAAGAGAAGTATATCACTACTTCAGTTGGATCAAATTTTAAGAAATATTCAAAACACTGATTCAATTTCTGATTTTCTAATGCACTAACTAATAAATTCTCTCAGCTCTGGAAGTCTGAACCCAAGAATAAACTAATTATTTTCTCAAAAGTAAACCTATGAGCCTGCTCTACTCGAGGAAAAGCTTGGAACTTGATGTCTTTTATTTAGATTATGACATTTTGATATAGACTTAGTATCACAGCATATAAGGCGGAGTATCCTACACGGTAGTGTCTTCACATTGCATGGATAACGTACCAGAACCTATGTTCTTTTCCTTCAGATCCTCTGATCCCGAATTAAGGGTTTCCATTATGTTTGATAACCGACCATAACTCTCCCTCAAAAAAGATATCGATGACGCCCTTTTAATAACCAATAGATAAGATAACTTAAGACTTTCTACTGAATTTTTGTGTTATTCCACAATATATATCACTAGAATGATCAACAGGAGTTTTGTTTTACATTGTACTTTACCAACTTCAGATGCAAAAGAAAAGAGATCATTGCCCTGGTACTCAAATTCTTTATATCTATTCAACGGCTTTCATATGATTTCTGAAGATTGCCAAGTCTTTTTTCAAAGATGAATCGTTGTTTTCTTTCTACTTAATAATGTGCCTTGAAAAATACAACTGTTTTATTAAAATCTTTATAGAAAATTAAACGAATTACCTATAAAGACATAAGGGGGCCTAGCTCACATGGTAGAGCGCTCGTTTAGCATGCGAGAGATACCGGGATCGATGCCCGGGTCCTCAAGTTCATTTAATCTAGCTCTAGGCTTTTGTTCAAAGACTGTGGAGGGACGGAGTTTCTGCTCAGAAAGAAATCTTTGATCTTGCTTACTTTCATCAAACGCCTTAACAAATCATAAAGTCTCTTTAAATCATTGATGTTTTACTTGCTCAATAGCAGCTCAACCAAGAAAGGGAAATATGTTTACTTTAAACCTGCTTAATTCGGATGATAGATATATTGACATGGATTGCTAAGCTTGCAAATCTATATTTAGCTTGGTGCTTTAACATAAATCTAATAATCACCAAGATTTCCCAAACAAAATGAAAGTTTTTCTTCCAGTCGAGAAGATACTGTGCAAAATTCAAAACTCTTATTTTTATAGTTAAATTCGAATTGAAGATATCTTACTAAAGAGATAGCTAAATTAGATATCAGGGGGACTAGCTCACATGGTAGAGTGCTCGCTTTGCATGCGCAAGGTACTGGGATCGATGCCCGGGTCCTCCAATTCATTTGAACTTGATGGTAATATTTTCAACAAATCTCAATATTGACTATAGTTTTTGTCAAAGAGAAGTATATCACTACTTCAGTTGGATCAGATTTTAAGAAATATTCAAAACACTGATTCAATTTCTGATTTTCTAATGCACTAACTAATCAATCTCTCAGCTCTGGAAGTCTGAACCCAAGAATAAACTAATTATTTTCTCAAAAGTAAACCTATGTGCCTGCTCTACTCGAGGAAAAGCTTGGAACTTGATGTCTTTTATTTAGATTATGACATTTTGATATAGAATTAGTATCACAGCATATAAGGGGGACTATCTTACACGGTAGAGTGTTCACTTTGCATGGATAACGTAACAGAACGGATGTTCTTTTCCTTCAAATCCTCTGATCCCGAATTAAGGGTTTCCATTATGTTTGATAACCGACCATAACTCTCCCTCAAAAAAGATATCGATGACGCCCTTTTAATAACCAATAGCTAAGATAACTTAAGACTTTCTACTGAATTTTTTGTTATTCTACGATATATATCACTAGAATGATCAGCAGGAGTTTTGTTTCACATATTACTTTACCAACTTTAGATGCAAAAGAAAAGAGATAATTGCCCTGGTACTGATATTCTTTATATCTATTCAACGGCTTTCATATGATTTCTGAAGATTGCCAAGTCTTTTTTCAAAAATGAATCTTTGTTTTCTTTCTACTTAACAAAGTGCCTTGAAAAATACAACTGTTTTATTAAAATCTTTATAAAAAATTAAGCGAATTACATATAAAGACAGAAGGGGGACTAGCTCACATGGTAGAGCGCTCGCTTAGCATGCGAGAGGTACCGGGATCGATGCCCGGGTCCTCCAGTTCATTTAGTCTAGCTCTAGGCTTTTGTTCAAAGACTGTGGAGGGACGGAGTTTTCGCTCAAAAAGAAATCTTCCATCTTGCTTACATTCATCAAACGTCTTAACAAATCATAAAGTCTCTTTAAATCATTAATGTTTTACTTGCTGAATAGCAACCCAAACAAGAAAGGGAATTATCTTTACTTTAAACCTGCTTAATTCGAATGATAGATATATTGACATGGATTGCTAAGTTTGCAAATCTATATTTAGCTTGGTGCTTTAACATAAATCTAATAATCACCAAGATTTCCCCAACAAAATGAAAGTTTTTCTTCCAGTCGAGAAGATACTGTGCAAAATTCAAAACTCTTATTTTTATAGTTAAATTCGAATTCAAGATATCTTACTAAAGAGATAGTTAAATTAGATATCAGGGGGACTAGCTCACATGGTAGAGTGCTCACTTTGCATGCGAGAGGTACTGGGATCGATGCCCGGGTCCTCCAATTCATTTGAACTTGATGGTAATATTTTCAACAAATCTCAATATTGACTATAGTTTTTTTCGAAGAGAAGTATATCACTACTGCAGATGGATCAGATTTTAAGAAATATTCAAAACACTTATTCAATTTCTGATTTTCTAATGCACTAACTAATCATTCTCTCAGCTCTGGAAGTCTGAACCCAAGAATAAACTAATTATTTTCTCAAAAGTAAACCTATAAGCCTGCTCTAATCGAGGAAAAGCTTGGAAATTGATGTTTTTTATTTAGATTATTGACATTTTGATAAAGAGTTAGTGTCACAGCATATAAGGGGGACTATCTTACACGGTAGAGTGTTCACTTTGCATGGATATCGTACCAGAACCGATGTTCTTTTCCTTCAAATCCTCTGATCCCGAATTTTAGGGTCTCCATCATGTTTGATAACCGATCATAACTCTCCCTCAAAAAAGATATCGATGACGCCCTTTTAATAACCTATAGCTAAGATAACTTAAGACTTTCTACTGAATTTTTTGTTATTCTACGATATATATCACTAGAATGATCAGCTGGAGTTTTGTTTCACATTGTACTTTACCAACTGTAGATGCAAAAGGAAAGAGATAATTGCCCTGGTACTCAAATTCTTTATATCTATTCAACGGCTTTCATATGATTTCTGAAGATTGCCAAAACTTTTTTCAAAGATGAATCGTTGTTTTCTTTCTACTTAATAAAGTGCCTTGAAAAAAACAACTGTTTTATTAAAATCTTTATACAAAATTAAACAAATAAAGCATAAAGACATAAAGGGGACTAGCTCACATGTTAGAGCGCTCGCTTAGCATGCGAGACGTACCGAGATCGATGCCCGGGTCCTCCAGTTCATTTAATCTAGCTCTAGGCTTTTGTTCAAAGTCTATGGAGGGACGGAGTTTCCGCTCAGAAAGAAATCTTTGATCTAGCTTACTTTCATCAAACGTCGTAACAAATCATAACGTATGTTTAAATCATTGATCTTTTACTTGCTGAATAGCAGCCTAAACAAGAAAGGGAATTATCTTTACTTTAAACCTGCTCAATTCAGATGTTAAGTTTTTCTTCCAGTCGAGAAGATACTGTGCAAAATTTAAAACTCTTATTTTTATAGTTAAATTCGAATTGAAGATATCTTACTAAAGAGATAGCTCAATTAGATATCAGGGGGACTAGCTCACATGGTAGAGTGCTCGCTTTGCATGCGAGAGGTACTGGGATCGATGCCCGGGTCCTCCAATTCATTTGAACTTGATGGTAATATTTTCAACAAATCTCAATATTGACTATAGTTTTTGTCAAAGAGAAGTATATCACTACTTCAGTTGGATCAGATTTTAAGAAATATTCAAAACACTGATTCAATTTCTGATTTTCTAATGCACTAACTAATCATTCTCTCAGCTCTGGAAGTCTGAACCCAAGAATAAACTAATTATTTTCTCAAAAGTTAACCTATAAGCCTGCTCTAATCGAGGAAAAGCTTTGAAATTGATGTTTTTTATTTAGATTATTGACATTTTGATATAGAGTTAGTGTCACAGCATATAAGGGGGACTATCTTACACGGTAGAGTGTTCACTTTGCATGGATATCGTACCAGAACCGATGTTCTTTCCTTCAAATCCACTGATCCCGAATTTTAGGGTCTCCATCATTTTGATAACCGATCATAACTCTCCCTCAAAAAAGATATCGATGACGCCCTTTAATAACCTATAGCTAAGATAACTTAAGACTTTCTACTGAATTTTTTGTTATTCTACGATATATATCACTAGAATGATCAGCTGGAGTTTTGTTTCACATTGTACTTTACCAACTTTAGATGCAAAAGGAAAGAGATAATTGCCCTGGTACTCAAATTCTTTATATCTATTCAACGGCTTTCATATGATTTCTGAAGATTGCCAAAACTTTTTTCAAAGATGAATCGTTGTTTTCTTTCTACTTAATAAAGTGCCTTGAAAAAAACAACTGTTTTATGAAAATCTTTATAGAAAATTAAACAAATAAAGCATAAAGACATAAGGGGGACTAGCTCACATGTAGAGCGCTCGCTTAGCATGCGAGACGTACCGAGATCGATGCCCGGGTCCTCCAGTTCATTTAATCTAGCTCTAGGCTTTTGTTCAAAGTCTATGGAGGGACGGAGTTTCCGCTCAGAAAGAAATCTTTGATCTAGCTTACTTTCATCAAACGTCGTAACAAATCATAAAGTATGTTTAAATCATTGATCTTTTACTTGCTGAATAGCAGCCTAAACAAGAAAGGGAATTATCTTTACTTTAAACCTGCTCAATTCAGATGTTAAGTTTTTCTTCCAATCGAGAAGATACTGTGCAAAATTTAAAACTCTTATTTTTATAGTTAAATTCGAATTGAAGATATCTTACTAAAGAGATAGCTCAATTAGATATCAGGGGGACTAGCTCACATGGTAGAGTGCTCGCTTTGCATGCGCAAGGTACTGGGATCGATGCCCGGGTCCTCCAATTCATTTGAACTTGATGGTAATATTTTCAACAAATCTCAATATTGACTATAGTTTTTGTCAAAGAGAAGTATATCACTACTTCAGTTGGATCAGATTTTAAGAAATATTCAAAACACTGATTCAATTTCTGATTTTCTAATGCACTAACTAATCAATCTCTCAGCTCTGGAAGTCTGAACCCAAGAATAAACCAATTATTTTCTCAAAAGTAAACCTATGTGCCTGCTCTACTCGAGGAAAAGCTTGGAACTTGATGTCTTTTATTTAGATTATGACATTTTGATATAGAATTAGTATCACAGCATATAAGGGGGACTATCTTACACGGTAGAGTGTTCACTTTGCATGGATAACGTAACAGAACGGATGTTCTTTTCCTTCAAATCCTCTGATCCCGAATTAAGGGTTTCCATTATGTTTGATAACCGACCATAACTCTCCCTGAAAAAAGATATCGATGACGCCCTTTTAATAACCAATAGCTAAGATAACTTAAGACTTTCTACTGAATTTTTTGTTATTCTACGATATATATCACTAGAATGATCAGCAGGAGTTTTGTTTCACATATTACTTTACCAACTTTAGATGCAAAAGAAAAGTGATAATTGCCCTGGTACTGATATTCTTTATATCTATTCAACGGCTTTCATATGATTTCTGAAGATTGCCAAGTCTTTTTTCAAAGATGAATCTTTGTTTTCTTTCTACTTAACAAAGTGCCTTGAAAAATACAACTGTTTTATTAAAATCTTTATAACAAATTAAGCGAATTACCTATAAAGACAGAAGGGGGACTAGCTCACATGGTAGAGCGCTCGCTTAGCATGCGAGAGGTACCGGGATCGATGCCCGGGTCCTCCAGTTCATTTAATCTAGCTCTAGGCTTTTGTTCAAAGACTGTGGAGGGACGGAGTTTTCGCTCAAAAAGAAATCTTCGATCTTGCTTACTTTCATCAAACGTCTTAACAAATCATAAAGTCTCTTTAAATCATTGATGTTTTACTTGCTGAATAGCAACCCAAACAAGAAAGGGAATTATCTTTACTTTAAACCTGCTTAATTCGAATGATAGATATATTGACATGGATTGCTAAGTTTGCAAATCTATATTTAGCTTGGTGCTTTAACATAAATCTAATAATCACCAAGATTTCCCCAACAAAATGAAAGTTTTTCTTCCAGTCGAGAAGATACTGTGCAAAATTCAAAACTCTTATTTTTATAGTTAAATTCGAATTGAAGATATCTTACTAAAGAGATAGTTAAATTAGATATCAGGGGGACTAGCTCACATGGTAGAGTGCTCGCTTTGCATGCGAGAGGTACTGGGATCGATGCCCGGGTCTTCCAATTCATTTGAACTTGATGGTAATATTTTCAAAAAATCTCAATATTGACTATAGTTTTTGTCGAAGAGAAGTATATAACTACTTCAGTTGGATCAGATTTTAAGAAATATTCAAAACACTGATTCAATTTCTGATTTTCTAATGCACTAACTAATCAATCTCTCAGCTCTGGAAGTCTGAACCCAAGAATAAACTAATTATTTTCTCAAAAGTAAACCTATAAGCCTGCTCTAATCGAGGAAAAGCTTGGAACTTGATATTTTTTATTTAAATTATGACATTTTGATATAGAGTTAATATCACAGCATATAAGGGGGACTATCTTACACGGTAGAGTGTTCACTTTGCATGGATGACGTACCAGAACCGATGTTCTTTTCCTTCAAATCCTCTGATCCCGAATTCAAGGGTCTCCATCATGTTTGACAACCGACCATAACTCTCCCTGAAAAAAGATATCGATGACGCCCTTTTAATAACCAATAGCTAAGATAACTTAAGACTTTCTACTGAATTTTTTGTTATTCTACGATATATATCACTAGAATGATCAGCCAGAGTTTTGTTTCACATTGTACTTTACCAGCTTTAGATGCAAAAGGAAAGAGATAATTGCCCTGGTACTCAAATTCTTTATATCTATTCAACAGCTTTCATATGATTTCTGAAGATTGCCAAGTATTTTCTCAAAGATGAATCTTTGTTTTCTTTCTACTTAATAAAGTGCCTTGAAAAAAACAACGGTTTTATTAAAATCTTTATAAAAAATTAAACAAATTAACCATAGAGACAGAAGGGGGACTAGCTTACATGGTAGAATCCTCCCTTAACATGCGAGAGGTACTGGGATCGATGCCCGGGTCCTCCAGCTCATTTAATCTAGCTCTAGGCTTTTCTTCACAGACTGTTGAGGAACAGAGTTTGTGCTCAGAAAGAAATCTTTGATCTAGCTTACTTTATTCAAACATCTTAACAAATCATAAAGTATCTTTAAATCATTGAGGTTTTACTGGCTGAATAGCAGCCCAAACAAGAAAGGGAATAATCTCTACTTTAAACCTGCTCAATTCAGATGATAAGTTTTTCTTCCAGTCGAGAAGATACTGTGCAAAATTCAAAACTCTTATTTTTATAGTTAAATTCGAATTGAAGATATCTTACTAAAGAGATAGCTAAATTAGATATTAGTGGGACTAGCTCACATGGTAGAGCGCTCGCTTCGCATGCGAGAGGTACTGGGATCGATGCCCGGGACCTCCAATTCACTTGAACTTGATAGTAATATTTTCAACAAATCTCAATATTGACTATAATTTTTGTCGAAGAGAAGTATATCACTACTTCAGTTGGATCAAATTTTAAGAAATATTCAAAACACTGATTCAATTTCTGATTTTCTAATGCACTAACTAATAAATTCTCTCAGCTCTGGAAGTCTGAACCCAAGAATAAACTAATTATTTTCTCAAAAGTAAACCTATGAGCCTGCTCTACTCGAGGAAAAGCTTGGAACTTGATGTCTTTTATTTAGATTATGACAATTTAATATAGACTTAGTATCACAGCATATAAGGGGGACTATCTTACACGGTAGAGTGTTCACTTTGCATGGATATCGTACCAGAATCGATGTTCTTTTCCTTCAAATCCTCTGATCCCGAATTAAGGGTTTCCATTATATTTGATAACCGACCATAACTCTCCCTCAAAAAAGATATCAACGACACCCTTTTAATGATCAATACCTAAGATAATTTAAGACTTTCTACTGTATTTTTTGTTATTCTACGATATATATCACTAGAATGATCAGCAGGAGTTTTGTTTCACATTGTACTTTACCAACTTTAGATGCAAAATGAAAGAGATAATTGCTCTGGTACTCAAATTCTTTATATCTATTCAACGGCTTTCATATGATTTGTGAAGATTGCCAAGTCTTTTTTCAAAGATGAATCTTCGTTTTCTTTCTACTTAATAAAGTGCCTTGAAAAATACAACCGTGTTATTAAAATCTTTTTAGAAAATTAAACGAATTACCAATTAAGACATCAGGGGGACTAGCTCACATGGTAGAGCGCTCGCTTAGCATGCGAGAGGTACCGGGATCGATGCCCGGGTCCTCCAGTTCTTTAATCTAGCTCTAGGCTTTTGTTCAAAGACTGTTGAGGGGCGGAGTTTTCGCTCAGAAAGAAATCTTTGATCTAGCTTCCTTTCATGAAACGTCTTAACAAATCATAAAGTATCTTTAAATCATTGATGTTTTACTGGCTGAATAGCAGCCCAAACAAGAAAAGGAATTATCTTTACTTTAAACCTGCTCAATTCAGATGTTAAGTTTTTCTTTCAGGCGAGAAGATACTGTGCAAAATTCAAAACTCTTATTTTTATAGTTTAATTCGAATTGAAGATATCTTACTAAAGAGAGAGCTCAATTAGATATTAGTGGGACTAGCTCACATGGTAGAGCGCTCGCTTCGCATGCGCGAGGTACTGGGATCGATGCCCGGGTCCTCCAATTCATTTGAACTTGATGGTAATATTTTCAACAAATCTCAATATTGACTATAGTTTTTGTCGAATAGAAGTATATCACTACTTCAGTTGGATCAAATTTTAAGAAATATTCAAAACACTGATTCAATTTCTGATTTTCTAATGCACTAACTAATAAATTCTCTCAGCTCTGGAAGTCTGAACCCAAGAATAAACTAATTATTTTCTCAAAAGTAAACCTATGAGCCTGCTTTACTCGAGGAAAAGCTTGAAACTTGATGTCTTTTATTTAGATTATGACATTTTAATATAGACTTAGTATCACAGCATATAAGGGGGACTATCTTACACGGTAGAGTGTTCACTTTGCATGGATATCGTACCAGAACCGATGTTCTTTTCCTTCAAATCCTCTGAATCCGAATTAAGGGTTTCCATTATGTTTGATAACCGACCATAACTCTCCCTCAAAAAAGATATCAATGACGCCCTTTTAATAATCAATACCTAAGATAATTTAAGACTTTCTACTGTATTTTTTGTTATTCTACGATATATATCACTAGAATGATCAGCAGGAGTTTTGTTTCACATTGTACTTTACCAACTTTAGATGCAAAAGGAAAGAGATAATTGCTCTGGTACTCAAATTCTTTATATCTATTCAACGGCTTTTTTATGATTTGTGAAGATTGCCAAGTCTTTTTTCAAAGATGAATCTTTGTTTTCTTTCTACTTAATAAAGTGCCTTGAAAAATACAACTGTGTTATTAAAATCTTTATAGAAAATTAAACGAATTACCAATAAAGACATCAGGGGGACTAGCTCACATGGTAGAGCGCTCGCTTAGCATGCGAGAGGTACCGGGATCAATGCCCGGGTCCTCCAGTTCTTTAATCTAGCTCTAGGCTTTTGTTCAAAGTCTATGGAGGGACGGAGTTTCCGCTCAGAAAGAAATCTTTGATCTAGCTTACTTTCATCAAACGTCGTAACAAATCATAACGTATGTTTAAATCATTGATCTTTTACTTGCTGAATAGCAGCCTAAACAAGAAAGGGAATTATCTTTACTTTAAACCTGCTCAATTCAGATGTTAAGTTTTTCTTCCAGTCGAGAAGATACTGTGCAAAATTTAAAACTCTTATTTTTATAGTTAAATTCGAATTGAAGATATCTTACTAAAGAGATAGCTCAATTAGATATCAGGGGGACTAGCTCACATGGTAGAGTGCTCGCTTTGCATGCGAGAGGTACTGGGATCGATGCCCGGGTCCTCCAATTCATTTGAACTTGATGGTAATATTTTCAACAAATCTCAATATTGACTATAGTTTTTGTCAAAGAGAAGTATATCACTACTTCAGTTGGATCAGATTTTAAGAAATATTCAAAACACTGATTCAATTTCTGATTTTCTAATGCACTAACTAATCATTCTCTCAGCTCTGGAAGTCTGAACCCAAGAATAAACTAATTATTTTCTCAAAAGTTAACCTATAAGCCTGCTCTAATCGAGGAAAAGCTTTGAAATTGATGTTTTTTATTTAGATTATTGACATTTTGATATAGAGTTAGTGTCACAGCATATAAGGGGGACTATCTTACACGGTAGAGTGTTCACTTTGCATGGATATCGTACCAGAACCGATGTTCTTTTCCTTCAAATCCACTGATCCCGAATTTTAGGGTCTCCATCATTTTGATAACCGATCATAACTCTCCCTCAAAAAAGATATCGATGACGCCCTTTAATAACCTATAGCTAAGATAACTTAAGACTTTCTACTGAATTTTTTGTTATTCTACGATATATATCACTAGAATGATCAGCTGGAGTTTTGTTTCACATTGTACTTTACCAACTTTAGATGCAAAAGGAAAGAGATAATTGCCCTGGTACTCAAATTCTTTATATCTATTCAACGGCTTTCATATGATTTCTGAAGATTGCCAAAACTTTTTTCAAAGATGAATCGTTGTTTTCTTTCTACTTAATAAAGTGCCTTGAAAAAAACAACTGTTTTATGAAAATCTTTATAGAAAATTAAACAAATAAAGCATAAAGACATAAGGGGGACTAGCTCACATGTAGAGCGCTCGCTTAGCATGCGAGACGTACCGAGATCGATGCCCGGGTCCTCCAGTTCATTTAATCTAGCTCTAGGCTTTTGTTCAAAGTCTATGGAGGGACGGAGTTTCCGCTCAGAAAGAAATCTTTGATCTAGCTTACTTTCATCAAACGTCGTAACAAATCATAAAGTATGTTTAAATCATTGATCTTTTACTTGCTGAATAGCAGCCTAAACAAGAAAGGGAATTATCTTTACTTTAAACCTGCTCAATTCAGATGTTAAGTTTTTCTTCCAATCGAGAAGATACTGTGCAAAATTTAAAACTCTTATTTTTATAGTTAAATTCGAATTGAAGATATCTTACTAAAGAGATAGCTCAATTAGATATCAGGGGGACTAGCTCACATGGTAGAGTGCTCGCTTTGCATGCGCAAGGTACTGGGATCGATGCCCGGGTCCTCCAATTCATTTGAACTTGATGGTAATATTTTCAACAAATCTCAATATTGACTATAGTTTTTGTCAAAGAGAAGTATATCACTACTTCAGTTGGATCAGATTTTAAGAAATATTCAAAACACTGATTCAATTTCTGATTTTCTAATGCACTAACTAATCAATCTCTCAGCTCTGGAAGTCTGAACCCAAGAATAAACCAATTATTTTCTCAAAAGTAAACCTATGTGCCTGCTCTACTCGAGGAAAAGCTTGGAACTTGATGTCTTTTATTTAGATTATGACATTTTGATATAGAATTAGTATCACAGCATATAAGGGGGACTATCTTACACGGTAGAGTGTTCACTTTGCATGGATAACGTAACAGAACGGATGTTCTTTTCCTTCAAATCTTCTGATCCCGAATTAAGGGTTTCCATTATGTTTGATAACCGACCATAACTCTCCCTGAAAAAAGATATCGATGACGCCCTTTTAATAACCAATAGCTAAGATAACTTAAGACTTTCTACTGAATTTTTTGTTATTCTACGATATATATCACTAGAATGATCAGCAGGAGTTTTGTTTCACATATTACTTTACCAACTTTAGATGCAAAAGAAAAGTGATAATTGCCCTGGTACTGATATTCTTTATATCTATTCAACGGCTTTCATATGATTTCTGAAGATTGCCAAGTCTTTTTTCAAAGATGAATCTTTGTTTTCTTTCTACTTAACAAAGTGCCTTGAAAAATACAACTGTTTTATTAAAATCTTTATAACAAATTAAGCGAATTACCTATAAAGACAGAAGGGGGACTAGCTCACATGGTAGAGCGCTCGCTTAGCATGCGAGAGGTACCGGGATCGATGCCCGGGTCCTCCAGTTCATTTAATCTAGCTCTAGGCTTTTGTTCAAAGACTGTGGAGGGACGGAGTTTTCGCTCAAAAAGAGATCTTCGATCTTGCTTACTTTCATCAAACGTCTTAACAAATCATAAAGTCTCTTTAAATCATTGATGTTTTACTTGCTGAATAGCAACCCAAACAAGAAAGGGAATTATCTTTACTTTAAACCTGCTTAATTCGAATGATAGATATATTGACATGGATTGCTAAGTTTGCAAATCTATATTTAGCTTGGTGCTTTAACATAAATCTAATAATCACCAAGATTTCCCCAACAAAATGAAAGTTTTTCTTCCAGTCGAGAAGATACTGTGCAAAATTCAAAACTCTTATTTTTATAGTTAAATTCGAATTGAAGATATCTTACTAAAGAGATAGTTAAATTAGATATCAGGGGGACTAGCTCACATGGTAGAGTGCTCGCTTTGCATGCGAGAGGTACTGGGATCGATGCCCGGGTCTTCCAATTCATTTGAACTTGATGGTAATATTTTCAAAAAATCTCAATATTGACTATAGTTTTTGTCGAAGAGAAGTATATAACTACTTCAGTTGGATCAGATTTTAAGAAATATTCAAAACACTGATTCAATTTTTGATTTTCTAATGCACTAACTAATCATTCTCTCAGCTCTGGAAGTCTGAACCCAAGAATAAACTAATTATTTTCTCAAAAGTAAACCTATAAGCCTGCTCTAATCGAGGAAAAGCTTGGAACTTGATATTTTTTATTTAAATTATGACATTTTGATATAGAGTTAATATCACAGCATATAAGGGGGACTATCTTACACGGTAGAGTGTTCACTTTGCATGGATGACGTACCAGAACCGATGTTCTTTTCCTTCAAATCCTCTGATCCCGAATTCAAGGGTCTCCATCATGTTTGACAACCGACCATAACTCTCCCTGAAAAAAGATATCGATGACGCCCTTTTAATAACCAATAGCTAAGATAACTTAAGACTTTCTACTGAATTTTTTGTTATTCTACGATATATATCACTAGAATGATCAGCCAGAGTTTTGTTTCACATTGTACTTTACCAGCTTTAGATGCAAAAGAAAAGAGATAATTGCCCTGGTACTCAAATTCTTTATATCTATTCAACAGCTTTCATATGATTTCTGAAGATTTCCAAGTATTTTCTCAAAGATTAATCTTTGTTTTCTTTCTACTTAATAAAGTGCCTTGAAAAAAACAACGGTTTTATTAAAATCTTTATAAAAAATTAAACAAATTAACCATAGAGACAGAAGGGGGACTAGCTTACATGGTAGAATCCTCCCTTAACATGCGAGAGGTACTGGGATCGATGCCCGGGTCCTCCAGCTCATTTAATCTAGCTCTAGGCTTTTCTTCACAGACTGTGGAGGAACAGAGTTTGTGCTCAGAAAGAAATCTTTGATCTAGCTTACTTTATTCAAACATCTTAACAAATCATAAAGTATCTTTAAATCATTGAGGTTTTACTGGCTGAATAGCAGCCCAAACAAGAAAGGGAATAATCTCTACTTTAAACCTGCTCAATTCAGATGATAAGCTTTTCTTCCAGTCGAGAAGATACTGTGCAAAATTCAAAACTCTTATTTTTATAGTTAAATTCGAATTGAAGATATCTTACTAAAGAGATAGCTAAATTAGATATTAGTGGGACTAGCTCACATGGTAGAGCGCTCGCTTCGCATGCGAGAGGTACTGGGATCGATGCCCGGGACCTCCAATTCACTTGAACTTGATAGTAATATTTTCAACAAATCTCAATATTGACTATAATTTTTGTCGAAGAGAAGTATATCACTACTTCAGTTGGATCAAATTTTAAGAAATATTCAAAACACTGATTCAATTTCTGATTTTCTAATGCACTAACTAATAAATTCTCTCAGCTCTGGAAGTCTGAACCCAAGAATAAACTAATTATTTTCTCAAAAGTAAACCTATGAGCCTGCTCTACTCGAGGAAAAGCTTGGAACTTGATGTCTTTTATTTAGATTATGACAATTTAATATAGACTTAGTATCACAGCATATAAGGGGGACTATCTTACACGGTAGAGTGTTCACTTTGCATGGATATCGTACCAGAATCGATGTTCTTTTCCTTCAAATCCTCTGATCCCGAATTAAGGGTTTCCATTATATTTGATAACCGACCATAACTCTCCCTCAAAAAAGATATCAACGACACCCTTTTAATGATCAATACCTAAGATAATTTAAGACTTTCTACTGTATTTTTTGTTATTCTACGAAATATATCACTAGAATGATCAGCAGGAGTTTTGTTTCACATTGTACTTTACCAACTTTAGATGCAAAATGAAAGAGATAATTGCTCTGGTACTCAAATTCTTTATATCTATTCAACGGCTTTCATATGATTTGTGAAGATTGCCAAGTCTTTTTTCAAAGATGAATCTTTGTTTTCTTTCTACTTAATAAAGTGCCTTGAAAAATACAACCGTGTTATTAAAATCTTTTTAGAAAATTAAACGAATTACCAATTAAGACATCAGGGGGACTAGCTCACATGGTAGAGCGCTCGCTTAGCATGCGAGAGGTACCGGGATCGATGCCCGGGTCCTCCAGTTCTTTAATCTAGCTCTAGGCTTTTGTTCAAAGACTGTTGAGGGGCGGAGTTTTCGCTCAGAAAGAAATCTTTGATCTAGCTTCCTTTCATGAAACGTCTTAACAAATCATAAAGTATCTTTAAATCATTGATGTTTTACTGGCTGAATAGCAGCCCAAACAAGAAAAGGAATTATCTTTACTTTAAACCTGCTCAATTCAGATGTTAAGTTTTTCTTTCAGGCGAGAAGATACTGTGCAAAATTCAAAACTCTTATTTTTATAGTTTAATTCGAATTGAAGATATCTTACTAAAGAGAGAGCTCAATTAGATATTAGTGGGACTAGCTCACATGGTAGAGCGCTCGCTTCGCATGCGCGAGGTACTGGGATCGATGCCCGGGTCCTCCAATTCATTTGAACTTGATGGTAATATTTTCAACAAATCTCAATATTGACTATAGTTTTTGTCGAATAGAAGTATATCACTACTTCAGTTGGATCAAATTTTAAGAAATATTCAAAACACTGATTCAATTTCTGATTTTCTAATGCACTAACTAATAAATTCTCTCAGCTCTGGAAGTCTGAACCCAAGAATAAACTAATTATTTTCTCAAAAGTAAACCTATGAGCCTGCTTTACTCGAGGAGAAGCTTGAAACTTGATGTCTTTTATTTAGATTATGACATTTTAATATAGACTTAGTATCACAGCATATAAGGGGGACTATCTTACACGGTAGAGTGTTCACTTTGCATGGATATCGTACCAGAACCGATGTTCTTTTCCTTCAAATCCTCTGAATCCGAATTAAGGGTTTCCATTATGTTTGATAACCGACCATAACTCTCCCTCAAAAAAGATATCAATGACGCCCTTTTAATAATCAATACCTAAGATAATTTAAGACTTTCTACTGTATTTTTTGTTATTCTACGATATATATCACTAGAATGATCAGCAGGAGTTTTGTTTCACATTGTACTTTACCAACTTTAGATGCAAAAGGAAAAAGATAATTGCTCTGGTACTCAAATTCTTTATATCTATTCAACGGCTTTTTTATGATTTGTGAAGATTGCCAAGTCTTTTTTCAAAGATGAATCTTTGTTTTCTTTCTACTTAATAAAGTGCCTTGAAAAATACAACTGTGTTATTAAAATCTTTATAGAAAATTAAACGAATTACCAATAAAGACATCAGGGGGACTAGCTCACATGGTAGAGCGCTCGCTTAGCATGCGAGAGGTACCGGGATCAATGCCCGGGTCCTCCAGTTCTTTAATCTAGCTCTAGGCTTCTGTTCAAAGACTGTAGAGGGACGGAGCTTCCGCTCAGAAAGAAATCTTTGATCTAGCTTACTTTCATCCAACGGCTTAACAAATCATAAAGTATCTTTAAATCATTGATTTTTTAATTGCTGAATAGCAGCCCAAACAAGAAAGGGAATTATCTTTACTTTAAACCTGCTCAATTCAGATGTTAAGTTTTTCTTTCAGGTGAGAAGATACTGTGCAAATTTCAAAGCCTTTATTTTTATAGTTAAATTAGAATGGAAGATATCTTACTAAAGAGATAGCTCTATTAGATATCAGGGGGACTAGCTCACATGGTAGAGCGCTCGCTTCGCATGCGCGAGGTACTGGGATCCATGCCCGGGTCCTCCAATTCATTTGAACTTGATGGTAATATTTTCAACAAATCTCAATATTGACTATAGTTTTTGTCGAAGAGAAGTATATCACTACTTCAGTTGGATCAAATTTTAAGAAATATTCAAAACACTGATTCAATTTCTGATTTTCTAATGCACTAACTAATAAATTTTCTCAGCTCTGGAAGTCTGAAGCCAAGAATAAACTAATTATTTTCTCAAAAGTAAACCTATGAGCCTGCTCTACTCGAGGAAAAGCTTGGAACTTGATGTTTTTTATTTAGATTATGACATTTTGATATAGACTTAGTATCACAGCATATAAGGGGGACTATCTTACACGGTAGAGTGTTCACTTTGCATGGATATCGTACCAGAATCGATGTTCTTTTCCTTCAAATCCTCTGATCCCGAATTAAGGGTTTCCATTATATTTGATAACCGACCATAACTCTCCCTCAAAAAAGATATCAACGACGCCCTTTTAATAATCAATACCTAAGATAATTTAAGACTTTCTACTGAATTTTTTGTTATTCTACGATATATATCACTAGAATGATCAGCAGAAGTTTTGTTTCACATTGTACTTTACCAACTTTAGATTCAAAAGGAAAGAGATAATTGCCCTGGTACTGATATTATTTATATCTATTCAACGGCTTTCATATGATTTCTGAAGATTGCCAAGTCTTTTTTCAAAGATGAATTTTTGTTTTCTTTCTACTAAATAAAGTGCCTTGAAAAATACATTTGTTTTATTAAAATCTTTATAGAAAATTAAACAAATTACCAATAAAGACATAAGGGGGACTAGCTCACATGGTAGAGCGCTCGCTTAGCATGCGAGACAGAAGCGGACTGGCCCACCGGGACACCGGGAAATTTCCCGGTGCGCCCTTTGCCTCAAGTTAATTTTTTAACGTGCTTTTTAAGGCAAGGCATAGAACTAACAATGATTACAGTAATCCATCGGCTAATCAGACAGTATTACATATAATTCAATAAGAAATATGAGACATAAGAAATAAGAAATATGTCACTGTCTCGATTTCTACATGGTTTGTATAGCTGACATAAGAAGGATCCTAAGCCATTTTCAGGCCTCAGAAAAGACGAAATCCCAGGAGCTTCCGGGGCCGCTGTCCCCTGCACCCCTGTCAGGGCTCTGCCCTGGACCCGTCGGGGGGGCTTACAGTGCCTCGCAGACCCCCAGCTGTTTATGGAACGCCTTTTAAGACAAAAATGTTTTCCCTGTATTGGCGCCCTTTTACTTGATTTTCCCGCTGGGTTAGAGGCTACCCAGTCCGCCCCTGATGCGAGAGGTACCGGGATCGATGCCCGGGTCCTCCAGTTCATTTAATTTAGCTCTACGCTTTTGTTCAAAGACTGTTGAGGGGCGGAGTTTTCGCTCAGAAAGAAATCTTTGATCTAGCTTCCTTTCATGAAACGTCTTAACAAATCATTAAGTCTCTTTAAATCATTGATGTTTTACTGGCTGAATAGCAGCCCAAACAAGAAAGGGAATTATCTTTACTTTACACCTGCTCAATTCAGATCTTAAGTTTTTCTTCCAGGCGAGAAGATACTGTGCAAAATTCAAAACTCTTATTCTTATAGTTTAATTCGAATTGAAGGTATCTTACTAAAGAGATAGCTCAATCAGATATCAGTGGCACTAGCTCACATGGTAGAGCGCTGGCTTTGCATAAGCAAGGTACTGGGATCGATGCCCGGGTCCTCCAATTCATTTGAACTTGATGGTATTATTTTCAACAAATCTCAATACTGACTATAGTTTTTGTCGAAGAGAAGTATATCACCTTTTCAGTTGGATCAGATTTAAAGAAATATTCAAAACACCGATTCAATTTCTGATTTTCTAATGCACTAACTAATAAATTCTCTCAGCTCTGGAAGTCTGAACCCAAGAATAAACTAATTATTTCCTCAAAAGTAAACCTATGAGCCTGCTCTAATTGAGGAAAAGCTTGGAACTTGATGTCTTTTATTTAGATTATGACATTTTGATATAGAGTTAGTATCACAGCATATAAGGGGGACTATCTTACACGGTAGAGTGTTCACTTTACATGGATAACGTACCAGAACCGATGTTCTTTTCCTTCAAATCCTCTGAACCCGAATTAAGGGTTTCCATTATGTTTGATAACCGACCATAACTCTCCCCCAAAAAAGATATCAATGACGCCCTTTTAATAATCAATACCAAAGATAACTTAAGACTCTCTACTGAATTTTTTGTTATTCCACGATATATATCACTAGAATGATCAGCAGGAGTTTTGTTTCACATTGTACTTTACCAACTTTAGATGCAAAAGGAAAGAGATAATTGCTCTGGTACTCAAATTCTTTATATCTATTCAACGGCTTTCTTATGATTTGTGAAGATTGCCAAGTCTTTTTTCAAAGATGAATCTTTGTTTTCTTTCTACTTAATAAAGTGCCTGGAAAAATACAACTGTGTTATTAAAATCTTTATAGAAAGTTAAACAAATAAAACGTAAAGACATAAGGGGGACAAGCTCAAATGGTAGGGCGCTCGCTTATCATGCGAGACGTACCGAGATCGATGCTCGGGTCCTCAAGTTCATTTAATCTAGTTGTAGGCTTTTGTTCAAAGACTGTGGAGGACGGAGTTTTCGCTCAGAAAGAAATCTTTGATCTTACTTACTTTCATCAAACGTCTTAACAACTCATAAAGTCTCTTTAAATTATTGATGTTTTACTTGCTGAATAGCAGCCCAAACAAGAAAGTGAATTATCTTTACTTTAAACCTGCTTAATTCGAATGATAGATATATTGACATGAATTGCCAAGTTTGCAAATTTATATCTAGCTTGGTGCTTTAACATAAATCTAATAATCACCAAGATTTCCCCAACAAAATGAAAGTTTTTCTTCCAGTCGAGAAGATGCTGTGCAAAATTCAAAACTCTTATTTTTATAGTTAAATTCGAATTGAAGATGTCTTACTAAAAAGATAGCCAGATTAGATATCTGGGGGACTAGCTCACATGGTAGATCGCTCGCTTCGCATGCGAGAGGTACTGGGATCGATAACCGGGTCCTCCAATTCATTTGAATTTGATGGTAATATTTTCAACAAATCTCAATATTGACTATAGTTTTTGTCGAAGAGAAGTATATCACTACTTCAGTTGGATCAGATTTTAAGAAATATTCAAAACACTGATTCAATTTCTGATTTTCTAATGCACTAACTAATCATTCTCTCACCTCCGGAAGTCTGAACCCAAGAATAAACTAATTATTTTCTCAAAAGTAAGCCTATAAGCCTGCTGTAATCGAGGAAAAGCTTGGAAATTGATGTTTTTTATTTAGATTTTTGACATTTTGATATAGAGTTAGTGTCACAGCATATAAGGGGGACTATCTTACACGGTAGAGTGTTCACTTTGCATGGATATCGTACCAGAACCGATGTTCTTTTCCTTCAAATCCTCTGATCCCGAATTCAAGGGTCTCCATCATGTTTGATAACCGACCATAACTCTCCCTCAAAAAAAATATAGATGACGCCCTTTTAATAACCTATAGCTAAGAGAACTTAAGACTTTCTACTGAATTTTTTGTTATTGTACGATATATATCACTAGAATGATCAGCAGGAATTTTGTTTCATATTTTACTTTACCAACTTTAGATGCAAAAGGAAAGAGATAATTGCCCTGGTACTGATATTCTTTATATCTATTCAACGGTTTTCATATGATTTCTGAAGATTGCCAAGTCTTTTTCCAAAGATGAATCTTTGTTTTCTTTCTACCTAATAAAGTGCCTTGAAAAATACAACTGTTTTATTAAAATCTTTATAAAAAATTAAACGAATTACCAATAAAGACATAAGGGGGAGTAGCTCACATGGTACAGCGCTCGCTTAGCATGCGAGAGGTACCGGGATCGATGCCCGGGTCCTCCAGTTCATTTAATCTAGCTCTAGGCTTTTGTTCAAAGACTGTGGAGGAACGAAGTTTCCGCTCAGAAAGAAATCTTTGATCTAGCTTACTTTAATCAAACGTCTTAACAAATTAAAAAGTATCTTTAAATCATTGATGTTTTACTTGCTGAATAGCAGCCCAAACAAGAAAGTGAATTATCTTTACTTTAAACCTGCTTAATTCGAATGATAGATATATTAACATGGATTGCTGAGTTTGCAAATCTATATTTAGCTTGGTGCTTTAACATAAATCTAATAATCACCAAGATTTCCCCAACAAAATGAAAGTTTTTCTTCCAGTCGAGAAGATGCTGTGCAAAATTCAAAACTCTTATTTTTATAGTTAAATTCGAATTGAAGATATCTTACTAAAGAGATAGCTAAAGCAGATGTTAGGGGGACTAGCTCACATGGTAGAGCGCTCGCTTTGCATGCAAGAGGTACTGGGATCGATGCCCGGGTCCTCGAATTCATTTGAACTTGATGGTAATATTTTCAACAAATCTCAATGTTGAATATAGTTTTTGTCGAAGAGAAGTATATCATTACTTCAGTTGGACCAGATTCTAAGAAATATTCAAAACACTGATTCAATTTCTGATTTTCTAATGCACTAACTAATCAATCTATCAGCTCTGGAAGTCTGAACCCAAGAATAAACTAATTATTTTCTCAAAAGTAAACCTATAAGCCTGCTCTAATCGAGGAAAAGCTTGGAACTTGATGTTTTTTATTTAGATTATTAACATTTTGATGTAGAGTTAGTGTCACAGCATATAAGGGGGACTATCTTACACGGTAGAGTGTTCACTTTGCATGGATATCGTACCAGAACCGATGTTCTTTTCCTTCAAATCCTCTGATCCCGAATTCAAGGGTCTCCATCATGTTTGACAACCGACCATAACTCTCCCTCAAAAAAGATATCGATGACGCCCTTTTGATAACCAATAGCTAAGATAAAATAAGACTTTCTACTGAATTTTTTGTTATTCTACCATATATATCACTAGAATGATCAGCAGGAGTTTTGTTTCACATTTTACTTTACCAACTTTCGATGCAATGGGAAAGAGAAAATTGCCTTGGTACTCAAATTCCTTATAACTATTCAACGGCTTTCATTTGATTTTATAAGATTGCAAAGTCTTTTTTCAAAGATGAATCATTGTTTTCTTTCTACTTAATAAAGTGCCTTGAAAAAACAACTCTTTTTTTAAAATCTTTATAGAAAGTTAAACAAATAAAACGTAAAGACATAAGGGGGACAAGCTCAAATGGTAGGGCGCTCGCTTATCATGCGAGACGTACCGAGATCGATGCTCGGGTCCTCAAGTTCATTTAATCTAGTTGTAGGCTTTTGTTCAAAGACTGTGGAGGACGGAGTTTTCGCTCAGAAAGAAATCTTTGATCTTACTTACTTTCATCAAACGTCTTAACAACTCATAAAGTCTCTTTAAATTATTGATGTTTTACTTGCTGAATAGCAGCCCAAACAAGAAAGTGAATTATCTTTACTTTAAACCTGCTTAATTCGAATGATAGATATATTGACATGAATTGCCAAGTTTGCAAATTTATATCTAGCTTGGTGCTTTAACATAAATCTAATAATCACCAAGATTTCCCCAACAAAATGAAAGTTTTTCTTCCAGTCGAGAAGATGCTGTGCAAAATTCAAAACTCTTATTTTTATAGTTAAATTCGAATTGAAGATGTCTTACTAAAAAGATAGCCAGATTAGATATCTGGGGGACTAGCTCACATGGTAGATCGCTCGCTTCGCATGCGAGAGGTACTGGGATCGATAACCGGGTCCTCCAATTCATTTGAATTTGATGGTAATATTTTCAACAAATCTCAATATTGACTATAGTTTTTGTCGAAGAGAAGTATATCACTACTTCAGTTGGATCAGATTTTAAGAAATATTCAAAACACTGATTCAATTTCTGATTTTCTAATGCACTAACTAATCATTCTCTCACCTCCGGAAGTCTGAACCCAAGAATAAACTAATTATTTTCTCAAAAGTAAGCCTATAAGCCTGCTGTAATCGAGGAAAAGCTTGGAAATTGATGTTTTTTATTTAGATTTTTGACATTTTGATATAGAGTTAGTGTCACAGCATATAAGGGGGACTATCTTACACGGTAGAGTGTTCACTTTGCATGGATATCGTACCAGAACCGATGTTCTTTTCCTTCAAATCCTCTGATCCCGAATTCAAGGGTCTCCATCATGTTTGATAACCGACCATAACTCTCCCTCAAAAAAAATATAGATGACGCCCTTTTAATAACCTATAGCTAAGAGAACTTAAGACTTTCTACTGAATTTTTTGTTATTGTACGATATATATCACTAGAATGATCAGCAGGAATTTTGTTTCATATTTTACTTTACCAACTTTAGATGCAAAAGGAAAGAGATAATTGCCCTGGTACTGATATTCTTTATATCTATTCAACGGTTTTCATATGATTTCTGAAGATTGCCAAGTCTTTTTCCAAAGATGAATCTTTGTTTTCTTTCTACCTAATAAAGTGCCTTGAAAAATACAACTGTTTTATTAAAATCTTTATAAAAAATTAAACGAATTACCAATAAAGACATAAGGGGGAGTAGCTCACATGGTACAGCGCTCGCTTAGCATGCGAGAGGTACCGGGATCGATGCCCGGGTCCTCCAGTTCATTTAATCTAGCTCTAGGCTTTTGTTCAAAGACTGTGGAGGAACGAAGTTTCCGCTCAGAAAGAAATCTTTGATCTAGCTTACTTTAATCAAACGTCTTAACAAATTAAAAAGTATCTTTAAATCATTGATGTTTTACTTGCTGAATAGCAGCCCAAACAAGAAAGTGAATTATCTTTACTTTAAACCTGCTTAATTCGAATGATAGATATATTAACATGGATTGCTGAGTTTGCAAATCTATATTTAGCTTGGTGCTTTAACATAAATCTAATAATCACCAAGATTTCCCCAACAAAATGAAAGTTTTTCTTCCAGTCGAGAAGATGCTGTGCAAAATTCAAAACTCTTATTTTTATAGTTAAATTCGAATTGAAGATATCTTACTAAAGAGATAGCTAAAGCAGATGTTAGGGGGACTAGCTCACATGGTAGAGCGCTCGCTTTGCATGCAAGAGGTACTGGGATCGATGCCCGGGTCCTCGAATTCATTTGAACTTGATGGTAATATTTTCAACAAATCTCAATGTTGAATATAGTTTTTGTCGAAGAGAAGTATATCACTACTTCAGTTGGACCAGATTCTAAGAAATATTCCAAACACTGATTCAATTTCTGATTTTCTAATGCACTAACTAATCATTCTCTCAGCTCTGGAAGTCTGCCCCCAAGAATAAACTAATTATTTTCTCAAAAGTAAGCCTATAAGCCTGCTGTAATCGAGGAAAACCTTGGAAATTGATGTTTTTTATATAGATTTTTGACATTTTGATATAGAGTTAGTGTCACAGCATATAAGGGGGACTATCTTACACGGTAGAGTGTTCACTTTGCATGGATATCGTACCAGAACCGATGTTCTTTTCCTTCAAATCCTCTGATCCCGAATTCAAGGGTCTCCATCATGTTTGATAACCGACCATAACTCTCCCTCAAAAAAGATATAGATGACGCCCTTTTGATAACCAATAGCTAAGATAAAATAAGACTTTCTACTGAATTTTTTGTTATTCTACCATATATATCACTAGAATGATCAGCAGGAGTTTTGTTTCACATTTTACTTTACCAACTTTCGATGCAATGGGAAAGAGAAAATTGCCTTGGTACTCAAATTCCTTATAACTATTCAACGGCTTTCATTTGATTTTATAAGATTGCAAAGTCTTTTTTCAAAGATGAATCATTGTTTTCTTTCTACTTAATAAAGTGCCTTGAAAAAACAACTCTTTTATTAAAATCTTTATAGAAAGTTAAACAAATAAAACGTAAAGACATAAGGGGGACAAGCTCAAATGGTAGGGCGCTCGCTTATCATGCGAGACGTACCGAGATCGATGCTCGGGTCCTCAAGTTCATTTAATCTAGTTGTAGGCTTTTGTTCAAAGACTGTGGAGGACGGAGTTTTCGCTCAGAAAGAAATCTTTGATCTTACTTACTTTCATCAAACGTCTTAACAACTCATAAAGTCTCTTTAAATTATTGATGTTTTACTTGCTGAATAGCAGCCCAAACAAGAAAGTGAATTATCTTTACTTTAAACCTGCTTAATTCGAATGATAGATATATTGACATGAATTGCCAAGTTTGCAAATTTATATCTAGCTTGGTGCTTTAACATAAATCTAATAATCACCAAGATTTCCCCAACAAAATGAAAGTTTTTCTTCCAGTCGAGAAGATGCTGTGCAAAATTCAAAACTCTTATTTTTATAGTTAAATTCGAATTGAAGATGTCTTACTAAAAAGATAGCCAGATTAGATATCTGGGGGACTAGCTCACATGGTAGATCGCTCGCTTCGCATGCGAGAGGTACTGGGATCGATAACCGGGTCCTCCAATTCATTTGAATTTGATGGTAATATTTTCAACAAATCTCAATATTGACTATAGTTTTTGTCGAAGAGAAGTATATCACTACTTCAGTTGGATCAGATTTTAAGAAATATTCAAAACACTGATTCAATTTCTGATTTTCTAATGCACTAACTAATCATTCTCTCAGCTCTGGAAGTCTGAACCCAAGAATAAACTAATTATTTTCTCAAAAGTAAGCCTATAAGCCTGCTGTAATCGAGGAAAACCTTGGAAATTGATGTTTTTTATATAGATTTTTGACATTTTGATATAGAGTTAGTGTCACAGCATATAAGGGGGACTATCTTACACGGTAGAGTGTTCACTTTGCATGGATATCGTACCAGAACCGATGTTCTTTTCCTTCAAATCCTCTGATCCCGAATTCAAGGGTCTCCATCATGTTTGATAACCGACCATAACTCTCCCTCAAAAAAGATATAGATGACGCCCTTTTAATAACCTAGAGCTAAGATAACTTAAGACTTTCTACTGAATTTTTTGTTATTCTACGATATATATCACTAGAATGATCAGCTGGAGTTTTGTTTCACATTGTACTTTACCAACTTCAGATGCAAAAGGAAAGAGATCATTGCCCTGGTACTCAAATTCTTTATATCTATTCAACGGCTTTCATATGATTTCTGAAGATTGTCAAGTCTTTTTTCAAAGATGAATCTTTGTTTTCTTTCTAGTTAATCTAGTGCCTTGAAAAATACAACTGTTTTATTAAAATCTTTATAGAAAATTAAACGAATTAGCAATAAAGACATAAGGTGTACTAGCTCACATGGTAGAGCGCTCGCTTAGCATGCGAGAGGTACCGGGATCGATGCCCGGGTCCTCCAGTTCATTTAATCTAGCTCTAGGCTTTTGTTCAAAGACTGTGGAGGAACGAAGTTTCCGCTCAGAAAGAAATCTTTGATCTAGCTTACTTTCATCAAACGTCTTAACAAATCATAAAGTATCTTTAAATCATTGATGTTTTACTTGCTGAATAGCAGCCCAAACAAGAAAGGGAATTATCTTTACTTTAAACCTGCTTAATTCGAATAATAAATATATATTGACATGGATTGCTGAGTTTGCAAATCTATATTTAGCTTGGTGCTTTAACATAAATCTAATAATCACCAAGATTTCCCCAACAAAATGAAAGTTTTTCTTCAAGTCGAGAATATACTGTGCAAATTTCAAAGCTCTTATTTTTATAGTTAAATTAGAATGGAAGATATCTTACTAAAGAGATAGCTCTATTAGATATCAGGGGGACTAGCTCACATGGTAGAGCGCTCGCTTCGCATGCGAGAGGTACTGGGATCGATGCCCGGGTCCTCCAATTCATTTGAACTTGATGGTAATATTTTCAACAAATCTCGATATTGACTATAGTTTTTGTCAAAGAGAAGTATATCCCTACTTCAGTTGGATCAGATTTTAAGAAATATTCAAAACACTGATTCAATTTCTGATTTTCTAATGCACTAACTAATCATTCTCTCAGCTTTGGAAGTCTGAACCCAAGAATAAACTAATTACTTTCTCAAAAGTAAACCTATGAGCCTGCTCTAATCGAGGAAAAGCTTTGAACTTGATGTCTTTTATTTAGATTATGACATTTTGATATAGAGTTAGTATCACAAAATATAAGGGGACTATCTTACACGGTAGAGTGTTCACTTTGCATGGATAACATACCAAAACCGATGTTCTTTTCTCCAAAATCGTCTGATCCCGAATTCAAGGGTCTCCATTATGTTTGATAACCGACAATAAATCTCCCTCAAAAAAGAAATCGATGACGCCCTTTTAATAACCAATAGCTAAGATAACTTAAGACTTTCTACTGAATTTTTTGTTATTGTACGATATATATCACTAGAATGATCAGCAGGAGTTTTGTTTCACATTGTACTTTACCAACTTTAGATGCAAAAGGAAAGAGATAATTGCCCTGGTACTGATATTCTTTATATCTATTTAACGGCTTTCATATGATTTCTGAAGATTGTCAAGTCTTTTTTCTAAAGATGAATCTTTGTTTTCTTTCTACTAAATAAAGTGCCTTGAAAAATACAACTGTTTTATTAAAATCTTTATAAAAAATTAAGCGAATTACCCATAAAGACATAAGGGGGACTAGCTCACATGGTAGAGCGCTCGCTTAGCATGCGAGACGTACCGAGATGGATGCACGGGTCCTCCAGTTCATTTAATCTAGCTCTAGGCTTTTGTTCAGAGACTGTGGAGGGACGGATATTTCGCTTAGAAAGAAATCTTTGATCTTGCTTACTTTCATCAAACGTCTTAACAAATCATAAAGTCTCTTTAAATCATTAATGTTTTACTTGCTGAATAGCAGCCCAACCAAGAAAGGGAATTATCTTTACTTTAAACCTGCTTCATTCGGATGATAGATTTATTGACATGGATTGCTAAGTTTGCAAATCTATATTTAGCTTGGTGCTTTAACATAAATCTAATAATCACCAAGATTTCCCCAACAAAATGAAAGTTTTTCTTCCAGTCGAGAAGATACTGTGCAAAATTCAAAACTCTTATTTTTATAGTTAAATTCGAATTGAAGATGTCTTACTAAAGAGATAGCCAGATAAGATATCCGGGGCACTAGCTCACATGGTAGAGCGCTCGCTTCGCATGCGAGAGGTACTGGGATCGATGCCCGGGTCCTCCAATTCATTTGAATTTGATGGTAATATTTTCAACAAATCTCGATATTGACTATAGTTTTTGTCGAAGAGAAGTATATCACTACTTCAGTTGGATCAGATTTTAAGAAATATTCCAAACACTGATTCAATTTCTGATTTTCTAATGCACTAACTAATCATTCTCTCAGCTCTGGAAGTCTGAACCCAAGAATAAACTAATTATTTTCTCAAAAGTAAGCCAATAAGCCTGCTGTAATCGAGGAAAAGCTTGGAAATTGATGTTTTTTATATAGATTTTTGACATTTTGATATAGAGTTAGTGTCACAGCATATAAGGGGGACTATCTTACACGGTAGAGTGTTCACTTTGCATGGATATCGTACCAGAACCGATGTTCTTTTCCTTCAAATCCTCTGATCCCGAATTCAAGGGTCTCCATCATGTTTGATAACCGACCATAACTCTCCCTCAAAAAAGATATCGATGACGCCCTTTTAATAACCAATAGCTAAGATAACTTAAGACTTTCTACTGAATTTTTTGTTATTGTACGATATATATCACTAGAATGATCAGCAGGAGTTTTGTTTCACATTGTACTTTACCAACTTCAGATGCAAAAGGAAAGAGATCATTGCCGTGGTACTCAAATTTTTTATATCTATTCAACGGCTTTCATATGATTTCTGAAGATTGTCAAGTCTTTTTTCAAAGATGAATCTTTGTTTTCTTTCTAGTAAATAAAGTGCCTTGAAAAATACAACTTTTTTATTAAAATCTTTATAAAAAAATAAGCGAATTACCCATAAAGATAAAAGGGGGACTAGCTCACATGGTAGAGCGCTCGCTTAGCATGCGAGAGGTACCGGGATCGATGCCCGGGTCCTCCAGTTCATTTAATCTAGCTCTAGGCTTTTGTTCAAAGACTGTGGAGGGACGGATATTTCGCTTAGAAAGAAATCTTTGATCTTGCTTACTTTCATCAAACGTCTTAACAAATCATAAAGTCTCTTTAAATCATTAATGTTTTACTTGCTGAATAGCAGCCCAACCAAGAAAGGGAATTATCTTTACTTTAAACCTGCTTAATTCGGATGATAGATTTATTGACATGGATTGCTAAGTTTGCAAATCTATATTTAGCTTGGTGCTTTAACATAAATCTAATAATCACCAAGATTTCCCCAACAAAATGAAAGTTTTTCTTCCAGTCGAGAAGATACTGTGCAAAATTCAAAACTCTTATTTTTATACTTAAATTCGAATTGAAATTAGATATCAGGGGGACTAGCTCACATGGTGAGCGCTCGCTTTGCATGCAAGAGGTACTGGGATCGATGCCCGGGTCCTCCAATTCATTTGAACTTGATGGTAATATTTCCAACCAATCTCGATATTGACTATAGTTTTTGTCAAAGAGAAGTATATCACTACTTCAGTTGGATCAGATTTTAAGAAATATTCAAAACACTGATTCAATTTCTGATTTTCTAATGCACTAACTAATCAATCTATCAGCTCTGGAAGTCTGAACCCAAGAATAAACTAATTATTTTCTCAAAAGTAAACCTATAAGCCTGCTCTAATCGAGGAAAAGCTTGGAACTTGATGTTTTTTATTTAGATTATTAACATTTTGATGTAGAGTTAGTGTCACAGCATATAAGGGGGACTATCTTACACGGTAGAGTGTTCACTTTGCATGGATATCGTACCAGAACCGATGTTCTTTTCCTTCAAATCCTCTGATCCCGAATTCAAGGGTCTCCATCATGTTTGACAAACGACCATAACTCTCCCTCAAAAAAGATATCGATGACCCCCTTTTGATAACCAATAGCTAAGATAACCTAAGACTTTCTACTGAATTTTTTGTTATTCTACGATATATCACTAGAAGGATCAGCAGGAGTTATGTTTCACATTTTACTTTACCAACTTTCGATGCAATAGGAAAGAGAAAATTGCCTTTGTACTCAAATTCTTTATAACTATTCAACGGCTTTCATTTGATTTTATAAGATTGCAAAGTCTTTTTTCAAAGATGAATCATTGTTTTCTTTCTACTTAATAAAGTGCCTTGAAAAAACAACTCTTTTATTAAAATCTTTATAGAAAGTTAAACAAATAAAACATAAAGACATAAGGAGGACTAGCTCACATGGTAGGGCGCTCGCTAATCATGCGAGACGTACCGAGATCGATGGCCGGGTCCTCAAGTTCATTTAATCTAGCTCTAGGCTTTTGTTCAAAGACTGTGGAGAGACGGAGTTTTCGCTCAGAAAGAAATCTTTGATCTTACTTACTTTCATCAAACGTCTTAACAACTCATAAAGTCTCTTTAAATCATTGATGTTTTACTTGCTGAATTGCAGCTCAACCAAGAAAGGGAATTATCTTTACTTTAAACCTGCTTAATTCGGATGATAGATATATTGACATGGATTGCTAACCTTGCAAATCTATATTTAGCTTGGTGCTTTAACATAAATCTAATAATCACCAAGATTTCCCCAACAAAATGAAAGTTTTTCTTCCAGTCGAGAAGATACTGTGCAAAATTCAAAACTCTTATTTTTATAGTTAAATTCGAATTGAAGATGTCTTACTAAAGAGATAGCCAGATAAGATATCCGGGGGACTAGCTCACATGGTAGAGCGCTCGCTTCGCAAGCGAGAGGTACTGGGATCGATGCCCGGGTCCTCCAATTCATTTGAATTTGATGGTAATATTTTCAACAAATCTCAATATTGACTATAGTTTTTGTCGAAGAGAAGTATATCACTACTTCAGTTGGATCAGATTTTAAGAAATATTCCAAACACTGATTCAATTTCTGATTTTCTAATGCACTAACTAATCATTCTCTCAGCTCTGGAAGTCTGAACCCAAGAATAAACTAATTATTTTCTCAAAAGTAAACCTATGAGCCTGCTCTAATCGAGGAAAAGCTTTGAACTTGATGTCTTTTATTTAGATTATGAAATTTTGATATAGAGTTAGTATCACAAAATATAAGGGGACTATCTTACATGGTAGAGTGTTCACTTTGCATGGATAACATACCAAAACCGATGTTCTTTTCTCCAAAATCGTCTGATCCCGAATTCAAGGGTCTCCATTATGTTTGATAACCGACCATAAATCTCCCTCAAAAAAGAAATCGATGACCCCCTTTTAATAACCAATAGCTAAGATAACTTAAGACTTTCTACTGAATTTTTTGTTATTGTACGATATATATCACTAGAATGATCAGCAGGAGTTTTGTTTCACATTGTACTTTACCAACTTTAGATGCAAAAGGAAAGAGATAATTGCCCTGGTACTGATATTCTTTATATCTATTTAACGGCTTTCATATGATTTCTGAAGATTGTCAAGTCTTTTTTCAAAGATGAATCTTTGTTTTCTTTCTACTTAATAAAGTGCCTTGAAAAATACAACTGTTTTATTAAAATCTTTATAAAAAATTAAGCGAATTACCCATAAAGATATAAGGGGGACTAGCTCACATGGTAGAGCGCTCGCTTAGCATGCGAGACGTACCGAGATGGATGCACGGGTCCTCCAGTTCATTTAATCTACCTCTAGGCTTTTGTTCAGAGACTGTGGAGGGACGGATATTTCGCTTAGAAAGAAATCTTTGATCTTGCTTACTTTCATCAAACGTCTTAACAAATCATAAAGTCTCTTTAAATCATTAATGTTTTACTTGCTGAATAGCAGCCCAACCAAGAAAGGGAATTATCTTTACTTTAAACCTGCTTAATTCGGATGATAGATTTATTGACATGGATTGCTAAGTTTGCAAATCTATATTTAGCTTGGTGCTTTAACATAAATCTAATAATCACCAAGATTTCCCCAACAAAATGAAAGTTTTTCTTCCAGTCGAGAAGATACTGTGCAAAATTCAAAACTCTTATTTTTATAGTTAAATTCGAATTGAAGATGTCTTACTAAAGAGATAGCCAGATAAGATATCCGGGGGACTAGCTCACATGGTAGAGCGCTCGCTTCGCATGCGAGAGGTACTGGGATCGATGCCCGGGTCCTCCAATTCATTTGAATTTGATGGTAATATTTTCAACAAATCTCGATATTGACTATACACATGGTAGAGCGCTCGCGAGAGGTACCGGGATCGATGCCCGGGTCCTCCAGTTCATTTAATCTAGCTCTAGGCTTTTGTTCAAAGACTGTGGAGGGACGGATATTTCGCTTAGAAAGAAATCTTTGATCTTGCTTACTTTCATCAAACGTCTTAACAAATCATAAAGTCTCTTTAAATCATGAATGTTTTACTTGCTGAATAGCAGCCCAACCAAGAAAGGGAATTATCTTTACTTTAAACCTGCTTAATTCGGATGATAGATTTATTGACATGGATTGCTAAGTTTGCAAATCTATATTTAGCTTGGTGCTTTAACATAAATCTAATAATCACCAAGATTTCCCCAACAAAATGAAAGTTTTTCTTCCAGTCGAGAAGATACTGTGCAAAATTCAAAACTCTTATTTTTATACTTAAATTCGAATTGAAATTAGATATCAGGGGGACTAGCTCACATGGTGAGCGCTCGCTTTGCATGCAAGAGGTACTGGGATCGATGCCCGGGTCCTCCAATTCATTTGAACTTGATGGTAATATTTCCAACAAATCTCGATATTGACTATAGTTTTTGTCAAAGAGAAGTATATCACTACTTCAGTTGGATCAGATTTTAAGAAATATTCAAAACACTGATTCAATTTCTGATTTTCTAATGCACTAACTTATCATTCTCTCAGCTTTGGAAGTCTGAACCCAAGAATAAACTAATTATTTTCTCAAAAGTAAACCTATAAGCCTGCTCAAATCGAGAAAAAGCTTGGAACTTGATGTCTCTTATTTAGATTATTTTCATTTTGATATAGAGTTAGTATCACAGCATATAAGGGGGACTATCTTACACGGTAGAGTGTTCACTTTGCATGGATATCGTACCAGAACCGATGCTCTTTTCCTTCAAATCCTCTGATCCCGAATTCAAGAGTCTCCATCATGTTTGACAACCGACCATAACTCTCCCTCAAAAAAGATATCGACGACGCCCTTTTAATAACCAATAGCTTAGATAACTTAAGACTTTCTACTGAATTTTTTTGTTATTCTACGATATATATCACTAGAATGATCAGAAGGAGTTTTGTTTCACATTGTACTTTACCAACTTTAGATGCAAAAGGAAAGAGATAATTGCCCTGGTACTCAAATTCTTTATATCTATTCAACGGCTTTCATATAATTTCTGAAGATTGCCAAGTCGTTTTTCAAAGATGAATCATTGTTTTCTTTCTATTTAATAAAGTGCCATGAAAAAAACAACTCTTTTATTAAAATCTTTATAGAAAAGTAAGCGAATTACCCATAAAAACATAAGTAGGACTAGCTCGCATGGTAGAGCGCTCGCTTAACATGCCAGAGGTACCGGGATCGATGCCCGGGTCCTCCAGTTCATTAAATCTAGCTCTAGGCTTTTGTTCAAAGACTGTGGAGGGACGGATATTTCGCTTAGAAAGCAATCTTTGATCTTGCTTACTTTCATCAAACGTCTTAACAAATCATAAAGTCTCTTTAAATCATTAATGTTTTACTTGCTGAATAGCAGCCCAACCAAGAAAGGGAATTATCTTTACTTTAAACCTGCTTAATTTGGATGATAGATATATTGACATGGATTGCTAAGTTTGCAAATCTATATTTAGCTTGGTGCTTTAACATAAATCTAATAATCAGCAAGATTTCCCCAACAAAATGAAAGTTTTTCTTCCAGTCGAGAAGATACTGTGTAAAAATCAAAACTCTTATTTTTATAGTTAAATTCGAATTGAAGATATCTTACTAAAGAGATAGCTTATTTAGATATCAGGGGGACTAGCTCACATTGTAGAGCGCTCGCTTTGCATGCGAGAGGTACTGGGATCGATGCCTGGGTCCTCCAATTCATTTGAACTAGATGGTAATTTTTTCAACAAATCTCGATATTGACTATAGTTTTTGTCAAAGAGAAGTATATCACTACTTCAGTTGGATCAGATTTTAAGAAATATTCAAAACACTGATTCAATTTCTGATTTTTTAATGCACTAACTAATCATTCTCTCAGCTTTGGAAGTCTGAACCCAAGAATAAACTAATTACTTTCTCAAAAGAAAACCTATGAGCCTGCTCTAATCGAGAAAAAGCTTGGAACTTGATGTCTTTTATTTAGATTATGACATTTTGATATAGAGTTAGTATCACAGCATATAAGGGGGACTATCTTACACGGTAGAGTGTTCACTTTGCATGGATAACGTACCAGAACCAATGTTCTTTCTCTAAATCCTCTGATCCCGAATTCAAGGGTCTCCATTATGTTTGATAACCGACCATAACTCTCCCTCAAAAAAGATATCGATGACGCCCTTTTAATAACCAATAGCTAAGATAACTTAAGATTTTCGACTGAATTTTTTGTTTTTCTACGATATATATCACTAGAATGATCAGCAGGAGTTTTGTTTCACATTTTACTTTAACAACTTTAGATGCAAAAGGAAAGAGATAATTGCCCTGGTACTGATATTCTTTTTATCTATTCAACGGCTTTCATATGATTTCTGAAGATTGCCAAGTCTTTTTTCAAAGATGAATCGTTGTTTTCTTTCTACTTAAAAAAGTGCCTTGAAAAATACAACTGTTTTATTAAAATCTTTATAAAAAATTAAGCGAATTACCCATAAAGATATAAGGGAGACTAGCTCACATGGTAGAGCGCTCGCTTAGCATGCGAGACGTACCGGGATCGATGCCCGGGTCCTCCAGTTCATTTAATCTAGCTCTAGGCTTTTGTTCAAAGACTTTGGAGGGACGGATATTTCGCTTAGAAAGAAATCTTTGATCTTGCTTACTTTCATCAAACGTCTTAACAAATCATAAAGTCTCTTTAAATCATTAATGTTTTACTTGCTGAATAGCAGCCCAACCAAGAAAGGGAATTATCTTTACTTTAAACCTGCTTAATTCGGATGATAGATTTATTGACATGGATTGCTAAGTTTGCAAATCTATATTTAGCTTGGTGCTTTAACATAAATCTAATAATCACCAAGATTTCCCCAACAAAATGAAAGTTTTTCTTCCAGTCGAGAAGATACTGTGCAAAATTCAAAACTCTTATTTTTATACTTAAATTCGATTTGAAATTAGATATCAGGGGGACTAGCTCACATGGTAGAGCGCTCGCTTTGCATGCGAGAGGTACTGGGATCGATGCCCGGGTCCTCCAATTCATTTGAACTTGATGGTAATATTTTCAACATATCTCAATATTGACTATAGTTTTTGTCGAAGAGAAGTATATCACTACTTCAGTTGGATCAGATTTTAAGAAATATTCAAAACACTGATTCAATTTCTGATTTTCTAATGCACTAACTAATCATTCTCTCAGCTTTGGAAGTCTGAACCAAAGAATAAACTAATTATTTTCTCAAAAGTAAACCTATAAGCCTTCTCAAATCGAGAAAAAGCTTGGAACTTGATGTCTCTTATTTAGATTATTTGCATTTTGATATAGAGTTAGTATCACAGCATATAAGGGGGACTATCTTACACGGTAGAGTGTTCACTTTGCATGGATAACGTACCAGAACCAATGTTCTTTCTCTAAATCCTCTGATCCCGAATTCAAGGGTCTCCATTATGTTTGATAACCGACCATAACTCTCCCTCAAAAAAGATATCGATGACGCCCTTTTAATAACCAATAGCTAAGATAACTTAAGATTTTCGACTGAATTTTTTGTTTTTCTACGATATATATCACTAGAATGATCAGCAGGAGTTTTGTTTCACATTTTACTTTAACAACTTTAGATGCAAAAGGAAAGAGATAATTGCCCTGGTACTGATATTCTTTTTATCTATTCAACGGCTTTCATATGATTTCTGAAGATTGCCAAGTCTTTTTTCAAAGATGAATCGTTGTTTTCTTTCTACTTAAAAAAGTGCCTTGAAAAATACAACTGTTTTATTAAAATCTTTATAGAAAATTTAACGAATTACCTATAAAGACATAAGGGGGACTAGCTCACATGGTAGAGCGCTCGCTTAGCATGCGAGACGTACCGGGATCGATGCCCGGGTCCTCCAGTTCATTTAATCTAGCTCTAGGCTTTTGTTCAAAGACTTTGGAGGGACGGATATTTCGCTTAGAAAGAAATCTTTGATCTTGCTTACTTTCATCAAACGTCTTAACAAATCATAAAGTCTCTTTAAATCATTAATGTTTTACTTGCTGAATAGCAGCCCAACCAAGAAAGGGAATTATCTTTACTTTAAACCTGCTTAATTCGGATGATAGATTTATTGACATGGATTGCTAAGTTTGCAAATCTATATTTAGCTTGGTGCTTTAACATAAATCTAATAATCACCAAGATTTCCCCAACAAAATGAAAGTTTTTCTTCCAGTCGAGAAGATACTGTGCAAAATTCAAAACTCTTATTTTTATACTTAAATTCGATTTGAAATTAGATATCAGGGGGACTAGCTCACATGGTAGAGCGCTCGCTTTGCATGCGAGAGGTACTGGGATCGATGCCCGGGTCCTCCAATTCATTTGAACTTGATGGTAATATTTTCAACATATCTCAATATTGACTATAGTTTTTGTCGAAGAGAAGTATATCACTACTTCAGTTGGATCAGATTTTAAGAAATATTCAAAACACTGATTCAATTTCTGATTTTCTAATGCACTAACTAATCATTCTCTCAGCTTTGGAAGTCTGAACCAAAGAATAAACTAATTATTTTCTCAAAAGTAAACCTATAAGCCTTCTCAAATCGAGAAAAAGCTTGGAACTTGATGTCTCTTATTTAGATTATTTGCATTTTGATATAGAGTTAGTATCACAGCATATAAGGGGGACTATCTTACA
Source organism: Pelagia noctiluca (assembly GCA_963924455.1). Lineage (NCBI taxonomy): Eukaryota > Metazoa > Cnidaria > Scyphozoa > Semaeostomeae > Pelagiidae > Pelagia > Pelagia noctiluca. The sequence continues at coordinate 6,559,743 of OZ004318.1, forward strand.
CGGTAGAGTGTTCACTTTGCATGGATATCGTACCAGAACCGATGTTCTTTTCCTTCAAATCCTCTGATCCCGAATTCAAGGGTCTCCATCATGTTTGACAACCGACCATAACTCTCCCTCAAAAAAAGATATCGATGACGACCTTCTTATAATCAATAGCTAAGATAACTTAAGATTTTCTACTGAATTTTTTGTTTTTCTACGATATATATCACTAGAATGATCAGCAGGAGTTTTGTTACACATTGTACTTTACCAACTTTAGATGCAAAAGGAAAGAGATTATTGCCCTGGTACTCAAATTCTTTATATCTATTCAACGGCTTTCATAGGATTTCTGAAGATTGCCAAGTCTTTTTTCAAAGATAAATCTTTGTTTTCTTTCTACTTAATAATGTGCCTTGAAAAATACAACGGTTTTATTAAAATCTTTATAGAAAATTAAACGAATTACCTATAAAGACATAAGGGGGACTAGCTCACATGGTAGAGCGCTCGCTTAGTATGCGAAAGGTTCCTGGGATCGATGCCCAGGTCCTCCAGTTCATTTAATCTAGCTCTAGGCTTTTGTTCAAAGATTGTGGAAGGACGGATTTTCAGCTCAGAAAGAAATCTATGATCTAGCTTACTTTCATCAAACGTCTTAAGAAATCATAAAGTTTCTTTAAATCATTGATGTTTTACTGCCTGAATAGCAGCCCAAACAAGTAAGGGAATTGTCTTTACTTTAAACCTGCTTAATTCGAATGATAGATATATTGACATGGATTGCTGAGTTTGCAAATCTATATTTAGCTTGGTGCTTTAACATAAATCTAATAATCACCAAGGTTTCCCCAACAAAATGAAAGTTTTTCTTCCAGTCGAGAATATACTGTGCAAATTTCAAAGCTCTTATTTTTATAGTTAAATTCGAATTGAAGATATCTTACTAAAGAGATAGCTCAATTAGATATCAGGGGGACTAGCTTATATGGTAGAGCGCGCGCTTTGCATGCGAGAGGTACTGGGATCGATGCCCGGGTCCTCAAATTCATTTGACTTGATGGTAATATTTTCAACAAATCTCAATTTTTGACTATAGTTTTTGTCGAAGAGAAGTATATAACTACTTCAGTTGGATCAGATTTTCAGAAATATTCAAAACACTGATTCAATTTCTGATTTTCTAATGCACTAACTAATCATTCTCTCAGCTCTGGAAGTCGGAACCCAAGAATAAACTAATTATTTTCTTATAAGAAAACCTATAAGCCTGCTCAAATCGAGAAAAAGCTTGGAACTTGATGTCTCTTATTTAGATTATTTTCATTTTGATATAGAGTTAGTATCACAGCATATAAGGGGGACTATCTTAGACGGTAGAGTGTTCACTTTGCATGGATAACGTACCAGAACCGATGTTCTTTCCTCCAAATCCTCTGATCCCGAATTCAAGGGTCTCCATTATGTTTGATAACCAACCATAACTCTCCCTCAAAAAAAGATATCGATGACGCCCTTCTAATAATCAATAGCTAAGATAACTTAAGATTTTCTACTGAATTTTTTGTTTTTCTACGATATATATCACTAGAATGATCAGCAGGAGTTTTGTTACACATTGTACTTTACCAACTTTAGATGCAAAAGGAAAGAGATAATTGCCCTGGTACTGATATTCTTTATATCTATTCAACGGCTTTCATATGATTTCTGAAGATTGCCAAGTCTTTTTTCAAAGATGAATCTTTGTTTTCTTTCTACTTAATAAAGTGCCTTGAAAAAAACAACTCTTTTATTAAAATCTTTATAGAAAATTAAGCGAATTACCCATAAAAACATAAGGGGGACTAGCTCACCTGGTAGAGCGTTCGCTTAGCATGCGTGAGGTACCGGGATCGATGCCTGGGTCCTCCAGTTCATTTAATCTAGCTCTAGGCTTTTGTTCAAATACTGTGGAGGGACGGAGTTTCCGCTCAGAAAGAAATCTATGATCTAGCTTTCTTTCATCAAACGTCTTAACAAATCATAAAGTTTCTTTAAATCATTGATGTTTTACTGGATCAATAGCAGCCCAAATAAGAAAGGGAATTCAGATGATAAGTTTTTCTTCCAGTCGAGAATATACTGTGCAAATTTCAAAGCTCTTATTTTTATAGTTAAATTAGAAAGGAAGATATCTTACTAAAGAATTAGTTCAATTAGATATCAGGGGGACTAGCTCACATGGTAGAGCGCTCGCTTTGCATGCGAGAGGTACTGGGATCGATGCCCGGGTCCTCCAATTGATTTGAACTTGATGGTAATATTTTCAACAAGTCTCGATATTGACTATAGTTTTTGTCAAAGAGAAGTATATCACTACTTCAGTTGGATCAGATTTTCAGAAATATTCAAAACACTGATTCAATTTCTGATTTTCTAAGGCAGTAACTAATCATTCTCTCAGCTCTGGAAGTCTGAACCCAAGAATAAACTAATTATTTTCTCAAAAGTAAACCTATAAGCCTGCTCAAATCGAGAAAAAGCTTGGAACTTGATGTCTCTTATTTAGATTATTGGCATTTTGATATAGAGTTAGTATTACAGCATATAAGGGGGACTATCTTACACGGTAGAGTGTTCACTTTGCATGGATATCGTAGCAGAACCGATGTTCTTTTCCTTGAAATCCTCTGATCCCGAATTCAAGGGTCTTCATCATGTTTGATAAGCGACCATAACTCTCCCTCAAAAAAGATATCGATGACGCCCTTTTAATAACCTATAGCTAAGATAACTTAAGACTTTCTACTGAATTTTTTGTTATTCTACGATATATATCACTAGAATGATCAGCTGGAGTTTTGTTTCACATTGTACTTTACCAACTTTAGATGCAAAAGGAAAGAGATAATTGCCCTGGTACTCAAATTCTTTATATCTATTCAACGGCTTTCATATGATTTCTGAAGATTGCCAAAACTTTTTTCAAAGATGAATCGTTGTTTTCTTTCTACTTAATAAGGTGCCTTGAAAAAAACAAAATCTTTTCTGGAAATCTTTATAGAAAATTAAACAAATAAAGCATAAAGACATAAGGAGGACTAGCTCACATGGTAGAGCGCTCGCTTAGGATGCGAGACGTACCGAAATCAATGCCTGGGTCCTCTAGTTCATTAAATCTAGCTCTATGCTTTTGTTTAAAGTCTGTGGAGGGACGGAGTTTTCGCTCAGAAAGAAATCTTTGATCTAGTTTACTTTCATCAAACGTCGTAACAAATCATTTAGTATCTTTAAATCTCTGATGTTTTACTGGCTAATTAGCAGCCCAAACAAGAAAGGGAATTATCTTTTTTTTCAACATGCTCAATTCAGATGATAAATTTTACCTTCCAGTCGAGAAGATACTGTGCAAAATTAAAAACTATTATTTGTGTAGTTAAATTCGAATTGAAGATATCTTACTAAAGATATAGCTCATTTAGATATCAGGGGGACTAGCTCATATGGTAGAGCGCGCGCTTTGCATGCGAGAGGTACTGGGATCGATGCCCAGGTCCTCAAATTCATTTGAACTTGATGGTAATATTTTCAACAAATCTCAATATTGACTATAGTTTTTGTCGAAGAAAAGTATAAACTACTTCAGTTGGATCAGATTTTCAGAAATATTCAAAACACTGATTCAATTTCTGATTTTCTAAGGCAGTAACTGATCATTCTCTCAGCTCTGGAAGTCTGAACCCAAGAATAAACTAATTATTTTCTCAAAAGTAAACCTATAAGCCTGCTCAAATCGAGAAAAAGCTTAAAACTTGATGTCTCTTATTTAGATTATTGGCATTTTGATATAGAGTTAGTATCACAGCATATAAGGGGGACTATCTTACACGGTAGAGTGTTCACTTTGCATGGATATCGTACCAGAACCGATGTTCTTTTCCTTCAAATCCTCTGATCCCGAATTCAAGGGTCTTCATCATGTTTGATAAGCGACCATAACTCTCCCTCAAAAAAGATATCGATGACGCCCTTTTAATAACCTATAGCTAAGATAACTTAAGACTTTCTACTGAATTTTTTGTTATTCTACGATATATATCACTAGAATGATCAGCTGGAGTTTTGTTTCACATTGTACTTTACCAACTTTAGATGCAAAAGGAAAGAGATAATTGCCCTGGTACTCAAATTCTTTATATCTATTCAACGGCTTTCATATGATTTCTGAAGATTGCCAAAACTTTTTTCAAAGATGAATCGTTGTTTTCTTTCTACTTAATAAAGTGCCTTGAAAAAAACAAAATCTTTTCTGGAAATCTTTATAGAAAATTAAACAAATAAAGCATAAAGACATAAGGAGGACTAGCTCACATGGTAGAGCGCTCGCTTAGGATGCGAGACGTACCGAAATCAATGCCTGGGTCCTCTAGTTCATTTAATCTAGCTCTATGCTTTTGTTTAAAGTCTGTGGAGGGACGGAGTTTTCGCTCAGAAAGAAATCTTTGATCTAGTTTACTTTCATCAAACGTCGTAACAAATCATTTAGTATCTTTAAATCTCTGATGTTTTACTGGCTAATTAGCAGCCCAAACAAGAAAGGGAATTATCTTTTTTTTCAACATGCTCAATTCAGATGATAAATTTTACCTTCCAGTCGAGAAGATACTGTGCAAAATTAAAAACTATTATTTGTGTAGTTAAATTCGAATTGAAGATATCTTACTAAAGAGATAGCTCATTTAGATATCAGGGGGACTAGCTCATATGGTAGAGCGCGCGCTTTGCATGCGAGAGGTACTGGGATCGATGCCCAGGTCCTCAAATTCATTTGAACTTGATGGTAATATTTTCAACAAATCTCAATATTGACTATAGTTTTTGTCGAAGAAAAGTATAAACTACTTCAGTTGGATCAGATTTTCAGAAATATTCAAAACACTGATTCAATTTCTGATTTTCTAAGGCAGTAACTAATCATTCTCTCAGCTCTGAAAGTCTGAACCCAAGAATAAACTAATTATTTTCTCAAAAGTAAACCTATAAGCCTGCTCAAATCGAGAAAAAGCTTGGAACTTGATGTCTCTTATTTAGATTATTGGCATTTTGATATAGAGTTAGTATCACAGCATATAAGGGGGACTATCTTACACGGTAGAGTGTTCACTTTGCATGGATATCGTACCAGAATCCATGTTCTTTTCCTTCAAATCCTCTGATCCCGAATTAAGGGTTTCCATTATGTTTGATAACCGACATTAACTCTCCCTCAAAAAAGATATCAATGACGCCCTTTTAATAATCAATACCTAAGATAACTTAAGACTTTCTACTGAATTTTTTGTTATTCTACGATAAATATCACTAGAATGATCAGCAGGAGTTTTGTTACACATTGTACTTTACCAACTTTAGATGCAAAAGGAAAGAGAAACTTGCCCTGGTACTCAAATTCTTTATATCTATTCAACGGCTTTCATATGATTTGTGAAGATTGCCAAGTCTTTTTTCAAAGATGAATCTTTGTTTTCTTTCTACTTAATAAAGTGCCTTGAAAAATACAACTGTGTTATTAAAATCTTTATAGAAAATTAAACGAATTACCCATAAAGACATAAGGGGGACTAGCTCACATGGTAGTGCGCTCGCTTAGCATGCGAGAGGTACCGGGATCGATGCCCGGGTCCTCCAGTTCATTTAATCTAGCTCTAGGCTTTTGTTCAAAGACTGTGGAGGGACGGAGTTTTCGCTCAGAAAGAAATCTTTGATCTAGCTTACTTTCATCAAACGTCTTAACAAATCCTAAAGTCTCTTTAAATCATTGATGTTTTACTTGCTGAATAGCAGCCCAACCAAGAAAGGAAATTATCTTTACTTTAAACCTGCTTAAATCGGATGATAGATATATTGACATGGATTGCTAAGTTTGCAAATCTGTATTTAGCTTGGTGCTTTAACATAAATCTAGTAATCACCAAGATTTCCCCAACAAAATGAAAGTTTTTCTTCCAGTCGAGAAGATACTGTGCAAAATTCAAAACTCTTATTTTTATAGTTAAATTCGAATTGAAGATATCTTACTAAAGAGATAGCTAAATCAGATATTAGGGGGAATAGCTCACATGGTAGAGCGCTCGCTTTGCATGCGAGAGGTACTGGGATCGATGCCCGGATCCTCCAATTCATTTGAACTTGATGGTAATATTTTCGACAAATCTCGATATTGACTATAGTTTTTGTCAAAAAGAAGTATATCACTACTTCAGTTGGATCAAATTTTAAGAAATATTCAAAACACTGATTCAATTTCTGATTTTCTAATGCACTAACTAATCATTCTCTCAGCTCTGGAAGTCTGAACCAAAGAATAAACTAATTATTTTCTCAAAAGTAAACCTATGAGCCTGCTCTAATCGAGGAAAAGCTTGGAACTTGATGTCTTTTATTTAGATTATGACATTTTGATATAGAGTTAGTATCACAACATATAAGGGGGCTATCTTACACGGTAGAGTGTTCACTTTGCATGGATAACATACCAAAACCGATGTTCTTTTCCTGAAAATCCTCTGATCCCGAATTCAAGGGTCTCCATTATGTTTGAAAACCGACCATAACTCTTCCTCAAAAAAGATATCGATGACGCCCTTTTAATAACTAATAGCTAAGATAAATTAAGACTTTCTACTGAATTTTTTGTTATTGTACGATATATATCACTAGAATGATCAGCAGGAGTTTTGTTTCACATTTTACTTTACCAACTTTAGATGCAAAAGGAAAGAGATCATTGCCCTGGTACTGAAATTCTTTATATCTATTCAACGGCTTTCATATGATTTCTGAAGATTGCCAAGTCTTTTTTGAAAGATGAATCTTTGTTTTCTTTCTACTTAATTAAGTGCCTTGAAAAATACAACTGTTTTATTAAAATCTTATAAAAACCTAAGCGAATTACCCATAAAGACATGAGGGGGACTAGCTCACATGGTAGAGCGCTCGCTTAGCATGCGAGAGGTACCGGGATCGATGCCCGGGTCCTCCAGTTCATTTAATCTAGCTTTAGGCTTTTTTTCAAAGACTGTGGAGGGACGGAGTTTCCGCTCAGAAAGAAATCTTTGATCTAGCTTACTTTCATCAAACGTCGTAACAAATCATAAAGTATGTTAAATCTCTGATGTTTTACTGGCTAAATAGCAGCCCAAACAAGAAAGGGAATTATCTTTATTTTAAACATGCTCAATTCAGATGATAAATTTTTCTTCCAGTCGAGAAGATGCTGTGCAAAATTCAAAACTCTTATTTTTATAGTTAAATTCGAATTGAAGATATCTTACTAAAGAGATAGCTCAATTAGATATTAGGGGGACTAGCTCACATGGTAGAGCGCTCGCTTTGCATACAAGAGGTACTGGGATCGATGCCCGGGTCCTCGAATTCATTTGAACTTGATGGTAATATTTTCAACAAATCTCAATGTTGAATATAGTTTTTGTCGAAGAGAAGTATATCATTACTTCAGTTGGATCAGATTTTAAGAAATATTCAAAACACTGATTCAATTTCTGATTTTCTAATGCACTAACTAATCATTCTCTCAGCTCTCGAAGTCAAAACCCAAGAATAAACTAATTATTTCCTCAAAAGAAAACCTATGGGCCTGCTCTAATGCATGGAAAAGCTTGGAACATCATGTCTTTTATTTAGATTATGACATTTTGATATAGAGTTAGTATCACAGCATATAAGGGGGACTATCTTACACGGTAGAGTGTTCACTTTGCATGGAGAACGTACCAGGACCAATGTTCTTTTCCTTAAATTCCTCTGATCCCGAATTCAAGGGTCTCCATTATGTTTGAAAACCGACCATAACTCTTCCTCAAAAAGATATCGATGACGCCCTTTTAATAACTAATAGCTAAGATAAATTAAGACTTTCTACTGAATTTTTTGTTATTGTACGATATATATCACTAGAATGATCAGCAGGAGTTTTGTTTCACATTTTACTTTACCAACTTTAGATGCAAAAGGAAAGAGATCATTGCCCTGGTACTGAAATTCTTTATATCTATTCAACGGCTTTCATATGATTTCTGAAGATTGCCAAGTCTTTTTTCAAAGATGAATCTTTGTTTTCTTTTTACTTAATAAAGTACCTTGAAAAATACAACTGTTTTATTAAAATCTTATAGAAACTTAAGCGAATTACCCATAAAGACATAAGGGGGACTAGCTCACATGGTAGAGCGCTCGCTTAGCATGCGAGAGGTACCGGGATCGATGCCCGGGTCCTCCAGTTCATTTAATCTAGCTCTAGGCTTTTTTTCAAAGACTGTGGAGGGACGGAGTTTTCGCTCAGAAAGAAATCTTTGATCTTGCTCACTTTCATCAAACGTCTTAACAAATCCTAAAGTCTCTTTAAATCCTCGATGTTTTACTTGCTGAATAGCAGCCCAACCAAGAAAGGGAATTATCTTTACTTTAAACCTGCTTAATTCGGATGATAGATATATTGACATTGATTGCTAAGTTTGCAAATCTGTATTTAGCTTGATGCTTTAACATAAATCTAATAATCACCAAGATTTCCCCAACAAAATGAAAGTTTTTCTTCCAGTCGAGAAGATACTGTGCAAAATTCAAAACTCTTATTTTTATAGTTAAATTCGAATTGAGGATATCTTACTAAAGAGATAGCTAAATCAGATATTAGGGGGACTAGCTCACATCTTAGAGCGCTCGCTTTGCATGCGAGAGGTACTGGGATCGATGCCCGGGTCCTCCAATTCATTTGAACTTGATGGTAATATTTTCAACAAATCTCGATATTGACTATAGTTTTTGTCAAAGAGAAGTATATCACTACTTCAGTTGGATCAAATTTTAAGAAATATTCAAAACACTGATTCAATTTCTGATTTTCTAATGCACTAACTAATCATTCTATCAGCTCTGGAAGTCTGAACCCCAGAATAAACTAATTATTTTCTCAAAAGTAAACCTATGAGCCTGCTCTAATCGAGGAAAAGCTTGGAACTTGATGTCTTTTATTTAGATTATGACATTTTGATATAGAGTTAGTATCACAGCATATAAGGGGGACTATCTTACACGGTAGATTGTTCACTTTGCAAGGATAACTTACCAGAACCAATGTTCTTTCCTTCAAATCCTCTGATCCCGAACTCAAGGGTCTCCATTATGTTCGATAACCGACCATAACTCTCCCTCAAAAGAGATATCGATGACGCCCTTTTAATAACCAATAGCTAAGATAACTTAAGACTTTCTACTGAATTTTTTGTTATTGTACGATATATATCACTAGAATGATCAGCAGGAGTTTTGTTTCACATTTTACTTTACCAACTTTAGATGCAAAAGGAAAGAGATAATTGCCTTGGTACTGATATTCTTTATATCTATTCAACGGCTTTCATATGATTTCTGAAGATTGCCAAGTCTTTTTTCAAAGATGAATCTTTGTTTTCTTTCTACTTAATAAAGTGCCTTGAAAAATACAACTGTTTTATTAAAATCTTATAAAAACTTAAGCGAATTACCCATAAAGACATAAGGGGGACTAGCTCACATGGTAGAACGCTCGCTTAGCATGCGAGAGGTACCGGGATCGATGTCCGGGTCCTCCAGTTCATTTAATCTAGCTCTAGGCTTCTTTTCAAAGACTGTGAAGGGACGGAGTTTTCGCTCAGAAAGAAATCTTTGATCTTGCTTACTTTCATCAAACGTCTTAACAAATCATAAAGTCTCTTTAAATCATTGATGTTTTACTTGCTGAATAGCAGCCCACCCAAGAAAGGGAATTATCTTTACTTTAAACCTGCTTAATTCGGATGATAGATATATTGACATTGATTGATAAGTTTGCAAATCTATATTTAGCTTGGTGCTTTAACATAAATCTAATAATCACCAAGATTTCCCCATCAAAATGAAAGTTTTTCTTCCAGTCGAGAAGATACTGTGCAAAATTCAAAACTCTTATTTTTATACTTAAATTCGAATAGAAATTAGATATCAGGGGGACTAGCTCACATGGTAGAGCGCTCGCTTTGCATGCGAGAAGAACTGGGATCGATGCCCGGGTCCACCAATTCATTTGAACTTGATGGTAATATTTTCAACAAATCTCAATATTGACTATAGTTTTTGTCGAAGAGAAGTATATCACTACTTCAGTTGGATCAGATTTTAAGAAATATTCAAAACACTGATTCAATTTCTGATTTTCTAATGCACTAACTAATCATTCTCTCAGCTCTGGAAGTCTGAACCCAAGAATAAACTAATTATTTTATCAAAAGTAAACCTATAAGCCTGCTCTAATCGAGGAAAAGCTTTGAACATCATGTCTTTTATTTAGATTATGACATTTTGATATAGAGTTAGTATCACAGCATATAAGGGGGACTATCTTACACGGTAGAGTGTTCACTTTGCATGGAGAATGTACCAGGACCAATGTTCTTTTCCTTAAATTCCTCTGATCCCGAATTCAAGGGTCTCCATTATGTTTGAAAACCGACCATAACTCTTCCTCAAAAAAGATATCGATGACGCCCTTTTAATAACCAATAGCTAAGATAACTTAAGACTTTCTACTGAATTTTTTGTTATTGTACGATATATATCACTAGAATGATCAGCAGGAGTTTTGTTTCACATTTTACTTTACCAACTTTAGATGCAAAAGGAAAGAGATAATTGGCCTGGTACTGAAATTCTTTATATCTATTCAACGGCTTTCATATGATTTCTGAAGATTGCCAAGTCTTTTTTCAAAGATGAATCTTTGTTTTCTTTCTACTTAATAAAGTGCCTTGAAAAATACAACTGTTTTATTGAAATCTTATAAAAACTTAAGCGAATTACCCATAAAGACATAAGGGGGACTAGCTCACATGGTAGGGCGCTCGCTTAGCATGCGAGAGGTACCGGGATCGATGCCCGGGTCCTCCAGTTCATTTAAACTAGCTCTAGGCTTTTTTTCAAAGACTGTTAAGGGACGGAGTTTCCGCTCAGAAAGAAATCTTTGATCTAGCTTACTTTCATCAAACGTCTTAACAAATCCTAAAGTCTCTTTAAATCATTGATGTTTTACTTGCTGAATAGCAGCCCAACCAAGAAAGGGAATTATCTTTACTTTAAACCTGCTTAAATCGGAGGATAGATATATTGACATGGATTGCTAAGTTTGCAAATCTGTATTTAGCTTGGTGCTTTAACATAAATCTAATAATCACCAAGATTTCCCCAACAAAATGAAAGTTTTTCTTCCAGTCGAGAAGATACTGTGCAAAATTCAAAACTCTTATTTTTATAGTTAAATTAGAATTGAAGATATCTTACTAAAGAGATAGCTAAATCAGATATTAGGGGGACTAGCTCACATGGTAGAGCGCTCGCTTTGCATGCGAGAGGTACTGGGATCGATGCCCGGGTCCTCCAATTCATTTGAACTTGATGGTAATATTTTCAACAAATCTCGATATTGACTATAGTTTTTGTCAAATAGAAGTATATCACTACTTCAGTTGGATCAAATTTTAAGAAATATTCAAAACACTGATTGAATATCTTTTTTTCGAATGCACTAACTTATCATTCTCTCAGCTCTGGAAGTCTGAACCAAAGAATAAACTAATTATTTGCTCAAAAGTAAACCTATGAGCCTGCTCTAATCGAAAAAAAGCTTGGAACTTGATGTCTTTTATTTAGATTATGACATTTTGATATAGAGTTAGTATCACAACATATAAGGGGGCTATCTTACACGGTAGAGTGTTCACTTTGCATGGATAACATACCAAAACCGATGTTCTTTTCCTGAAAATCCTCTGATCCCGAATTCAAGGGTTTCCATTATGTTTGATAACCGACCATAACTCTCCCTTAAAAAAGATATCGATGACGCCCTTTTAATAACCAATAGCTAAGATAACTTAAGACTTTCTACTGAATTTTTTGTTATTGTACGATATATATCACTAGAAAGATCAGCAGGAGTTTTGTTTCACATTTTACTTTACCAACTTTAGATGCAAAAGGAAAGAGATAATTGCCCTGGTACTGAAATTCTTTATATCTATTCAACGGCTTTCATATGATTTCTGAAGATTGCCAAATCTTTTTTCAAAGATGAATCTTTGTTTTCTTTCTACTTAATAAAGTGCCTTGAAAAATACAACTGTTTTATCAAAATCTTATAAAAACTTAAGCGAATTACCCATAAAAACATAAGGGGGACTAGCTCACATGGTAGAGCGCTCGCTTAGCATGCGAGAGGTACCGGGATCGATGCCCGGGTCCTCCAGTTCATTTAATCTAGCTCTAGGCTTTTTTTCAAAGACTGTTAAGGGACGGAGTTTTCGCTCAGAAAGAAATCTTTGATCTTGCTTACTTTCATCAAACGTCTTAACAAATCATAAAGTCTCTTTAAATCATTGATGTTTTACTTGCTGAATAGCAGCCCACCCAAGAAAGGGAATTATCTTTACTTTAAACCTGCTTAATTCGGATGATAGATATATTGACATTGATTGCTAAGTTTGCAAATCTATATTTAGCTTGGTGTTTAACATAAATCTAATAATCACCAAGATTTCCCCAACAAAATGAAAGTTTTCTTCCAGTCGAGAAGATACTGTGCAAAATTCAAAACTCTTATTTTTATACTTAAATTCGAATAGAAATTAGATATCAAGGGGACTAGCTCACATGGTAGAGCGCTCGCTTTGCATGCGAGAAGTACTGGGATCGATGCCCGGGTCCTCCAATTCATTTGAACTTGATGGTAATATTTTCAACAAATCTCAATATTGACTATAGTTTTTCTCGAAGAGAAGTATATCACTACTTCAGTTGGATCAGATTTTAAGAAATATTCAAAACACTGATTCAATTTCTGATTTTCTAATGCACTAACTAATCATTCTCTCAGCTCTGGAAGTCGAAACCCAAGAATAAACTAATTGTTTCCTCAAAAGAAAACCTATGGGCCTGCTCTAATGCATGAAAAAGCTTGGAACATCATGTCTTTTATTTAGATTATGACATTTTGATATAGAGTTAGTGTTTGCGAGATAAACAAAACGTCTTTGCTTGCTTTTGGCCCGAAGGCCTAACCTCATCTTAATAACTTTCAACTCTAAGATCTTTTATAGTAAATTTGTAAACAACAACGTATTATTATTATATTCCTGCGAGACGAAATCCAGCAAATCCTTAACCCAAGCTTTTAACAATGAACAACAATAAAATCTAAGAAAGTGTTTCTAAAGTCAATTGTTCTCTCCTGAATATTTTGTGTCTCTAGAAAGCAAGTTTTTTTCCTTCTGAACATTCTCCCCCTTCTTGACATGCTTGTATGTCAACCAGCTAAATTATAAAGTCTCTAAGATATACAATTGTTCAATGGCAGCAAACTTCAGCAACTCTCCAAAAGGCAAAGTTTCGTAACTGATCTTTTCAATAGTTTATTACCGATCTGAATTTCCGCTATTCTCACTCTTCCATCTTTGCCTGGAAATACATTGATAACTTTTGCAAGAGGCCAGTGAGCTCTTGGACTATCCGCCGATATTACAATAACAATATCTCCCTTCTTCAAATTATCTCGCTCTTTGTACCATTTAGTTGCTCGATTAAGACCTGGTACCCATTCTTTTAACCAACGTTGCCAAAAATGCTTAACTATCTCTTGAACTCGTCGCCACCGTTTAGTTGGACTAAAGGTCGTATGATCTACGCTTACCGGTGCAAACTCGCCACCCATTTGTCCATGTAAAAAGTGATTTGGTGTCAATGGTACATCATCTTCCACGTTCGCTGCTTGATATGTTAAAGGCCGTGAATTCAACAATGATTCTGCTCCAGTAATTGCTGTCATCAGTTCTTCGTCGGTCACATTTGCATTAGTGAGAATTGCTGCCATGGCACGTTTTGCCGCCTTGATCATTATTTCATGAACTCCGCCAAAATGTGGTGCCAGTGGGGGATTGAATCTCCATTTGATTCCTTGATTTGCAGTACTTTTGGTGATTTGTTTTTCGTCTAGTGCTAGGACAAGAGCTTGTAGTTCTTTGTTGGCTGATATGAAGTTGGTCCCGTTGTCTGAAAGAACCTCTGTTGGTTTTCCTCTACGATTCACCATGCGGTAAAATGCATTTAGGAACGAATCAGTATCTAATGCATATGCCATTTCAAGGTGAACTGCTCTGGTTGCAAGACATGTAAATAGAGCTAAATAACGTTTCTCTCTCCGTTTACCTCTTCCTTGGATGGTTATGAAAGGTCCACCATAATCCACTGAGATCCTTTCAAAAGCGCGTAATGACACTGCCAATCGATTGCTTGGAAGCGGAGCCATTATCTGATTACAAGCCTTTGCCTTCCTTTTCTTACACCAGCAACATTCATGTTCCCATTGTCGTATTTCTTCTCTTGCTGAAATTATCCAGAATCGACTGGAGATTGCGGCGTACGTCTGGTTTGTTCCAGGATGGTGATTCTTCTCATGATAGAACTTGACGATCAGTTTAGTTACCCAATTCTTTCTCGGTAATAGAATAGGATGTTGTACGTCGTATGGTAGAAAGTCAGCATACCTCAGTCTTCCGTTGCATCTAAGAACTCCGTCTTCATCTATACGTGGCTGCAGAGCAACTAATTTGCTGTCACCTTTTATCGGTCTTCCTTTTGAAATTAATTGATATTCTTCTGCAAATACTTCTTTCTGCATTTCTCTGATGACACAAACTTCTGCATCCTTGATTTCTTCCTCTGTCAACTCATCCTCGATTATCCGTTTTTGTGTTGTACGACAGTTTTTCAGGAAGCGATAAACCCATGCTACAATTCTGGTGAGCCGAAGCCAACTTGAAAAACGAGAAGGCTCCAAAGCCCAATACTCTTCTTTTTCCGTCGATTTTCTTGTGGTAGATCTCTTCGTGCTGTCCGTAACAGCAAACAGCGATTGTTTCTTCTCGTGCATTTCTGTTGCAGACTTCAATTTCAACTGACAAGATTTCTTCTGCTCTTTTTCTGCATCTAGTGACATCTCGAATTGATTCACCGGCCATTCTTCTTTCGTAACTCGTAAGAAGGCAGGTCCTTTCCACCATTGATCACTACCGGCTAATGCTGATACTGTCATACCTCTGGTCAAATGATCAGCTGGATTTTCTTTTGTGGGAACATATCTCCATTGTTCAGGGTTAGTCATATTCTGAATCTCTCCAACACGATTCGCAACAAACGGTTTGAAACTTCTGCTACATCTACGTATCCACCACAGTGTGTTCATACTGTCACACCAAAAGATGACTTGCTTCATTGATACTTGTAAGGCACCTGCAACCGAAACTGCCAATCTAAGTCCCGTAACTGCTCCCATTAACTCCATCCTTGGGATGCTTGTAGTTACCAAAGGTGCAACACGAGTTTTCGCTGCAACGATGTTAGTAGTCGTGGCTGAGTGATCAACATAAGTATGTCTCACATAAGCAACAGCTCCATATGCTTGTTCCGATGCATCAGTGAAAATGTGCAACTGCATTGACGCGACATTTTCATGCTTGCCACTGTGTAGACATCTTGGGACCGAAAGACTCGACAATTCCAAATCACCATACCAACTTCGAATTTTTGCCTTCAGCTCATCGTCAAGATCATCATCCCAGTCAACGCCTTTACGCCAGACATCTTGCATTATCACCTTTGCTCTTATGATAAATGGTGCCAAAAAACCAAGAGGATCAAACACAGTTGCTGTTCTTTTCAAAAAAGATCTCTTTGTGATAACTTCTTCTGCTTCTGGTGATCTTGAATGAAAGCAGAAACTGTCTTCTTTGGCCTTCCAAAGAATACCCAAAGTTTTTACAGTTGGAAGTTCTCCATTCTTTAAATCGATTTCCGAAGCTCTGTCTTCAACTGGAATTACAGCGAGAACTTTTGATGAGTTAGACAGCCATTTCCGTGCTTGCATGCCTGCTTTTTTCCAAAGACCTGTCAACTGATTGTAAAGCTCAATTCCGTCTTCTGCTTCTGGTACAGAATCCATACTATCGTCCATGTAGGTTGACTTCAATGCGGTTTCTGCGGCCATTGGAAATTCTAAGCTGTGCAGCTGGGCGTGTTTCTGAATCACGAACTGTGCTTGAAATGGAGAGCTTGTAACCCCAAACACAACTCTGTTAAATTCATACTCATCTGGGTCTCTTTCCTGTTCACAATTTCTCCAAAGAAATCTATGATACGGACGATCGGCTTCTGGAATTAGAATTCTGAGGTACATTTCAGCAATGTCACAGACTATGGCTACTGGATGACGTCTGAAACGTAGTAAAACATCAAACAATGAACGTTGCAGCTTTGGGCCAGAATAGATCATATCGTTTAAAGATATACCTTCATATTTTGCAGAAGCGTCGAACACGATTCGAGTTTTTGTAGTCGCTCTATTAGGCTTCAAAATGGCGAAATGAGGAAGATACCATCTGTTCTCTGGCTGTAACTCAGAAACTGAAACTTTTCTGATATATCCTTTCTGTAGGTATTGAGTTATGACATCATCATATGCTTTCTTCACATCTGGGTTCTTGAGCAAACGCTTCTCGGTATTCTTCAATCGATTTACCGCCATCTTCTTGTTGTCCGACATCCGGTGGTTTTCATTTTTCCAGGGTACTCCGATTTCATAACGACCATCCACCAACTTGAATGACTTCTCAGCTTTCTCGATTGCCGCTTTTGACTCAGCTTCTACCAGTGGTTCTTCTAAGAGAATTCCAGATGAATCAATATCCCAAAACCTCTTCATCGTAGAATTGATGTCATCATATTCAGAGCTTCTTGTAGTAAACAAAGTTGTTATGCCAAAGTTTGTATAGACATCTGGGATCTTCTTTCCCCCTGGATATCCTATGCATGTCCATCCCAACGGGGTTCTTCTAGCAAAAGGCTCTCCTTCTTGTCCCCTACTTTCTTTGTAGCAATAATGCAGCTCGAGGTAGTCAATACCAATCAGCAAATCGACAATAGGTCGTACACCTGTGTCTGGAAAGTCAATGTGCTTCAAATGAGGCCATCTGTCTGCGTAATCTGCCCATTTTATCACCTTCATGTTCCCGGTAACTCTGTTTACTGTCAGTGCTTTCATTTCGATGTCCACGTCGCCATTTATACTTTCCAATCCAAACTCGACAGGCATTGATTGAAACGATTTACAGTCACCATTCAATACACTGACACGAATTGCTTTGAGGTCACCTTTGAGATCAAGCTCTGCAGCTATATCTGAATTCACGTAGGTTTGAGTGCTTGCATCATCCAAAAGTGCATTTACTTTCAATCTTTTATGGCCATTTTTCAGTATCACTGGAATAATTCGTAATGCTGTAGCTCTATTGTCTCTATTGTCAATTGATTTTGAACACATCATTGTTGTTGTTGTTGCTAAACTCCCTTTATTGTGCTCCCCCTCCGTGCTTGCTGATGACAAAGGCAATGGTTGAATAGATTCCCCTGAGCCTGAATCCTTCATTTCTTTGTTGAGTTGTTTTTCAGAGATTTTATCAGCATGTAGTAACTTATTGTGTGTATCTTGACATCCATGAATATCACATATTCGGGTACGTTTACATTGATTACCACGGTGATCATCTCCAAGGCAACGAAAGCACAACTTAAACTGTTTTGCAACGTTCCAGCGCTGACCAATATCCATTTTCCGGAAAATTTCACATGACCAGACCCCATGTCTGCCATTACATACTTTGCAAAGTCGAATCTTATAAAATTTCTCACCAACGATACTCGATTTTTCAATTTGATTGTTATTTATTCGATCTCTGTCTCCAGTAACTCCAAAAAATGTCGTTCTTCTCTCTCCTCCAAAATTTCTAAAGCCATTGTTCTTTTTCTCATTTGAAACTCCATGTACGATTTCTCTTGCTTCTGTGTAGAATTCAGATTCTTGAATAACCCAAATCTTCAACGTTTCCACGCATTTTCTACGTCGATTCTCGTATATCCACCGATTGTATTGGGTCAACATTGCTTCTGGGAGTTTTCTTAGAAGTTTTACATAAAGAGATCCATTTCCCAACTCTTCATCTCGTCCTGCATCCACTAATTTTACCACCAATATATCGATTAGATCTGCAAATTTTTCAATGTCCTTCGAGAATCCTGGTCTCACGGGCTTAAAATTGTCCAAGTCCTCTAGATATATTGCAATATCCCTCCGTTTGCCACCGAATTTGCGTTCCAATCTCTCTTTTGTAACTTCGTAGGCAGCCCCTGAGAAACCAAGATTCTGCACTGCTTCAAGGGCGGGGCCGGATAAATACTGCCTCAACTGTAATAGCTTGTATTCTGGAGTTGCTGGAGCTCGATCAATACAGGCTAGAAATGCAGCTTTCCAATTAGGATATGTTCTCTTATCTCCTGTGAATACCGGAATGCTGACACGTTGCAACTGTCTCCACATATCCCGTCCCAATGGATCTTCATATGGCTGTCGTTCTATCGGTCTAGAATATTGAAATTGTTCTGGTATATTTCTAGGAGTAAATTCCCACGCAGTGGGATTTAGTAGTTTAGGCCGCACCTCTTCAAGTTCCTCACGAATATCGGCATGTTGTGCTGAATTTACTCTTGGTTTCGTGGATGGAAAACAGGCATCTTGATTCAAGCTATCCACTTCAGGGCTTGTTTTTCGACTTGAAGTTGATGATGATGATTTATTCGACGCAGATTCTCTTCTTTCATCAAGATATTCTTGAGCTCTGTTATGTGCATGCTCAAATTCCTTCGTCAATTTTTCCATTTCCTCAGTAACTAACTTTTTTGCTTTGCGGTTCTTCTGATTTCGATAATAATCTGATAATGCAACCATACTGTCCATTGCCCTTGTCTGACAACTGTCCAACTTGAATCGCTCATCTCGAACCCGTTGTAAATCCGTCTCTTCTACCAACTCCAATAATCTGTTTCTCGCTCGCGTGAAGGCTGATTTAGCTTTCGCTTTCTCTTGCTTTAATTCATCCAATCTGTCCTCAAAATATTCATCTTCCTCAAAATCACCAGTAGTCTTTTCGCTTCTTACTTCTTCGTCCATCTTCTATCGAATGCGTCTGTTCACCATCAGGACTACCCTCTGCTACCACAAATGTTTGCGAGATAAACAAAACGTCTTTGCTTGCTTTTGGCCCGAAGGCCTAACCTCATCTTAATAACTTTCAACTCTAAGATCTTTTATAGTAAATTTGTAAACAACAACGTATTATTATTATATTCCTGCGAGACGAAATCCAGCAAATCCTTAACCCAAGCTTTTAACAATGAACAACAATAAAATCTAAGAAAGTGTTTCTAAAGTCAATTGTTCTCTCCTGAATATTTTGTGTCTCTAGAAAGCAAGTTTTTTTCCTTCTGAACAGTTAGTATCACAGCATATAAGGGGGACTATCTTACACGGTAGAGTGTTCACTTTGCATGGAAAACGTACCAGGACCAATGTTCTTTTCCTTAAATTCCTCTTATCCCGAATTCAAGGGTCTCCATTATGTTTGAAAACCGACCATAACTCTTCCTCAAAAAAGATATCGATGACGCCCTTTTAATAACCAATAGCTAAGATAACTTAAGACTTTCTACTGAATTTTTTGTTATTGTACGATATATATCACTAGAATGATCAGCAGGAGTTTTGTTTCACATTTTACTTTACCAACTTTAGATGCAAAAGGAAAGAGATAATTGCCCTGGTACTGAAATTCTTTATATCTATTCAACGGCTTTCATATGATTTCTGAAGATTGCCAAATCTTTTTTCAAAGATGAATCTTTGTTATCTTTCTACTTAATAAAGTGCCTTGAAAAATACAACTGTTTTATTAAAATCTTATAGAAACTTAAAGAGCCACTCCAGTGAACTTTTTTTATTTGATGAGTAGACCAATTCTGGCCTGAAACGAACGAATCCGCAATTATTTTTTGTATATCTCTTACCGTTTTCTCGCAATAAGCATTTGTATAACTCTTATTGAATTGAATTGTTTTTGAAAAAGTTTCCGGTGCTTTTCGTATTTGACGTCACACGGATTTTCGACACTCGAGAAATTTCTCGTTGTCAACTCTCGCCTCAGTCGTTTTTCATGTGCGAAAGTGAACAGCTCTGACTGCTAGTAAACTTCATCACTTCAAAAAATGCAAAATGAGAGTTGCAGCGAGAAAAGATCATCCAATTAGGGAAGGTTGTCTTCAATCTTCAAACAATGTTCACATTGGAATGTCTGCATACTATGCTGAGTCAACTCTAAAAATCTGGTACAAACAAATCGCAAACGGCTTATTGTGGACTTGAGATCAAGAAGGGAGGATAGAGTAGAATGGTTTAGGCCAATGCCAGGGGCCAAGCGTGACAGGCCGTGGAGCAGCAAGCAGCAGAACATCAGAGGGAAAGAGAAACTGAGGATTTTTTACAGACGCAAGACAATGACAATCAGAGATGTGCAATGGTTAGTTCTTGTAAAGTGTATTCCACTGAAAAATGTAGTCTACAATTAAGATTTTGCATAGACTTTAAACAAGCAATATCATTTTCCACATGAACTGGCAGGACATACAGCAGGCAGAGAGCTAGGGGGTTCAGCTTCCATCTATTTCCATAATAAAAGTTTTATTTTGAATTGATAGTTTAATAGCATACACATTGTTTTTTTCATAAGAAACAGTTAACATATTACTTTCCGGCTCAGAAAGTCCTCTTATTTTTTCTCGGAGTTTCTTAAAGATATTGATGTAGTTCTAAAAGTTTCTTAAATTTTTTGGGGTCTAGAACTAGGTTTCTTATAAACCGGTTTCTTATGAAAAAAAACGTGTATACAAGAACGTAGGGGCCACCCCAAGATTTTGCGAAAAAAGATACGATGTTGTTACTTTAGTTACAGAGATGGGCCCTGGTGCTTTATGAATAAAGTACCTTTGAAGTGTTGTACCCCTACCCAAAAAAATTTGAGATGCTTTCTAATTTCTCTGAGCTTACTAATTTAATTCAATTGAAAGTCTATGCCTTGCCTATTTTAGACTTGGATGGACGCATCTCGCAGAAAAACATCTGTCCGTAGAAGATATATATGATGATATTTTTACCACCCTGCTTGAGGGGTTGTCAGGGGAGTGACCAGATTCCAGCCCTTTTATTAGGATGGGCAAGAGAGATAACATGCTTTTATATTCTCATCACTTCTATCTTTATTTTGAAATATATAACTCTTATAATTCTCCTTTTTAGGTTTTCATACAGTTAATACAAGATAATGATGCCAGAGAAAGTAGTTTTGATTTCATGATGTACTTCAAAAAATATGAACTAGAGTTGGTACAATTCTGGATGATTTTAGCCACTGGATTCATGTTTTTCTTATTGTTGACTTTATCCCCTAAAAGAAATTGAAATATTTTATCTATTGAGCACCATTACAATAAATATTGCATCTGTTAATTGTTACCTGGTGTTTTTAAATAGTTTAGAAAACCATAAACAAGTAATTGAGCAGGGGCGTCGTGGCCGGGGGCTCCTATCAGAGCAAAATCTGGAGATTTTTCGGAAATTTTTGCAATTTTTCCACTTTTTCGGAAATTGTTGAGCATTTGATCCCCTTTTTGGAAATTTTTCGTGTTTGGCCCACCCAAAAATTGAGGTCCCACGTCGCCCCTGTAATTGAGGTGTATTGACTTCATTGTGCAAGATTTTCTATGCAAACAAAGCAAAGGAAAATAAGCAGAGGGAAAATATGGCAAGAGGGAAACAGCTTAAAACCAGATTAGATTTACCTTCCCCTAGAAGTACAAAATGGAGGGGGCAATTAAACAGGTTGGGGTTTCAGTTGGCACCCTTTGGTATTACAATGCTGAATTCATGAAAATATAGAAAGGTCTCCCTCACTGCAGTGGCATAAGCACCAAGCCCCCAACTTTCAAGCCAGAAATTATGCCCCTGTCACATGTCTTAGAAATTTTGCTACTTTTCTTTTTGGATATCTGATTTCTCGCTAAATTCTTGTAAAATAGAGGCCATGAGAGCAAAGGTAGCTGCTTTTCAGTCTAAACCCTCAATTTTGACCCCTGTATGTAAAAGCTTCCTTTAAAAGGTGCCCTTTTTTCTTATCCTCCTCCATTTTCCACACGCCCCTGGCCCTCACTTTCGGGTAATTTCTAAGTGGGGAATTGCATTAAAGTCAACAGAATGAAACTAGACAAACTTAGGCCTACTCACCCATCTCTAAATGCCGAATGTGTCTCTGCTGTGAATGGCTCGATCAAACAACGCGACTGTAAGCCAAATCTTGTAGCTTTTTAATCATTCGCAACCAAAGTATTGCAGTAATTGTGAACACCAGCATAGCTCGACTTCAAACTACTAAATTCTGCAACTTTTACAGCGATACTGACGGACACGAAGGAATGAGTTGATCTGTTTATCGCTTCCACTGCTTCTTCGACTCGCAAATCTAAACCTGGTGCAAGTTCTGCCAAACACCGAATCACAAAGCGAAAAGTCGTTCTCCTCGAAACAGCCGAATCTCTCGACGGCAGTTTTACAATAGATCGGAAAGGCGAAGGGGGTGCCTTTGTGACGTCACAAGGGCACCCCTCACCGAAAAAATTTGCTCGTTTTTTTTCGGTGAAACTCAACTTTGGACGCCTATTAAAGCAAGAAAATATAATATTTTTCAAAAAAAAACTTTACGCTGGCTTCAAACTCACGACTAACTACCATATTACGTAAAAATCTCAGAAATTTTTTTTTGGCTGGAGTGGCCCTTTAAGCAAATTGCCAATAAAGACATAAGGGGGACTAGCTCACATGGTAGAGCGCTTGCTTAGCATGCGACAGGTACCGGGATTGATGCCCGGGTCCTCCAGTTCATTTAATCTAGCTCTAGGCTTTTTTGCAAAGACTGTGGAGGGACGGAGTTTTCGCTCAGAAAGAAATCTTTGATCTTGCTTACTTTCATCAAACGTCTTAACAAATCCTAAAGTCTCTTTAAATCATTGACGTTTTACTTGCTGAATAGCAGCCCAACCAAGAAAGGGAATTATCTTTACTTTAAACCTGCTTAATTCGGATGATAGATATATTGACATTGATTGCTAAGTTTGCAAATCTATATTTAGCTTGGTGCTTTAACATAAATCTAATAATCACCAAGATTTCCCCAACAAAATGAAAGTTTTTCTTCCAGTCGAGAAGATACTGTGCAAAATTCAAAACTCTTATTTTTATACTTAAATTCGAATAGAAATTAGATATCAGGGGGACTAGCTCACATGGTAGAGGGCTCGCTTTGCATGCGAGAAGTACTGGGATCGATGCCCGGGTCCACCAATTCATTTGAACTTGATGGTAATATTTTCGACAAATCTCAATATTGACTATAGTTTTTGTCGAAGAGAAGTATATCACTACTTCAGTTGGATCAGATTTTAAGAAATATTCAAAACACTGATTCAATTTCTGATTTTCTAATGCACTAACTAATCATTCTTTCAGCTCTGGAAGTCTGAACCCAAGAATAAACTAATTATTTTATCAAAAGTAAACCTATTAGCCTGCTCTAATCGAGGAAAAGCTTTGAACATCATGTCTTTTATTTAGATTATGACATTTTGATATAGAGTTAGTATCACAGCATATAGAGGGACTATCTTACACGGTAGAGTGTTCACTTTGCATGGAGAACGTACCAGGACCAATGTTCTTTTCCTTAAAGAGCACATGAAGCAAAAAATTTTATTGGTGGAAATGATAGGTACTATTGAATGATAGAAAACGCCATTTAAATTATTTTGATATCTCCTTTTGTTTTAAAATTATCCACTAACTTGAAGTATCAGAGGATGACGTCACAATGTTTGCACATTATTAGGTTTACATATGGGGATATAGCTGTATCTCATCATGAAAAGATTATAGTTGCAAGAAATCTTGTTGCAGGGCTGCATAAATGTAATGCAGGTTATTTGCTATGTATGCATGATTTTTGGGAAAGCATACTAATTGATAAGAAATATTGTAATTGCATTTCCCTTGGAAATGGAGTCAACGTAGTATATTTTCTGGACCTTTTTCAAACAATGTGACGTCATCAGCCAATCCTATAAAATGGTGGACATCTTGAAAACCAAATGAGATATCAATAAACTTTTCATAGAGTTTCTTATCATTCAACAGTACCTATCATCTCCACCAATAAAATTTTTTGCTTCATGTGCTCTTTAAATTCCTCTGATCCCGAATTCAAGGGTCTCCATTATGTTTGATTACCGATCATAACTCTCCCTCAAAAAAGATATCGATGACGCCCTTAAAATAACCAATAGCTAAGATAACTTAAGACTTTCTACTGAATTTTTTGTTATTGTACGATATATATCACTAGAATGATCAGCAGGAGTTTTGTTTCACATTTTACTTTACCAACTTTAGATGCAAAAGGAAAGAGATAATTGCCCTGGTACTGATATTCTTTATATCTATTCAACGGCTTTCATATGATTTCTGAATATTGCCAAGTCTTTTTTCAAAGATGAATCTTTGTTTTCTTTCTACTTAATAAAGTGCCTTGAAAAATACAACTGTTTTATTAAAATCTTATAAAAACTTAAGCGAATTACCCATAAAGACATAAGGGGGACTAGCTTACATGGTAGAGCGCTCGCTTAGCATGCGAGAGGTACCGGGATCGATGCCCGGGTCCTCCAGTTCATTTAATCTAGCTCTAGGCTTTTTTTCAAAGACTGTGGAGGGACGGAGTTTTCGCTCAGAAAGAAATCTTTGATCTTGCTTACTTTCATCAAACGTCTTAACAAATCATAAAGTCTCTTTAAATCATTGATGTTTTACTTGCTGAATAGCAGCCCAACCAAGAAAGGGAATTATCTTTACTTTAAACCTGCTTAATTCGGATGATAGATATATTGACATTGATTGCTAAGTTTGCAAATCTATATTTAGCTTGGTGCTTTAACATAAATCTAATAATCACCAAGGTTTCCCCAACAAAATGAAAGTTTTTCTTCCAGTCGAGAATATACTGTGCAAATTTCAAAGCTCTTATTTTTATAGTTAAATTCGAATTGAAGATATCTTACTAAAGAGATAGCTCATTTAGATATCAGGGGGACTAGCTTATATGGTAGAGCGCGCGCTTTGCATGCGAGAGGTACTGGGATCGATGCCCGGGTCCTCAAATTCATTTGAACTTGATGGTAATATTTTCAACAAATCTCAATTTTTGACTATAGTTTTTGTCAAAGAGAAGTATATAACTACTTCAGTTGGATCAGATTTTCAGAAATATTCAAAACACTGATTCAATTTCTGATTTTCTAATGCACTAACTAATCATTCTCTCAGCTCTGGAAGTCGGAACCCAAGAATAAACTAATTATTTTCTTAAAAGAAAACCTATAAGCCTGCTCAAATCGAGAAAAAGCTTGGCACTTGATGTCTCTTATTTAGATTATTGGCATTTTGATATAGAGTTAGTATCACAGCATATAAGGGGGACTATCTTACACGGTAGAGTGTTCACTTTGCATGGATAACGTACCAGAACCGATGTTCTTTCCTTCAAATCCTCTGATCCCGAATTCAAGGGTCTCCATTATGTTTGATAACCGACCATAACTCTCCCTCAAAAAAGATATCGATGACGCCCTTTTAATAACCAATAGCTAAGATAGCTTAAGACTTTCTACTGAATGTTTTTGTTATTGTACGATATATATCGCTAGAATGATCAGAAGGACTTTTGTTTCACATTGTACTTTACCAACTTTAGATGCAAAAGGAAAGAGATAATTGCCCTGGTACTGATATTCTTTATATCTATTCAACGGCTTTCATATGATTTCTGAAGATTGCCAAGTCTTTTTTCAAAGATGAATCTTTGTTTTCTTTCTACTTAATAAAGTGCCTTGAAAAAAACAACTCTTTTATTAAAATCTTTATAGAAAATTAAGCGAATTACCCATAAAAGACATAAGGGGGACTAGCTCACATGGTAGTGCGTTCGCTTAGCATGCGAGAGGTACCGGGATCGATGCCCGGGTCCTCCAGTTCATATAATCTAGCTCTAGGCTTTTGTTCAAATACTGTGGAGGGACGGAGTTTCCGCTCAGAAAGAAATCTTTGATCTTGCTTACTTTCATCAAACGTCTTAACAAATCATAAAGTATCTTTAAATCATTGATGTTTTACTGCCTGAATAGCAGCCCAAACAAGAAAGGGAATTATCTTTACTTTAAACCTGCTTAATTCGAATGATAGATATATTGACATGGATTGCTGAGTTTGCAAATCTATATTTAGCTTGGTGCTTTAACATAAATCTAATAATCACCAAGATTTCCCCAACAAAATGAAAGTTTTTCTTCCAGTCGAGAATATACTGTGCAAATTTCAAAGCTCTTATTTTTATAGTTAAATTAGAAAGGAAGATATCTTACTAAAGAAATAGGTCAATTAGATATCAGGGGGACTAGCTCACATGGTAGAGCGCTCGCTTTGCATGCGAGAGGTACTGGGATCGATGCACGGGTCCTCCAATTCATTTGAACTTGATGGTAATATTTTCAACAAATCTCAATATTGACTATAGTTTTTGTCGAAGAGAAGTATATCACTACTTCAGTTGGATCAGATTTTCAGAAATATTCAAAACACTGATTCAATTTCTGATTTTGTAAGGCAGTAACTAATCATTCTCTCAGCTCTGGAAGTCTGAACCCAAGAATAAACTAATTATTTTCTCAAAAGTAAACCTATAAGCCTGCTCAAATCGAGAAAAAGCTTGGAACTTGATGTCTCTTATTTAGATTATTGGCATTTTGATATAGAGTTAGTATCACAGCATATAAGGGGGACTATCTTACACGGTAGAGTGTTCACTTTGCATGGATATCGTAGCAGAACCGATGTTCTTTTCCTTCAAATCCTCTGATCCCGAATTCAAGGGTCTCCATCATGTTTGATAAGCGACCATAACTCTCCCTCAAAAAAGATATCGATGACGCCCTTTTAATAACCTATAGCTAAGATAACTTAAGACTTTCTACTGAATTTTTTGTTATTCTACGATATATATCACTAGAATGATCAGCTGGAGTTCTGTTTCACATTGTACTTTACCAACTTTAGATGCAAAAGGAAAGAGATAATTGCCCTGGTACTCAAATTCTTTATATCTATTCAACGGCTTTCATATGATTTCTGAAGATTGCCAAAACTTTTTTCAAAGATGAATCGTTGTTTTCTTTCTACTTAATAAAGTGCCTTGAAAAAAACAAAATCTTTTATCGAAATCTTTATAGAAAATTAAACAAATAAAGCATAAAGACATAAGGAGGACTAGCTCACATGGTAGAGCGCTCGCTTAGCATGCGAGAAGTACAGAAATCGATGCCTGGGTCCTCTAGTTCATTTAATCTAGCTCTATGCTTTTGTTTAAATCTGTGGAGGGACGGAGTTTTCGCTCAGAAAGAAATCTTTGATCTAGTTTACTTTCATCAAACGTCGTAACAAATCATTTAGTATCTTTAAATCTTTGATGTTTTACTGGCTAATTAGCAGCCCAAACAAGAAAGGGAATTATCTTTTTTTTCAACATGCTCAATTCAGATGATAAATTTTGCCTTCCAGTCGAGAAGATACTGTGCAAAATTAAAAACTATTATTTTTATAGTTAAATTCGAATTGAAGATATCTTACTAAAGAGATAGCTCATTTAGATATCAGGGGGACTAGCTCACATGGTAGAGCGCGCGCTTTGCATGCGAGAGGTACTGGGATCGATGCCCGGGTCCTCAAATTCATTTGAACTTGATGGTAATATTTTCAACAAATCTCAATATTGACTATAGTTTTTGTCGAAGAAAAGTATAAACTACTTCAGTTGGATCAGATTTTCAGAAATATTCAAAACACTGATTCAATTTCTGATTTTCTAATGCAATAACTAATCATTCTCTCAGCTCTGGAAGTCTGAACCCAAGAATAAACAAATCATTTTCTCCAAAGTAATGCTATGAGCCTGCTCTAATCGAGGAAAAGCTTGGAACTTGATGTCTTTTATTGAGATTATGACATTTTGATATAGACTTAGTATCACAGCATATAAGGGGGACTTTCTTACACGGTAGAGTGTTCACTTTGCATGGATATCGTACCAGAATCCATGTTCTTTTCCTTCAAATCCTCTGATCCCGAATTAAGGGTTTCCATTATGTTTGATAACCGACCATAACTCTCCCTCAAAAAAGATATCAATGACGCCCTTCTAATAATCAATACCTAAGATAACTTAAGACTTTCTAATGAATTTTTTGTTATTCTACGATAAATATCACTAGAATGATCAGCAGGAGTTTTGTTTCACATTGTACTTTACCAACTTTAGATGCAAAAGGAAAGAGAAACCTGCCCTGGTACTCAAATTCTTTATATCTATTCAACGGCTTTCATATGATTTGTGAAGATTGCCAAGTCTTTTTTCAAAGATGAATCTTTGTTTTCTTTCTACTTAATAAAGTGCCTTGAAAAATACAGCTGTGTTATTAAAATCTTTATAGAAAATTAAACGAATTACCCATAAAGACATAAGGGGGACTAGCTCACATGGTAGAGCGCTCGCTTAGCATGCGAGAGGTACCGGGATCGATGCCCGGGTCCTCCAGTTCATTTAATCTAGCTCTAGGCTTTTGTTCAAAGACTGTGGAGGGACGGAGTTTTCGCTCAGAAAGAAATCTTTGATCTAGCTTACTTTCATCAAACGTCTTAACAAATCCTAAAGTCTCTTTAAATCGTTGATGTTTTACTTGCTGAATAGCAGCCCAACCAAGAAAGGAAATTATCTTTACTTTAAACCTGCTTAAATCGGATGATAGATATATTGACATGGATTGCTAAGTTTGCAAATCTGTATTTAGCTTGGTGCTTTAACATAAATCTAGTAATCACCAAGATTTCCCCAACAAAATGAAAGTTTTTCTTCCAGTCGAGAAGATACTGTGCAAAATTCAAAACTCTTATTTTTATAGTTAAATTCGAATTGAAGATATCTTACTAAAGAGATAGCTAAATCAGATATTAGGGGGAATAGCTCACATGGTAGAGCGCTCGCTTTGCATGCGAGAGGTACTGGGATCGATGCCCGGATCCTCCAATTCATTTGAACTTGATGGTAATATTTTCAACAAATCTCGATATTGACTACAGTTTTTGTCAAATAGAAGTATATCACTACTTCAGTTGGATCAAATTTTAAGAAATATTCAAAACACTGATTCAATTTCTGATTTTCTAATGCACTAACTAATCATTCTCTCAGCTCTGGAAGTCTGAACCAAAGAATAAACTAATTATTTTCTGAAAAGTAAACCTATGAGCCTGCTCTAATCGAGGAAAAGCTTGGAACTTGATGTCTTTTATTTAGATTATGACATTTTGATATAGAGTTAGTATCACAACATATAAGGGGGCTATCTTACACGGTAGAGTGTTCACTTTGCATGGATAACATACCAAAACCGATGTTCTTTTCCTGAAAATCCTCTGATCCCGAATTCAAGGGATTCCATTATGTTTGATAACCGACCATAACTCTCCCTTAAAAAAGATATCGATGACGCCCTTTTAATAACCAATAGCTAAGATAACTTAAGACTTTCTACTGAATTTTTTGTTATTGTACGATATATATCACTAGAATGATCAGCAGGAGTTTTGTTTCACATTTTACTTTACCAACTTTAGATGCAAAAGGAAAGAGATAATTGCCCTGGTACTGATATTCTTTATATCTATTCAACGGCTTTCATATGATTTCTGAAGATTGCCAAGTCTTTTTTCAAAGATGAATCTTTGTTTTCTTTCTACTTAATAAAGTGCCTTGAAATATACAACTGTTTTATTAAAATCTTATAAAAACCTAAGCGAATTACCCATAAAGACATAAGGGGGACTAGCTCACATGGTAGAGCGCTCGCTTAGCATGCGAGAGGTACCGGGATCGATGCCCGGGTCCTCCAGTTCATTTAATCTAGCTCTAGGCTTTTTTTCAAAGACTGTGGAGGGACGGAGTTTCCGCTGAGAAAGAAATCTTTGATCTAGCTTACTTTCATCAAACGTCTTAACAAATCATAAAGTATGTTAAATCTCTGATGTTTTACTGGCTAAATAGCAGCCCAAACAAGAAAGGGAATTATCTTTATTTTAAACATGCTCAATTCAGATGATAAATTTTTCTTCCAGTCGAGAAGATGCTGTGCAAAATTCAAAACTCTTATTTTTATAGTTAAATTCGAATTGAAGATATCTTACTAAAGAGATAGCTCAATTAGATATCAGGGGGACTAGCTCACATGGTAGAGCGCTCGCTTTGCATGCAAGAGGTACTGGGATCGATGCCCGGGTCCTCGAATTCATTTGAACTTGATGGTAATATTTTCAACAAATCTCAATGTTGAATATAGTTTTTGTCGAAGAGAAGTATATCATTACTTCAGTTGGATCAGATTTTAAGAAATATTCAAAACACTGATTCAATTTCTGATTTTCTAATGCACTAACTAATCATTCTCTCAGCTCTCGAAGTCGAAACCCAAGAATAAACTAATTATTTCCTCAAAAGAAAACCTATGGGCCTGCTCTAATGCATGGAAAAGCTTGGAACATCATGTCTTTTATTTAGATTATGACATTTTGATATAGAGTTAGTATCACAGCATATAAGGGGGACTATCTTACACGGTAGAGTGTTCACTTTGCATGGATAACGTACCAGAACCGATGTTCTTTTCCTGAAAATCCTCTGATCCCGAATTCAAGGGATTCCATTATGTTTGATAACCGACCATAACTCTCCCTTAAAAAAGATATCGATGACGCCCTTTTAATAACCAATAGCTAAGATAACTTAAGACTTTCTACTGAATTTTTTGTTATTGTACGATATATATCACTAGAATGATCAGCAGGAGTTTTGTTTCACATTTTACTTTACCAACTTTAGATGCAAAAGGAAAGAGATAATTGCCCTGGTACTGATATTCTTTATATCTATTCAACGGCTTTCATATGATTTCTGAAGATTGCCAAGTCTTTTTTCAAAGATGAATCTTTGTTTTCTTTCTACTTAATAAAGTGCCTTGAAATATACAACTGTTTTATTAAAATCTTATAAAAACCTAAGCGAATTACCCATAAAGACATAAGGGGGACTAGCTCACATGGTAGAGCGCTCGCTTAGCATGCGAGAGGTACCGGGATCGATGCCCGGGTCCTCCAGTTCATTTAATCTAGCTCTAGGCTTTTTTTCAAAGACTGTGGAGGGACGGAGTTTCCGCTCAGAAAGAAATCTTTGATCTAGCTTACTTTCATCAAACGTCTTAACAAATCATAAAGTATGTTAAATCTCTGATGTTTTACTGGCTAAATAGCAGCCCAAACAAGAAAGGGAATTATCTTTATTTTAAACATGCTCAATTCAGATGATAAATTTTTCTTCCAGTCGAGAAGATGCTGTGCAAAATTCAAAACTCTTATTTTTATAGTTAAATTCGAATTGAAGATATCTTACTAAAGAGATAGCTCAATTAGATATCAGGGGGACTAGCTCACATGGTAGAGCGCTCGCTTTGCATGCAAGAGGTACTGGGATCGATGCCCGGGTCCTCGAATTCATTTGAACTTGATGGTAATATTTTCAACAAATCTCAATGTTGAATATAGTTTTTGTCGAAGAGAAGTATATCATTACTTCAGTTGGATCAGATTTTAAGAAATATTCAAAACACTGATTCAATTTCTGATTTTCTAATGCACTAACTAATCATTCTCTCAGCTCTCGAAGTCGAAACCCAAGAATAAACTAATTATTTCCTCAAAAGAAAACCTATGGGCCTGCTCTAATGCATGGAAAAGCTTGGAACATCATGTCTTTTATTTAGATTATGACATTTTGATATAGAGTTAGTATCACAGCATATAAGGGGGACTATCTTACACGGTAGAGTGTTCACTTTGCATGGATAACGTACCAGAACCGATGTTCTTTTCCTGAAAATCCTCTGATCCCGAATTCAAGGGATTCCATTATGTTTGATAACCGACCATAACTCTCCCTTAAAAAAGATATCGATGACGCCCTTTTAATAACCAATAGCTAAGATAACTTAAGACTTTCTACTGAATTTTTTGTTATTGTACGATATATATCACTAGAATGATCAGCAGGAGTTTTGTTTCACATTTTACTTTACCAACTTTAGATGCAAAAGGAAAGAGATAATTGCCCTGGTACTGATATTCTTTATATCTATTCAACGGCTTTCATATGATTTCTGAAGATTGCCAAGTCTTTTTTCAAAGATGAATCTTTGTTTTCTTTCTACTTAATAAAGTGCCTTGAAATATACAACTGTTTTATTAAAATCTTATAAAAACCTAAGCGAATTACCCATAAAGACATAAGGGGGACTAGCTCACATGGTAGAGCGCTCGCTTAGCATGCGAGAGGTACCGGGATCGATGCCCGGGTCCTCCAGTTCATTTAATCTAGCTCTAGGCTTTTTTTCAAAGACTGTGGAGGGACGGAGTTTCCGCTCAGAAAGAAATCTTTGATCTAGCTTACTTTCATCAAACGTCTTAACAAATCATAAAGTATGTTAAATCTCTGATGTTTTACTGGCTAAATAGCAGCCCAAACAAGAAAGGGAATTATCTTTATTTTAAACATGCTCAATTCAGATGATAAATTTTTCTTCCAGTCGAGAAGATGCTGTGCAAAATTCAAAACTCTTATTTTTATAGTTAAATTCGAATTGAAGATATCTTACTAAAGAGATAGCTCAATTAGATATCAGGGGGACTAGCTCACATGGTAGAGCGCTCGCTTAGCATGCGAGAGTTACCGGGATCGATGCCCGGGTCCTCCAGTTCATTTAATCTAGCTCTAGGCTTTTTTTCAAAGACTTTGGAGGGACGGAGTTTTCGCTCAGAAAGAAATCTTTGATCTTGCTTACTTTCATCAAACGTCTTAACAAATCCTAAAGTCTCTTTAAATCATCGATGTTTTACTTGCTGAATAGCAGCCCAACCAAGAAAGGGAATTATCTTTACTTTAAACCTGCTTAATTCAAATGATAGATATATTGACATTGATTGCTAAGTTTGCAAATCTGTATTTAGCTTGATGCTTTAACATAAATCTAATAATCACCAAGATTTTCCCAACAAAATGAAAGTTTTTCTTCCAGTCGAGAAGATACTGTGCAAAATTCAAAACTCTTATTTTTATAGTTAAATTCGAATTGAAGATATCTTACTAAAGAGATAGCTAAATCAGACATTAGGGGGACTAGCTCACATCGTAGAGCGCTCGCTTTGCATGCGAGAGGTACTGGGATCGATGCCCGGGTCCTCCAATTCATTTGAACTTGATGGTAATATTTTCAACAAATCTCGATATTG
The DNA here is from genome assembly GCA_963924455.1 of Pelagia noctiluca. Classification (NCBI taxonomy): domain Eukaryota; kingdom Metazoa; phylum Cnidaria; class Scyphozoa; order Semaeostomeae; family Pelagiidae; genus Pelagia; species Pelagia noctiluca. The sequence continues at coordinate 6,593,275 of OZ004318.1, forward strand.
ACTATAGTTTTTGTCAAAGAGAAGTATATCACTACTTCAGTTGGATCAAATTTTAAGAAATATTCAAAACACTGATTCAATTTCTGATTTTCTAATGCACTAACTAATCATTCTATCAGCTCTGGAAGTCTGAACCCCAGAATAAACTAATTATTTTCTCAAAAGTAAACCTATGAGCCTGCTCTAATCGAGGAAAAGCTTGGAACTTGATGTCTTTTATTTAGATTATGACATTTTGATATAGAGTTAGTATCACAGCATATAAGGGGGACTATCTTACACGGTAGATTGTTCACTTTGCAAGGATAACTTACCAGAACCAATGTTCTTTCCTTCAAATCCTCTGATCCCGAACTCAAGGGTCTCCATTATGTTTGATAACCGACCATAACTCTCCCTCAAAAGAGATATCGATGACGCCCTTTTAATAACCAATAGCTAAGATAACTTAAGACTTTCTACTGAATTTTTTGTTATTGTACGATATATATCACTAGAATGATCAGCAGGAGTTTTGTTTCACATTTTACTTTACCAACTTTAGATGCAAAAGGAAAGAGATAATTGCCTTGGTACTGATATTCTTTATATCTATTCAACGGCTTTCATATGATTTCTGAAGATTGCCAAGTCTTTTTTCAAAGATGAATCTTTGTTTTCTTTCTACTTAATAAAGTGCCTTGAAAAATACAACTGTTTTATTAAAATCTTATAAAAACTTAAGCGAATTACCCATAAAGACATAAGGGGGACTAGCTCACATGGTAGAACGCTCGCTTAGCATGCGAGAGGTACCGGGATCTATGTCCGGGTCCTCCAGTTCATTTAATCTAGCTCTAGGCTTTTTTTCAAAGACTGTGAAGGGACGGAGTTTTCGCTCAGAAAGAAATCTTTGATCTTGCTTACTTTCATCAAACGTCTTAACAAATCATAAAGTCTCTTTAAATCATTGATGTTTTACTTGCTGAATAGCAGCCCACCCAAGAAAGGGAATTATCTTTACTTTAAACCTGCTTAATTCGGATGATAGATATATTGACATGGATTGCTAAGTTTGCAAATCTGTATTTAGCTTGGTGCTTTAACATAAATCTAATAATCACCAAGATTTCCCCAACAAAATGAAAGTTTTTCTTCCAGTCGAGAAGATACTGTGCAAAATTCAAAACTCTTATTTTTATAGTTAAATTCGAATTGAAGATATCTTACTAAAGAGATAGCTAAATCAGATATTAGGGGGAATAGCACAAATGGTAGAGCGCTCGCTTTGCATGCGAGAGGTACTGGGATCGATGCCCGGATCCCCCAATTCATTTGAACTTGATGGTAATATTTTCAACAAATCTCGATATTGACTATAGTTTTTGTCAAATAGAAGTATATCACTACTTCAGTTGGATCAAATTTTAAGAAATATTCAAAACACTGATTCAATTTCTGATTTTCTAATGCACTAACTAATCATTCTCTCAGCTCTGGAAGTCTGAACCAAAGAAGAAACTAATTATTTTCTCAAAAGTAAACCTATGAGCCTGCTCTAATCAAGGAAAAGCTTGGAACTTGATGTCTTTTATTTAGATTATGACATTTTGATATAGAGTTAGTATCACAACATATAAGGGGGCTATCTTACACGGTAGAGTGTTCACTTTGCATGGATAACATACCAAAACCGATGTTATTTTCCTGAAAATCCTCTGATCCCGAATTCAAGGGTTTCCATTATGTTTGATAACCGACCATAACTCTCCCTTAAAAAAGATATCGATGACGCCCTTTTAATAACCAATAGCTAAGATAACTTAAGACTTTCTACTGAATTTTTTGTTATTGTACGATATATATCACTAGAATGATCAGCAGGAGTTTTGTTTCACATTTTACTTTACCAACTTTAGATGCAAAAGGAAAGAGATAATTGCCCTGGTACTGAAATTCTTTATATCTATTCAACGGCTTTCATATGATTTCTGAAGATTGCCAAGTCTTTTTTCAAAGATGAATCTTTGTTTTCTTTCTACTTAATAAAGTGCCTTGAAAAATACAACTGTTTTATTAAAATCTTATAAAAACCTAAGCGAATTACCCATAAAGACATAAGGGGGACTAGCTCACATGGTAGAGCGCTCGCTTAGCATGCGAGAGGTACCGGGATCGATGCCCGGGTCCTCCAGTTCATTTAATCTAGCTTTAGGCTTTTTTTCAAAGACTGTGGAGGGACGGAGTTTCCGCTCAGAAAGAAATCTTTGATCTAGCTTACTTTCATCAAACGTCTTAACAAATCCTAAAGTCTCTTTAAATCATTGATGTTTTACTTGCTGAATAGCAGCCCAACCAAGAAAGGGAATTATCTTTACTTTAAACCTGCTTAAATCGGATGATAGATTTATTGACATGGATTGCTAAGTTTGCAAATCTGTATTTAGCTTGGTGCTTTAACATAAATCTAATAATCACCAAGATTTCCCCAACAAAATGAAAGTTTTTCTTCCAGTCGAGAAGATACTGTGCAAAATTCAAAACTCTTATTTTTATAGTTAAATTCGAATTGAAGATATCTTACTAAAGAGATAGCTAAATCAGATATTAGGAGGAATAGCTCACATGGTAGAGCGCTCGCTTTTCATGAGAGAGGTACTGGGATCGATGCCCGGATCCTCCAATTCATTTGAACTTGATGGTAATATTTTCAACAAATCTCGATATTGACTATAGTTTTTGTCAAATAGAAGTATATCACTACTTCAGTTGGATCAAATTTTAAGAAATATTCAAAACACTGATTCAATTTCTGATTTTCTAATGCACTAACTAATCATTCTCTCAGCTCTGGAAGTCTGAACCAAAGAATAAACTAATTATTTTCTCAAAAGTAAACCTATGAGCCTGCTCTAATCGAGGAAAAGCTTGGAACTTGATGTCTTTTATTTAGATTATGACATTTTGATATAGAGTTAGTATCACAACATATAAGGGGGCTATCTTACACGGTAGAGTGTTCACTTTGCATGGATAACATACCAAAACCGATGTTCTTTTCCTGAAAATCCTCTGATCCCGAATTCAAGGGTTTCCATTATGTTTGATAACCGACCATAACTCTCCCTTAAAAAAGATATCGATGACGCCCTTTTAATAACCAATAGCTAAGATAACTTAAGACTTTCTACTGAATTTTTTGTTATTGTACGATATATATCACTAGAATGATCAGCAGGAGTTTTGTTTCACATTTTACTTTACCAACTTTAGATGCAAAAGGAAAGAGATAATTGCCCTGGTACTGATATTCTCTATATCTATTCAACGGCTTTCATATGATTTCTGAAGATTGCCAAGTCTTTTTTCAAAGATGAATCTTTGTTTTCTTTCTACTTAATAAAGTGCCTTGAAAAATACATCTGTTTTATTAAAATCTTATAAAAACCTAAGCGAATTACCCATAAAGACATAAGGGGGACTAGCTCACATGGTAGAGCGCTCCCTTAGCATGCGAGAGGTACCGGGATCGATGCCCGGGTCCTCCAGTTCATTTAATCTAGCTTTAGGCTTTTTTTCAAAGACTGTGGAGGGACGGAGTTTCCGCTCAGAAAGAAATCTTTGATCTAGCTTACTTTCATCAAACGTCGTAACAAATCATAAAGTATGTTAAATCTCTGATGTTTTACTGGCTAAATAGCAGCCCAAACAAGAAAGGGAATTATCTTTATTTTAAACATGCTCAATTCAGATGATAAAGTTTTCTTCCAGTCGAGAAGATGCTGTGCAAAATTCAAAACTCTTATTTTTATAGTTAAATTCGAATTGAAGATATCTTACTAAAGAGATAGCTCAATTAGATATCAGGGGGACTAGCTCACGTGGTAGAGCGCACGCTTTGCATGCAAGAGGTACTGGGATCGATGCCCGGGTCCTCGAATTCATTTGAACTTGATGGTAATATTTTCAACAAATCTCAATGTTGAATATAGTTTTTGTCGAAGAGAAGTATATCATTACTTCAGTTGGATCAGATTTTAAGAAATATTCAAAACACTGATTCAATTTCTGATTTTCTAATGCACTAACTAATCATTCTCTCAGCTTTCGAAGTCGAAACCCAAGAATAAACTAATTATTTCCTCAAAAGAAAACCTAAGGGCCTGCTCTAATGCATGGAAAAGCTTGGAACATCATGTCTTTTATTTAGATTATGACATTTTGATATAGAGTTAGTATCACAGCATATAAGGGGGACTATCTTACACGGTAGAGTGTTCACTTTGCATGGAGAACGTACCAGGACCAATGTTCTTTTCCTTCAAATCCTCTGATCCCGAATTCAAGGGTCTCCATTATGTTTGAAAACCGACCATAACTCTTCCTGAAAAAAGATATCGATGACGCCCTTTTAATAACCAATAGCTAAGATAACTTAAGACTTTCTACTGAATTTTTTGTTATTGTACGATATATATCACTAGAATGATCAGCAGGAGTTTTGTTTCACATTTTACTTTACCAACTTTAGATGCAAAAGGAAAGAGATAATTGCCCTGGTACTGAAATTCTTTATATCTATTCAACGGCTTTCATATGATTTCTGAAGATAGCCAAGTCTTTTTTCAAAGATGAATCTTTGTTTTCTTTCTACTTAATAAAGTGCCTTGAAAAATATAACTGTTTTATTAAAATCTTATAGAAACTTAAGTGAATTACCCATAAAGACATAAGGGGGACTAGCTCACATGGTAGAGCGCTCGCTTAGCATGCGAGAGGTACCGGGATCGATGCCCGGGTCCTCCAGTTCATTTAATCTAGCTCTAGGCTTTTTTTCAAAGACTGTGGAGGGACGGAGTTTTCGTTCAGAAAGAAATCTTTGATCTTGCTTACTTTCATCAAACGTCTTAACAAATCCTAAAGTCTCTTTAAATCATTGATGTTTTACTTGCTGAATAGCAGCCCAACCAAGAGAGGGAATTATCTTTACTTTAAACCTGCTTAATTCGGATGATAGATATATTGACATTGATTGCTAAAATTGCAAATCTGTATTTAGCTTAGTGCTTTAACATGAATCTAATAATCACCAAGATTTCCCCAACAAAATGAAAGTTTTTCTTCAAGTCGAGAAGATACTGTGCAAAATTCAAAACTCTTATTTTTATAGTTAAATTCGAATTGAAGATATCTTACTAAAGAGATAGCTATATCAGATATTAGGGGGAATAGCACAAATGGTAGAGCGCTCGCTTTGCATGCAAGAGGTACTGGGATCGATGACCGGGTCCTCCAATTCATTTGAACTTGATGGTAATATTTTCAACAAATCTCGCTATTGACTATAGTTTTTGTCAAAGAGAAGTATATCACTACTTCAGTTGGATCAAATTTTAAGAAATATTCAAAACACTGATTCAATTTCTGATTTTCTAATGCACTAACTAATCATTCTATCAGCTCTGGAAGTCTGAACCCAAGAATAAACTAATTATTTTCTCAAAAGTAAACCTATGAGCCTGCTCTAATCGAGGAAAAGCTTGGAACTTGATGTCTTTTATTTAGATTATGACATTTTGATTTAGAGTTAGTATCACAGCATATAAGGGGGACTATCTTACACGGTAGATTGTTCACTTTGCATGGATAACGTACCAGAACCAATGTTCTTTCCTTCAAATCCTCTGATCCCGAATTCAAGGGTCTCCATTATGTTTGATAACCGACCATAACTCTCTCTCAAAAAAGATATCGATGACGCCCTTTTAATAACCAATAGCTAAGATAACTTAAGACTTTCTACTGAATTTTTTGTTATTGTACGATATATATCACTAGAATGATCAGCAGGAGTTTTGTTTCACATTTTACTTTACCAACTTTAGATGCACAAGGAAAGAGATAATTGCCCTGGTACTGATATTCTTTATATCTATTCAACGGCTTTCATATGATTTCTGAAGATTGCCAAGTCTTTTTTCAAAGATGAATCTTTGTTTTCTTTCTACTTAATAAAGTGCCTTGAAAAATACAACTGTTTTATTAAAATCTTATAAAAACTTAAGCGAATTACCTATAAAGACATAAGGGGGACTAGCTCACATGGTGGAGCGCTCGCTTAGCATGCGAGAGGTACCGGGATCGATGCCCGGGTCCTCCAGTTCATTTATTGTAGCTCTAGGCTTTTTTCCAAAGACTGTGGAGGGACGGAGTTTTCGCTCAGAAAGAAATCTTTGATCTTGCTTACTTTCATCAAACGTCTTAACAAATCATAAAGTCTCTTTAAATCATTGATGTTTTACTTGCTGAATAGCAGCCCAACCAAGAAAGGGAATTATCTTTACTTTAAACCTGCTTAATTCGGATGATAGATATATTGACATTGATCGCTAAGTTTGCAAATCTATATTTAGCTTGGTGCTTTAACATAAATCTAATAATCACCAAGATTTCCCCAACAAAATGAAAGTTTTTCTTCCAGTCGAGAAGATACTGTGCAAAATTAAAAACTCTTATTTTTATACTTAAATTCGAATAGAAATAAGATATCAGGGGAACAAGCTCACATGGTAGAGCGCTCGCTTTGCATGCGAGAAGTACTGGGATCGATGCCCGGGTCCTCCAATTCATTTGAACTTGATGGTAATATTTTCAACAAATCTCAATATTGACTATAGTTTTTGTCGAAGAGAAGTATATCTTTACTTCAGTTGGATCAGATTTTAAGAAATATTCAAAACACTGATTCAATTTCTGATTTTCTAATGCACTAACTAATCATTCTCTCAGCTCTGGAAGTCTGAACCCAAGAATAAACTAATTATTTTATCAAAAGTAAACCTATAAGCCTGCTCTAATCGAGGAAAAGCTTTGAACTTGATGTTTTTTATTTATATTATTGACATTTTGATATAGAGTTAGTGTCACAGCATATAAGGGGGACTATCTTACACGGTAGAGTGTTCACTTTGCATGGATATCGTACCAGAACCGATGTTCTTTTCCTTCAAATCCTCTGATCCCGAATTCAAGGGTCTCCATCATGTTTGATTACCGACCATAACTCTCCCTCAAAAAAGATATCAATGACGCCCTTTTAATAACCAATAGCTAAGATAACTTAAAGTGCTAATGCAGCCAAATTTTACATATCGATTTTATTGCCTCATTCTATAGTTTTCAACCTCCTAATTAACATGGTGTAAACAGAATCTCCCAATTCTTCGTAGTTTTTTCGCTATGACTTGTCAAAGTCGGACTTTTGAGCATTTTTGACTAGACAATTTAGGACAAGTTGTGACATCACATTGATGCGCAATCCCTGTAGGCTTTGCGGCCCGCAAAATCGCTGATTGAATGACACTTCAAAAAGCATTGTTACATATTCAAAACGGCGACTGAATTCAAAAGAAAGAAATCGCGTGGCCGCTCTTGCGTAGCAGGGCATACAATGGAGAGTGCGAACAACCATAAACTGCAAACAGTGTTTCCCTGTGGAACGGCGAAAGAACAATAAGGCGCATCAGTGTGACGTCACGCCTGGTGAAGAGTTGCTAATTTTCAACGATTAATTTCCAACTCAAAACGGAATAAAAAAATTACGAAAAAATATTGGTATTGTGGAGAAAAGATTTGCGCTTTGGCTGCTGTATTCATAATCGAAATCGGTCGACCTGAACGCGAGCTATGAAAAAAAATGTAACGCGTGCTCGTCATTTCCCATACAAAATCCTATAGACAGCAAAACGGGAGTCATCAATGTGACGTCACAAATGAGGAGCTGTGTCTAGCGAAGTGCGTGTTTTTGAATATTCATATAAAATCGATCTCTCGTCAGAAAACAGTGAAAATTGTACCAAACTAATCAGAAAAGATGAAATTTTCATATGAAGTAAAAAAAACCGTATGTCAAATTTGGCTGCATTAGCACTTTAAGACTTTCTACTGAATTTTTTGTTTTTCTACGATATATATCACTAGAATGATAAGCAGGAGTTTTGTTTCACATTTTACTTTAACAACTTTAGATGCAAAAGTAAAGAGATAATTGCCCTGGTACTGATATTCTTTTTATCTATTCAACGGCTTTCATATGATTTCTGAAGATTGCCAAGTCTTTTTTCAAAGATGAATCTTTGTTTTCTTTCTACTTAATAAAGTGCCTTGAAAAATGCAACTATTTTATTAAAATCTTTATAAAAAATTAAGAGAATTACCCATCAATATATAAGGGGGACTAGCTCACATGGTAGAGCGCTTGTTTAGCATGGGAGAGGTACCGGGATCGATGCCCGGGTCCTCCAGCTCATTTAATCTAGCTCTAGGCTTTTGTTCAAAGACTGTGGAGGGACGGATATTTCGCTCAGAAAGAAATCTTTGATCTTGCTTACTTTCATCAAACGTCTTAACAAATCATAAAGTCTCTTTAAATCATTAATTTTTACTTGCTGAATAGCAGCCCAACCAAGAAAGGGAATTATCTTTACTTTAAACCTGCTTAATTCGGATGATAGATTTATTGACATGGATTGCTAAGTTTGCAAATCTATATATAGCTTGGTGCTTTAACATAAATCTAATAATCACCAAGATTTCCCCAACAAAATGAAAGTTTTTCTTCCAGTCGAGAAGATACTGTGCAAAATTCAAAACTCTTATTTTTCTACTTAAATTCGAATCGAAATTAGATATCAGGGGGACTAGCTCACATGGTAGAGCGCTCGCTTTGCATGCAAGAGGTACTGGGATCGATGCCCGGGTCCCCCAATTCATTTGAACTTGATGGTAATATTTTCAACATATCTCAATATTGACTATAGTTTTTGTCGAAGAGAAGTATATCACTACTTCAGTTGGATCAGATTTTAAGAAATATTTAAAACACTGATTCACTTTCTGATTTTCTAATGCACTAACTAATCATTCTCTCAGCTCTGGAAGTCTGAACCCAAGAATAAACTAATTATTTTCTCAAAAGTAAACCTATAAGTCTGCTCAAATCGAGAAAAAGCTTGGAACTTGATGTCTCTTATTTAGATTATTTGCATTTTGATATAGAGTTAGTATCACAGCATATAAGGGGGACTATCTTACACGGTAGAGTGTTCACTTCGCATGGATATCGTACCAGAACCGATGTTCTTTTCCTTCAAATCCTCTGATCCCGAATTCAAGGGTCTCCATCATGTTTGACAACCGACCATAACTCTCCCTCAAAAAAGATATCGATGACGCCCTTTTAATAACCAATAGCTAAGATAACTTAAGACTTTCTACTTGATTTTTTTATATTCTACGATATATATCACTAGAATGATCAGCAGGAGTTTTGTTTCACATTGTACTTTACCAACTTTAGATGCAAGAGGAAAGAGATAATTGCCCTGGTACTCAAATTCTTTATATCTATTCAACGGCTTTCATATAAATTCTAAAGATTGCTTAGTCGTTTTTCAAAGATAAATCTTTGTTTTCTTTTTACTTAATAAAGTGCCTTGAAAAATACAACAGTTTTATTAAAATCTTTATAGAAAAATTAAACGAATTACCTATAAAGACATAAGGGGGACTAGCTCACATGGTAGAGCGCTCGCTTAGCATGCTAGAAGTTATGGGATCGATGCTCAGGTCCTCCAGTCTATTTAAACTAGCTCTAGGGTTTTGTTCAAAGACTGTGGAGAGACGGATTTTTCGCTCAGAAAGAAATCTTTGATCTTGCTTACTTTCATCGAACGTCTTAACAAATCCTAAAGTCTCTTTAAATCATTGATGTTTTACTTGCTGAATAGCAGCCCAACCAAGAAAGGGAATTATCTTTACTTTAAACCTGCTTAAATCGGAGGATAGATATATTGACATGGATTGCTAAGTTTGCAAATCTGTATTTAGCTTGGTGCTTTAACATAAATCTAATAATCACCAAGATTTCCCCAACAAAATGAAAGTTTTTCTTCCAGTCGAGAAGATACTGTGCAAAATTCAAAACTCTTATTTTTATAGTTAAATTAGAATTGAAGATATCTTCCTAAAGAGATAGCTAAATCAGATATTAGGGGGACTAGCTCACATGGTAGAGCGCTTGCTTTGCATGCGAGAGGTACTGGGATCGATGCCTGGGTCCTCCAATTCATTTGAACTTGATGGTAATATTTTCAACAAATCTCAATATTGACTATAGTTTTTGTCAAATAGAAGTATATCACTACTTCAGTTGGATCAAATTTTAAGAAATATTCAAAACACTGATTGAATATCTGATTTTCGAATGCACTAACTTATCATTCTCTCAGCTCTGGAAGTCTGAACCAAAGAATAAACTAATTATTTGCTCAAAAGTAAACCTATGAGCCTGCTCTAATCGAAAAAAAGCTTGGGACTTGATGTCTTTCATTTAGATTATGACATTTTGATATAGAGTTAGTATCACAACATATCAGGGGGCTATCTTACACGGTAGAGTGTTCACTTTGCATGGATAACATACCAAAACCGATGTTCTTTTCCTGAAAATCCTCTGATCCCGAATTCAAGGGTTTCCATTATGTTCGATAACCGACCATAACTCTCCCTTAAAAAAGATATCGATGACGCCCTTTTAATAACCAATAGCTAAGATAACTTAAGACTTTCTACTGAAGTTTTTGTTATTGTACGATATATATCACTAGAATGATCAGCAGGAGTTTTGTTTCACATTTTACTTTACCAACTTTAGATGCAAAAGGAAAGAGATAATTGCCCTGGTACTGATATTCTTTATTTCTATTCAACGGCTTTCATATGATTTCTGAAGATTGCCAAGTCTTTTTTCAAAGATGAATCTTTGTTTTCTTTCTACTTAATAAAGTGCCTTGAAAAATACAACTGTTTTATTAAAATCTTATAAAAACCTAAGCGAATTACCCATAAAGACATAAGGGGGACTAGCTCACATGGTAGAGCGCTCGCTTAGCATGCGAGAGGTACTTGGATCGATGCCCGGGTCCTCCAGTTAATTTAATCTAGCTTTAGGCTTTTTTTCAAAGACTGTGGAGGGACGGAGTTTCCGCTCAGAAAGAAATCTTTGATCTAGCTTACTTTCATCAAACGTCGTAACAAATCATAAAGTATGTTAAATCTCTGATGTTTTACTGGCTAAATAGCAGCCCAAACAAGAAAGGGAATTATCTTTATTTTAAACATGCTCAATTCAGATGATAAATTTTTCTTCCAGTCGAGAAGATGCTGTGCAAAATTCAAAACTCTTATTTTTATAGTTAAATTCGAATTGATGATATCTTACTAAAGAGATAGCTCAATTAGATATCAGGGGGACTAGCTCACATGGTAGAGCGCTCGCTTTGCATGCAAGAGGTACTGGGATCGATGCCCGGGTCCTCGAATTCATTTGAACTTGATGGTAATATTTTCAACAAATCTCAATGTTGAATATAGTTTTTGTCGAAGAGAAGTATATCATTACTTCAGTTGGATCAGATTTTATGAAATATTCAAAACACTGATTCAATTTCTGATTTTCTAATGCACTAACTAATCATTCTCTCAGCTCTCGAAGTCGAAACCCAAGAATAAACTAATTGTTTCCTCAAAAGAAAACCTATGGGCCTGCTCTAATGCATGGAAAAGCTTGGAACATCATGTCTTTTATTTAGATTATGACATTTTGATATAGAGTTAGTATCACAGCATATAAGGGGGACTATCTTACACGGTAGAGTGTTCACTTTGCATGGAGAACGTACCAGGACCAATGTTCTTTTCCTTAAATTCCTCTGATCCCGAATTCAAGGGTCTCCATTATGTTTGAAAACCGACCATAACTCTTCCTCAAAAAAGATATTGATGACGCCCTTTTAATAACTAATAGCTAAGATAACTTAAGACTTTCTACTGAATTTTTTGTTATTGTACGATATATATCACTAGAAAGATCAGCAGGAGTTTTGTTTCACATTTTACTTTACCAACTTTAGATGCAAAAGGAAAGAGATAATTGCCCTGGTACTGAAATTCTTTATATCTATTCAACGGCTTTCATATGATTTCTGAAGATTGCCAAATCTTTTTTCAAAGATGAATCTTTGTTATCTTTCTACTTAATAAAGTGCCTTGAAAAATACAACTGTTTTATTAAAATCTTATAGAAACTTAAGCGAATTACCAATAAAGACATAAGGGGGACTTGCTCACATGGTAGAGCGCTCGCTTAGTATGCGAGAGGTACCGGGATCGATGCCCGGGTCCTCCAGTTCATTTAATCTAGCTCTAGGCTTTTTTTCAAAGACTGTGGAGGGACGGAGTTTTCGCTCAGAAAGAAATCTTTGATCTTGCTTACTTTCATCAAACGTCTTAACAAATCCTAAAGTCTCTTTAAATCATTGATGTTTTACTTGCTGAAGAGCAGCCCAACCAAGAAAGGGAATTATCTTTACTTTAAACCTGCTTAATTCGGATGATAGATATATTGACATTGATTGCTAAGTTTGCAAATCTGTATTTAGCTTGGTGCTTTAACATAAATCTAATAATCAAAAAAGATTTCCCCAACAAAATGAAAGTTTTTCTTCCAGTCGAGAAGATACTGTGCAAAATTCAAAACTCTTATTTTTATAGTTAAATTCAAATTGAAGATATCTTACTAAAGAGATAGCTAAATCAGATATTAGGGGGACTAGCTAACATGGTAGAGCGCATGCTTTGCATGCGAGAGGTACTGGGATCGATGCCCGGGTCCTCCAATTCATTTGAACTTGATGGTAATATTTTCAACAAATCTCGATATTGACTATAGTTTTTGTCAAAGAGAAGTATATCACTACTTCAGTTGGATCAGATTTTAAGAAATATTCAAAACACTGATTCAATTTCTGATTTTCTAATGCACTAACTAATCATTCTCTCAGCTCTGGAAGTCTGAACCCAAGAATAAACTAATTATTTTATCAAAAGTAAACCTATTAGCCTGCTCTAATAGAGGAAAAGCTTTGAACATCATGTCTTTTATTTAGATTATGACATTTTGATATAGAGTTAGTATCACAGCATATAAGGGGGACTATCTTACACGGTAGAGTGTTCACTTTGCATGGAGAACGTACCAGGACCAATGTTCTTTTCCTTAAATTCCTCTGATCCCGAATTCAAGGGTCTCCATTATGTTTGATTACCGATCACAACTCTTCCTCAAAAAAGATATCGATGACGCCCTTTTAATAACCAATAGCTAAGATAACTTAAGACTTTCTACTGAATTTTTTGTTATTGTATGATATATATCACTAGAATGATCAGCAGGAGTTTTGTTTCACATTTTACTTTACCAACTTTAGATGCAAAAGGAAAGAGATAATTGCCCTGGTACTGAAATTCTTTATATCTATGCAACGGCTTTCATATGATTTCTGAAGATTACCAAGTCTTTTTTCAAAGATGAATCTTTGTTTTCTTTCTACTTAATAAAGTGCCTTGAAAAATACAACTGTTTCATTAAAATCGTATAGAAACTTAAGCGAATTACCCATAAAGATATAAGAGGGACTAGCTCACATGGTAGAGCGCTCGCTTAGCATGCGAGAGGTACCGGGATCGATGCCCAGGTCCTCAAGTTCATTTAATCTAGCTCTAGGCTTTTTTTCAAAGACTGTGGAGGGACGGAGTTTTCGCTCAGAAAGAAATCTTTGATCTTGCTTACTTTCATCAAACGTCTTAACAAATCCTAAAGTCTCTTTAAATCATTGATGTTTTACTTGCTGAATAGCAGCCCAACCAAGAAAGGGAATTATCTTTACTTTAAACCTGCTTAATTCGGATGATAGATATATTGACATTGATTGCTAAGTTTGCAGATCTCTATTTAGCTTGGTGCTTTAACATAAATCTAATAATCACCAAGATTTCCCCAACAAAATGAAAGTTTTTCTTCCAGTCGAGAAGATACTGTGCAAAATTCAAAACTCTTATTTTTATAGTTAAATTCGAATTGAAGATATTTTACTAAAGAGATAGCTAAATCAGATATTAGGAGGACTAGCTCACATGGTAAAGCGCTCGCTTTGCATGCGAGAGGTACTTGGATCGATGCCCGGGTCCTCCAATTCATTTGAACTTGATGGTAATATTTTCAACAAATCTCGATATTGACTATAGTTTTTGTCAAAGAGAAGTATATCACTACTTCAGTTGGATCAAATTTTAAGAAATATTCAAAACACTGATTCAATTTCTGATTTTCTAATGCACTAACTAATCATTCTATCAGCTCTGGAAGTCTGAACCCAAGAATAAACTAATTATTTTCTCAAAAGTAAACCTATGAGCCTGCTCTAATCGAGGAAAAGCTTGGAACTTGATGTCTTTTATTTAGATTATGACATTTTGATATAGAGTTAGTATCACAGCATATAAGGGGGACTATCTTACACGGTAGATTGTTCACTTTGCATGGATAACGTACCAGAACCAATGTTCTTTCCTTCAAATCCTCTGATCCCGAATTCAAGGGTCTCCATTATGTTTGATAACCGACCATAACTCTCCCTCAAAAAAGATATCGATGACGCCCTTTTAATAACCAATAGCTAAGATAACTTAAGACTTTCTACTGAATTTTTTGTTATTGTACGATATATATCACTAGAATGATCAGCAGGAGTTTTGTTTCACATTTTACTTTACCAACTTTAGATGCAAAAGGAAAGAGATAATTGCCCTGGTACTGATATTCTTTATATCTATTCAACGGCTTTCATATGATTTCTGAAGATTGCCAAGTCTTTTTTCAAAGATGAATCTTTGTTTTCTTTCTACTTAATAAAGTGCCTTGAAAAATACAACTGTTTTATTAAAATCTTATAAAAACTTAAGCGAATTACCCATAAAGGCATAAGGGGGACTAGCTTACATGGTAGAGCGCTCGCTTAGCATGCGAGAGGTACCGGGATCGACGCCCGGGTCCTCCAGTTCATTTAATCTAGCTCTAGGCTTTTTTTCAAAGACTGTGGAGGGACGGAGTTTTCGCTCAGAAAGAAATCTTTGATCTTGCTTACTTTCATCAAACGTCTTAACAAATCATAAAGTCTCTTTAAATCATTGATGTTTTACTTGCTGAAGGGCAGCCCAACCAAGAAAGGGAATTATCTTTACTTTAAACCTGCTTAATTCGGATGATAGATATATTGACATTGATTGCTAAGTTTGCAAATCTATATTTAGCTTGGTGCTTTAACATAAATCTAATAATCACCAAGATTTCCCCAACAAAATGAAAGTTTTTCTTCCAGTCGAGAAGATACTGTGCAAAATTCAAAACTCTTATTTTTATACTTAAATTCGAATAGAAATTAGATATCAGGGGGACTAGCTCACATGGTAGAGCGCTCGCTTTGCATGCGAGAAGTACTGGGATCCATGCCCGGGTCCTCCAATTTATTTGAACTTGATGGTAATATATTCAACAAATCTCAATATTGACTATAGTTTTTGTTGAAGAGAAGTATATCACTACTTCAGTTGGATCAGATTTTAAGAAATATTCAAAACACTGATTCAATTTCTGATTTTCTAATGCACTAACTAATCATTCTCTCAGCTCTGGAAGTCTGAACCCAAGAATAAACTAATTATTTTATCAAAAGTAAACCTATAAGCCTGCTCTAATCGAGGAAAAGCTTGGAACTTGATGTTTTTTATTTAGATTATTGACATTTTGATATAGAGTTAGTGTCACAGCATATAAGGGGGACTATCTTACACGGTAGAGTGTTCACTTTGCATGGATATCGTACCAGAACCGATGTTCTTTTCCTTCAAATCCTCTGATCCCGAATTCAAGGGTCTCCATCATGTTTGATTACCGACCATAATTCTCCCTCAAAAAAGATATCAATGACGCCCTTTTAATAACCAATAGCTAACATAACTTAAGACTTTCTACTGAATTTTTTGTTTTTCTACGATATATATCACTAGAATGATAAGCAGGAGTTTTGTTTCACATTTTACTTTAACAACTTTAGATGCAAAAGGAAAGACATAATTGCCCTGGTACTGATATTCTTTTTATCTATTCAACGGCTTTCATATGATTTCTAAAGATTGCCAAGTCTTTTTTCAAAGATGAATCTTTGTTTTTTTTTCTACTTAATAAAGTGCCTTGAAAAATACAACTATTTTATTAAAATCTTTATAAAAAATTAAGCGAATTACCCATAAAGATATAAGGGGGACTAGCTCACATGGTAGAGCGCTCGCTTAGCGTGCGAGAGGTACCGGGATCGATGCCCGGGTCCTCCAGTTCATTTAATCTAGCTCTAGGCTTTTGTTCAAAGACTGTGGAGGGACGGATATTTCGCTCAGAAAGAAATCTTTGATCTTGCTTACTTTCATCAAACGTCTTAACAAATCATAAAGTCTCTTTAAATCATTAATGTTTTACTTGCTGAATAGCAGCCCAACCAAGAAAGGGAATTATCTTTACTTTAAACCTGCTTAATTCGGATGATAGATTTATTGATATGGATTGCTAAGTTTGCAAATCTATATATAGCTTGGTGCTTTAACATAAATCTAATAATCACCAAGATTTCCCCAACAAAATGAAAGTTTTTCTTCCAGTCGAGAAGATACTGTGCAAAATTCAAAACTCTTATTTTTATCCGTAAATTGTATTGAAATTAGATATCAGGGGGACTAGCTCATATGGTAGAGCGCTCGCTTTGCATGCGAGAGGTACTGGGATCGATGCCCGGGTCCTCCAATTCATTTGAACTTGATGGTAATATTTTCAACATATCTCAATATTGACTATAGTTTTTGTCGAAGAGAAGTATATCACTACTTCAGTTGGATCAGATTTTAAGAAATATTCAAAACACTGATTCAATTTCTGATTTTCTAATGCACTAACTAATCATTCTCAGAGCTTTGGAAGTCTGAACCCAAGAATAAACTAATTATTTTCTCAAAAGTAAACCTATAAGCCTGCTCAAATCGAGAAAAAGCTTGGAACTTGATGTGTGTTATTTAGATTATTTGCATTTTGATATAGAGTTAGTATCACAGCATATAAGGGGGACTATCTTACACGGTAGATTGTTCACTTTGCATGGATATCGTACCAGAACCGATGTTCTTTTCCTTCAAATCCTCTGATCCCGAATTCAAGGGTCTCCATCATGTTTGACAACCGACCATAACTCTCCCTCAAAAAAGTATGGAAGACGCCCTTTTAATAACCAATAGCTAAGATAACTTAAGACTTTCTACTGGATTTTTTGTTATTCTACGATATATATCACTAGAATGATCAGCAGGAGTTTTGTTTAACATTGTACTTTACCAACTTTAGATGCAAAAGGAAAGAGATAATTGCCCTTGTACTCAAATTCTTTATATCTATTCAACGGCTTTCATATAATTTCTAAAGATTGCCAAGTCGTTTTTCAAAGATGAATCATTGTTTTCTTTCTACTTAATAAAGTGCCTTGAAAAAAACAACTCTTTTATTAAAATCTTTATAGAAAATTAAGCGAATTACCCATAAAAACATAAGGGGGACTAGCTCACATGGTAGAGCGTTCGCTTTGCATGCAAGAAGTACTGGGATCGATGCCCGGGTCCTCCAATTTATTTGAACTTGATGGTAATATTTTCAACAAATCTCAATATTGACTATAGTTTTTGTCGAAGAGAAGTATATCACTACTTCAGTTGGATCAGATTTTAAGAAATATTCAAAACACTGATTCAATTTCTGATTTTCTAATGCACTAACTAATCATTCTCTCAGCTCTGGAAGTCTGAACCCAAGAATAAACTAATTATTTTATCAAAAGTAAACCTATAAGCCTGCTCTAATCAAGGAAAAGCTTTGAACATCATGTCTTTTATTTAGATTATCACAGCATATAAGGGGGACTATCTTACACGGTAGAGTGTTCACTTTGCATTGAGAACGTACCAGGACCAATGTTCTTTTCCTTAAATTCCTCTGATCCCGAATTCAAGGGTCTCCACTATGTTTGAAAACCGACCATAACTTTCCCTCAAAAAAGATATCGATGACGCCCTTTTAATAACCAATAGCTAAGATAACTTAAGACTTTCTACTGAATTTTTTGTTATTGTACGATATATATCACTAGAATGATCAGCAGGAGTTTTGTTTCACATTTTACTTACCAACTTTAGATGCAAAAGGAAAGAGATAATTGCCCTGGTACTGAAATTCTTTATATCTATTCAACAACTTTCATATGATTTCTGAAGATTGCAAAGTCTTTTTTCAAAGATGAATCTTTGTTTTCTTTCTACTTAATAAAGTGCCTTGAAAAATACAACTGTTTTATTAAAATCTTATAGAAACTTAAGCAAATTACCCATAAAGACATAAGGGGGACTAGCTCACATGGTAGAGCGCTCGCTTAGCATGCGAGAGGTACCGGGATCGATGCCCGGGTCCTCCAGTTCATTTAATCTAGCTCTAGGCCTTTTTTCAAAGACTGTGGAGGGACGGAGTTTTCGCTCAGAAAGAAATCTTTGATCTTGCTTACTTTCATCAAACGTCTTAACAAATCCTAAAGTCTCTTTAAATCATTGATGTTTTACTTGCTGAATAGCAGCCCAACCAAGAAAGGGAATTATCTTTACTTTAAACCTGCCTAATTCGGATGATAGATATATTGACATTGATTGCTAAGTTTGCAAATCTGTATTTAGCTTGGTGCTTTAACATAAATCTAATAATCACCAAGATTTCCCAACCAAAATGAAAGTTTTTCTTCCAGTCGAGAAGATACTGTGCAAAATTCAAAACTCTTATTTTTATAGTTAAATTCGAATTGAAGATATCTTACTAAAGAGATAGCTATATCAGATATTAGGGGGACTAGCTCACATTGTAGAGCGCTTGCTTTGCATGCGAGAGGTACTGGGATCGAGACCCGGGTCCTCCAATTCATTTGAACTTGATGGTAATATTTTCAACAAATCTCGATATTGACTATAGTTTTTGTCAAAGAGAAGTATATCACTACTTCAGTTGGATCAAATTTTAAGAAATATTCAAAACACTGATTCAATTTCTGATTTTCTAATGCACTAACTAATCATTCTATCAGCTCTGGAAGTCTGAACCCAAGAATAAACTAATTATTTTCTCAAAAGTAAACCTATGAGCCTGCTCTAATCGAGGAAAAGCTTGGAACTTGATGTCTTTTATTTAGATTATGACATTTTGATATAGAGTTAGTATCACAGCATATAAGGGGGACTATCTTACACGGTAGATTGTTCACTTTGCATGGATAATGTACCAAAACCAATGTTCTTTCCTTCAAATCCTCTGATCCCGAATTCAAGGGTCTCCATTATGTTTGATAACCGAACATAACTCTCCCTCAAAAAAGATATCGATGACGCCCTTTTAATAACCAATAGCTAAGATAACTTAAGACTTTCTACTGAATTTTTTGTTATTGTACGATATATATCACTAGAATGATCAGCAGGAGTTTTGTTTCACATTTTACTTTACCAACTTTAGATGCAAATGGAAAGAGATAATTGCCCTGGTACTGATATTCTTTATATCTATTCAACGGCTTTCATATGATTTCTGAAGATTGCCAAGTCTTTTTTCAACGATGAATCTTTGTTTTCTTTCTACTTAATAAAGTGCCTTGAAAAATACAACTGTTTTATTAAAATTTTATAAAAACTTAAGCGAATTACCCATAAAGACATGAGGGGAACTAGCTCACATGGTAGAGCGCTCGCTTAGCATGCGAGAGGTACCAGGATCGATGCCCGGGTCCTCCAGTTCATATAATCTAGCTCTAGGCTTTTTTTCAAAGACTGTGGAGGGACGGAGTTTTCGCTCAGAAAGAAATCTTTGATCTTGCTTACTTTCATCAAACGTCTTAACAAATCATAAAGTCTCTTTAAATCATTAATGTTTTACTTGCTGAATAGCAGCCCAACCAAGAAAGGGAATTATCTTTACTTTAAACCTGCTTAATTCGGATGATAGATTTATTGACATGGATTGCTAAGTTTGCAAATCTATATATAGCTTGGTGCCTTAACATAAATCTAATAATCACCAAGATTTCCCCAACAAAATGAAAGTTTTTCTTCCAGTCGAGAAGATACTGTGCAAAATTCAAAACTCTTATTTTTATACTTAAATTCGAATTGAAATTAGATATGAGGGGGACTAGCTCACATGGTAGAGCGCTCGCTTTGCACGCGAGAGGTACTGGGATCGATGCCCGGGTCCCCCAATTCATTTGAACTTGATGGTAATATTTTCAACATATCTCAATATTGACTATAGTTTTTGTCGAAGAGAAGTATATCACTACTTCAGTTTGATCAGATTTTAAGAAATATTCAAAACACTGATTCAATTTCTGATTTTTCTAATTCACTAACTAATCATTCTCTCAGCTTTGGAAGTCTGAACCCAAGAATAAACTAATTATTTTCTCAAAAGTAAACCTATAAGCCTGCTCAAATCGAGAAAAAGCTTGGAACTTGATGTCTCTTATTTAGATTATTTGCATTTTGATATAGAGTTAGTATCACAGCATATAAGGGGGACTATCTTACACGGTAGAGTGTTCACTTTGCATGGATATCGTACCAGAACCGATGTTCTTTTCCTTCAAATCCTCTGATCCCGAATTCAAGGGTCTCCATCATGTTTGACAACCGACCATAACTCTCCCTCAAAAAAGATATCGATGACGCCCTTTTAATAACCAATAGCTAAGATAACTTAAGACTTTCTACTGGATTTTTTGTTATTCTACGATATATATCACTAGAATGATCAGCAGGAGTTTTGTTTCACATTGTACTTTACCAACTTTAGATGCAAAAGGAAAGAGATAATTGCCCTGGTACTCAAATTCTTTATATCTATTCAACGGCTTTCATAAAATTTCTAAAGATTGCTAAGTCGTTTTTCAAAGATAAATCTTTGTTTTCTTTTTACTTGATAAAGTGCCTTGAAAAATACAACAGTTTTATTAAAATCTTTATAGAAAAATTAAACGAATTACCTATAAAGTTATAAGGGGGACTAGCTCACATGGTAGAGCGCTCGCTTAGCATGCGAGAGGTTATGGGATCGATGCTCAGGTCCTCCAGTTCATTTAAACTAGCTCTAGGCTTTTGTTCAAAGACTGTGGAGAGACGGAGTTTTCGCTCAGAAAGAAATCTTTGATCTTGCTTACTTTCATCAAACGTCTTAACAAATCCTAAAGTCTCTTTAAATCATTGATGTTTTACTTGCTGAATAGCAGCCCAACCAAGAAAGGGAATTATCTTTACTTTAAACCTGCTTAAATCGGAGGATATATATATTGACATGGATTGCTAAGTTTGCAAATCTGTATTTAGCTTGGTGCTTTAACATAAATCTAATAATCACCAAGATTTCCCCAACAAAATGAAAGTTTTTCTTCCAGTCGAGAAGATACTGTGCAAAATTCAAAACTCTTATTTTTATAGTTAAATTAGAATTGCAGATATCTTACTAAAGAGACAGCTAAATCAGATATTAGGGGGACTAGCTCACATGGTAGAGCGCTTGCTTTGCATGCGAGAGGTACTGGGATCGATGCCCGGGTCCTCCAATTCATTTGAACTTGATGGTAATATTTTCAACAAATCTCGATTTTGACTATAGTTTTTGTCAAAGAGAAGTATATCACTACTTCAGTTGGATCAAATTTTAAGAAATATTCAAAACACTGATTCAATTTCTGATTTTCTAATGCACTAACTAATCATTCTATCAGCTCTGGAAGTCTTAACCCAAGAATAAACTAATTATTTTCTCAAAAGTAAACCTATGAGCCTGCTCTAATCGAGGGAAAGCTTGGAACTTGATGTCTTTTATTTAGATTATGACATTTTGATATAGAGTTAGTATCACAGCATATAAGGGGGACTATCTTACACGGTAGATTGTTCACTTTGCATGGATAACGTGCCAGAACCAATGTTCTTTCCTTCAAATCCTCTGATCCCGAATTCAAGGGTCTCCATTATGTTTGATAACCGACCATAACTCTCCCTCAAAAAAGATATCGATGACAACCTTTTAATAACCAATAGCTAAGATAACTTAAGACTTTCTACTGAATTTTTTGTTATTGTACGATATATATCACTAGAATGATCAGCAGGAGTTTTGTTTCACATTTTACTTTACCAACTTTAGATGCAAAAGGAAAGAGATAATTGCCTCGGTACTGATATTCTTTATATCTATTCAACGGCTTTCATATGATTTCTGAAGATTGCCAAGTCTTTTTTCAAAGATGAATCTTTGTTTTCTTTCTACTTAATAAAGTGCCTTGGAAAATACAACTGTTTTATTAAAATCTTATAAAAACTTAAGCAAATTACCCATAAAGACATAAGGGGGACTAGCTTACATGGTAGAGCGCTCGCTTAGCATGCGAAAGGTACCGGGATCGATGCCCGGGTCCTCCAGTTCATTTAATCTAGCTCTAGGCTTTTGTTCAAAGACTGTGGAGGGACGGAGTTTTCGCTCAGAAAGAAATCTTTGATCTTGCTTACTTTCATCAAACGTCTTAACAAATCATAAAGTCTCTTTAAATCATTGATGTTTTACTTGCTGAATAGCAGCCCAACCAAGAAAGGGAATTATCTTTACTTTAAACCTGCTTAATTCGGATGATAGATATATTGACATTGATTGCTAAGTTTGCAAATCTATATTTAGCTTGGTGCTTTAACATAAATCTAATAATCACCAAGATTTCCCCAACAAAATGAAAGTTTTTCTTCCAGTCGAGAAGATACTGTGCAAAATTCAAAACTCTTATTTTTATACTTAAATTCGAATAGAAATTAGATATCAGGGGGACTAGCTCACATGGTAGAGCGCTCGCTTTGCATGCGAGAAGTACTGGGATCGATGCCCGGGTCCTCCAATTTATTTGAACTTGATGGTAATATATTCAACAAATCTCAATATTGACTATAGTTTTTGTTGAAGAGAAGTATATCACTACTTCAGTTGGATCAGATTTTAAGAAATATTCAAAACACTGATTCAATTTCTGATTTTCTAATGCACTAACTAATCATTCTCTCAGCTCTGGAAGTCTGAACCCAAGAATAAACTAATTATTTTATCAAAAGTAAACCTATAAGCCTGCTCTAATCGAGGAAAAGCTTGGAACTTGATGTTTTTTATTTAGATTATTGACATTTTGATATAGAGTTAGTGTCACAGCATATAAGGGGGACTATCCTACACGGTAGAGTGTTCACTTTGCATGGATATCGTACCAGAACCGATGTTCTTTTCCTTCAAATCCTCTGATCCCGAATTCAAGGGTCTCCATCATGTTTGATTACCGACCATAATTCTCCCTCAAAAAAGATATCGATGACGCCCTTTTAATAACCAATAGCTAAGATAACTTAAGACTTTCTACTGAATTTTTTGTTTTTCTACGATATATATCACTAGAATGATAAGCAGGAGTTTTGTTTCACATTTTACTTTAACAACTTTAGATGCAAAAGGAAAGAGATAATTGCCCTTGTACTGATATTCTTTTTATCTATTCAACGGCTTTCATATGATTACTGAAGATTGCCAAGTCTTTTTTCAAAGATGAATCTTTGTTTTCTTTCTACTTAATAAAGTGCCTTGAAAAATACAACTATTTTATTAAAATCTTTATAAAATATTAAGCGAATTAACCATAAAGACATAAGGGGGACTACCTCACATGGTAGAGCGCTCGCTTAGCATGCGAGAGGTACCGGGATCGATGCCCGGGTCCTCCAGTTCATTTAATCTAGCTCTAGGCTTTTGTTCAAAGACTGTGGAGGGACGGATATTTCGCTCAGAAAGAAATCTTTGATCTTGCTTACTTTCATCAAACGTCTTAACAAATCATAAAGTCTCTTTAAATCAATAATGTTTTACTTGCTGAAAAGCAGCCCAACCAAGAAAGGGAATTATCTTTACTTTAAACCTGCTTAATTCGGATGATAGATTTATTGACATGGATTGCTAAGTTTGCAAATCTATATATAGCTTGGTGCTTTAACATAAATCTAATAATCACCAAGATTTCCCCAACAAAATGAAAGTTTTTCTTCCAGTCGAGAAGATACTGTGCAAAATTCAAAACTCTTATTTTTATACGTAAATTCGAATTGAAATTAGATATGAGGGGGACTAGCTCACATGGTAGAGCGCTCGCTTTGCAAGCGAGAGGTAATGGGATCGATGCCCGGGTCCTCCAATTTATTTGAACTTGATGGTAATATATTCAACAAATCTGAATATTGACTATAGTTTTTGTTGAAGAGAAGTATATCACTACTTCAGTTGGATCAGATTTTAAGAAATATTCAAAACACTGATTCAATTTCTGATTTTCTAATGCACTAACTAATCATTCTCTCAGCTCTGGAAGTCTGAACCCAAGAATAAACTAATTATTTTATCAAAAGTAAACCTATAAGCCTGCTCAAATCGAGAAAAAGCTTGGAACTTGATGTCTCTTATTTAGAATATTTGCATTTTGATATAGAGTTAGTATCACAGCATATAAGGGGGACTATCTTACACGGTAGATTGTTCACTTTGCATGGATATCGTACCCAGTGGCGGTTTTATGTGGGGGCCAAGGGGGCCATGGCCCCAGGCCTCGCGCTTTTTTTGACCCAAAAGGGCCCCGCAAAAGAGAAAAAAATGCAAAATACAGTTTAGATAAACGGCGATTAAATGCAATTTACTCGCGGTTAATGGGCAATGAAGCTCGCTTACTTGCTCCTGGGGGGGTTTGTTGCTAACGTGTTGATATTTAGATAGGTTCTGATTGGTTACAGCAATAAAAGACGCGATGGAGGTATTTTATATACAAAGACATGTTTGGTTGATTGCTTAACAAAGAAATCTTTCTTGCATTTCGAATCAGCTATTGTTTTCATGAGCTTGCATAAAATCTAGGCGTGACTTGGTTGAAGGTCATTCGTTCAAACAAGCAGCCAAGCCGTTCGTGTTTCTTCTTGAAAGTTAAAAAACCGACCCAACTGCGAAGTCTCGAGGAGAAAACAGAAAAGTAAACAGGGTGAGAAGTTTCCATATTGTTTTTCATAGCAAAAATAGATGGTTTGATAATGAGTGCAAAAATAAGAAACAGAGTCTAAATAGAGCTAGAAAAATTTATCAAGAAAGTTTAAAAATTTTCCAAACTTTGAGTCCAGGTCCTTACCAGGAGAATTACGTCAAGCCTTTTTTCAACAAAGGAGAGAATATAAAAAACTTATCAAAAATAAACGTTAGTCGTTTCTGGACACAGAAAAAATTAAACTTTGGTCCTTAAATTCCGAGTCACCTAAATTATTTTGGAAAAAGGTAAGCAAAGGAAGGGAAAAAAAACCGATTTAGATTATGATGATATTGAGCTTTTTGATTATTTTAGTAGCTTGCACTCTTTTTTTTATAAGAATATCTAATTTTTTTTCTGAGCCTCAATATTCTTAATTTTTTGTTATTTTGAGCCTCGGAATATTCTTAAATTATTCTTACAGCAGAAAACTAGGGTATAGCAATAAATTGTTATCATTGTCATAAATGCCAAAAAAGAACAATATCCTTATTTGCTGTAAAACAGAGCTCATCGACATATTGACAGTGAAATAAATTGCCCAATCACGATTCAGGAAGTCAGAGCCATGATTCATGACTTGAAAAATGGGAAAGCGCCTGGCCTTGATAGGATCAGTGCCGAACTGTTGAAAAACCTTAATGAACAATTTCATAAAGTTTTTGTGCAATTTTTCAATAGAATTTTGGAGAGGGGTGACTTTCCAGAGGAATGGGCGGTAGGAATCGTTTTTCTTCTGTTCAAAGGTGGAGACAAGAGAAATCTTGATAACTACAGAGGAATAACCTTTTAAGTACCTTCGGAAAGCTGTTCGTTGGTATTCTATTACAACGACTAAACAAGACTGTTTCAACATACAACATACTGAACGAAAATCAAATAGCTTACAGGAAAGGCTATCAGACATCCGATCATATTTTTCACGCTTAGGGCTATAATAGAACAGAGCTTTAAAGTTCAATGTATGTTTGTTTCATTGATTTTAGCAAGGCGTTTGATTCGGTGGATCATAAAGATCTAATTAAGAAACTATCAATGTACGGTTTTAACGGAAATTTCTAAAGGTAATTGAGTCCCTTTATAGCAAAGTAAAATCTGGTGTAAGGGGTGAAAAATGAATTAACTGGATTATTCCATTGCTCTAGAGGCGTAAGACAGGGATGTCTCTTAAGCCCTCTTCTTTTTGCCTTTTTTTTAAATGAATTGGATGATAAGATAAAAGCTTCATCTTTAGGGGTTAAAATGGGTAACGAATCATTTCATACCCCCATTTATGCAGACGATCTTCTTCTATTAGCTGAAAACCCTAAAGATATGCAATTACAGCTTGACTTGCTAGACAATTTTGTGACTTCAATAAAAAATGAAAATTAGCTTAGGTAAAACAAAAATTATGGTCTTAAGGAAACATAAACGCAAATCTGGCAATAAATCAAAAAACAAAGATATTTGGAAAATTGGCGATAAAGAGGTGGAAGAGTGTGAAACATATAAATACCTATGAGTCACTTTCAAATCAAACGGATCTTTCGTTGATCACACAGAGAAAATCAAAGAAAAAGCCCAAAAGTGTTTTTTCTCTCTTTTATCTAAAAGTAGGGAATGGGGTGGTTTTCAACCTTGGATATTTCTGTATCTTTTCGACCACACGATAATACCAATTCTCAATTACGCATCAGAAATTTGGGGTACTAATGATTGGCCAAAGTTAGAGAGGTTGCATCTCTCTGCCTGTAAATACGCTCGTGGAGTAAAGTCAACAACAACAACCGATGCAGTTTATGCAGAATTGGGACGTTATTCTATGCTTTATTCTAGGCATATTAACATTCTTAAGTTCTATTTGCGTGTCTCCATGTTAGAGAATGAGAGGTATGCAAATAAAGCTTTTATTATGCTGCACAAAGATGCTGATAATGGGCATTCTAACTGGGTCTCTAAAAGCCAGATCTTTGGCGACTCTTTATGATATTAAGAGCTCTGACAATAAAAGTGCTATAAAAACAAGATTTATCAACACTTTCAATCTGTAGTCCGTAAAAGTTTAGATGTCCACATAGAGGAAGATAAAAAGCTTAAGACATACGCTTTGTTTAAAACAAACTTTAAATTTGAACCGTATCTTGACATTTTTCCAGATTACAACATTAGGTGTAATTTTGCAAAACTGCGCCTTAGTGCACATAATTTGCACATCGAAACAGGCAGGTATGACTAGAAAAAGACCCCACGTGATGAAAGATACTGTTTGACTTGCAAATCTAATGGTTTGTCTATCGTTGAAGATGAAGTTCATTTCCTGTTGAAATGCCCCTTATATATTGATTTAAGAAAAAAAATATGCTTAACCCTATACTTCAAAAATACCCCTCAGTTCAGCTTCTATCAGAAGAAAAACTTTTTATCTGGCTTCTCTCTCAAGAAGATACATATTTTGTAACAAAGCCTTTCACAAGACGTGAAAAGACGATAAAACAGTTGAATCCCTCACTGACATGACTTTACAGAGCTTTATCAACGTTTCTTTATATTATTAAATTTTGTAATTTGATTAATTTTTGTAAAGAATTTTGTAAAAGAGATATTCATCCAGCTAGATATAGTTAAGCTGGTTAAGGGCCATCTTGGCCTATATACCATTGTTACATAGACCTCACGGTTCAGGCATAGTTTTCAGGTGGGGGCAGCAACCACTGCCGCATCTCTAGGTTTTCCAGAATATCTTATAAAAGCATTGGGTTTGCTGGTCAAGCAAAGCATATAAAGCTGCCTACGGAGCAATTGACATTGGCGTCGAGAAAGATGGCAGGAATTCCCTGACAGAGTCGTTTTCTTTGCCTTTCTTCTTCTTTTCCCTTTTTCCAGGAATGGCATCACCTAGCCTCGGGGAAAGGCCAAATGGCCAAAATCGGAGAAAGACCAACTGCAGCAGAAAAGTGCGAAAGGCACAATGAAAAAGAACGGCAAAAATGGCAGAGTGGATAAGCAGGCCAAAGGCCTCACACAAAATAAAGATGCAAAAATGGCTAAGTGCAAAGAAGAGGGCCAAAGGCCCGACACAAAGTGAAAGGCCAAAGGCCTAAAACAAAGTGAAAGGCCAAAGGCCTAAAACAAAGTGAAAGGCCAAAGGCCTAAAACAAAGTGAAAGGCCAAAGGCCTAAAACAAAGTGGAAGGCCAAAGGCCTAAAACAAAGTGGAAGGCCAAAGGCCTAAAACAAAGTGGAAGGCCAAAGGCCTAAAACAAAATGAAAGGCCAAAGGCCTAAAACAAAGTGGAAGGCCAAAGGCCTAAATCAAAGTCAAAGGCCAAAGGCCTAAGACAAAAAACACAAAAGAGGTGGTCGGAGTTCTGTGGTGATTGGGTGGGGCACTTCGTGTTGGCGGAAAAAATGTGTTTTTCTGTCCAATCACCGACAGTAAATAATGTTTCTGTGCTAGCAATCCGGGCCAGTGTACTGCTGCCCAATTTTTCTAGCAACTATGGTTTTACTTGTCGCATGAAATTCGAAAAAGTAGTTTTTGGGGGGAAGAAAATACAGGGAATTGGGTGTTTTCGCACAAGTTTTTTTGAATGAACTGACAAACCTCTTTGATAGTGGCTGTATGCTGGCCTATTTGCGGGACAGCTACCAGTGTGAACCTTGAGAGGTTTGTCCGTTCCTTAAAAAAATTCATTGCAACCATTAAACGGCGATTAAATGCAATTTACTCTCGGTTAATGGGCAATGAAGCTCGCTTACTTGCTCCTGGGGGGTTTGTTGCTAACGTGTTGATATTTAGATAGGTTCTAATTGGTTACAGCAATAAAAGACGCGATGGAGGTATTTTATATACAAAGACATGTTTGGTTGATTGCTTAACAAAGAAATCTTTCTTGCATTTCGAATCAGCTATTGTTTTCATGAGCTTGCATAAAATCTAGGCGTGACTTGGTTGAAGGTCATTCGTTCAAACAAGCAGCCAAGCTGTTCGTGTTTCTTCTTGAAAGTCCCACCCTACCCACCACAACTTCGGTACTTATTCTTCCACGGTCGACGGTGAAGGGGCGAATCGTAATCTTGAACCGAGTACATAGTTGTTTTCACGGAAGTACCCGATTGGTAATACCGCTACCTCTACCTCTACAAAAATAGTTTCTGAATGCACCAAACATTTTTCCTTTTAAATCTATTTTGATTCCAGAGAGAGGGTCCCTTCGCCGATGACTGTGTGACAGGTGCAATTGGCTTGGAAAAAATGTGTTTTTCTGTCCAATCACCGACAGTAAATAATGTTTCTGTGCTAGCAATCCGGGCCAGTGTACTGCTGCCCAATTTTTCTAGCAACTATGGTTTTACTTGTCGCATGAAATTCGAAAAAGTAGTTTTTTGGGGGGAAGAAAATACAGGGAATTGGGTGTTTTCGCACAAGTTTTTTTGCATGAACTGACAAACCTCTTTGATAGTGGCTGTATGCTGGCCTATTTGCGGGACAGCTACCAGTGTGAACCTTGAGAGGTTTGTCCGTTCCTTAAAAAAATTCATTGCAACCATTAACGTCAAATATGGTCACATCAAGAGCCTCTAGAGGTCTTTGGCCCCGGGCCCCACAGTGTCTAAAACCGCCCCTGATCGTACCAGAACCGATGTTCTTTTCCTTCAAATCCTCTGATCCCGAATTCAAGGGTCTCCATCATGTTTGACAACCGACCATAACTATCCCTCAAAGAAGATATCGATGACGCCCTTTTAATAACCAATAGCTAAGATAACTTAAGACTTTCTACTGGATTTTTTGTTATTCTATGATATATATCACTAGAATGATCAGCAGGAGTTTTGTTTCAAATTGTACTTTACCAACTTTAGATGCAAAAGGAAAGAGATAATTGCCCTAGTACTCAAATTCTTTATATCTATTCAACGGCTTTCATATAATTTCTAGAGATTGCCAAGTCGTTTTTCAAAGATGAATCATTGTTTTCTTTCTACTTAATAAAGTGCCTTGAAAAAAACAACTCTTTTATTAAAATCTTTATAGAAAATTAAGCGAATTACCCATAAAAACATAAGGGGGACTAGCTCACATGGTAGAGCGTTCGCTTAGCATGCGAGAGGTACCGGGATCGATGCCCGGGTCCTCCAGTTAATTTAATCCAGTTCTAGGCTTTTTTTCAAAGACTGTGGAGGGACGGAGTTTTCGCTCAGAAAGAAATCTTTGATCTTGCTTACTTTCATCAAACGTCTTAACAAATCCTAAAGTCTCTTTAAATCATTGATGTTTTACTTGCTGAATAGCAGCCCAACCAAGAAAGGGAATTATCTTTACTTTAAACCTGCTTAATTCGGATGATAGATATATTGACATTGATTGCTAAGTTTGCAAATCTGTATTTAGCTTGGTGCCTTAACATAAATCTAATAATCACCAAGATTTCCCCAACAAAATGAAAGTTTTCCTTCCAGTCGAGAAGATACTGTGCAAAATTCAAAACTCTTATATTTATAGTTAAATTCGAATTGAAGATATCTTACTAAAGAGATAGCTAAATCAGATATTAGGGGGACTAGCTCACATGGTAGAGCGCTCGCTTTGCATGCGAGAGGTACTGGGATCGATGCCCGGGTCCTCCAATACATTGGAACTTGATGGTAATATTTTCAACAAATCTCGATATTGACTATAGTTTTTGTCAAAGAGAAGTATATCACTACTTCACTTGGATCAAATTTTAAGAAATATTCAAAACACTGATTCAATTTCTGATTTCCTAATGCACTAATTAATCATTCTCTCAGCTCTGGAAGTCTGAACCCAAGAATAAACTAATTATTTTCTCAAAAAAAAACCTATGAGCCTGCTCTAATCGAGGAAAAGCTTGGAACTTGATATCTATCATTTAGATTATGACATTTTGATATAGAGTTAGTATCACAGCATATAAGGGGGACTATCTTACACGGTAGATTGCTCATTTTGCCTGGATAACGTACCAGAACCAATGTTCTTTCCTTCAAATCGTCTGATCCCGAATTCAAGGGTCTACATTATGTTTAATAACCGACCATAACTCTCCCTCAAAAAAGATATCGATGACGCCCTTTTAATAACCAATAGCTAAGATAACTTAAGACTTTCTACTGAATTTTTTGTTATTGTACGATATATATCACTAGAATGATAAGCAGGAGTTTTGTTTCACATTTTACTTTAACAACTTTAGATGCAAAAGGAAAGAGATAATTGCCCTGGTACTGATATTCTTTTTATCTATTGAACGGCTTTCATATGATTTCTGAAGATTGCCAAGTCTTTTTTCAAAGATGAATCTTTGTTTTCTTTCTACTTAATAAAGTGCTTTGAAAAATACAACTATTTTATTAAAATCTTTATAAAAAACTAAGCGAATTACACATAAAGACATCAGGGGGACTAGCTCACATGGTAGAGCGCTCGCTTAGCATGCGAGAGGTACCGGGATCGATGCCCGGGTCCTCCAGTTCCTTTAATCTAGCTCTAGGCTTTTGTTCAAAGACTGTGGAGGGACGGATATTTCGCTCAGAAAGAAATCTTTGATCTTGCTTACTTTCATCAAACGTCTTAACAAATCATAAAGTCTCTTTAAATCATTAATGTTTTACTTGCTGAATAGCAGCCCAACCAAGAAAGGGAATTATCTTTACTTTTAACCTGCTTAATTCGGATGATAGATTTATTGACATGGATTGCTAAGTTTGCAAATCTATATATAGCTTGGTGTTTTAACATGAATCTAATAATCACCAAGATTTCCCCAACAAAATGAAAGTTTTTCTTCCAGTCGAGAAGATACTGTGCAAAATTCAAAACTCTTATTTTTATAGTTAAATTCGAATTGAAGATATCTTACTAAAGAGATAGCTAAATCAGATATTAGGGGGACTAGCTCACATGGTAGAGCGCTCGCTTTGCATGCGAGAGGTACTGGGATCGATGCCCGGGTCCTCCAATACATTGGAACTTGATGGTAATATTTTCAACAAATCTCGATATTGACTATAGTTTTTGTCAAAGAGAAGTATATCACTACTTCACTTGGATCAAATTTTAAGAAATATTCAAAACACTGATTCAATTTCTGATTTCCTAATGCACTAATTAATCATTCTCTCAGCTCTGGAAGTCTGAACCCAAGAATAAACTAATTATTTTCTCAAAAAAAAACCTATGAGCCTGCTCTAATCGAGGAAAAGCTGGGAACTTGATATCTATTATTTAGATTATGACATTTTGATATAGAGTTAGTATCACATCATATAAGGGGGACTATCTTACACGGTAGATTGCTCATTTTGCCTGGATAACGTACCAGAACCAATGTTCTTTCCTTCAAATCGTCTGATCCCAAATTCAAGGATCTCCATTATGTTTGATAACCGACCATAAATCTCCCTCAAAAAGAAATCGATGACGCTTTTTTAATAACCAATAGCTAAGATAACTTAGGACTTTCTACTGAATTTTTTGTTATTCTACGATATATATCACTAGAATGATCAGCATGAGTTTTGTTTCACATTGTACTTTACCAACTTTAGATGCAAAAGGAAAGAGATAATTGCCCTGGTACTGATATTCTTTATATCTATTTAACGGCTTTCATTTGATTTCTGAAGATTGTCAAGTCTTTTTTCAAAGATGAATCTTTGTTTTCTTTCTACTTAATAAAGTGCCTTGAAAAATAAGACTGTTTTATTGAAATCTTAATAAAAATTAAGCGAATTACCCATAAAGACATAAGGGGGACTAGATCACATGGTAGAGCGCTCGCTGAGCATGCGAGAGGTACTGGGATCGATGCCCGGGTCCTCCAGTTCATTTAATCTAGCTCTACGTTTTTGTTCAAAGACTCTGGAGGGACGGAGTTTCCGCTCAGAAGGAAATCTTTGATCTAGCTTACTTTCATCAAACGTCTTAACAAATCAAAAAGTATCTTTAAATCATTGATGTTTTACTTGCTGAATAGCAGCCCAAACAAGAAAGTGAATTATCTGTACTTTAAACCTGCTTAACTCGAATGATAGATATATTGACATGGATTGCCAAGTTTGCAAATTTATATTTAGCTTGGTGTTTTAACATAAATCTAATAATCACCAAGATTTCCCCAACAAAATGAAAGTTTTTCTTCCAGTCGAGAAGATACTGTGCAAAATTCAAAACTCTTATTTTTATAGTTAAATTCGAATCGAAGATATCTTACTAAAGAAATAGCTAAATTAGATATCAGGGGGACTAGCTCATGTGGTAGAGCGCTCGCTTTGCATGCGAGAGGTACTGGGATCGATGCCCAGGTCCTCCGATTCATTTGAGCTTGATGGTAATATTTTCAACAAATTACAATATTGACTAGAGTTTTTGTCGAAGAGAAGTATATCACTACTTCAGTTGGATCAGATTATAAGAAATATTCAAAACACTGATTCATTTTATGATTTTCTAATGCACTAACTAATCATTCTATCAGCTCTGGAAGTCTGAACCCAAGAATAAACTAATTATTTTTTCAAAAGTAAACCTATAAGCCTGCTCTAATCGAGGAAAAGCTTGGAACTTGATGTTTTTTATTTAGATTATTAACATTTTGATATAGAGTTAGTGTCACAGCATATAAGGGGGACTATCTTACACGGTAGAGTGTTCACTTTGCATGGATATCGTACCAGAACAAATGTTCTTTTTCTTCAAATCCTCTGATCCCGAATTTAAGGGTCTCCATTATGTTTGATAACCAACCATAACTCTCCCTCAAAAAAAGATATCGATGATGCCCTTCTAATAATCAATAGCTAAGATAACTTAAGATTTGCTACTGAATTTTTTGTTTTTCTACGATATATATCACTAGAATGATCAGCAGGAGTTTTGTTACACATTGTACTTTACCAACTTTAGATGCAAAAGGAAAGAGATTATTGCCCTGGTACTCAAATTCTTTATATCTATTCAACGGCTTTCATATGATTTCTGAAGATTGCCAAGGTTTTTTTCAAAGATAAAACTTTGTTTTCTTTCTACTTAATAAAGTGCTTTGTAAAAACAACTCTTTTATTAAAATCTTTATAGAAAATTAAACGAATTACCTATAAAGACATAAGCGGGACTAGTTCACATTGTAGAGCGCTCGCTTAGCATGCGAAAGGTTACTGGCATCGATGCCCAGGTCCTCCAGTTCATTTAATCTAGCTCCAGGCTTTTGTTCAAAACTGTGGAGGGACGGATATTTCGCTCAGAAAGAAATCTTTGATCTTGGTTACTTTCATCAAACGTCTTAGCAAATCATAAAGTCTCTTTAAATCATTAATGTTTTACTTGCTGAATAGCAGCCCAACCAAGAAAGGGAATTATCTTTACTTTTAACCTGCTTAATTCGGATGATAAATTTATTGACATGGATTGCTAAGTTTGCAAATCTATATATAGCTTGGTGCTTTAACATAAATCTAATAATCACCAAAATTTCCCCAACAAAATGAAAGTTTTTCTTCCAGTCGAGAAGATACTGTGCAAAATTCAAAACTCTTATTTTTATACTTAAATTCGAATAGAAATTAGATATCAGGGGGACTAGCTCACATGGTAGAGCGCTCGCTTTGCATGCGAGAAGTACTGGGATCGATGCCCGGGTCCTCCAATTCATTTGAACTTTATGGTAATATTTTCAACAAATCTTAATATTGACTATAGTTTTTGTCGAAGAGAAGTATATCACTACTTCAGTTGGATCAGATTTTAAGAAATATTCAAAACACTGATTCAATTTCTGATTTTCTAATGCACTAACTAATCATTCTCTCAGCTCTGGAAGTCTGAACCCAAGAATAAACTAATTATTTCATCAAAAGTAAACCTATAAGCCTGCTCTAATCGAGGAAAAGCTTGGAACTTGATGTTTTTTATTTAGATTATTGACATTTTGATATAGAGTTAGTGTCACAGCATATAAGGGGGACTATCTTACACGGTGGAGTGTTCACTTTGCATGGATATCGTACCAGAACCGATGTTCTTTTCCTTCAAATCCTCTGATCCCGAATTCAAGGGTCTTTGATTACCGACCATAACTCTCCCTCAAAAAAGATATAGATGACACCCTTTTAATAACCTATAGCTAAGATAACTTAAGACTTTCTACTGAATTTTTTGTTATTCTACGATATATATCACTAGAATGATCAGCTGGAGTTTTGTTTCACATTGTACTTTACCAACTTCAGATGCAAAAGGAAAGAGATCATTGCCCTGGTACTCAAATTCTTTATACTATTCAACGGCTTTCATATGATTTCTGAAGATTGTCAAGTCTTTTTTCAAAGATGAATCTTTGTTTTCTTTCTAGTTAATAAAGTGCCTTGAAAAATACAACTGTTTTATTAAAATCTTTATAGAAAATTAAACGAATTACCAATAAAGACATAAGGGGGACTAGCTCACATGGTAGAGCGCTCGCTTAGCATGCGAGAGGTACCGGGATCGATGCCCGGGTCCTCCAGTTCATTTTATCTAGCTCTAGGCTTTTGTTCAAAGACTGTGGAGGAACGAAGTTTCCGCTCAGAAAGAAATCTTTGATCTAGCTTACTTTCATCAAACGTCTTAACAAATCAAAAAGTATCTTTAAATCATTGATGTTTTACTTGCTGAATAGCAGCCCAAACAAGAAAGGGAATTATCTTTACTTTAAACCTGCTTAATTCGAATGATAGATATATTGACATGGATTGCTGAGTTTGCAAATCTATATTTAGCTTGGTGCTTTAACATAAATCTAATAATCACCAAGATTTCCCCAACAAAATGAAAGTTTTTCTTCCAGTCGAGAATATACTGTGCAAATTTCAAAGCTCTTATTTTTATAGTTAAATTAGAATGGAAGATATGTTACTAAAGAGATAGCTCTATTAGATATCAGGGGGAATAGCTCACATGGTAGAGCGCTCGCTTCGCTTGCGAAAGGTACTGGGATCGATGCCCGGGTCCTCCAATTCATTTGAACTTGATGGTAATATTTTCAACAAATCTCAATATTGACTATAGTTTTTGTCGAAGAGAAGTATATCACTACTTCAGTTGGATCAGATTTTCAGAAATATTCAAAACACTGATTCAATTTCTGATTTTCTAATGCACTAACTAATCATTCTCTCAGCTCTGGAAGTCTGAACCCAAGAATAAACTAATTATTTTCTCAAAAGTAAACCTATAAGCCTGCTCAAATCGAGAAAAAGCTTGGAACTTGATGTCTCTTATTTAGATTATGACATTTTGATATAGAGTTAGTATCACAGCAAATAAGGGGGACTATCTTACACGGTAGAGTGTTCACTTTGCATGGATAACGTACCAGAACCAATGTTCTTTCCTTCAAATCCTCTGATCCCGAATTCAAGGGTCTCCATTATGTTTGATAACCAACCATAACTCTCCCTCAAAAAAAGATATCGATGATGCCCTTCTAATAATCAATAGCTAAGATAACTTAAGATTTGCTACTGAATTTTTTGTTATTCTACGATATATATCACTAGAATGATCAGCAGGAGTTTTGTTACACATTGTACTTTACCAACTTTAGATGCAAAAGGAAAGAGATTATTGCCCTGGTACTCAAATTCTTTATATCTATTCAACGGCTTTCATATGATTTCTGAAGATTGCCAAGTCTTTTTTCAAAGATAAAACTTTGTTTTCTTTCTACTTAATAATGTGCCTTGAAAAATACAACGGTTTTATTAAAATCTTTATAGAAAATTAAACGAATTACCTATAAAGACATAAGGGGGACTAGTTCACATGGTAGAGCGCTCGCATAGCATGCGAAAGGTTCCTGGCATCGATGCCCAGGTCCTCCAGTTCATTTAATCTAGCTCCAGGCTTTTGTTCAAAGACTGTGGAGGGACGGATATTTCGCTCAGAAAGAAATCTTTGATCTTGCTTACTTTCATCAAACGTCTTAACAAATCCTAAAGTCTCTTTAAATCATTAATGTTTTACTTGCTGAATAGCAGCCCAACCAAGAAAGGGAATTATCTTTACTTTTACCCTGCTTAATTCGGATGATAAATTTATTGACATGGATTGCTAAGTTTGCAAATCTATATATAGCTTGGTGCTTTAACATAAATCTAATAATCACCAAAATCTCCCCAACAAAATGAAAGTTTTTCTTCCAGTCGAGAAGATACTGTGCAAAATTCAAAACTCTTATTTTTATACTTAAATTCGAATAGAAATTAGATATCAGGGGGACTAGCTCACATGGTAGAGCGCTCGCTTTGCATGCGAGAAGTACT
The DNA here is from genome assembly GCA_963924455.1 of Pelagia noctiluca. NCBI lineage: Eukaryota > Metazoa > Cnidaria > Scyphozoa > Semaeostomeae > Pelagiidae > Pelagia > Pelagia noctiluca. The sequence goes on from OZ004318.1 coordinate 6,630,730, forward strand.
GGGATCGATGCCCGGGTCCTCCAATTCATTTGAACTTTATGGTAATATTTTCAACAAATCTTAATATTGACTATAGTTTTTGTCGAAGAGAAGTATATCACTACTTCAGTTGGATCAGATTTTAAGAAATATTCAAAACACTGATTCAATTTCTGATTTTCTAATGCACTAACTAATCATTCTCTCAGCTTTGGAAGTCTGAACCCAAGAATAAACTAATTATTTCATCAAAAGTAAACCTATAAGCCTGCTCTAATCGAGGAAAAGCTTGGAACTTGATGTTTTTTATTTAGATTATTGACATTTTGATATAGAGTTAGTGTCACAGCATATAAGGGGGACTATCTTACACGGTAGAGTGTTCACTTTGCATGGATATCGTACCAGAACCGATGTTCTTTTCCTTCAAATCCTCTGATCCCGAATTCAAGGGTCTTTGATTACCGACCATAACTCTCCCTCAAAAAAGATATAGATGACGCCCTTTTAATAACCTATAGCTAAGATAACTTAAGACTTTCTACTGAATTTTTTGTTATTCTACGATATATATCACTAGAATGATCAGCTGGAGTTTTGTTTCACATTGTACTTTACCAACTTCAGATGCAAAAGGAAAGAAATCATTGCCCTGGTACTCAAATTCTTTATATCTATTCAACGGCTTTCATATGATTTCTGAAGATTGCCAAGTCTTTTTTCAAAGATAAAACTTTGTTTTCTTTCTACTTAATAATGTGCCTTGAAAAATACAACGGTTTTATTAAAATCTTTATAGAAAATTAAACGAATTACCTATAAAGACATAAGGGGGACTAGTTCACATGGTAGAGCGCTCGCTTAGCATGCGAAAGGTTCCTGGCATCGATGCCCACGTCCTCCAGTTCATTTAATCTAGCTCCAGGCTTTTGTTCAAAGACTGTGGAGGGACGGATATTTCGCTCAGAAAGAAATCTTTGATCTTGCTTACTTTCATCAAACGTCTTAACAAATCATAAAGTCTCTTTAAATCATTAATGTTTTACTTGCTGAATAGCAGCCCAACCAAGAAAGGGAATTATCTTTACTTTTACCCTGCTTAATTCGGATGATAAATTTATTGACATGGATTGCTAAGTTTGCAAATCTATATATAGCTTGGTGCTTTAACATAAATCTAATAATCACCAAAATCTCCCCAACAAAATGAAAGTTTTTCTTCCAGTCGAGAAGATACTGTGCAAAATTCAAAACTCTTATTTTTATACTTAAATTCGAATAGAAATTAGATATCAGGGGGACTAGCTCACATGGTAGAGCGCTCGCTTTGCATGCGAGAAGTACTGGAATCGATGCCCGGGTCCTCCAATTCATTTGAACTTGATGGTAATATTTTCAACAAATCTTAATATTGACTATAGTTTTTGTCGAAGAGAAGTATATCACTACTTCAGTTGGATCAGATTTTAAGAAATATTCAAAACACTGATTCAATTTCTGATTTTCTAATGCACTAACTAATCATTCTCTCAGCTCTGGAAGTCTGAACCCAAGAATAAACTAATTATTTCATCAAAAGTAAACCTATAAGCCTGCTCTAATCGAGGAAAAGCTTGGAACTTGATGTTTTTTATTTAGATTATTGACATTTTGATATAGAGTTAGTGTCACAGCATATAAGGGGGACTACCTTACACGGTAGAGTGTTCACTTTGCATGGATATCGTACCAGAACCGATGTTCTTTTCCTTCAAATCCTCTGATCCCGAATTCAAGGGTCTTTGATTACCGACCATAACTCTCCCTCAAAAAAGATATAGATGACGCCCTTTTAATAACCTATAGCTAAGATAACTTAAGACTTTCTACTGAATTTTTTGTTATTCTACGATATATATCACTAGAATGATCAGCTGGAGTTTTGTTTCACATTGTACTTTACCAACTTCAGATGCAAAAGGAAAGAGATCATTGCCCTGGTACTCAAATTCTTTATATCTATTCAACGGCTTTCATATGATTTCTGAAGATTGCCAAGTCTTTTTTCAAAGATAAAACTTTGTTTTCTTTCTACTTAATAATGTGCCTTGAAAAATACAACGGTTTTATTAAAATCTTTATAGAAAATTAAACGAATTACCTATAAAGACATAAGGGGGCTAGTTCACATGGTAGAGCGCTCGCTTAGCATGCGAAAGGTTCCTGGCATCGATGCCCACGTCCTCCAGTTCATTTAATCTAGCTCCAGGCTTTTGTTCAAAGACTGTGGAGGGACGGATATTTCGCTCAGAAAGAAATCTTTGATCTTGCTTACTTTCATCAAACGTCTTAACAAATCATAAAGTCTCTTTAAATCATTAATGTTTTACTTGCTGAATAGCAGCCCAACCAAGAAAGGGAATTATCTTTACTTTTACCCTGCTTAATTCAGATGATAAATTTATTGACATGGATTGCTAAGTTTGCAAATCTATATATAGCTTGGTGCTTTAACATAAATCTAATAATCACCAAAATCTCCCCAACAAAATGAAAGTTTTTCTTCCAGTCGAGAAGATACTGTGCAAAATTCAAAACTCTTATTTTTATACTTAAATTCGAATAGAAATTAGATATCAGGGGGACTAGCTCACATGGTAGAGCGCTCGCTTTGCATGCGAGAAGTACTGGAATCGATGCCCGGGTCCTCCAATTCATTTGAACTTGATGGTAATATTTTCAACAAATCTTAATATTGACTATAGTTTTTGTCGAAGAGAAGTATATCACTACTTCAGTTGGATCAGATTTTAAGAAATATTCAAAACACTGATTCAATTTCTGATTTTCTAATGCACTAACTAATCATTCTCTCAGCTCTGGAAGTCTGAACCCAAGAATAAACTAATTATTTCATCAAAAGTAAACCTATAAGCCTGCTCTAATCGAGGAAAAGCTTGGAACTTGATGTTTTTTATTTAGGTTATTGACATTTTGATATAGAGTTAGTGTCACAGCATATAAGGGGGACTATCTTACACGGTAGAGTGTTCACTTTGCATGGATATCGTACCAGAACCGATGTTCTTTTCCTTCAAATCCTCTGATCCCGAATTCAAGGGTCTTTGATTACCGACCATAACTCTCCCTCAAAAAAGATATAGATGACGCCCTTTTAATAACCTATAGCTAAGATAACTTAAGACTTTCTACTGAATTTTTTGTTATTCTACGATATATATCACTAGAATGATCAGCTGGAGTTTTGTTTCACATTGTACTTTACCAACTTCAGATGCAAAAGGAAAGAGATCATTGCCCTGGTACTCAAATTATTTATATCTATTCAACGGCTTTCATATGATTTCTGAAGATTGTCAAGTCTTTTTTCAAAGATTAATCTTTGTTTTCTTTCTAGTTAATAAAGTGCATTGAAAAATACAACTGTTTTATTAAAATCTTTATAGAAAATTAAACGAATTACCATTAAAGACATAAGGGGGACTAGCTCACATGGTAGAGCGCTCGCTTAGCATGCGAGAGGTACCGGGATCGATGCCCGGGTCCTCCAGTTCATTTAATCTAGCTCTAGGCTTTTGTTCAAAGACTGTGGAGGAACGAAGTTTCCGCTCAGAAAGAAATCTTTGATCTAGCTTACTTTCATCAAACGTCTTAACAAATCAAAAAGTATCTTTAAATCATTGATGTTTTACTTGCTGAATAGCAGCCCAAACAAGAAAGGGAATTATCTTTACTTTAAACCTGCTTAATTCGAATGATAGATATATTGACATGGATTTCTGAGTTTGCAAATCTATATTTAGCTTGGTGCTTTAACATAAATCTAATAATCACCAAGATTTCCCCAACAAAATGAAAGTTTTTCTTCCAGTCGAGAATATACTGTGCAAATTTCAAAGCTTTTATTTTTATAGTTAAATTAGAATGGAAGATATGTTACTAAAGATATAGCTCTATTAGATATCAGGGGGAATAGCTCACATGGTAGAGCGCTCGCTTCGCTTGCGAGAGGTACTGGGATCGATGCCCGGGTCCTCCAATTCATTTGAACTTGATGGTAATATTTTCAACAAATCTCAATATTGACTATAGTTTTTGTCGAAGAGAAGTATATCACTACTTCAGTTGGATCAGATTTTCAGAAATATTCAAAACACTGATTCAATTTCTGATTTTCTAATGCACTAACTAATCATTCTCTCAGCTCTGGAAGTCTGAACCCAAGAATAAACCAATTATTTTCTCAAAAGTAAACCTATAAGCCTGCTCAAATCGAGAAAAAGCTTGGAACTTGATGTCTCTTATTTAGATTATGACATTTTGATATAGAGTTAGTATCACAGCAAATAAGGGGGACTATCTTACACGGTAGAGTGTTCACTTTGCATGGATAACGTACCAGAACCAATGTTCTTTCCTTCAAATCCTCTGATCCCGAATTCAAGGGTCTCCATTATGTTTGATAACCAACCATAACTCTCCCTCAAAAAAAGATATCGATGATGCCCTTCTAATAATCAATAGCTAAGATAACTTAAGATTTGCTACTGAATTTTTTGTTTTTCTACGATATATATCACTAGAATGATCAGCAGGAGTTTTGTTACACATTGTACTCTACCAACTTTAGATGCAAAAGGAAAGAGATTATTGCCCTGGTACTCAAATTCTTTATATCTATTCAACGGCTTTCATATGATTTCTGAAGATTGCCAAGTCTTTTTTAAAGATAAAACTTTGTTTTCTTTCTACTTAATAAAGTGCCTTGAAAAATACAACGGTTTTATTAAAATCTTTATAGAAAATTAAACGAATTACCAATAAAGATATAAGGGGGACTAGCTCACATGGTAGAGCGCTCGCTTAGCACTCGAGAGATACCGGGATCGATGCCCGGGTCCTCCAGTTCATTTAATCTAGCTCTAGGCTTTTGTTCAAAGACTGTGGAGGAACGAAGTTTCCGCTCAGAAAGAAATCTTTGATCTAGCTAACTTTCATCAAACGTCTTAACAAATCAAAAAGTATCTTTAAATCATTGATGTTTTACTTGCTGAATAGCAGCCCAAACAAGAAAGGGAATTATCTTTACTTTAAACCTGCTTAATTCGAATGATAGATATATTGACATGGATTGCTGAGTTTGCAAATCTATATTTAGCTTGGTGCTTTAACATAAATCTAATAATCACCAAGATTTCCCCAACAAAATGAAAGTTTTTCTTCCAGTCGAGAAGATGCTGTGCAAAATTCAAAACTCTTATTTTTATAGTTAAATTCGAATTGAAGATATCTTACTAAAGAGATAACTCAATTAGATATCAGGGGGACTAGCTCACATGGTAGAGCGCTCGCTTTGCATGCAAGAGGTACTGGGATCGATGCCCGGGTCCTCCAATTCATTTGAACTTGATGGTAATATTTTCAACAAATCTCGATATTGACTATAGTTTTTGTCAAAGAGAAGTATATCACTTTTTCAGTTGGATCAGATTTTAAGAAATATTCAAAACACTGATTCAATTTCTGATTTTCTAATGCACTAACTAATCATTCTCTCAGCTCTCGAAGTTGAAACCCAAGAATAAACTAATTATTTCCTCAAAAGAAAACCTATGGGCCTGCTCTAATGCATGGAAAAGCTTGGAACATCATGTCTTTTATTTAGATTATGACATTTTGATATAGAGTTAGTATCACAGCATATAAGGGGGACTATCTTACACGGTAGAGTGTTCACTTTCCATGGAGAACGTACCAGGACCAATGTTCTTTTCCTTAAATTCCTCTGATCCCGAATTCAAGGGTCTCCATTATGTTTGAAAACCGACCATAACTCTTCCTCAAAAAAGATATCGATGACGCCCTTTTAATAACCAATAGCTAAGATAACTTAAGACTTTCTACTGAATTTTTTGTTATTGTACGATATATATCACTAGAATGATCAGCAGGAGTTTTGTTTCACATTTTACTTTACCAACTTTAGATGCAAAAGGAAAGAGATAATTGTCCTGGTACTGAAATTCTTTATATGTATTCAACGGCTTTCATATGATTTCTGAAGATTGCCAAGTCTTTTTTGAAAGATGAATCTTTGTTTTCTTTCTACTGAATAAAGTGCCTTGAAAAATACAACTGTTTTATTAAAATCTTATAAAAACTTAAGCGAATTACCCATAAAGACATAAGGGGGACTAGCTCACATGGTAGAGCGCTCGCTTAGCATGCGAGAGGTACCGGGATCGATGCCCGGGTCCTCCAGTTCATTTAATCTAGCTCTAGGCTTTTTTTCAAAGACTGTGGAGGGACGGAGTTTTCGCTCAGAAAGAAATCTTTGATGTTGCTTACTTTCATCAAACGTCTTAACAAATCATAAAGTCTCTTTAAATCATTGATGTTTTACTTGCTGAATAGCAGCCCAACCAAGAAAGGGAATTATCTTTACTTTAAACCTGCTTAATTCGGATGATAGATATATTGACATTGATTGCTAAGTTTGCAAATCTATATTTAGCTTGGTGCTTTAACATAAATCTAATACTCACCAAGATTTCCCCAACAAAATGAAAGTTTTTCTTCCAGTCGAGAAGATACTGTGCAAAATTCAAAATTCTTATTTTTATACTTAAATTCGAATAGAAATTAGATATCAGGGGGACTAGCTCACATGGTAGAGCGCTCGCTTTGCATGCGAGAAGTACTGGGATCGATGCCCGGGTCCTCCAATTCATTGGAACTTGATGGTAATATTTTCAACAAATCTCAATATTGACTATAGTTTTTGTCGAAGAGAAGTATATCACTACTTCAGTTGGATCAGATTTTAAGAAATATTCAAAACACTGATTCAATTTCTGATTTTCTAATGCACTAACTAATCATTCTCTCAGCTTTGGAAGTCTGAACCCAAGAATAAACTAATTACTTTCTCAAAAGTAAACCTATGAGCCTGCTCTAATCGAGGAAAAGCTTTGAACTTGATGTCTTTTATTTAGATTATGACATTTTGATATAGAGTTAGTATCACAACATATAAGGGGACTATCTTACACGGTAGAGTGTTCACTTTGCATGGATAACATACCAAAACCGATGTTCTTTTCCTTGGAATCCTCTGATCCCGAATTCAAGGGTCTCCATTATGTTTGATAACCGACCATAAATCTCCCTCAAAAAGAAATCAATGACGCTCTTTTAATAACCAATAGCTAAGATAACTTAAGACTTTCTACTGAATTTTTTGTTATTGTACGATATATATCACTAGAATGATCAGCAGGAGTTATGTTTCACATTGTACTTTACCAACTTTAGATGCAAAAGGAAAGAGATAATTGCCCTGGTACTAATATTCTTTATATCTATTTAACGGCTTTCATTTGATTTCTGAAGATTGTCAAGTCTTTTTTCAAAGATGAATCTTTGTTTTCTTTCTACTTAATAAAGTGTCTTGAAAAATACAACTGTTTTATTAAAATCTTTATAAAAAATTAAGCGAATTACCCATAAAGACATAAGGGGGACTAGCTCACATGGTAGAGCGCTCGCTGAGCATGCGAGAGGTACTGGGATCGATGCCCGGGTCCTCCAATTCATTTAATCTAACTCTACGTTTTTGTTCAAAGACTGTGGAGGGACGGAGTTTCCGCTCAGAAGGAAATCTTTGATCTAGCTTACTTTCATCAAACGCGTTAACAAATCAAAAAGTATCTTTAAATCATTGATGTTTTACTTGCTGAATAGCAGCCCAAACAAGAAAGTGAATTATCTTCACTTTAAACCTGCTTAATTCGAATGATAGATATATTGACATGGATTGCCAAGTTTGCAAATTTATATTTAGCTTGGTGCTTTAACATAAATCTAATAATCACCAAGATTTCCCCAACAAAATGAAAGTTTTTCTTCCAGTCCAGAATATACTGTGCAAAATTCAAAACACTTATTTTTATAGTAAAACTCGAATTGAAGATATCTTACTAAAGAAATAGCTAAATTAGATATCAGGGGGACTAGCTCATATGGTAGAGCGCTCGCTTTGCATGCGAGAAGTACTGGGATCGATGCCCGGGTCCCCCAATTCATTGGAACTTGATGGTAATATTTTCAACAAATCTCAATATTGACTATAGTTTTTGTCGAAGAGAAGTATATCACTACTTCAGTTGGATCAGATTTTAAGAAATATTCAAAACACTGATTCAATTTCTGATTTTCTAATGCACTAACTAATCATTCTCTCAGCTTTGGAAGTCTGAACCCAAGAATAAACTAATTACTTTCTCAAAAGTAAACCTATGAGCCTGCTCTAATCGAGGAAAAGCTTTGAACTTGATGTCTTTTATTTAGATTATGACATTTTGATATAGAGTTAGTATCACAACATATAAGGGGACTATCTTACACGGTAGAGTGTTCACTTTGCATGGATAACATACCAAAACCGATGTTCTTTTCCTTGGAAACCTCTGATCCCGAATTCAAGGGTCTTCATTATGTTTGATAACCGACCATAAATCTCCCTCAAAAAGAAATCAATGACGCTCTTTTAATAACCAATAGCTAAGATAACTTAAGACTTTCTACTGAATTTTTTGTTATTGTACGATATATATCACTAGAATGATCAGCAGGAGTTTTGTTTCACATTGTACTTTACCAACTTTAGATGCAAAAGGAAAGAGATAATTGCCCTGGTACTAATATTCTTTATATCTATTTAACGGCTTTCATTTGATTTCTGAAGATTGTCAAGTCTTTTTTCAAAGATGAATCTTTGTTTTCTTTCTACTTAATAAAGTGTCTTGAAAAATACAACTGTTTTATTAAAATCTTTATAAAAAATTAAGCGAATTACCCATAAAGACATAAGGGGGACTAGCTCACATGGTAGAGCGCTCGCTGAGCATGCGAGAGGTACTGGGATCGATGCCCGGGTCCTCCAATTCATTTAATCTAACTCTACGTTTTTGTTCAAAGACTGTGGAGGAACGAAGTTTCCGCTCAGAAGGAAATCTTTGATCTAGCTTACTTTCATCAAACGTCTTAACAAATCAAAAAGTATCTTTAAATCATTGATGTTTTACTTGCTGAATAGCAGCCCAAACAAGAAAGTGAATTATCTTTACATTAAACCTGCTTAATTCGAATGATAGATATATTGACATGGATTGCCAAGTTTGCAAATTTATATTTAGCTTGGTGCTTTAACATAAATCTAATAATCACCAAGATTTCCCCAACAAAATGAAAGTTTTTCTTCCAGTCGAGAATATACTGTGCAAAATTCAAAACTCTTATTTTTATAGTTAAACTCGAATTGAAGATATCTTACTAAAGAAATAGCTAAATTAGATATCAGGGGGACTAGCTCATATGGTAGAGCGCTCGCTTTGCATGCGAGAGGTACTGGGATCGATGCCCGGGTCCTCCAATTCATTTGAACTTGATGGTAATATTTTCAAAAAATTTCAATATTGACTAGAGTTTTTGTCGAAGAGAAGTATATCACTACTTCAGTTGGATCAGATTTTAAGAAATATTCAAAACACTGATTCATTTTATGATTTTCTAATGCACTAACTAATCATTCTATCAGCTCTGGAAGTCTGAACCGAAGAATAAACTAATTATTTTTTCAGAAGCAAACCTATAAGCCTGCTCTAATCGAGGAAAAGCTTGGAACTTGATGTTTTTTATTTAGATTATTAACATTTTGATATAGAGTTAGTGTCACAGCATATAAGGGGGACTATCTTACACGGTAGAGTGTTCACTTTGCATGGATATCGTACCAGAACCGATGTTCTTTTCCTTCAAATCCTCTGATCCCGAAATCAAGGGTCTCCATCATGTTTGACAACCGACCATAACTCTTCCTCAAAAAAGATATCGATGACGCCCTTTTGATAACCAATAGCTAAGATAACCTAAGACTTTCTACTAAATTTCTTGTTATTCTACGATATATATCACTAGAATGATCAGCAGGAGTTTTGTTTCACATTTTACTTTACCAACTTTAGATGCAAAAGGAAAGAGATAATTGTCCTGGTACTGAAATTCTTTATATGTATTCAACGGCTTTCATATGATTTCTGAAGATTGCCAAGTCTTTTTTCAAAGATGAATCTTTGTTTTCTTTCTACTTAATAAAGTGCCTTGAAAAATACAACTGTTTTATTAAAATCTTATAAAAACTTAAGCGAATTACCCATAAAGACATAAGGGGGACTAGCTCACATGGTAGAGCGCTCGCTTAGCATGCGAGAGGTACCGGGATCGATGCCCGGGTCCTCCAGTTCATTTAATCTAGCTGTAGGCTTTTTTTCTAAGACTGTGGAGGGACGGAGTTTTCGCTCAGAAAGAAATCTTTGATCTTGCTTACTTTCATCAAACGTCTTAACAAATCATAAAGTCTCTTTAAATCATTGATGTTTTACTTGCTGAATAGCAGCCCAACCAAGAAAGGGAATTATCTTTACTTTAAACCTGCTTAATTCGGATGATAGATATATTGACATTGATTGCTAAGTTTGCAAATCTATATTTAGCTTGGTGCTTTAACATAAATCTAATACTCATCAAGATTTCCCCAACAAAATGGAAGTTTTTCTTCCAGTCGAGAAGATACTGTGCAAAATTCAAAACTCTTATTTTTATACTTAAATTCGAATAGAAATTAGATATCAGGAGGACTAGCTCACATAGTAGAGCGCTCGCTTTGCATGCGAGAAGTACTGGGATCGATGCCCGGGTCCTCCAATTCATTGGAACTTGATGGTAATATTTTCAACAAATCTCAATATTGACTATAGTTTTTGTCGAAGAGAAGTATATCACTACTTCAGTTGGATCAGATTTTAAGAAATATTCAAAACACTGATTCAATTTCTGATTTTCTAATGCACTAACTAATCATTCTCTCAGCTTTGGAAGTCTGAACCCAAGAATAAACTAATTACTTTCTCAAAAGTAAACCTATGAGCCTGATCTAATCGAGGAAAAGCTTTGAACTTGATGTCTTTTATTTAGATTATGACATTTTGATATAGAGTTAGTATCACAACATATAAGGGGACTATCTTACACGGTAGAGTGTTCACTTTGCATGGATAACATACCAAAACCGATGTTCTTTTCCTTGGAATCCTCTGATCCCGAATTCAAGGTTCTCCATTATGTTTGATAACCGACCATAAATCTCCCTCAAAAAGAAATCGATGACGCTCTTTTAATAACCAATAGCTAAGATAACTTAAGACTTTCTACTGAATTTTTTGTTATTGTACGATATATATCACTAGAATGATCAGCAGGAGTTTTGTTTCACATAGTACTTTACCAACTTTAGATGCAAAAGGAAAGAGATAATTGCCCTGGTACTAATATTCTTTATATCTATTTAACGCCTTTCATTTGATTTCTGAAGATTGTCAAGTCTTTTTTCAAAGATGAATCTTTGTTTTCTTTCTACTTAATAAAGTGTCTTGAAAAATACAACTGTTTTATTAAAATCTTTATAAAAAATTAAGCGAATTACCAATAAAGACATAAGGGGGACTAGCTCACATGGTAGAGCGCTCGCTTATCATGCGAGACGTACCGAGATCGATGCTCGGGTCCTCAAGTTCATTTAATCTAGTTCTAGGCTTTTGTTCAAAGACTGTGGAGGGACGGAGTTTTCGTTCAGAAAGAAATCTTTGATCTTGCTTACTTTCATCAAACGTCTTAACAAATCATAAAGTCTCTTTAAATCATTGATGTTTTACTTGCTGAATAGCAGCCCAACCAAGAAAGGGAATTATCTTTACTTTAAACCTGCTTTATTCGGATGATAGATATATTGACATGGATTGCTAAGTTTGCAAATTTATATTTAGCTTGGTGCTTTAACATAAATCTAATAATCACCAAGATTTCCCCAACAAAATGAAAGTTTTTCTTCCAGTCGAGAAGATACTGTGCAACATTCAAAACTCTTATTTTTATAGTTAAATTCGAATTGAAGATATCTTACTAAAGAAATAGCTAAATTAGATATCAGGGGGACTAGCTCATATGGTAGAGCGCTCGCTTTGCATGCGAGAGGTACTGGGATCGATGCCCGGGTCCTCCAATTCATTTGAACTTGATGGTAATATTTTCGAAAAATTTCAATATTGACTAGAGTTTTTGTCGAAGAGAAGTATATCACTACTTCAGTTGGATCAGATTTTAAGAAATATTCAAAACACTGATTCATTTTATGATTTTCTAATGCACTAACTAATCATTCTATCAGCTCTGGAAGTCTGAACCGAAGAATAAACTAATTATTTTTTCAGAAGCAAACCTATAAGCCCTTTCTAATCGAGGAAAAGCTTGGAACTTGATGTTTTTTATTTAGATTATTAACATTTTGATATAGAGTTAGTGTCACAGCATATAAGGGGGACTATCTTACACGGTAGAGTGTTCACTTTGCATGGATATCGTACCAGAACCGATGTTCTTTTCCTTCAAATCCTCTGATCCCGAAATCAAGGGTCTCCATCATGTTTGACAACTGACCATAACTCTCCCTCAAAAAAGATATCGATGACGCCCTTTTGATAACCAATAGCTAAGATAACCTAAGACTTTCTACTGAATTTTTTGTTATTCTACGATATATATCACTAGAATGATCAGCAGGAGTTTTGTTTCACATTTTACTTTACCAACTTTCGATGCAAAAGGAAAGAGATAATTGCCCTGGTACTCAAATTCTTTATATCTATTGAACGGCTTTCATAAGATTTGTGAAGATTGCAAAGTCTTTTTTCAAAGATGAATCATTGTTTTCTTTCTACTTAATAAAGTGCCTTGAAAAAACAACTCTTTTATTAAAATCTTTATAGAAACTTAAACAAATAAAACGTAAAGACATAAGGGGGACTAGCTCACATGGTAGGGCGCTCGCTTATCATGCGAGACGTACCGAGATCGATGCTCGGGTCCTCAAGTTCATTTAATCTAGCTCTAGGCTTTTGTTCAAAGACTGTGGAGGGACGGAGTTTTCGCTCAGAAAGAAATCTTTGATCTTACTTACTTTCATCAAACGTCTTAACAACTCATAAAGTCTCTTTAAATCATTGATGTTTTATTTGCTGAATTGCAGCTCAACCAAGCAAGGGAATTATCTTTACTTTAAACCTGCTTAATTCGGATGATAGATATATTGACATGGATTGCTAAACTTGCAAATCTATATTTAGCTTGGTGCTTTAACATAAATCTAATAATCACCAAGATTTCCCCAACAAAATGAAAGTTTTCTTCCAGTCGAAAAGATACTGTGCAAAATTCAAAACTCTTATTTTTATAGTTAAATTCGAATTGAAGATGTCTTACTAAAGAGATAGCTAGATTAGATATCGGGGGGACTAGCTCACATGGTAGAGCGCTCGCTTCGCATGCGAGAGGTACTGGGATCGATGCCCGGGTCCTCCAATTCATTTGAATTTGATGGTAATTTTTTCAACAAATCTCAATATTCACTATAGTTTTTGTCGAAGAGAAGTATATCACTACTTCAGTTGGATCAGATTTTAAGAAATATTCAAAACACTGATTCAGTTTCTGATTTTCTAATGCACTAACTAATCATTCTCTCAGCTCTGGAAGTCTGAACCCAAGAATAAACTAATTATTTTCTCAAAAGTAAGCTTATAAGCCTGCTGTAATCGAGGAAAAGCTTGGAAATTGATGTTTTTTATTTAGATTTTTGACATTTTGATATAGAGTTAGTGTCACAGCATATAAGGGGGACTATCTTACACAGTAGAGTGTTCACTTTGCATGGATATCGTACCAGAACCGATGTTCTTTTCCTTCAAATCCTCTGATCCCGAATTCAAGAGTCTCCATCATGTTTGATGACCGACCATAACTGTCCCTCAAAAAAGATATAGATGACGCCCTTTTCATAACCTAAAGCTAAGATAACTTAACACTTTCTACTGAATTTTTTGTTATTCTACGATATAAATCACTAGAATGATCAGCTGGAGTTTTGTTTCACATTATACTTTACCAACTTCAGATGCAAAAGGAAAGAGATCATTGCCCTGGTACTGAAATTCTTTATATCTATTCAACGGCTTTCATATGATTTCTGAAGATTGCCAAGTCTTTTTTCAAAGATGAATCTTTGTTTTCTTTCTAGTTAATAAAGTGCCTTGAAAAATACAACTGTTTTATTAAAATCTTTATAAAAAATTAAGCGAATTACCAATAAAGACAGAAGGGGGACTAGCTCACATGGTACAGCGCTCGCTTAGCATGCGAGAGGTACCGGGATCGATGCCCGGGTCCTCCAGTTCATTTAATCTAGCTCTAGGCTTTTGTTCAAACACTGTGGAGGAACGAAGTTTCCGCTCAGAATGAAATCTTTGATCTAGCTTACTTTCATCAAACGTCTTAACAAATTAAAAAGTATCTTTAAATCATTGATGTTTTACTTGCTGAATAGCAGCCCAAACAAGAAAGTGAATTATCTTTACTTTAAACCTGCTTAATTCGAATGATAGATATATTGACATGGATTGCTAAGTTTGCAAATTTATATTTAGCTTGGTGCTTTAACATAAATCTAATAATCACCAAGATTTCCCCAACAAAATGAAAGTTTTTCTTCCAGTCGAGAAGATGCTGTGCAAAATTCAAAACTCTTATTTTTATAGTTAAATTCGAATTGAAGATATCTTACTAAAGAGATAGCTCAATTAGATATCAGGGGGACTAGCTCACATGGTAGAGCGCTCGCTTCGCATGCGAGAGGTACTGGGATCGATGCCCGGGTCCTCCAATTCATTTGAATTTGATGGTAATTTTTTCAACAAATCTCAATATTCACTATAGTTTTTGTCGAAGAGAAGTATATCACTACTTCAGTTGGATCAGATTTTAAGAAATATTCAAAACACTGATTCAGTTTCTGATTTTCTAATGCACTAACTAATCATTCTCTCAGCTCTGGAAGTCTGAACCCAAGAATAAACTAATTATTTTCTCAAAAGTAAGCTTATAAGCCTGCTGTAATCGAGGAAAAGCTTGGAAATTGATGTTTTTTATTTAGATTTTTGACATTTTGATATAGAGTTAGTGTCACAGCATATAAGGGGGACTATCTTACACAGTAGAGTGTTAACTTTGCATGGATATCGTACCAGAACCGATGTTCTTTTCCTTCAAATCCTCTGATCCCGAATTCAAAGGGTCTCAATCATGTTTGATGACCGACCATAACTGTCCCTCAAAAAAGATATAGATGACGCCCTTTTCATAACCTAAAGCTAAGATAACTTAACACTTTCTACTGAATTTTTTGTTATTCTACGATATAAATCACTAGAATGATCAGCTGGAGTTTTGTTTCACATTATACTTTACCAACTTCAGATGCAAAGGGAAAGAGATCATTGCCCTGGTACTGAAATTCTTTATATCTATTCAACGGCTTTCATATGATTTCTGAAGATTGCCAAGTCTTTTTTCAAAGATGAATCTTTGTTTTCTTTCTAGTTAATAAAGTGCCTTGAAAAATACAACTGTTTTATTAAAATCTTTATAAAAAATTAAGCGAATTACCCATAAAGACATAAGAGGGACTAGCTCACATGGTACAGCGCTCGCTTAGCATGCGAGAGGTACCGGGATCGATGCCCGGGTCCTCCAGTTCATTTAATCTAGCTCTAGGCTTTTGTTCAAAGACTGTGGAGGAACGAAGTTTCCGCTCAGAATGAAATCTTTGATCTAGCTTACTTTCATCAAACGTCTTAACAAATCAAAAAGTATCTTTAAATCATTGATGTTTTACTTGCTGAATAGCAGCCCAAACAAGAAAGTGAATTATCTTTACTTTAAACCTGCTTAATTCGAATGATAGATATATTGACATGGATTGCTAAGTTTGCAAATTTATATTTAGCTTGGTGCTTTAACATAAATCTAATAATCACCAAGATTTCCCCAACAAAATGAAAGTTTTTCTTCCAGTCGAGAAGATGCTGTGCAAAATTCAAAACTCTTATTTTTATAGTTAAATTCGAATTGAAGATATCTTACTAAAGAGATAGCTCAATTAGATATCAGGGGGACTAGCTCACTTGGTAGAGCGCTCGCTTTGCATGCGAGAGGTACTGGGATCGATGCCCGGGTCCTCCAATTCATTGAACTTGATGGTAATATTTTCAACAAATCTCAATGTTGAATATAGTTTTTGTCGAAGAAAAGTATATCATTACTTCAGTTGGATCAGATTTTAAGAAATATTCAAAACACTGATTCAATTTCTGATTTTCTAATGCACTAACTAATCAATCTATCAGCTCTGGAAGTCTGAACCCAAGAATAAACTAATTATTTTCTCAAAAGTAAACCTATGAGCCTGCTCTAATCGAGGAAAAGCTTGGAACTTGATATCTTTTATTTAGATTATGACATTTTGATATAGAGTTAGTATCACAGCATATAAGGGGGACTATCTTACACGGTAGATTGTTCACTTTGCATGGATAACGTACCAGAACCAATGTTCTTTCCTTCAAATCCTCTGATCCCGTATTCAAGGGTCTCCATTATGTTTGATAATCGACCATAACTCTACCTCAAAAAAGATATCAATGACGCCCTTTTAATAACCAATAGCTAAGATAACTTAAGACTTTCTACTGAATTTTTTGTTTTTCTACGATATATATCACTAGAATGATAAGCAGGAGTTTTGTTTCACATTTTACTTTAACAACTTTAGATGCAAAAGGAAAGAGATAATTGCCATGGTACTGATATTCTTTTTATCTATTCAACAGCTTTCATATGATTTCTGAAGATTGCCAAGTCTTTTTTCAAAGATGAATCTTTGTTTTCTTTCTACTTAATAAAGTGCCTTGAAAAATACAACTATTTTATTAAAATCTTTATAAAAAATTAAGCGAATTACCCATAAAGATATAAGGGGGACTAGCTCACATTGTAGAGCGCTCGCTTAGCATGCGAGAGGTACCGGGATCGATGCCCGGGTCCTCCAGTTCATTTAATCTAGCTCTAGGCTTTTGTTCAAAGACTGTGGAGGGACGGATATTTCGCTCAGAAAGAAATCTTTGATCTTGCTTACTTTCATCAAACGTCTTAACAAATCAAAAAGTCTCTTTAAATCATTAATGTTTTACTTGCTGAATAGCAGCCCAACCAAGAAAGGGAATTATCTTTACTTTAAACCTGCTTAATTCGGATGATAGATATATTGACATGGATTGCTAAGTTTGCAAATCTATATATAGCTTGGTGCTTTAACATAAATCTAATAATCACCAAGATTTCCCCAACAAAATGAAAGTTTTTCTTCCAGTCGAGAAGATACTGTGCAAAATTCAAAACTCTTATTTTTATACGTAAATTCGAATTGAAATTAGATATCAGGGGGACTAGCTCACATGGTAGAGCGCTCGCTTTGCATGCAAGAGGTACTGGGATCGATGCCCGGGTCCTCCAATTCATTTGAACTTGATGGTAATATTTTCAACATATCTCAATATTGACTATAATTTTTGTCGAAGAGAAGTATATCACTACTTCAGTTGGATCAGATTTTAAGAAATATTCAAAACACTGATTCAATTTCTGATTTACTAATGCACTAACTAATCATTCTCTCAGCTTTGGAAGTCTGAACCCAAGAATATACTAATTATTTTCTCAAAAGTAAACCTATAAGCCTGCTCAAATCGAGAAAAAGCTTGGAACTTGATGTCTCTTATTTAGATTATTTGCATTTTGATATAGAGTTAGTATCACAGCATATAAGGGGGACTATCTTACACGGTAGAGTGTTCACTTTGCATCGATATCGTACCAGAACCGATGTTCTTTTCTCCAAAATCGTCTGATCCCGAATTCAAGGGTCTCCATTATGTTTGACAACCGACCATAACTCTCTCTCAAAAAAGATATCGATGACGCCCTTTTAATAACCGATAGCTAAGATAACTTAAGACTTTCTACTGGTTTTTTTGTTATTCTACGATATATATCACTAGAATGATCAGCAGGAGTTTTGTTTCACATTGTACTTTACCAACTTAAGATGCAAAAGGAAAGAGATAATTGCCCTGGTACTCAAATTCTTTATATCTATTCAACGGCTTTCATATAATTTCTAAAGATTGCCAAGTCGTTTTTCAAAGATGAATCATTGTTTTCTTTCTACTTAATAAAGTGCCTTGAAAAAACAACTCTTTTATTAAAATCTTTATAGAAAATTAAGCGAATTACCCATAAAAACATAAGGGGGACTAGCTCACATGGTAGAGCGTTCGCTTAGCATGCGAGAGGTACCGGGATCGATGCCCGGGTCCTCCAGTTCATTTAACCTAGCTCTAGGCTTTTGTTCAAAGACTGTGGAGGGACGGATATTTCGCTCAGAAAGAAATCTTTGATCTTGCTTACTTTCATCAAACGTCTTAACAAATCATAAAGTCTCTTTAAATTATTGATGTTTTACTTCCTGAATAGCAGCCCAACCAAGAAAGGGAATTATCTTTACTTTAAACCTGCTTAATTCGAATGATAGATTTATTGACATGGATTGCTAAGTTTGCAAATCTATATATAGCTTGGTGCTTTAACATAAATCTAATAATCACCAAGATTTCCCCAACAAAATGAAAGTTTTTCTTCCAGTCGAGAAGATACTGTGCAAAATTCAAAACTCTTATTTTTATACGTAAATTCGAATTGAAATTAGATATCAGGGGGACTAGCTCACATGGTAGAGCGCTCGCTTTGCATGGGAAAGGTACTGGGATCGAAGCCCGGGTCCTCCAATTCATTTGAAATTGATGGTAATATTTTCAACATATCTCAATATTGACTATAGTTTTTGTCGAAGAGAAGTATATCACTACTTCAGTTGGATCAGATTTTAAGAAATATTCAAAACACTGATTCATTTTATGATTTTCTAATGCACTAACTAATCATTCTATCAGCTCTGGAAGTCTGAACCCAAGAATAAACTAATTATTTTTTCAAAAGTAAACCTATAAGCCTGCTCTAATCGAGGAAAAGCTTGGAACTTGATGTTTTTTATTTAGATTATTAACATTTTGATGTAGAGTTAGTGTCACAGCATATAAGGGGGACTATCTTACACGGTAGAGTGTTCACTTTGCATGGATATCGTACCAGAACCGATGTTCTTTTCCTTCAAATCCTCTGATCCCGAATTCAAGGGTCTCCATCATGTTTGACAAACGACCATAACTCTCCCTCAAAAAAGATATCGATGACGCCCTTTTGATAACCAATAGCTAAGATAACCTAAGACTTTCTACTGAATTTTTTGTTATTCTACGATATATCACTAGAATGATCAGCAGGAGTTTTGTTTCACATTTTACTTTACCAACTTTCGATGCAATAGGAAAGAGAAAATTGCCTTTGTACTCAAATTCTTTATAACTATTCAACGGCTTTCATTTGATTTTATAAGATTGCAAAGTCTTTTTTCAAAGATGAATCATTGTTTTCTTTCTACTTGATAAAGTGCCTTGAAAAAACAACTCTTTTATTAAAATCTTTATAGAAAGTTAAACAAATAAAACGTAAAGACATAAGGGGGTCTAGCTCACATGGTAGGGCGCTCGCTAATCATGCGAGACGTACCGAGATCGATGCCCGGGTCCTCAAGTTCATTTAATCTAGCTCTAGGCTTTTGTTCAAAGACTGTGGAGGGACGGAGTTTTCGCTCAGAAAGAAATCTTTGATCTTACTTACTTTCATCAAACGTCTTAACAACTCATAAAGTCTCTTTAAATCATTGATGTTTTACTTGCTGAATTGCAGCTCAACCAAGAAAGGGAATTATCTTTACTTTAAACCTGCTTAACTCGGATGATAGATATATTGACATGGATTGCTAACCTTGCAAAACTATATTTAGCTTGGTGCTTTAACATAAATCTAATAATCACCAAGATTTCCCCAACAAAATGAAAGTTTTTCTTCCAGTCGAGAAGATACTGTGCAAAATTCAAAACTCTTATTTTTATAGTTAAATTCGAATTGAAGATGTCTTACTAAAGAGATAGCCAGGTAAGATATCCGGGGGACTAGCTCACATGGTAGAGCGCTCGCTTCGCATGCGAGAGGTACTGGGATCGATGCCCGGGTCCTCCAATTCATTTGAATTTGATGGTAATATTTTCAACAAATCTCAATATTGACTATAGTTTTTGTCGAAGAGAAGTATATCACTACTTCAGTTGGATCAGATTTTAAGAAATATTCCAAACACTGATTCAATTTCTGATTTTCTAATGCACTAACTAATCATTCTCTCAGCTCTGGAAGTCTGAACCCAAGAATAAACTAATTACTTTCTCATAAGTAAACCTATGAGCCTTCTCTAATCGAGGAAAAGCTTTGAACTTTATGTCTTTTATTTAGATTATGACATTTTGATATAGAGTTAGTATCACAAAATATAAGGGGACTATCTTACACGGTAGAGTGTTCACTTTGCATGGATAACATACCAAAACCGATGTTCTTTTCTCCAAAATCGTCTGATCCCGAATTCAAGGGTCTCCATTATGTTTGATAACCGACCATAAATCTCCCTCTAAAAAGAAATCGATGACGCCCTTTTAATAACCAATAGCTAAGATAACTTAAGACTTTCTACTGAATTTTTTGTTATTGTACGATATATATCACTAGAATGATCAGCAGGAGTTTTGTTTCACATTGTACTTTACCAACTTTAGATGCAAAAGGAAAGAGATAATTGCCCTGGTACTGATATTCTTTATATCTATTCAACGGCTTTCATATGATTTCTGAAGATTGTCAAGTCTTTTTTCAAAGATGAATCTTTGTTTTCTTTCTACTTAATAAAGTGCCTTGAAAAATACAACTGTTTTATTAAAATCTTTATAAAACATTAAGCGAATTACCCATAAAGACATAAGGGGGACTAGCTTACATGGTAGAGCGCTCGCTTAGCATGCGAGACGTACCGAGATGGATGCACGGGTCCTCCAGTTCATTTAATCTAGCTCTAGGCTTTTGTTCAGAGACTGTGGAGGGACGGATATTTCGCTTAGAAAGAAATCTTTGATCTTGCTTACTTTCATCAAACGTCTTAACAAATCATAAAGTCTCTTTAAATCATTAATGTTTTACTTGCTGAATAGCAGCCCAACCAAAAAAGGGAATTATCTTTATTTTAAACCTGCTTAATTCGGATGATAGATTTATTGACATGGATTGCTAAGTTTGCAAATCTATATTTAGCTTGGTGCTTTAACATAAATCTAATAATCACCAAGATTTCCCCAACAAAATGAAAGTTTTTCTTCCAGTCGAGAAGATACTGTGCAAAATTCAAAACTCTTATTTTTATAGTTAAATTCGAATTGAAGATGTCTTACTAAAGAGATAGCCAGATAAGATATCCGGGGGACTAGCTCACATGGTAGAGCGCTCGCTTCGCATGCGAGAGGTACTGGGATCGATGCCCGGGTCCTCCAATTCATTTGAATTTGATGGTAATATTTTCAACAAATCTCAATATTGACTATAGTTTTTGTCGAAGAGAAGTATATCACTACTTCAGTTGGATCAGATTTTAAGAAATATTCCAAACACTGATTCAATTTCTGATTTTCTAATGCACTAACTAATCATTCTCTCAGCTCTGGAAGTCTGAACCCAAGAATAAACTAATTATTTTCTCAAAAGTAAGCCTATAAGCCTGCTGTAATCGAGGAAAAGCTTGGAAATTGATGTTTTTTATATAGATTATTAACATTTTGATGTAGAGTTAGTGTCACAGCATATAAGGGGGACTATCTTACACGGTAGAGTGTTCACTTTGCATGGATATCGTACCAGAACCGATGTTCTTTTCCTTCAAATCCTCTGATCCCGAATTCAAGGGTCTCCATCATGTTTGACAAACGACCATAACTCTCCCTCAAAAAAGATATCGATGACGCCCTTTTGATAACCAATAGCTAAGATAACCTAAGACTTTCTACTGAATTTTTTGTTATTCTACGATATATCACTAGAATGATCAGCAGGAGTTTTGTTTCACATTTTACTTTACCAACTTTCGATGCAATAGGAAAGAGAAAATTGCCTTTGTACTCAAATTCTTTATAACTATTCAACGGCTTTCATTTGATTTTATAAGATTGCAAAGTCTTTTTTCAAAGATGAATCATTGTTTTCTTTCTACTTAATAAAGTGCCTTGAAAAAACAACTCTTTTATTAAAATCTTTATAGAAAGTTAAACAAATAAAACGTAAAGACATAAGGGGGACTAGCTCACATGGTAGGGCGCTCGCTAATCATGCGAGACGTACCGAGATCGATGCCCGGGTCCTCAAGTTCATTTAATCTAGCTCTAGGCTTTTGTTCAAAGACTGTGGAGGGACGGAGTTTTCGCTCAGAAAGAAATCTTTGATCTTACTTACTTTCATCAAACGTCTTAACAACTCATAAAGTCTCTTTAAATCATTGATGTTTTACTTGCTGAATTGCAGCTCAACCAAGAAAGGGAATTATCTTTACTTTAAACCTGCTTAATTCGGATTATAGATATATTGACATGGATTGCTAACCTTGCAAATCTATATTTAGCTTGGTGCTTTAACATAAATCTAATAATCACCAAGATTTCCCCAACAAAATGAAAGTTTTTCTTCCAGTCGAGAAGATACTGTGCAAAATTCAAAACTCTTATTTTTATAGTTAAATTCGAATTGAAGATGTCTTACTAAAGAGATAGCCAGATAAGATATCCGGGGGACTAGCTCACATGGTAGAGCGCTCGCTTCGCATGCGAGAGGTACTGGGATCGATGCCCGGGTCCTCCAATTCATTTGAATTTGATGGTAATATTTTCAACAAATCTCAATATTGACTATAGTTTTTGTCGAAGAGAAGTATATCACTACTTCAGTTGGATCAGATTTTAAGAAATATTCCAAACACTGATTCAATTTCTGATTTTCTAATGCACTAACTAATCATTCTCTCAGCTCTGGAAGTCTGAACCCAAGAATAAACTAATTACTTTCTCAAAAGTAAACCTATGAGCCTGCTCTAATCGAGGAAAAGCTTTGAACTTTATGTCTTTTATTTAGATTATGACATTTTGATATAGAGTTAGTATCACAAAATATAAGGGGACTATCTTACACGGTAGAGTGTTCACTTTGCATGGATAACATACCAAAACCGATGTTCTTTTCTCCAAAATCGTCTGATCCCGAATTCAAGGGTCTCCATTATGTTTGATAACCGACCATAAATCTCCCTCAAAAAAGAAATCGATGACGCCCTTTTAATAACCAATAGCTAAGATAACTTAAGACTTTCTACTGAATTTTTTGTTATTGTACGATATATATCACTAGAATGATCAGCAGGAGTTTTGTTTCACATTGTACTTTACCAACTTTAGATGCAAAAGGAAAGAGATAATTGCCCTGGTACTGATATTCTTTATATCTATTCAACGGCTTTCATATGATTTCTGAAGATTGTCAAGTCTTTTTTCAAAGATGAATCTTTGTTTTCTTTCTACTTAATAAAGTGCCTTGAAAAATACAACTGTTTTATTAAAATCTTTATAAAAAATTAAGCGAATTACCCATAAAGACATAAGGGGGACTAGCTCACATGGTAGAGCGCTCGCTTAGCATGCGAGACGTACCGAGATGGATGCACGGGTCCTCCAGTTCATTTAATCTAGCTCTAGGCTTTTGTTCAGAGACTGTGGAGGGACGGATATTTCGCTTAGAAAGAAATCTTTGATCTTGCTTACTTTCATCAAACGTCTTAACAAATCATAAAGTCTCTTTAAATCATTAATGTTTTACTTGCTGAATAGCAGCCCAACCAAGAAAGGGAATTATCTTTACTTTAAACCTGCTTAATTCGGATGATAGATTTATTGACATGGATTGCTAAGTTTGCAAATCTATATTTAGCTTGGTGCTTTAACATAAATCTAATAATCACCAAGATTTCCCCAACAAAATGAAAGTTTTTCTTCCAGTCGAGAAGATACTGTGCAAAATTCAAAACTCTTATTTTTATACTTAAATTCGAATGGAAATTAGATATCAGGGGGACTAGCTCACATGGTAGAGCGCTCGCTTTGCATGCGAGAAGTACTGGAATCGATGCCCGGGTCCTCCAATTCATTTGAACTTGATGGTAATATTTTCAACAAATCTCAATATTGACTATAGTTTTTGTCGAAGAGAAGTATATCACTACTTCAGTTGGATCAGATTTTCAGAAATATTCAAAACACTGATTCAATTTCTGATTTTCTAATGCACTAACTAATCATTCTCTCAGCTCTGGAAGTCTGAACCCAAGAATAAACTAATTATTTTCTCAAAAGTAAACCTATAAGCCTGCTCAAATCGAGAAAAATTTTCTACGATATATATCACTAGAATGATCAGCAGGAGTTTTGTTACACATTGTACTTTACCAACTTTAGATGCAAAAGGAAAGAGATTATTGCCCTGGTACTCAAATTCTTTATATCTATTCAACGGCTTTCATATGATATCTGAAGATTGCCAAGTCTTTTTTCAAAGATAAAACTTTGTTTTCTTTCTACTTAATAATGTGCCTTGAAAAATACAACGGTTTTATTAAAATCTTTATAGAAAATTAAACGAATTACCTATAAAGACATAAGGGGGACTAGTTCACATGGTAGAGCGCTCGCTTAGCATGCGAAAGGTTCCTGGCATCGATGCCCAGGTCCTCCAGTTCATTTAATCTAGCTCCAGGCTTTTGTTCAAAGACTGTGGAGGGACGGATATTTCGCTCAGAAAGAAATCTTTGATCTTGCTTACTTTCATCAAACGTCTTAACAAATCATAAAGTCTCTTTATATCATTAATGTTTTACTTGCTGAATAGCAGCCCAACCAAGAAAGGGAATTATCTTTACTTTTAACCTGCTTAATTCGGATGATAAATTTATTGACATGGATTGCTAAGTTTGCAAATCTATATATAGCTTGGTGCTTTAACATAAATCTAATAATCACCAAAATTTCCCCAACAAAATGAAAGTTTTTCTTCCAGTCGAGAAGATACTGTGCAAAATTCAAAACTCTTATTTTTATACTTAAATTCGAATGGAAATTAGATATCAGGGGGACTAGCTCACATGGTAGAGCGCTCGCTTTGCATGCGAGAAGTACTGGAATCGTTGCCCGGGTCCTCCAATTCATTTGAACTTGATGGTAATATTTTCAACAAATCTTAATATTGACTATAGTTTTTGTCGAAGAGAAGTATATCACTACTTCAGTTGGATCAGATTTTAAGAAATATTCAAAACACTGATTCAATTTCTGATTTTCTAATGCACTAACTAATCATTCTCTCAGCTCTGGAAGTCTGAACCCAAGAATAAACTAATTATTTCATCAAAAGTAAACCCATAAGCCTGCTCTAATCGAGGAAAAGCTTGGAACTTGATGTTTTTTATTTAGATTATTGACATTTTGATATAGAGTTAGTGTCACAGCATATAAGGGGGACTATCTTACACGGTAGAGTGTTCACTTTGCATGGATATCGTACCAGAACCGATGTTCTTTTCCTTCAAATCCTCTGATCCCGAATTCAAGGGTCTTTGATTACCGACCATAACTCTCCCTCAAAAAAGATATAGATGACGCCCTTTTAATAACCTATAGCTAAGATAACTTAAGACTTTCTACTGAATTTTTTGTTATTCTACGATATATATCACTAGAATGATCAGCTGGAGTTTTGTTTCACATTGTACTTTACCAACTTCAGATGCAAAAGGAAAGAGATCATTGCCCTGGTACTCAAATTCTTTATATCTATTCAACGGCTTTCATATGATTTCTGAAGATTGTCAAGTCTTTTTTCAAAGATGAATCTTTGTTTTCTTTCTAGTTAATAAAGTGCCTTGAAAAATACAACTGTTTTATTAAAATCTTTATAGAAAATTAAACGAATTACCAATAAACACATAAGGGGGACTAGCTCACATGGTAGAGCGCTCGCTTAGCATGAGAGAGGTACCGGGATCGATGCCCGGGTCCTCCAGTTCATTTAATCTAGCTCTTGGCTTTTGTTCAAAGACTGTGGAGGGACGAAGTTTCCGCTCAGAAAGAAATCTTTGATATAGCTTACTTTCATCAAACGTCTTAACAAATCAAAAAGTATCTTTAAATCATTGATGTTTTACTTGCTGAATAGCAGCCCAAACAAGAAAGGGAATTATCTTTACTTTAAACCTGCTTAATTCGAATGATAGATATATTGACATGGATTGCTGAGTTTGCAAATCTATATTTAGCTTGGTGCTTTAACATAAATCTAATAATCACCAAGATTTCCCCAACAAAATGAAAGTTTTTCTTCCAGTCGAGAATATACTGTGCAAATTTCAAAGCTCTTATTTTTATAGTTAAATTAGAATGGAAGATATGTTACTAAAGAGATAGCTCTATTAGATATCAGGGGGAATAGCTCACATGATAGAGCGCTCGCTTCGCTTGCGAAAGGTACTGGGATCGATGCACGGGTCCTCCAATTCATTTGAACTTGATGGTAATATTTTCAACAAATCTCAATATTGACTATAGTTTTTGTCGAAGAGAAGTATATCACTACTTCAGTTGGATCAGATTTTCAGAAATATTCAAAACACTGATTCAATTTCTGATTTTCTAATGCACTAACTAATTCTTCTCTCAGCTCTGGAAGTCTGAACCCAAGAATAAACTAATTATTTTCTCAAAAGTAAACCTATAAGCCTGCTCAAATCGAGAAAAAGCTTGGAACTTCATGTCTCTTATTTAGATTATGACATTTTGATATAGAGTTAGTATCACAGCAAATAAGGGGGACTATCTTACACGGTAGAGTGTTCACTTTGCATGGATAACGTACCAGAACCAATGTTCTTTCCTTCAAATCCTCTGATCCCGAATTCAAGGGTCTCCATTATGTTTGATAACCAACCATAACTCTCCCTCAAAAAAAGATATCGATGATGCCCTTCTAATAATCAATAGCTAAGATAACTTAAGATTTGCTACTGAATTTTTTGTTATTCTACGATATATATCACTAGAATGATCAGCAGGAGTTTTGTTACACATTGTACTTTACCAACTTTAGATGCAAAAGGAAAGAGATTATTGCCCTGGTACTCAAATTCTTTATATCTATTCAACGGCTTTCATATGATTTCTGAAGATTGCCAAGTCTTTTTTCAAAGATAAAACTTTGTTTTCTTTCTACTTAATAATGTGCCTTGAAAAATACAACGGTTTTATTAAAATCTTTATAGAAAATTAAACGAACTACCTATAAAGACATAAGGGGGACTAGTTCACATGGTAGAGCGCTCGCTTAGCATGCGAAAGGTTCCTGGCATCGATGCCCAGGTCCTCCAGTTCATTTAATCTAGCTCCAGGCTTTTGTTCAAAGACTGTGGAGGGACGGATATTTCGCTCAGAAAGAAATCTTTGATCTTGCTTACTTTCATCAAACGTCTTAACAAATCATAAAGTCTCTTTAAATCATTAATGTTTTACTTGCTGAATAGAAGCCCAACCAAGAAAGGGAATTATCTTTACTTTAAACCTGCTTAATTCGGATGATAAATTTATTGACATGGATTGCTAAGTTTGCAAATCTATATATAGCTTGGTGCTTTAACATAAATCTAATAATCACCAAAATTTCCCCAACAAAATGAAAGTTTTTCTTCCAGTCGAGAAGATACTGTGCAAAATTCAAAACTCTTATTTTTATACTTAAATTCGAATAGAAATTAGATGTCGTGGGGACTAGCTCACATGGTAGAGCGCTCGCTCTGCATGCGAGAAGTACTGGAATTGATGCCCGGGTCCTCCAATTCAATTGAACTTGATGGTAATATTTTCAACAAATCTTAATACTGACTATAGTTTTTGTCGAAGAGAAGTATATCACTACTTCAGTTGGATCAGATTTTAAGAAATATTCAAAACACTGATTCAATTTCTGATTTTCTAATGCACTAACTAATCATTCTCTCAGCTCTGGAAGTCTGAACCCAAGAATAAACTAATTATTTCATCAAAAGTAAACCTATAAGCCTGCTCTAATCGAGGAAAAGCTTGGAACTTGATGTTTTTTATTTAGATTATTGACATTTTAATATAGAGTTAGTGTCACAGCATATAAGGGGGACTATCTTACACGGTAGAGTGTTCACTTTGCATGGATATCGTACCAGAACCAATGTTCTTTTCCTTCAAATCCTCTGATCCCGAATTCAAGGGTCTTTGATTACCGACCATAACTCTCCCTCAAAAAAGATATAGATGACGCCCTTTTAATAACCTATAGCTAAGATAACTTAAGACTTTCTACTGAATTTTTTGTTATTCTACGATATATATCACTAGAATGATCAGCTGGAGTTTTGTTTCACATTGTACTTTACCAACTTCAGATGCAAAAGGAAAGAGATCATTGCCCTGGTACTCAAATTCTTTATATCTATTCAACGGCTTTCATATGATTTCTGAAGATTGTCAAGTCTTTTTTCAAAGATGAATCTTTGTTTTCTTTCTAGTTAATAAAGTGCCTTGAAAAATACAACTGTTTTATTAAAATCTTTATAGAAAATTAAACGAATTACCAATAAAGACATAAGGGGGACTAGCTCACATGGTAGAGCGCTCGCTTAGCATGCGAGAGGTACCGGGATCGATGCCGGGGTCCTCCAGTTCATTTAATCTAGCTCTATGCTTTTGTTCAAAGATTGTGGAGGAACGAAGTTTCCGCTCAGAAAGAAATCTTTGATCTAGCTTACTTTCATCAAACGTCTTAAAACATCAAAAAGTATCTTTCAATCATTGATGTTTTACTTGCTGAATAGCAGCCCAAACAAGAAAGGGAATTATCTTTACTTTAAACCTGCTTAATTCGAATGATAGATATATTGACATGGATTGCTGAGTTTGCAAATCTATATTTAGCTTGGTGCTTTAACATAAATCTAATAATCATCAAGATTTCCCCAACAAAATGAAAGTTTTTCTTCCAGTCGAGAATATACTGTGCAAATTTCAAAGCTCTTATTTTTATAGTTAAATTAGAATGGAAGATATGTTACTAAAGAGATAGCTCTATTAGATATCAGGGGAATAGCTCACATGGTAGAGCGCTCGCTTCGCTTGCAAGAGGTACTGGGATCGATGCCCGGGTCCTCCAATTCATTTGAACTTGATGGTAATATTTTCAACAAATCTCAATATTGACTATAGTTTTTGTCGAAGAGAAGTATATCACTACTTCAGTTGGATCAGATTTTCAGAAATATTCAAAACACTGATTCAATTTCTGATTTTCTAATGCACTAACTAATCATTCTCTCAGCTCTGGAAGTCTGAACCCAAGAATAAACCAATTATTTTCTCAAAAGTAAACCTATAAGCCTGCTCAAATCGAGAAAAAGCTTGGAACTTGATGTCTCTTATTTAGATTATGACATTTTGATATAGAGTTAGTATCACAGCAAATAAGGGGGACTATCTTACACGGTAGAGTGTTCACTTTGCATGGATAACGTACCAGAACCAATGTTCTTTCCTTCAAATCCTCTGATCCCGAATTCAAGGGTCTCCATTATGTTTGATAACCAACCATAACTCTCCCTCAAAAAAAGATATCGATGATGCCCTTCTAATAATCAATAGCTAAGATAACTTAAGATTTGCTACTGAATTTTTTGTTATTCTACGATATATATCACTAGAATGATCAGCAGGAGTTTTGTTTCACATTGTACTTTACCAACTTTAGATGCAAAAGGAAAGAGATAATTGTCCTGGTACTGAAATTCTTTATATGTATTCAACGGCTTTCATATGATTTCTGAAGATTGCCAAGTCTTTTTTCAAAGATGAATCTTTGTTTTCTTTCTACTTAATAAAGTGCCTTGAAAAATACAACTGTTTTATTAAAATCTTATAAAAACTTAAGCGAATTACCCATAAAGACATAAGGGGGACTAGCTCACATGGTAGAGCGCTCGCTTAGCATGCGAGAGGTACCGGGATCGATGCCCGGGTCCTCCAGTTCATTTAATCTAGCTGTAGGCTTTTTTTCTAAGACTGTGGAGGGACGGAGTTTTCGCTCAGAAAGAAATCTTTGATC
This sequence comes from Pelagia noctiluca, assembly GCA_963924455.1. Classification (NCBI taxonomy): domain Eukaryota; kingdom Metazoa; phylum Cnidaria; class Scyphozoa; order Semaeostomeae; family Pelagiidae; genus Pelagia; species Pelagia noctiluca. The sequence goes on from OZ004318.1 coordinate 6,660,976, forward strand.
TTGCTTACTTTCATCAAACGTCTTAACAAATCATAAAGTCTCTTTAAATTATTGATGTTTTACTTGCTGAATAGCAGCCCAACCAAGAAAGGGAATTATCTTTACTTTAAACCTGCTTAATTCGGATGATAGATATATTGACATTGATTGCTAAGTTTGCAAATCTATATTTAGCTTGGTGCTTTAACATAAATCTAATACTCATCAAGATTTCCCCAACAAAATGGAAGTTTTTCTTCCAGTCGAGAAGATACTGTGCAAAATTCAAAACTCTTATTTTTATACTTAAATTCGAATAGAAATTAGATATCAGGAGGACTAGCTCACATGGTAGAGCGCTCGCTTTGCATGCGAGAAGTACTGGGATCGATGCCCGGGTCCTCCAATTCATTGGAACTTGATGGTAATATTTTCAACAAATCTCAATATTGACTATAGTTTTTGTCGAAGAGAAGTATATCACTACTTCAGTTGGATCAGATTTTAAGAAATATTCAAAACACTGATTCAATTTCTGATTTTCTAATGCACTAACTAATTATTCTCTCAGCTTTGGAAGTCTGAACCCAAGAATAAACTAATTACTTTCTCAAAAGTAAACCTATGAGCCTGATCTAATCGAGGAAAAGCTTTGAACTTGATGTCTTTTATTTAGATTATGACATTTTGATATAGAGTTAGTATCACAACATATAAGGGGACTATCTTACACGGTAGAGTGTTCACTTTGCATGGATAACATACCAAAACCGATGTTCTTTTCCTTGGAATCCTCTGATCCCGAATTCAAGGTTCTCCATTATGTTTGATAACCGACCATAAATCTCCCTCAAAAAGAAATCGATGACGCTCTTTTAATAACCAATAGCTAAGATAACTTAAGACTTTCTACTGAATTTTTTGTTATTGTACGATATATATCACTAGAATGATCAGCAGGAGTTTTGTTTCACATAGTACTTTACCAACTTTAGATGCAAAAGGAAAGAGATAATTGCCCTGGTACTAATATTCTTTATATCTATTTAACGCCTTTCATTTGATTTCTGAAGATTGTCAAGTCTTTTTTCAAAGATGAATCTTTGTTTTCTTTCTACTTAATAAAGTGTCTTGAAAAATACAACTGTTTTATTAAAATCTTTATAAAAAATTAAGCGAATTACCAATAAAGACATAAGGGGGACTAGCTCACATGGTAGAGCGCTTGCTTATCATGCGAGACGTACCGAGATCGATGCTCGGGTCCTCAAGTTCATTTAATCTAGTTCTAGGCTTTTGTTCAAAGACTGTGGAGGGACGGAGTTTTCGTTCAGAAAGAAATCTTTGATCTTGCTTACTTTCATCAAACGTCTTAACAAATCATAAAGTCTCTTTAAATCATTGATGTTTTACTTGCTGAATAGCAGCCCAACCAAGAAAGGGAATTATCTTTACTTTAAACCTGCTTTATTCGGATGATAGATATATTGACATGGATTGCTAAGTTTGCAAATTTATATTTAGCTTGGTGCTTTAACATAAATCTAATAATCACCAAGATTTCCCCAACAAAATGAAAGTTTTTCTTCCAGTCGAGAAGATACTGTGCAACATTCAAAACTCTTATTTTTATAGTTAAATTCGAATTGAAGATATCTTACTAAAGAAATAGCTAAATTAGATATCAGGGGGACTAGCTCATATGGTAGAGCGCTCGCTTTGCATGCGAGAGGTACTGGGATCGATGCCCGGGTCCTCCAATTCATTTGAACTTGATGGTAATATTTTCGAAAAATTTCAATATTGACTAGAGTTTTTGTCGAAGAGAAGTATATCACTACTTCAGTTGGATCAGATTTTAAGAAATATTCAAAACACTGATTCATTTTATGATTTTCTAATGCACTAACTAATCATTCTATCAGCTCTGGAAGTCTGAACCGAAGAATAAACTAATTATTTTTTCAGAAGCAAACCTATAAGCCCTTTCTAATCGAGGAAAAGCTTGGAACTTGATGTTTTTTATTTAGATTATTAACATTTTGATATAGAGTTAGTGTCACAGCATATAAGGGGGACTATCTTACACGGTAGAGTGTTCACTTTGCATGGATATCGTACCAGAACCGATGTTCTTTTCCTTCAAATCCTCTGATCCCGAAATCAAGGGTCTCCATCATGTTTGACAACTGACCATAACTCTCCCTCAAAAAAGATATCGATGACGCCCTTTTGATAACCAATAGCTAAGATAACTTAAGACTTTCTACTGAATTTTTTGTTATTCTACGATATATATCACTAGAATGATCAGCAGGAGTTTTGTTTCACATTTTACTTTACCAACTTTCGATGCAAAAGGAAAGAGATAATTGCCCTGGTACTCAAATTCTTTATATCTATTGAACGGCTTTCATAAGATTTGTGAAGATTGCAAAGTCTTTTTTCAAAGATGAATCATTGTTTTCTTTCTACTTAATAAAGTGCCTTGAAAAAACAACTCTTTTATTAAAATCTTTATAGAAACTTAAACAAATAAAACGTAAAGACATAAGGGGGACTAGCTCACATGGTAGGGCGCTCGCTTATCATGCGAGACGTACCGAGATCGATGCTCGGGTCCTCAAGTTCATTTAATCTAGCTCTAGGCTTTTGTTCAAAGACTGTGGAGGGACGGAGTTTTCGCTCAGAAAGAAATCTTTGATCTTACTTACTTTCATCAAACGTCTTAACAACTCATAAAGTCTCTTTAAATCATTGATGTTTTATTTGCTGAATTGCAGCTCAACCAAGCAAGGGAATTATCTTTACTTTAAACCTGCTTAATTCGGATGATAGATATATTGACATGGATTGCTAAACTTGCAAATCTATATTTAGCTTGGTGCTTTAACATAAATCTAATAATCACCAAGATTTCCCCAACAAAATGAAAGTTTTCTTCCAGTCGAAAAGATACTGTGCAAAATTCAAAACTCTTATTTTTATAGTTAAATTCGAATTGAAGATGTCTTACTAAAGAGATAGCTAGATTAGATATCGGGGGGACTAGCTCACATGGTAGAGCGCTCGCTTCGCATGCGAGAGGTACTGGGATCGATGCCCGGGTCCTCCAATTCATTTGAATTTGATGGTAATTTTTTCAACAAATCTCAATATTCACTATAGTTTTTGTCGAAGAGAAGTATATCACTACTTCAGTTGGATCAGATTTTAAGAAATATTCAAAACACTGATTCAGTTTCTGATTTTCTAATGCACTAACTAATCATTCTCTCAGCTCTGGAAGTCTGAACCCAAGAATAAACTAATTATTTTCTCAAAAGTAAGCTTATAAGCCTGCTGTAATCGAGGAAAAGCTTGGAAATTGATGTTTTTTATTTAGATTTTTGACATTTTGATATAGAGTTAGTGTCACAGCATATAAGGGGGACTATCTTACACAGTAGAGTGTTCACTTTGCATGGATATCGTACCAGAACCGATGTTCTTTTCCTTCAAATCCTCTGATCCCGAATTCAAGAGTCTCCATCATGTTTGATGACCGACCATAACTGTCCCTCAAAAAAGATATAGATGACGCCCTTTTCATAACCTAAAGCTAAGATAACTTAACACTTTCTACTGAATTTTTTGTTATTCTACGATATAAATCACTAGAATGATCAGCTGGAGTTTTGTTTCACATTATACTTTACCAACTTCAGATGCAAAAGGAAAGAGATCATTGCCCTGGTACTGAAATTCTTTATATCTATTCAACGGCTTTCATATGATTTCTGAAGATTGCCAAGTCTTTTTTCAAAGATGAATCTTTGTTTTCTTTCTAGTTAATAAAGTGCCTTGAAAAATACAACTGTTTTATTAAAATCTTTATAAAAAATTAAGCGAATTACCAATAAAGACAGAAGGGGGACTAGCTCACATGGTACAGCGCTCGCTTAGCATGCGAGAGGTACCGGGATCGATGCCCGGGTCCTCCAGTTCATTTAATCTAGCTCTAGGCTTTTGTTCAAAGACTGTGGAGGAACGAAGTTTCCGCTCAGAATGAAATCTTTGATCTAGCTTACTTTCATCAAACGTCTTAACAAATTAAAAAGTATCTTTAAATCATTGATGTTTTACTTGCTGAATAGCAGCCCAAACAAGAAAGTGAATTATCTTTACTTTAAACCTGCTTAATTCGAATGATAGATATATTGACATGGATTGCTAAGTTTGCAAATTTATATTTAGCTTGGTGCTTTAACATAAATCTAATAATCACCAAGATTTCCCCAACAAAATGAAAGTTTTTCTTCCAGTCGAGAAGATGCTGTGCAAAATTCAAAACTCTTATTTTTATAGTTAAATTCGAATTGAAGATATCTTACTAAAGAGATAGCTCAATTAGATATCAGGGGGACTAGCTCACATGGTAGAGCGCTCGCTTCGCATGCGAGAGGTACTGGGATCGATGCCCGGGTCCTCCAATTCATTTGAATTTGATGGTAATTTTTTCAACAAATCTCAATATTCACTATAGTTTTTGTCGAAGAGAAGTATATCACTACTTCAGTTGGATCAGATTTTAAGAAATATTCAAAATACTGATTCAGTTTCTGATTTTCTAATGCACTAACTAATCATTCTCTCAGCTCTGGAAGTCTGAACCCAAGAATAAACTAATTATTTTCTCAAAAGTAAGCTTATAAGCCTGCTGTAATCGAGGAAAAGCTTGGAAATTGATGTTTTTTATTTAGATTTTTGACATTTTGATATAGAGTTAGTGTCACAGCATATAAGGGGGACTATCTTACACAGTAGAGTGTTAACTTTGCATGGATATCGTACCAGAACCGATGTTCTTTTCCTTCAAATCCTCTGATCCCGAATTCAAGGGTCTCAATCATGTTTGATGACCGACCATAACTGTCCCTCAAAAAAGATATAGATGACGCCCTTTTCATAACCTAAAGCTAAGATAACTTAACACTTTCTACTGAATTTTTTGTTATTCTACGATATAAATCACTAGAATGATCAGCTGGAGTTTTGTTTCACATTATACTTTACCAACTTCAGATGCAAAGGGAAAGAGATCATTGCCCTGGTACTGAAATTCTTTATATCTATTCAACGGCTTTCATATGATTTCTGAAGATTGCCAAGTCTTTTTTCAAAGATGAATCTTTGTTTTCTTTCTAGTTAATAAAGTGCCTTGAAAAATACAACTGTTTTATTAAAATCTTTATAAAAAATTAAGCGAATTACCCATAAAGACATAAGAGGGACTAGCTCACATGGTACAGCGCTCGCTTAGCATGCGAGAGGTACCGGGATCGATGCCCGGGTCCTCCAGTTCATTTAATCTAGCTCTAGGCTTTTGTTCAAAGACTGTGGAGGAACGAAGTTTCCGCTCAGAATGAAATCTTTGATCTAGCTTACTTTCATCAAACGTCTTAACAAATTAAAAAGTATCTTTAAATCATTGATGTTTTACTTGCTGAATAGCAGCCCAAACAAGAAAGTGAATTATCTTTACTTTAAACCTGCTTAATTCGAATGATAGATATATTGACATGGATTGCTAAGTTTGCAAATTTATATTTAGCTTGGTGCTTTAACATAAATCTAATAATCACCAAGATTTCCCCAACAAAATGAAAGTTTTTCTTCCAGTCGAGAAGATGCTGTGCAAAATTCAAAACTCTTATTTTTATAGTTAAATTCGAATTGAAGATATCTTACTAAAGAGATAGCTCAATTAGATATCAGGGGGACTAGCTCACTTGGTAGAGCGCTCGCTTTGCATGCGAGAGGTACTGGGATCGATGCCCGGGTCCTCCAATTCATTGAACTTGATGGTAATATTTTCAACAAATCTCAATGTTGAATATAGTTTTTGTCGAAGAAAAGTATATCATTACTTCAGTTGGATCAGATTTTAAGAAATATTCAAAACACTGATTCAATTTCTGATTTTCTAATGCACTAACTAATCAATCTATCAGCTCTGGAAGTCTGAACCCAAGAATAAACTAATTATTTTCTCAAAAGTAAACCTATGAGCCTGCTCTAATCGAGGAAAAGCTTGGAACTTGATATCTTTTATTTAGATTATGACATTTTGATATAGAGTTAGTATCACAGCATATAAGGGGGACTATCTTACACGGTAGATTGTTCACTTTGCATGGATAACGTACCAGAACCAATGTTCTTTCCTTCAAATCCTCTGATCCCGTATTCAAGGGTCTCCATTATGTTTGATAATCGACCATAACTCTACCTCAAAAAAGATATCAATGACGCCCTTTTAATAACCAATAGCTAAGATAACTTAAGACTTTCTACTGAATTTTTTGTTTTTCTACGATATATATCACTAGAATGATAAGCAGGAGTTTTGTTTCACATTTTACTTTAACAACTTTAGATGCAAAAGGAAAGAGATAATTGCCATGGTACTGATATTCTTTTTATCTATTCAACAGCTTTCATATGATTTCTGAAGATTGCCAAGTCTTTTTTCAAAGATGAATCTTTGTTTTCTTTCTACTTAATAAAGTGCCTTGAAAAATACAACTATTTTATTAAAATCTTTATAAAAAATTAAGCGAATTACCCATAAAGATATAAGGGGGACTAGCTCACATTGTAGAGCGCTCGCTTAGCATGCGAGAGGTACCGGGATCGATGCCCGGGTCCTCCAGTTCATTTAATCTAGCTCTAGGCTTTTGTTCAAAGACTGTGGAGGGACGGATATTTCGCTCAGAAAGAAATCTTTGATCTTGCTTACTTTCATCAAACGTCTTAACAAATCAAAAAGTCTCTTTAAATCATTAATGTTTTACTTGCTGAATAGCAGCCCAACCAAGAAAGGGAATTATCTTTACTTTAAACCTGCTTAATTCGGATGATAGATATATTGACATGGATTGCTAAGTTTGCAAATCTATATATAGCTTGGTGCTTTAACATAAATCTAATAATCACCAAGATTTCCCCAACAAAATGAAAGTTTTTCTTCCAGTCGAGAAGATACTGTGCAAAATTCAAAACTCTTATTTTTATACGTAAATTCGAATTGAAATTAGATATCAGGGGGACTAGCTCACATGGTAGAGCGCTCGCTTTGCATGCAAGAGGTACTGGGATCGATGCCCGGGTCCTCCAATTCATTTGAACTTGATGGTAATATTTTCAACATATCTCAATATTGACTATAATTTTTGTCGAAGAGAAGTATATCACTACTTCAGTTGGATCAGATTTTAAGAAATATTCAAAACACTGATTCAATTTCTGATTTACTAATGCACTAACTAATCATTCTCTCAGCTTTGGAAGTCTGAACCCAAGAATATACTAATTATTTTCTCAAAAGTAAACCTATAAGCCTGCTCAAATCGAGAAAAAGCTTGGAACTTGATGTCTCTTATTTAGATTATTTGCATTTTGATATAGAGTTAGTATCACAGCATATAAGGGGGACTATCTTACACGGTAGAGTGTTCACTTTGCATGGATATCGTACCAGAACCGATGTTCTTTTCTCCAAAATCGTCTGATCCCGAATTCAAGGGTCTCCATTATGTTTGACAACCGACCATAACTCTCTCTCAAAAAAGATATCGATGACGCCCTTTTAATAACCGATAGCTAAGATAACTTAAGACTTTCTACTGGTTTTTTTGTTATTCTACGATATATATCACTAGAATGATCAGCAGGAGTTTTGTTTCACATTGTACTTTACCAACTTTAGATGCAAAAGGAAAGAGATAATTGCCCTGGTACTCAAATTCTTTATATCTATTCAACGGCTTTCATATAATTTCTAAAGATTGCCAAGTCGTTTTTCAAAGATGAATCATTGTTTTCTTTCTACTTAATAAAGTGCCTTGAAAAAACAACTCTTTTATTAAAATCTTTATAGAAAATTAAGCGAATTACCCATAAAAACATAAGGGGGACTAGCTCACATGGTAGAGCGTTCGCTTAGCATGCGAGAGGTACCGGGATCGATGCCCGGGTCCTCCAGTTCATTTAACCTAGCTCTAGGCTTTTGTTCAAAGACTGTGGAGGGACGGATATTTCGCTCAGAAAGAAATCTTTGATCTTGCTTACTTTCATCAAACGTCTTAACAAATCATAAAGTCTCTTTAAATTATTGATGTTTTACTTCCTGAATAGCAGCCCAACCAAGAAAGGGAATTATCTTTACTTTAAACCTGCTTAATTCGAATGATAGATTTATTGACATGGATTGCTAAGTTTGCAAATCTATATATAGCTTGGTGCTTTAACATAAATCTAATAATCACCAAGATTTCCCCAACAAAATGAAAGTTTTTCTTCCAGTCGAGAAGATACTGTGCAAAATTCAAAACTCTTATTTTTATACGTAAATTCGAATTGAAATTAGATATCAGGGGGACTAGCTCACATGGTAGAGCGCTCGCTTTGCATGGGAAAGGTACTGGGATCGAAGCCCGGGTCGTCCAATTCATTTGAAATTGATGGTAATATTTTCAACATATCTCAATATTGACTATAGTTTTTGTCGAAGAGAAGTATATCACTACTTCAGTTGGATCAGATTTTAAGAAATATTCAAAACACTGATTCATTTTATGATTTTCTAATGCACTAACTAATCATTCTATCAGCTCTGGAAGTCTGAACCCAAGAATAAACTAATTATTTTTTCAAAAGTAAACCTATAAGCCTGCTCTAATCGAGGAAAAGCTTGGAACTTGATGTTTTTTATTTAGATTATTAACATTTTGATGTAGAGTTAGTGTCACAGCATATAAGGGGGACTATCTTACACGGTAGAGTGTTCACTTTGCATGGATATCGTACCAGAACCGATGTTCTTTTCCTTCAAATCCTCTGATCCCGAATTCAAGGGTCTCCATCATGTTTGACAAACGACCATAACTCTCCCTCAAAAAAGATATCGATGACGCCCTTTTGATAACCAATAGCTAAGATAACCTAAGACTTTCTACTGAATTTTTTGTTATTCTACGATATATCACTAGAATGATCAGCAGGAGTTTTGTTTCACATTTTACTTTACCAACTTTCGATGCAATAGGAAAGAGAAAATTGCCTTTGTACTCAAATTCTTTATAACTATTCAACGGCTTTCATTTGATTTTATAAGATTGCAAAGTCTTTTTTCAAAGATGAATCATTGTTTTCTTTCTACTTGATAAAGTGCCTTGAAAAAACAACTCTTTTATTAAAATCTTTATAGAAAGTTAAACAAATAAAACGTAAAGACATAAGGGGGTCTAGCTCACATGGTAGGGCGCTCGCTAATCATGCGAGACGTACCGAGATCGATGCCCGGGTCCTCAAGTTCATTTAATCTAGCTCTAGGCTTTTGTTCAAAGACTGTGGAGGGACGGAGTTTTCGCTCAGAAAGAAATCTTTGATCTTACTTACTTTCATCAAACGTCTTAACAACTCATAAAGTCTCTTTAAATCATTGATGTTTTACTTGCTGAATTGCAGCTCAACCAAGAAAGGGAATTATCTTTACTTTAAACCTGCTTAATTCGGATGATAGATATATTGACATGGATTGCTAACCTTGCAAAACTATATTTAGCTTGGTGCTTTAACATAAATCTAATAATCACCAAGATTTCCCCAACAAAATGAAAGTTTTTCTTCCAGTCGAGAAGATACTGTGCAAAATTCAAAACTCTTATTTTTATAGTTAAATTCGAATTGAAGATGTCTTACTAAAGAGATAGCCAGGTAAGATATCCGGGGGACTAGCTCACATGGTAGAGCGCTCGCTTCGCATGCGAGAGGTACTGGGATCGATGCCCGGGTCCTCCAATTCATTTGAATTTGATGGTAATATTTTCAACAAATCTCAATATTGACTATAGTTTTTGTCGAAGAGAAGTATATCACTACTTCAGTTGGATCAGATTTTAAGAAATATTCCAAACACTGATTCAATTTCTGATTTTCTAATGCACTAACTAATCATTCTCTCAGCTCTGGAAGTCTGAACCCAAGAATAAACTAATTACTTTCTCATAAGTAAACCTATGAGCCTTCTCTAATCGAGGAAAAGCTTTGAACTTTATGTCTTTTATTTAGATTATGACATTTTGATATAGAGTTAGTATCACAAAATATAAGGGGACTATCTTACACGGTAGAGTGTTCACTTTGCATGGATAACATACCAAAACCGATGTTCTTTTCTCCAAAATCGTCTGATCCCGAATTCAAGGGTCTCCATTATGTTTGATAACCGACCATAAATCTCCCTCTAAAAAGAAATCGATGACGCCCTTTTAATAACCAATAGCTAAGATAACTTAAGACTTTCTACTGAATTTTTTGTTATTGTACGATATATATCACTAGAATGATCAGCAGGAGTTTTGTTTCACATTGTACTTTACCAACTTTAGATGCAAAAGGAAAGAGATAATTGCCCTGGTACTGATATTCTTTATATCTATTCAACGGCTTTCATATGATTTCTGAAGATTGTCAAGTCTTTTTTCAAAGATGAATCTTTGTTTTCTTTCTACTTAATAAAGTGCCTTGAAAAATACAACTGTTTTATTAAAATCTTTATAAAACATTAAGCGAATTACCCATAAAGACATAAGGGGGACTAGCTTACATGGTAGAGCGCTCGCTTAGCATGCGAGACGTACCGAGATGGATGCACGGGTCCTCCAGTTCATTTAATCTAGCTCTAGGCTTTTGTTCAGAGACTGTGGAGGGACGGATATTTCGCTTAGAAAGAAATCTTTGATCTTGCTTACTTTCATCAAACGTCTTAACAAATCATAAAGTCTCTTTAAATCATTAATGTTTTACTTGCTGAATAGCAGCCCAACCAAAAAAGGGAATTATCTTTACTTTAAACCTGCTTAATTCGGATGATAGATTTATTGACATGGATTGCTAAGTTTGCAAATCTATATTTAGCTTGGTGCTTTAACATAAATCTAATAATCACCAAGATTTCCCCAACAAAATGAAAGTTTTTCTTCCAGTCGAGAAGATACTGTGCAAAATTCAAAACTCTTATTTTTATAGTTAAATTCGAATTGAAGATGTCTTACTAAAGAGATAGCCAGATAAGATATCCGGGGGACTAGCTCACATGGTAGAGCGCTCGCTTCGCATGCGAGAGGTACTGGGATCGATGCCCGGGTCCTCCAATTCATTTGAATTTGATGGTAATATTTTCAACAAATCTCAATATTGACTATAGTTTTTGTCGAAGAGAAGTATATCACTACTTCAGTTGGATCAGATTTTAAGAAATATTCCAAACACTGATTCAATTTCTGATTTTCTAATGCACTAACTAATCATTCTCTCAGCTCTGGAAGTCTGAACCCAAGAATAAACTAATTATTTTCTCAAAAGTAAGCCTATAAGCCTGCTGTAATCGAGGAAAAGCTTGGAAATTGATGTTTTTTATATAGATTATTAACATTTTGATGTAGAGTTAGTGTCACAGCATATAAGGGGGACTATCTTACACGGTAGAGTGTTCACTTTGCATGGATATCGTACCAGAACCGATGTTCTTTTCCTTCAAATCCTCTGATCCCGAATTCAAGGGTCTCCATCATGTTTGACAAACGACCATAACTCTCCCTCAAAAAAGATATCGATGACGCCCTTTTGATAACCAATAGCTAAGATAACCTAAGACTTTCTACTGAATTTTTTGTTATTCTACGATATATCACTAGAATGATCAGCAGGAGTTTTGTTTCACATTTTACTTTACCAACTTTCGATGCAATAGGAAAGAGAAAATTGCCTTTGTACTCAAATTCTTTATAACTATTCAACGGCTTTCATTTGATTTTATAAGATTGCAAAGTCTTTTTTCAAAGATGAATCATTGTTTTCTTTCTACTTAATAAAGTGCCTTGAAAAAACAACTCTTTTATTAAAATCTTTATAGAAAGTTAAACAAATAAAACGTAAAGACATAAGGGGGACTAGCTCACATGGTAGGGCGCTCGCTAATCATGCGAGACGTACCGAGATCGATGCCCGGGTCCTCAAGTTCATTTAATCTAGCTCTAGGCTTTTGTTCAAAGACTGTGGAGGGACGGAGTTTTCGCTCAGAAAGAAATCTTTGATCTTACTTACTTTCATCAAACGTCTTAACAACTCATAAAGTCTCTTTAAATCATTGATGTTTTACTTGCTGAATTGCAGCTCAACCAAGAAAGGGAATTATCTTTACTTTAAACCTGCTTAATTCGGATTATAGATATATTGACATGGATTGCTAACCTTGCAAATCTATATTTAGCTTGGTGCTTTAACATAAATCTAATAATCACCAAGATTTCCCCAACAAAATGAAAGTTTTTCTTCCAGTCGAGAAGATACTGTGCAAAATTCAAAACTCTTATTTTTATAGTTAAATTCGAATTGAAGATGTCTTACTAAAGAGATAGCCAGATAAGATATCCGGGGGACTAGCTCACATGGTAGAGCGCTCGCTTCGCATGCGAGAGGTACTGGGATCGATGCCCGGGTCCTCCAATTCATTTGAATTTGATGGTAATATTTTCAACAAATCTCAATATTGACTATAGTTTTTGTCGAAGAGAAGTATATCACTACTTCAGTTGGATCAGATTTTAAGAAATATTCCAAACACTGATTCAATTTCTGATTTTCTAATGCACTAACTAATCATTCTCTCAGCTCTGGAAGTCTGAACCCAAGAATAAACTAATTACTTTCTCAAAAGTAAACCTATGAGCCTGCTCTAATTGAGGAAAAGCTTTGAACTTTATGTCTTTTATTTAGATTATGACATTTTGATATAGAGTTAGTATCACAAAATATAAGGGGACTATCTTACACGGTAGAGTGTTCACTTTGCATGGATAACATACCAAAACCGATGTTCTTTTCTCCAAAATCGTCTGATCCCGAATTCAAGGGTCTCCATTATGTTTGATAACCGACCATAAATCTCCCTCAAAAAAGAAATCGATGACGCCCTTTTAATAACCAATAGCTAAGATAACTTAAGACTTTCTACTGAATTTTTTGTTATTGTACGATATATATCACTAGAATGATCAGCAGGAGTTTTGTTTCACATTGTACTTTACCAACTTTAGATGCAAAAGGAAAGAGATAATTGCCCTGGTACTGATATTCTTTATATCTATTCAACGGCTTTCATATGATTTCTGAAGATTGTCAAGTCTTTTTTCAAAGATGAATCTTTGTTTTCTTTCTACTTAATAAAGTGCCTTGAAAAATACAACTGTTTTATTAAAATCTTTATAAAAAATTAAGCGAATTACCCATAAAGACATAAGGGGGACTAGCTCACATGGTAGAGCGCTCGCTTAGCATGCGAGACGTACCGAGATGGATGCACGGGTCCTCCAGTTCATTTAATCTAGCTCTAGGCTTTTGTTCAGAGACTGTGGAGGGACGGATATTTCGCTTAGAAAGAAATCTTTGATCTTGCTTACTTTCATCAAACGTCTTAACAAATCATAAAGTCTCTTTAAATCATTAATGTTTTACTTGCTGAATAGCAGCCCAACCAAGAAAGGGAATTATCTTTACTTTAAACCTGCTTAATTCGGATGATAGATTTATTGACATGGATTGCTAAGTTTGCAAATCTATATTTAGCTTGGTGCTTTAACATAAATCTAATAATCACCAAGATTTCCCCAACAAAATGAAAGTTTTTCTTCCAGTCGAGAAGATACTGTGCAAAATTCAAAACTCTTATTTTTATACTTAAATTCGAATGGAAATTAGATATCAGGGGGACTAGCTCACATGGTAGAGCGCTCGCTTTGCATGCGAGAAGTACTGGAATCGATGCCCGGGTCCTCCAATTCATTTGAACTTGATGGTAATATTTTCAACAAATCTCAATATTGACTATAGTTTTTGTCGAAGAGAAGTATATCACTACTTCAGTTGGATCAGATTTCCAGAAATATTCAAAACACTGATTCAATTTCTGATTTTCTAATGCACTAACTAATCATTCTCTCAGCTCTGGAAGTCTGAACCCAAGAATAAACTAATTATTTTCTCAAAAGTAAACCTATAAGCCTGCTCAAATCGAGAAAAATTTTCTACGATATATATCACTAGAATGATCAGCAGGAGTTTTGTTACACATTGTACTTTACCAACTTTAGATGCAAAAGGAAAGAGATTATTGCCCTGGTACTCAAATTCTTTATATCTATTCAACGGCTTTCATATGATTTCTGAAGATTGCCAAGTCTTTTTTCAAAGATAAAACTTTGTTTTCTTTCTACTTAATAATGTGCCTTGAAAAATACAACGGTTTTATTAAAATCTTTATAGAAAATTAAACGAACTACCTATAAAGACATAAGGGGGACTAGTTCACATGGTAGAGCGCTCGCTTAGCATGCGAAAGGTTCCTGGCATCGATGCCCAGGTCCTCCAGTTCATTTAATCTAGCTCCAGGCTTTTGTTCAAAGACTGTGGAGGGACGGATATTTCGCTCAGAAAGAAATCTTTGATCTTGCTTACTTTCATCAAACGTCTTAACAAATCATAAAGTCTCTTTAAATCATTAATGTTTTACTTGCTGAATAGAAGCCCAACCAAGAAAGGGAATTATCTTTACTTTAAACCTGCTTAATTCGGATGATAAATTTATTGACATGGATTGCTAAGTTTGCAAATCTATATATAGCTTGGTGCTTTAACATAAATCTAATAATCACCAAAATTTCCCCAACAAAATGAAAGTTTTTCTTCCAGTCGAGAAGATACTGTGCAAAATTCAAAACTCTTATTTTTATACTTAAATTCGAATAGAAATTAGATGTCGTGGGGACTAGCTCACATGGTAGAGCGCTCGCTCTGCATGCGAGAAGTACTGGAATTGATGCCCGGGTCCTCCAATTCATTTGAACTTGATGGTAATATTTTCAACAAATCTTAATACTGACTATAGTTTTTGTCGAAGAGAAGTATATCACTACTTCAGTTGGATCAGATTTTAAGAAATATTCAAAACACTGATTCAATTTCTGATTTTCTAATGCACTAACTAATCATTCTCTCAGCTCTGGAAGTCTGAACCCAAGAATAAACTAATTATTTCATCAAAAGTAAACCTATAAGCCTGCTCTAATCGAGGAAAAGCTTGGAACTTGATGTTTTTTATTTAGATTATTGACATTTTAATATAGAGTTAGTGTCACAGCATATAAGGGGGACTATCTTACACGGTAGAGTGTTCACTTTGCATGGATATCGTACCAGAACCGATGTTCTTTTCCTTCAAATCCTCTGATCCCGAATTCAAGGGTCTTTGATTACCGACCATAACTCTCCCTCAAAAAAGATATAGATGACGCCCTTTTAATAACCTATAGCTAAGATAACTTAAGACTTTCTACTGAATTTTTTGTTATTCTACGATATATATCACTAGAATGATCAGCTGGAGTTTTGTTTCACATTGTACTTTACCAACTTCAGATGCAAAAGGAAAGAGATCATTGCCCTGGTACTCAAATTCTTTATATCTATTCAACGGCTTTCATATGATTTCTGAAGATTGTCAAGTCTTTTTTCAAAGATGAATCTTTGTTTTCTTTCTAGTTAATAAAGTGCCTTGAAAAATACAACTGTTTTATTAAAATCTTTATAGAAAATTAAACGAATTACCAATAAAGACATAAGGGGGACTAGCTCACATGGTAGAGCGCTCGCTTAGCATGCGAGAGGTACCGGGATCGATGCCGGGGTCCTCCAGTTCATTTAATCTAGCTCTATGCTTTTGTTCAAAGATTGTGGAGGAACGAAGTTTCCGCTCAGAAAGAAATCTTTGATCTAGCTTACTTTCATCAAACGTCTTAAAACATCAAAAAGTATCTTTCAATCATTGATGTTTTACTTGCTGAATAGCAGCCCAAACAAGAAAGGGAATTATCTTTACTTTAAACCTGCTTAATTCGAATGATAGATATATTGACATGGATTGCTGAGTTTGCAAATCTATATTTAGCTTGGTGCTTTAACATAAATCTAATAATCATCAAGATTTCCCCAACAAAATGAAAGTTTTTCTTCCAGTCGAGAATATACTGTGCAAATTTCAAAGCTCTTATTTTTATAGTTAAATTAGAATGGAAGATATGTTACTAAAGAGATAGCTCTATTAGATATCAGGGGAATAGCTCACATGGTAGAGCGCTCGCTTCGCTTGCAAGAGGTACTGGGATCGATGCCCGGGTCCTCCAATTCATTTGAACTTGATGGTAATATTTTCAACAAATCTCAATATTGACTATAGTTTTTGTCGAAGAGAAGTATATCACTACTTCAGTTGGATCAGATTTTCAGAAATATTCAAAACACTGATTCAATTTCTGATTTTCTAATGCACTAACTAATCATTCTCTCAGCTCTGGAAGTCTGAACCCAAGAATAAACCAATTATTTTCTCAAAAGTAAACCTATAAGCCTGCTCAAATCGAGAAAAAGCTTGGAACTTGATGTCTCTTATTTAGATTATGACATTTTGATATAGAGTTAGTATCACAGCAAATAAGGGGGACTATCTTACACGGTAGAGTGTTCACTTTGCATGGATAACGTACCAGAACCAATGTTCTTTCCTTCAAATCCTCTGATCCCGAATTCAAGGGTCTCCATTATGTTTGATAACCAACCATAACTCTCCCTCAAAAAAAGATATCGATGATGCCCTTCTAATAATCAATAGCTAAGATAACTTAAGATTTGCTACTGAATTTTTTGTTATTCTACGATATATATCACTAGAATGATCAGCAGGAGTTTTGTTACACATTGTACTTTACAAACTTTAGATGCAAAAGGAAAGAGATTATTGCCCTGGTACTCAAATTCTTTATATCTATTCAACGGCTTTCATATGATTTCTGAAGATTGCCAAGTCTTTTTTCAAAGATAAAACTTTGTTTTCTTTCTACTTAATAATGTGCCTTGAAAAATACAACGGTTTTATTAAAATCTTTATAGAAAATTAAACGAACTACCTATAAAGACATAAGGGGGACTAGTTCACATGGTAGAGCGCTCGCTTAGCATGCGAAAGGTTCCTGGCATCGATGCCCAGGTCCTCCAGTTCATTTAATCTAGCTCCAGGCTTTTGTTCAAAGACTGTGGAGGGACGGATATTTCGCTCAGAAAGAAATCTTTGATCTTGCTTACTTTCATCAAACGTCTTAAAAAATCATAAAGTCTCTTTAAATCATTAATGTTTTACTTGCTGAATAGAAGCCCAACCAAGAAAGGGAATTATCTTTACTTTAAACCTGCTTAATTCGGATGATAAATTTATTGACATGGATTGCTAAGTTTGCAAATCTATATATAGCTTGGTGCTTTAACATAAATCTAATAATCACCAAAATTTCCCCAACAAAATGAAAGTTTTTCTTCCAGTCGAGAAGATACTGTGCAAAATTCAAAACTCTTATTTTTATACTTAAATTCGAATAGAAATTAGATGTCGTGGGGACTAGCTCACATGGTAGAGCGCTCGCTCTGCATGCGAGAAGTACTGGAATTGATGCCCGGGTCCTCCAATTCATTTGAACTTGATGGTAATATTTTCAACAAATCTTAATACTGACTATAGTTTTTGTCGAAGAGAAGTATATCACTACTTCAGTTGGATCAGATTTTAAGAAATATTCAAAACACTGATTCAATTTCTGATTTTCTAATGCACTAACTAATCATTCTCTCAGCTCTGGAAGTCTGAACCCAAGAATAAACTAATTATTTCATCAAAAGTAAACCTATAAGCCTGCTCTAATCGAGGAAAAGCTTGGAACTTGATGTTTTTTATTTAGATTATTGACATTTTGATATAGAGTTAGTGTCACAGCATATAAGGGGGACTATCTTACACGGTAGAGTGTTCACTTTGCATGGATATCGTACCAGAACCGATGTTCTTTTCCTTCAAATCCTCTGATCCCGAATTCAAGGGTCTTTGATTACCGACCATAACTCTCCCTCAAAAAAGATATAGATGACGCCCTTTTAATAACCTATAGCTAAGATAACTTAAGACTTTCTACTGAATTTTTTGTTATTCTACGATATATATCACTAGAATGATCAGCTGGAGTTTTGTTTCACATTGTACTTTACCAACTTCAGATGCAAAAGGAAAGAGATCATTGCCCTGGTACTCAAATTCTTTATATCTATTCAACGGCTTTCATATGATTTCTGAAGATTGTCAAGTCTTTTTTCAAAGATGAATCTTTGTTTTCTTTCTAGTTAATAAAGTGCCTTGAAAAATACAACTGTTTTATTAAAATCTTTATAGAAAATTAAACGAATTACCAATAAAGACATAAGGGGGACTAGCTCATATGGTAGAGCGCTCGCTTAGCATGCGAGAGGTACCGGGATCGATGCCGGGGTCCTCCAGTTCATTTAATCTAGCTCTATGCTTTTGTTCAAAGATTGTGGAGGAACGAAGTTTCCGCTCAGAAAGAAATCTTTGATCTAGCTTACTTTCATCAAACGTCTTAAAACATCAAAAAGTATCTTTCAATCATTGATGTTTTACTTGCTGAATAGCAGCCCAAACAAGAAAGGGAATTATCTTTACTTTAAACCTGCTTAATTCGAATGATAGATATATTGACATGGATTGCTGAGTTTGCAAATCTATATTTAGCTTGGTGCTTTAACATAAATCTAATAATCATCAAGATTTCCCCAACAAAATGAAAGTTTTTCTTCCAGTCGAGAATATACTGTGCAAATTTCAAAGCTCTTATTTTTATAGTTAAATTAGAATGGAAGATATGTTACTAAAGAGATAGCTCTATTAGATATCAGGGGAATAGCTCACATGGTAGAGCGCTCGCTTCGCTTGCAAGAGGTACTGGGATCGATGCCCGGGTCCTCCAATTCATTTGAACTTGATGGTAATATTTTCAACAAATCTCAATATTGACTATAGTTTTTGTCGAAGAGAAGTATATCACTACTTCAGTTGGATCAGATTTTCAGAAATATTCAAAACACTGATTCAATTTCTGATTTTCTAATGCACTAACTAATCATTCTCTCAGCTCTGGAAGTCTGAACCCAAGAATAAACCAATTATTTTCTCAAAAGTAAACCTATAAGCCTGCTCAAATCGAGAAAAAGCTTGGAACTTGATGTCTCTTATTTAGATTATGACATTTTGATATAGAGTTAGTATCACAGCAAATAAGGGGGACTATCTTACACGGTAGAGTGTTCACTTTGCATGGATAACGTACCAGAACCAATGTTCTTTCCTTCAAATCCTCTGATCCCGAATTCAAGGGTCTCCATTATGTTTGATAACCAACCATAACTCTCCCTCAAAAAAAAGATATCGATGATGCCCTTCTAATAATCAATAGCTAAGATAACTTAAGATTTGCTAGTGAATTTTTTGTTTTTCTACGATATATATCACTAGAATGATCAGCAGGAGTTTTGCTACACATTGTACTTTACCAACTTTAGATGCAAAAGGAAAGAGATTATTGCCCTGTTACTCAAATTCTTTATATCTATTCAACGGCTTTCATATGATTTTTGAAGATTGCCAAGTCTTTTTTCAAAGATAAAACTTTGTTTTCTTTCTACTTAATAATGTGCCTTGAAAAATACAACGGTTTTATTAAAATCTTTATAGAAAATCAAACGAATTACCTATAAAGACATAAGGGGGACTAGTTCACATGGTAGAGCGCTCGCTTAGCATGCGAAAGGTTCCTGGGATCGATGCCCAGGTCCTCCAGTTCATTTAATCTAGCTCTAGGCTTTTGTTCAAAGACTGTGGAGGGACGGATATTTCGCTCAGAAAGAAATCTTTGATCTTGCTTACTTTCATCAAACGTCTTAATAAATCATAAAGTCTCTTTAAATCATTAATGTTTTACTTGCTGAATAGCAGCCCAACCAAGAAAGGGAATTATCTTTACTTTTAACCTGCTTAATTCGGATGATAGATTTATTGACATGGATTGCTAAGTTTGCAAATCTATATTTAGCTTGGTGCTTTAACATAAATCTAATAATCACCAAGATTTCCCCAACAAAATGAAAGTTTTTCTTCCAGTCGAGAAGATACTGTGCAAAATTCAAAACTCTTTTTTTTATACTTAAATTCGAATAGAAATTAGATATCAGGGGGACTAGCTCACATGGTAGAGGTTTCTTTGTAGTTAATAAAGTGCCTTGAAAAATACAACTGTTTTATTAAAATCTTTATAGAAAATTAAACGAATTACCAATAAAGATATAAGGGGACTAGCTAACATGGTAGAGCGCTCGCTTAGCACTCGAGAGGTACCGGGATCGATGCCCGGGTCCTCCAGTTCATTTTATCTAGCTCTAGGCTTTTGTTCAAAGACTGTGGAGGAACGAAGTTTCCGCTCAGAAAGAAATCTTTGATCTTACTTACTTTCATCAAACGTCTTAACAAATCAAAAAGTATCTTTAAATCATTAATGTTTTACTTGCTGAATAGCAGCCAAACCAAGAAAGGGAATTATCTTTACTTTAAACCTGCTTAATTCGGATGATAGATATATTGACATGGATTGCTAAGTTTGCAAATCTATATTTAGCTTGGTGCTTTAACATAAATCTAATAATCACCAAGATTTCCCCAACAAAATGAAAGTTTTTCTTCCAGTCGAGAATATACTGTGCAAATTTCAAAGCTCTTATTTTTATAGTTAAATTAGAATGGAAGATATCTTACTAAAGAGATAGCTCTTAGCTCTTATTAGATATCAGGGGGACTAGCTCACATGGTAGAGCGCTCGCTTTGCATGCGAGAGGTACTGGGATCAATGCCCGAGTCCTCCAATTGATTTGAACTTGATGGTAATATTTTCAACAAATCTCGATATTGACTATAGTTTTTGTCAAAGAGAAGTATATCACTACCGAAGTTGGATCAAATTTTAAGAAATATTCAAAACACTGATTCAATTTCTGATTTTCTAATGCACTTACTAATCATTCTCTCAGCTCTGGAAGTCTGAACCCAAGAATAAACGAATTATTTTATCAAAAGTAAACCTATGAGCCTGCTCTAATCGAGGAAAAGCTTGGAACTTGATGTCTTTTATTTAGATTATGACATTTTGATATAGAGTTAGTATCACAACATATAAGGGGGCTATCTTACACGGTAGAGTGTTCACTTTGCATGGATAACATACCAAAACCGATGTTCTTTTCCTTAAAATCCTCTGATCCCGAATTCAAGGGTTTCCATTATGTTTGATAACCGACCATAACTCTCCCTCAAAAAAGATATCGATGACGCCCTTTTAATAACCAATAGCTAAGATAACTTAAGACTTTCTACTGAATTTTTTGTTATTGTACGATATATATCACTAGAATGATCAGCAGGAGTGTTGTTTCACATTTTACTTTACCAACTTTAGATGCAAAAGGAAAGAGATAATTGCCCTGGTACTGATATTCTTTATATCTATTCAACGGCTTTCATATGATTTCTGAAGATGCTTTGCATGCATGCGAGAAGTACTGGGATCGATGCCCGGGTCCTCCAATTCATTTGAACTTGATGGTAATATTTTCAACAAATCTTAATATTTACTATAGTTTTTGTCGAAGAGAAGTATATCACTACTTCAGTTGGATCAGATTTTAAGAAATATTCAAAACACTGATTCAATTTCTGATTTTCTAATGCACTAACTAATCATTCTCTCAGCTCTGGAAGTCTGAACCCAAGAATAAACTAATTATTTTATCAAAAGTAAACCTATAAGCCTGCTTTAATCGAGGAAAAGCTTGGAACTTGATGTTTTTTATTTAGATTATTGACATTTTGATATAGAGTTAGTGTCATAGCATATAAGGGGGACTATCTTACACGGTAGAGTGTTCACTTTGCATGGATATCGTACCAGAACCGATGTTCTTTTCCTTCAAATCCTCTGATCCCGAATTCAAGGGTCTTTGATTACCGACCATAACTCTCCCTCAAAAAAGATATCAATGACGCCCTTTTAATAACCAATAGCTAAGATAACTTAAGACTTTCTACTGAATTTTTTGTTTTTCTACGATATATATCACTAGAATGATCAGCAGGAGTTTTGTTTCACATTTTACTTTACCAACTTTAGATGCAAAAGGAAAGAGATAATTGCCCTGGTACTGATATTCTTTATATCTATTCAACGGCTTTCATATGATTTCTGAAGATTGCCAAGTCTTTTTTCAAAGATGAATCTTTGTTTTCTTTCTACTTAATAAAGTGCCTTGAAAAATACAACTGTTTTATTAAAATCTTATAAAAACTTAAGCGAATTACCCATAAAGACATAAGGGGGACTAGCTCACATGGTAGAGCGCTCGCTTTGCATGCGAGAGGTACTGGGATCGATGCCCGGGTCCTCCAATTCATTTGAACTTGATGGTAATATTTTCAACAAATCTCGATATTGACTATAGTTTTTGTCAAAGAGAAGTATATCACTTTTTCAGTTGGATCAGATTTTAAGAAATATTCAAAACACTGATTCAATTTCTGATTTTCTAATGCACTAACTAATCATTCTCTCAGCTTTGGAAGTCTGAACCCAAGAATAAACTAATTACTTTCTCATAAGTAAACCTATGAGCCTTCTCTAATCGAGGAAAAGCTTTGAACTTGATGTTATTTATTTAGATTATGACATTTTGATATAGAGTTAGTATCACAAAATATTGGGGGACTATCTTACACGGGAAAGTGTTCACTTTGCATGGATAACATACCAAAACTGATGTTCTTTTCGCCACAATCGTCTGATCCCGAATTCAAGGGTCTCCATTATGTTTGATAACCGACCATAAATCTCCCTCAAAAAAGAAATCGATGACGCCCTTTTAATAATTAATAGCTAAGAAAACTTAAGACTTTCTACTGAATTTTTTGTTATTGTACGATATATATCACTAGAATGATCAGCAGGAGTTTTGTTTCACATTGTACTTTACCAACTTTAGATGCAAAAGGAAAGAGATAATTGCCCTGGTACTGATATTCTTTATATCTATTTAACGGCTTTCATATGATTTCTGAAGATTGTCAAGTCTTTTTTCAAAGATGAATCTTTGTTTCCTTTCTACTTAATAAAGTGCCTTGAAAAATACAACTGTTTTATTAAAATCTTTATAAAACATTAAGCGAATTACCCATAAAGACATAAGGGGGACTAGCTCACATGGTAGAGCGCTCGCTTAGCATGCGAGAGGTACCGGGATCGATGCCCGGGTCCTCCAGTTCATTTAATCTAACTCTACGTTTTTGTTCAAAGACTTTGGAGGGACGGAGTTTCCGCTCAGAAGGAAATCTTTGATCTAGCTTACTTTCATCAAACGTCTTAACAAATCAAAAAGTATCTTTAAATCATTGATGTTTTACTTGCTGAATAGCAGCCCAAACAAGAAAGGGAATTATCTTTACTTTAAACCTGCTTAATTCGAATGATAGATATATTGACATGGATTGCTAAGTTTGCAAATTTATATTTAGCTTGGTGCTTTAACATAAATCTAATAATCACCAAGATTTCCCCAACAAAATGAAAGTTTTTCTTCCAGTCGAGAAGATACTGTGCAACATTCAAAACTCTTATTTTTATAGTTAAATTCGAATTGAAGATATCTTACTAAAGAAATAGCTAAATTAGATATCAGGGGGACTAGCTCATATGGTAGAGCGCTCGCTTTGCATGCGAGAGGTACTGGGATCGATGCCCGGGTCCTCCAATTCATTTGAACTTGATGGTAATATTTTCAACAAATTTCAATATTGACTAGAGTTTTTGTCGAAGAGAAGTATATCACTACTTCAGTTGGATCAGATTTTAAGAAATATTCCAAACACTGATTCTTTTTATGATTTTCTAATGCACTAACTAATCATTCTATCAGCTCTGGAAGTCTGAACCCAAGAATAAACTAAATATTTTTTCAGAAGTAAACCTATAAGCCTGCTCTAATCGAGGAAAAGCTTGGAACTTGATGATTTTTATTTAGATTATTAACATTTTGATATAGAGTTAGTGTCACAGCATATAAGGGGGACTATCTTACACGGTAGACTGTTCACTTTGCATGGATATCGTACCAGAACCGATGTTCTTTTCCTTCAAATCCTCTGATCCCGAATTCAAGGGTCTCCATCATGTTTGACAACCGACCATAACTCTCCCTCAAAAAAGATATCGATGACGCCCTTTTGATAACCAATAGCTAAGATAACCTAAGACTTTCTACTGAATTTTTTGTTATTCTACGATATATATCACTAGAAAGATCAGCTGGAGTTTTGTTTCACATTTTACTTTAACAACTTTAGATGCAAAAGGAAAGAGATTATTGCCCTGGTACTCAAATTCTTTATATCTATTCAACGGCTTTAATATGATTTGTGAAGATTGCCAAGTCTTTTTTCAAAGATGAATCTTTGTTTTCTTTCTACTTAATAAAGTGCCTTGAAAAATACAACTGTTTTATTAAAATCTTTATAAAAAATTAAGCGAATTACCCATAAAGATATAAGGGGGACTAGCTCACATGGTAGAGCGCTCGCTTAGCATGCGAGAGGTACTGGGATCCATGCCCGGGTCCTCCAGTTCATTTAATCTAGCTCTAGGCTTTTTTTCAAAGACTGTGGAGGGACGGAGTTTTCGCTCTGAAAGAAATCTTTGATCTTTCTTACTTTCATCAAACGTCTTAACAAATCATAAAGTCTCTTTAAATCATTGATGTTTTACTTGCTGAATAGCAGCCCAACCAAGAAAGGGAATTATCTTTACTTTAAACCTGCTTCATTCGGATGATAGATATATTGACATTGATTGCTAAGTTTGGAAATCTATATTTAGCTTGGTGCTTTAACATAAATCTAATAATCACCAAGATTTCCCCAACAAAATGAAAGTTTTTCTTCCAGTCGAGAAGATGCTGTGCAAAATTCAAAACTCTTATTTTTATAGTTAAATTCGAATTGAAGATATCTTACTAAAGAGATAGCTAAAGCAGATGTTAGGGGGACTAGCTCACATGGTAGAGCGCTCGCTTTGCATGCAAGAGGTACTGGGATCGATGCCCGGGTCCTCGAATTCATTTGAACTTGATGGTAATATTTTCAACAAATCTCAATGTTGAATATAGTTTTTGTCGAAGAGAAGTATATCATTACTTCAGTTGGATCAGATTTTAAGAAATATTCAAAACACTGATTCAATTTCTGATTTTCTAATGCACTAACTAATCAATCTATCAGCTCTGGAAGTCTGAACCCAAGAATAAACTAATTATTTTCTCAAAAGTAAACCTATAAGCCTGCTCTAATCGAGGAAAAGCTTGGAACTTGATGTTTTTTATTTAGATTATTAACATTTTGATGTAGAGTTAGTGTCACAGCATATAAGGGGGACTATCTTACACGGTAGAGTGTTCACTTTGCATGGATATCGTACCAGAACCGATGTTCTTTTCCTTCAAATCCTCTGATCCCGAATTCAAGGGTCTCCATCATGTTTGACAAACGACCATAACTCTCCCTCAAAAAAGATATCGATGACCCCCTTTTGATAACCAATAGCTAAGATAACCTAAGACTTTCTACTGAATTTTTTGTTATTCTACGATATATCACTAGAATGATCAGCAGGAGTTATGTTTCACATTTTACTTTACCAACTTTCGATGCAATAGGAAAGAGAAAATTGCCTTTGTACTCAAATTCTTTATAACTATTCAACGGCTTTCATTTGATTTTATAAGATTGCAAAGTCTTTTTTCAAAGATGGATCATTGTTTTCTTTCTACTTAATAAAGTGCCTTGAAAAAACAACTCTTTTATTAAAATCTTTATAGAAAGTTAAACAAATAAAACGTAAAGACATAAGGGGGACTAGCTCACATGGTAGGGCGCTCGCTAATCATGCGAGACGTACCGAGATCGATGGCCGGGTCCTCAAGTTCATTTAATCTAGCTCTAGGCTTTTGTTCAAAGACTGTGGAGAGACGGAGTTTTCGCTCAGAAAGAAATCTTTGATCTTACTTACTTTCATCAAAAGTCTTAACAACTCATAAAGTCTCTTTAAATCATTGATGTTTTACTTGCTGAATTGCAGCTCAACCAAGAAAGGGAATTATCTTTACTTTAAACCTGCTTAATTCGGATGATAGATATATTGACATGGATTGCTAACCTTGCAAATCTATATTTAGCTTGGTGCTTTAACATAAATCTAATAATCACCAAGATTTCCCCAACAAAATGAAAGTTTTTCTTCCAGTCGAGAAGATACTGTGCAAAATTCAAAACTCTTATTTTTATAGTTAAATTCGAATTGAAGATGTCTTACTAAAGAGATAGCCAGATAAGATATCCGGGGGACTAGCTCACATGGTAGAGCGCTCGCTTCGCAAGCGAGAGGTACTGGGATCGATGCCCGGGTCCTCCAATTCATTTGAATTTGATGGTAATATTTTCAACAAATCTCAATATTGACTATAGTTTTTGTCGAAGAGAAGTATATCACTACTTCAGTTGGATCAGATTTTAAGAAATATTCCAAACACTGATTCAATTTCTGATTTTCTAATGCACTAACTAATCATTCTCTCAGCTCTGGAAGTCTGAACCCAAGAATAAACTAATTATTTTCTCAAAAGTAAGCCAATAAGCCTGCTGTAATCGAGGAAAAGCTTGGAAATTGATGTTTTTTATATAGATTTTTGACATTTTGATATAGAGTTAGTGTCACAGCATATAAGGGGGACTATCTTACACGGTAGAGTGTTCACTTTGCATGGATATCGTACCAGAACCGATGTTCTTTTCCTTCAAATCCTCTGATCCCGAATTCAAGGGTCTCCATCATGTTTGATAACCGACCATAACTCTCCCTCAAAAAAGATATAGATGACGCCCTTTTAATAACCTATAGCTAAGATAACTTAAGACTTTCTACTGAATTTTTTGTTATTCTACGATATATATCACTAGAATGATCAGCTGGAGTTTTGTTTCACATTGTACTTTACCAACTTCAGATGCAAAAGGAAAGAGATCATTGCCCTGGTACTCAAATTCTTTATATCTATTCAACGGCTTTCATATGATTTCTGAAGATTGTCAAGTCTTTTTTCAAAGATGAATCTTTGTTTTCTTTCTAGTTAATAAAGTGCCTTGAAAAATACAACTGTTTTATTAAAATCTTTATAGAAAATTAAACGAATTAGCAATAAAGACATAAGGTGTACTAGCTCACATGGTAGAGCGCTCGCTTAGCATGCGAGAGGTACCGGGATCGATGCCCGGGTCCTCCAGTTCATTTAATCTAGCTCTAGGCTTTTGTTCAAAGACTGTGGAGGAACGAAGTTTCCGCTCAGAAAGAAATCTTTGATCTAGCTTACTTTCATCAAACGTCTTAACAAATCATAAAGTATCTTTAAATCATTGATGTTTTACTTGCTGAATAGCAGCCCAAACAAGAAAGGGAATTATCTTTACTTTAAACCTGCTTAATTCGAATAATAGATATATTGACATGGATTGCTGAGTTTGCAAATCTATATTTAGCTTGGTGCTTTAACATAAATCTAATAATCACCAAGATTTCCCCAACAAAATGAAAGTTTTTCTTCCAGTCGAGAATATACTGTGCAAATTTCAAAGCTCTTATTTTTATAGTTAAATTAGAATTGAAGATATCTTACTAAAGAGATAGCTCTATTAGATATCAGGGGGACTAGCTCACATGGAAGAGCGCTCGCTTCGCATGCGAGAGGTACTGGGATCGATGCCCGGGTCCTCCAATTCATTTGAACTTGATGGTAATATTTTCAACAAATCTCGATATTGACTATAGTTTTTGTCAAAGAGAAGTATATCACTACTTCAGTTGGATCAGATTTTAAGAAATATTCCAAACACTGATTCAATTTCTGATTTTCTAATGCACTAACTAATCATTCTCTCAGCTCTGGAAGTCTGAACCCAAGAATAAACTAATTATTTTCTCAAAAGTAAGCCAATAAGCCTGCTGTAATCGAGGAAAAGCATGGAAATTGATGTTTTTTATATAGATTTTTGACATTTTGATATAGAGTTAGTGTCACAGCATATAAGGGGGACTATCTTACACGGTAGAGTGTTCACTTTGCATGGATATCGTACCAGAACCGATGTTCTTTTCCTTCAAATCCTCTGATCCCGAATTCAAGGGTCTCCATCATGTTTGATAACCGACCATAACTCTCCCTCAAAAAAGATATCGATGACGCCCTTTTAATAACCAATAGCTAAGATAACTTAAGACTTTCTACTGAATTTTTTGTTATTGTACGATATATATCACTAGAATGATCAGCAGGAGTTTTGTTTCACATTGTACTTTACCAACTTCAGATGCAAAAGGAAAGAGATCATTGCCCTGGTACTCAAATTTTTTATATCTATTCAACGGCTTTCATATGATTTCTGAAGATTGTCAAGTCTTTTTTCAAAGATGAATCTTTGTTTTCTTTCTAGTAAATAAAGTGCATACAACTGTTTTATTAAAATCTTTATAAAAAAGTAAGCGAATTACCCATAAAGATAAAAGGGGGACTAGCTCACATGGTAGAGCGCTCGCTTAGCATGCGAGAGGTACCGGGATCGATGCCCGGGTCCTCCAGTTCATTTAATCTAGCTCTAGGCTTTTGTTCAAAGACTGTGGAGAGACGGATATTTCGCTTAGAAAGAAATCTTTGATCTTGCTTACTTTCATCAAACGTCTTAACAAATCATAAAGTCTCTTTAAATCATTAATGTTTTACTTGCTGAATAGCAGCCCAACCAAGAAAGGGAATTATCTTTACTTTAAACCTGCTTAATTCGGATGATAGATTTATTGACATGGATTGCTAAGTTTGCAAATCTATATTTAGCTTGGTGCTTTAACATAAATCTAATAATCACCAAGATTTCCCCAACAAAATGAAAGTTTTTCTTCCAGTCGAGAAGATACTGTGCAAAATTCAAAACTCTTATTTTTATAGTTAAACTCGAATTGAAGATATCTTACTAAAGAAATAGCTAAATTAGATATCAGGGGGACTAGCTCATGTGGTAAAGCGCTCGCTTTGCATTCGAGAGGTACTGGGATCGATGCCCAGGTCCTCCAATTCATTTGAACTTGATGGTAATATTTTCAACAAATTTCAATATTGACTAGAGTTTTTGTCGAAGAGAAGTATATCACTACTTCAGTTGGATCAGATTTTAAGAAATATTCAAAACACTGATTCATTTTATGATTTTCTAATGCACTAACTAATCATTCTATCAGTTCTGGAAGTCTGAACCCAAGAATAAACTAATTATTTTTTCAAAAGTAAACCTATAAGCCTGCTCTAATCGAGGAAAAGCTTGGAACTTGATGTTTTTTATTTAGATTATTAACATTTTGATATAGAGTTAGTATCACAGCATATAAGGGGGACTATCTTACGCGGTAGAGTGTTCACTTTGCATGGATATCGTACCAGAACCAATGTTCTTTTCCTTCAAATCCTCTGATCCCGAATTCAAGGGTCTCCATCATGTTTGACAACCGACCATAACTCTCCCTCAAAAAAGATATCGATGACGCCCTTTTGATAACCAATAGCTAAGATAACCTAAGACTTTCTACTGAATTTTTTGTTATTCTACCATATATATCACTAGAATGATCAGCAGGAGTTTTTTTTCACATTTTACTTTACCAACTTTCGATGCAATAGGAAAGAGAAAATTGCCTTGGTACTCAAATTCTTTATAACTATTCAACGGCTTTCATTTGATTTTATAAGATTGCAAAGTCTTTTTTCAAAGATGAATCATTGTTTTCTTTCTACTTAATAAAGTGCCTTGAAAAAACAACTCTTTTATTAAAATCTTTATAGAAAGTTAAACAAATAAAACGTAAAGACATAAGGGGGACAAGCTCAAATGGTAGGGCGCTCGCTTATCATGCGAGACGTACCGAGATCGATGCTCGGGTCCTCAAGTTCATTTAATCTAGTTCTAGGCTTTTGTTCAAAGACTGTGGAGGACGGAGTTTTCGCTCAGAAAGAAATCTTTGATCTTACTTACTTTCATCAAACGTCTTAACAACTCATAAAGTCTCTTTAAATCATTGATGTTTTACTTGCTGAATAGCAGCCCAAACAAGAAAGTGAATTATCTTTACTTTAAACCTGCTTAATTCGAATGATAGATATATTGACATGAATTTCCAAGTTTGCAAATTTATATCTAGCTTGGTGCTTTAACATAAATCTAATAATCACCAAGATTTCCCCAACAAAATGAAAGTTTTTCTTCCAGTCGAGAAGATGCTGTGCAAAATTCAAAACTCTTATTTTTATAGTTAAATTCGAATTGAAGATGTCTTACTAAAAAGATAGCCAGATTAGATATCTGGGGGACTAGCTCACATGGTAGAGCGCTCGCTTCGCATGCGAGAGGTACTGGGATCGATGCCCGGGTCCTCCAATTCATTTGAATTTGATGGTAATATTTTCAACAAATCTCAATATTGACTATAGTTTTTGTCGAAGAGAAGTATATCACTACTTCAGTTGGATCAGATTTTAAGAAATATTCAAAACACTGATTCAATTTCTGATTTTCTAATGCACTAACTAATCATTCTCTCACCTCCGGAAGTCTGAACCCAAGAATAAACTAATTATTTTCTCAAAAGTAAGCCTATAAGCCTGCTGTAATCGAGGAAAAGCTTGGAAATTGATGTTTTTTATTTAGATTTTTGACATTTTGATATAGAGTTAGTGTCACAGCATATAAGGGGGACTATCTTACACGGTAGAGTGTTCACTTTGCATGGATATCGTACCAGAACCGATGTTCTTTTCCTTCAAATCCTCTGATCCGGAATTCAAGGGTCTCCATCATGTTTGATAACCGACCATAACTCTCCCTCAAAAAAGATATCGACGACGCCCTTTTAATAACCTATAGCTAAGATAACTTAAGACTTTCTACTGAATTTTTTGTTATTGTACGATATATATCACTAGAATGATCAGCAGGATTTTTGTTTCACATTTTACTTTACCAACTTTAGATGCAAAAGGAAAGAGATAATTGCCCTGGTACTGATATTCTTTATATCTATTCAACGGCTTTCATATGATTTCTGAAGATTGCCAAGTCTTCTTCCAAAGATGAATCTTTGTTTTCTTTCTACCTAATAAAGTGCCTTGAAAAATACAACTGTTTTATTGAAATCTCTATAAAAAATTAAACGAATTACCAATAAAGACATAAGGGGGACTAGCTCACATGGTACAGCTCTCGCTTAGCATGCGAGAGGTACCGGGATCGATGCCCGGGTCCTCCGGTTCATTTAATCTAGCTCTAGGCTTTTGTTCAAAGACTGTGGAGGAACGAAGTTTCCGCTCAGAAAGAAATCTTTGATCTAGCTTACTTTCATCAAACGCCTTAACAAATTAAAAAGTATCTTTAAATCATTGATGTTTTACTTGCTGAATAGCAGCCCAAACAAGAAAGTGAATTATCTTTACTTTAAACCTGCTTAATTCGAATGATAGATATATTGACATGGATTGCTGAGTTTGCAAATCTATATTTAGCTTGGTGCTTTAACATAAATCTAATAATCACCAAGATTTCCCCAACAAAATGAAAGTTTTTCTTCCAGTCGAGAGGATGCTGTGCAAAATTCAAAACTCTTATTTTTATAGTTAAATTCGAATTGAAGATATCTTACTAAAGAGATAGCTAAAGCAGATGTTAGGGGGAATAGCTCACATGGTAGAGCGCTCGCTTTGCATGCAAGAGGTACTGGGATCGATGCCCGGGTCCTCGAATTCATTTGAACTTGATGGTAATATTTTCAACAAATCTCAATGTTGAATATAGTTTTTGTCGAAGAGAAGTATATCATTACTTCAGTTGGACCAGATTCTAAGAAATATTCAAAACACTGATTCAATTTCTGATTTTCTAATGCACTAACTAATCAATCTATCAGCTCTGGAAGTCTGAACCCAAGAATAAACTAATTATTTTCTCAAAAGTAAACCTATAAGCCTGCTCTAATCGAGGAAAAGCTTGGAACTTGATGTTTTTTATTTAGATTATTAACATTTTGATGTAGAGTTAGTGTCACAGCATATAAGGGGGACTATCTTACACGGTAGAGTGTTCACTTTGCATGGATATCGTACCAGAACCGATGTTCTTTTCCTTCAAATCCTCTGATCCCGAATTCAAGGGTCTCCATCATGTTTGACAAACGACCATAACTCTCCCTCAAAAAAGATATCGATGACCCCCTTTTGATAACCAATAGCTAAGATAACCTAAGACTTTCTACTGAATTTTTTGTTATTCTACGATATATCACTAGAATGATCAGCAGGAGTTATGTTTCACATTTTACTTTACCAACTTTCGATGCAATAGGAAAGAGAAAATTGCCTTTGTACTCAAATTCTTTATAACTATTCAACGGCTTTCATTTGATTTTATAAGATTGCAAAGTCTTTTTTCAAAGATGAATCATTGTTTTCTTTCTACTTAATAAAGTGCCTTGAAAAAACAACTCTTTTATTAAAATCTTTATAGAAACTTAAACAAATAAAACGTAAAGACATAAGGGGGACTAGCTCACATGGTAGGGCGCTCGCTAATCATGCGAGACGTACCGAGATTGATGGCCGGGTCCTCAAGTTCATTTAATCTAGCTCTAGGCTTTTGTTCAAAGACTGTGGAGAGACGGAGTTTTCGCTCAGAAAGAAATCTTTGATCTTACTTACTTTCATCAAAAGTCTTAACAACTCATAAAGTCTCTTTAAATCATTGATGTTTTACTTGCTGAATTGCAGCTCAACCAAGAAAGGGAATTATCTTTACTTTAAACCTGCTTAATTCGGATGATAGATATATTGACATGGATTGCTAACCTTGCAAATCTATATTTAGCTTGGTGCTTTAACATAAATCTAATAATCACCAAGATTTCCCCAACAAAATGAAAGTTTTTCTTCCAGTCGAGAAGATACTGTGCAAAATTCAAAACTCTTATTTTTATAGTTAAATTCGAATTGAAGATGTCTTACTAAAGAGATAGCCAGATAAGATATCCGGGGGACTAGCTCACATGGTAGAGCGCTCGCTTCGCAAGCGAGAGGTACTGGGATCGATGCCCGGGTCCTCCAATTCATTTGAATTTGATGGTAATATTTTCAACAAATCTCAATATTGACTATAGTTTTTGTCGAAGAGAAGTATATCACTACTTCAGTTGGATCAGATTTTAAGAAATATTCCAAACACTGATTCAATTTCTGATTTTCTAATGCACTAACTAATCATTCTCTCAGCTCTGGAAGTCTGAACCCAAGAATAAACTAATTATTTTCTCAAAAGTAAGCCTATAAGCCTGCTGTAATCGAGGAAAAGCTTGGAAATTGATGTTGTTTATATAGATTTTTGACATTTTGATATAGAGTTAGTGTCACAGCATATAAGGGGGACTATCTTACACGGTAGAGTGTTCACTTTGCATGGATATCGTACCAGAACCGATGTTCTTTTCCTTCAAATCCTCTGATCCCGAATTCAAGGGTCTCCATCATGTTTGATAACCGACCATAACTCTCCCTCAAAAAAGATATAGATGACGCCCTTTTAATAACCTATAGCTAAGATAACTTAAGACTTTCTACTGAATTTTTTGTTATTCTACGATATATATCACTAGAATGATCAGCTGGAGTTTTGTTTCACATTGTACTTTACCAACTTCAGATGCAAAAGGAAAGAGATCATTGCCCTGGTACTCAAATTCTTTATATCTATTCAACGGCTTTCATATGATTTCTGAAGATTGTCAAGTCTTTTTTCAAAGATGAATCTTTGTTTTCTTTCTAGTTAATAAAGTGCCTTGAAAAATACAACTGTTTTATTAAAATCTTTATAGAAAATTAAACGAATTAGCAATAAAGACATAAGGTATACTAGCTCACATGGTAGAGCGCTCGCTTAGCATGCGAGAGGTACCGGGATCGATGCCCCGGTCCTCCAGTTCATTTAATCTAGCTCTAGGCTTTTGTTCAAAGACTGTGGAGGAACGAAGTTTCCGCTCAGAAAGAAATCTTTGATCTAGCTTACTTTCATCAAACGTCTTAACAAATCATAAAGTATCTTTGAATCATTGATGTTTTACTTGCTGAATAGCAGCCCAAACAAGAAAGGGAATTATCTTTACTTTAAACCTGCTTAATTCGATAAAATAGATATATTGACATGGATTGCTGAGTTTGCAAATCTATATTTAGCTTGGTGCTTTAACATAAATCTAATAATCACCAAGATTTCCCCAACAAAATGAAAGTTTTTCTTCCAGTCGAGAATATACTGTGCAAATTTCAAAGCTCTTATTTTTATAGTTAAATTAGAATGGAAGATATCTTACTAAAGAGATAGCTCTATTAGATATCAGGGGGACTAGCTCACATGGTAGAGCGCTCGCTTCGCATGCGAGAGGTACTGGGATCGATGCCCGGGTCTTCCAATTCATTTGAACTTGATGGTAATATTTTCAACAAATCTCGATATTGACTATAGTTTTTGTCAAAGAGAAGTATATCACTACTTCAGTTGGATCAGATTTTAAGAAATATTCAAAACACTGATTCAATTTCTGATTTTCTAATGCACTAACTAATCATTCTCTCAGCTTTGGAAGTCTGAACCCAAGAATAAACTAATTACTTTCTCAAAAGTAAACCTATGAGCCTGCTCTAATCGAGGAAAAGCTTTGAACTTGATGTCTTTTATTTAGATTATGACATTTTGATATAGAGTTAGTATCACAAAATATAAGAGGACTATCTTACACGGTAGAGTGTTCACTTTGCATGGATAACATACCAAAACCGATGTTCTTTTCTCCAAAATCGTCTGATCCCGAATTCAAGGGTCTCCATTATGTTTGATAACCGACCATAAATCTCCCTCAAAAAAGAAATCGATGACGCCCTTTTAATAACCAATAGCTAAGATAACTTAAGACTTTCTACTGAATTTTTTGTTATTGTACGATATATATCACTAGAATGATCAGCAGGAGTTTTGTTTCACATTGTACTTTACCAACTTTAGATGCAAAAGGAAAGAGATAATTGCCCTGGTACTGATATTCTTTATATCTATTTAACGGCTTTCATATGATTTCTGAAGATTGTCAAGTCTTTTTTCAAAGATGAATCTTTGTTTTCTTTCTACTTAATAAAGTGCCTTGAAAAATACAACTATTTTATTAAAATCTTTATAAAAAATTAAGCGAATTACCCATAAACACATAAGGGGGACTAGCTCACATGGTAGAGCGCTCGCTTAGCATGCGAGACGTACCGAGATGGATGCACGGGTCCTCCAGTTCATTTAATCTAGCTCTAGGCTTTTGTTCAGAGACTGTGGAGGGACGGATATTTCGCTTAGAAAGAAATCTTTGATCTTGCTTACTTTCATCAAACGTCTTAACAAATCATAAAGTCTCTTTAAATCATTAATGTTTTACTTGCTGAATAGCAGCCCAACCAAGAAAGGGAATTATCTTTACTTTAAACCTGCTTAATTCGGATGATAGATTTATTGACATGGATTGCTAAGTTTGCAAATCTATATTTAGCTTGGTGCTTTAACATAAATCTAATAATCACCAAGATTTCCCCAACAAAATGAAAGTTTTTCTTCCAGTCGAGAAGATACTGTGAAAAATTCAAAACTCTTATTTTTATAGTTAAATTCGAATTGAAGATGTCTTACTAAAGAGATAGCCAGATAAGATATCCGGGGGACTAGCTCACATGGTAGAGCGCTCGCTTCGCATGCGAGAGGTACTGGGATCGATGCCCGGGTCCTCCAATTCATTTGAATTTGATGGTAATATTTTCAACAAATCTCGATATTGACTATAGTTTTTGTCGAAGAGAAGTATATCACTACTTCAGTTGGATCAGATTTTAAGAAATATTCCAAACACTGATTCAATTTCTGATTTTCTAATGCACTAACTAATCATTCTCTCAGCTCTGGAAGTCTGAACCCAAGAATAAACTAATTATTTTCTCAAAAGTAAGCCTATAAGCCTGCTGTAATCGAGGAAAAGCTTGGAAATTGATGTTTTTTATATAGATTTTTGACATTTTGATATAGAGTTAGTGTCACAGCATATAAGGGGGACTATCTTACACGGTAGAGTGTTCACTTTGCATGGATATCGTACCAGAACCGATGTTCTTTTCCTTCAAATCCTCTGATCCCGAATTCAAGGGTCTCCATCATGTTTGATAACCGACCATAACTCTCCCTCAAAAAAGATATCGATGACGCCCTTTTAATAACCAATAGCTAAGATAACTTAAGACTGTCTACTGAATTTTTTGTTATTGTACGATATATATCACTAGAATGATCAGCAGGAGTTTTGTTTCACATTGTACTTTACCAACTTCAGATGCAAAAGGAAAGAGATCATTGCCCTGGTACTCAAATTTTTTATATCTATTCAACGGCTTTCATATGATTTCTGAAGATTGTCAAGTCTTTTTTCAAAGATGAATCTTTGTTTTCTCTCTAGTAAATAAAGTGCCTTGAAAAATACAACTGTTTTATTAAAATCTTTATAAAAAAATAAGCGAATTACCCATAAAGATATAAGGGGGACTAGCTCACATGGTAGAGCGCTCGCTTAGCATGCGAGAGGTACCGGGATCGATGCCCGGGTCCTCCAGTTCATTTAATCTAGCTCTAGGCTTTTGTTCAAAGACTGTGGAGGGACGGATATTTCGCTTAGACAGAAATCTTTGATCTTGCTTACTTTCATCAAACGTCTTAACAAATCATAAAGTCTCTTTAAATCATTAATGTTTTACTTGCTGAATAGCAGCCCAACCAAGAAAGGGAATTATCTTTACTTTAAACCTGCTTAATTCGGATGATAGATTTATTGACATGGATTGCTAAGTTTGCAAATCTATATTTAGCTTGGTGCTTTAACATAAATCTAATAATCACCAAGATTTCCCCAACAAAATGAAAGTTTTTCTTCCAGTCGAGAAGATACTGTGCAAAATTCAAAACTCTTATTTTTATACTTAAATTCGAATTGAAATTAGATATCAGGGGGACTAGCTCACATGGTGAGCGCTCGCTTTGCATGCAAGAGGTACTGGGATCGATGCCCGGGTCCTCCAATTCATTTGAACTTGATGGTAATATTTCCAACAAATCTCGATATTGACTATAGTTTTTGTCAATGAGAAGTATATCACTACTTCAGTTGGATCAGATTTTAAGAAATATTCAAAACACTGATTCAATTTCTGATTTTCTAATGCACTAACTTATCGATCTCTCAGCTTTGGAAGTCTGAACCCAAGAATAAACTAATTATTTTCTCAAAAGTAAACCTATAAGCCTGCTCAAATCGAGAAAAAGCTTGGAACTTGATGTCTCTTATTTAGATTATTTTCATTTTGATATAGAGTTAGTATCACAGCATATAAGGGGGACTATCTTACACGGTAGAGTGTTCACTTTGCATGGATATCGTACCAGAACCGATGCTCTTTTCCTTCAAATCCTCTGATCCCGAATTCAAGAGTCTCCATCATGTTTGACAACCGACCATAACTCTCCCTCAAAAAAGATATCGACGACGCCCTTTTAATAACCAATAGCTAAGATAACTTAAGACTTTCTACTGAATTTTTTTGTTATTCAACGATATATATCACTAGAATGATCAGAAGGAGTTTTGTTTCACATTGTACTTTACCAACTTTAGATGCAAAAGGAAAGAGATAATTGCCCTGGTACTCAAATTCTTTATATCTATTCAACGGCTTTCATATAATTTCTGAAGATTGCCAAGTCGTTTTTCAAAGATGAATCGTTGTTTTCTTTCTACTTAAAAAAGTGCCTTGAAAAATACAACTGTTTTATTAAAATCTTTATAAAAAATTAAGCGAATTACCCATAAAGATATAAGGGGGACTAGCTCACATGGTAGAGCGCTCGCTTAGCATGCGAGACGTACCGGGATCGATGCCCGGGTCCTCCAGTTCATTTAATCTAGCTCTAGGCTTTTGTTCAAAGACTGTGGAGGGACGGATATTTCGCTTAGAAAGAAATTTTTGATCTTGCTTACTTTCATCAAACGTCTTAACAAATCATAAAGTGTC
This sequence comes from Pelagia noctiluca, assembly GCA_963924455.1. NCBI lineage: Eukaryota > Metazoa > Cnidaria > Scyphozoa > Semaeostomeae > Pelagiidae > Pelagia > Pelagia noctiluca. The sequence goes on from OZ004318.1 coordinate 6,699,310, forward strand.
TTTAAATCATTGATGTGTTACTTGCTGAATAGCAGCCCAACCAAGAAAGGGAATTATCTTTACTTTAAACCTGCTTAATTTGGATGATAGATATATTGACATGGATTGCTAAGTTTGCAAATCTATATTTAGCTTGGTGCTTTAACATAAATCTAATAATCACCAAGATTTCCCCAACAAAATGAAAGTTTTTCTTCCAGTCGAGAATATACTGTGCAAATTTCAAAGCTCTTATTTTTATAGTTAAATTCGAATTGAAGATATCTTACTAAAGAGATAGCTCAATTAGATATCAGGGGGACTAGCTTATATGGTAGAGCGCGCGCTTTGCATGCGAGAGGTACTGGGATCGATGCCCGGGTCCTCAAATTCATTTGACTTGATGGTAATATTTTCAACAAATCTCAATTTTTGACTATAGTTTTTGTCGAAGAGAAGTATATAACTACTTCAGTTGGATCAGATTTTCAGAAATATTCAAAACACTGATTCAATTTCTGATTTTCTAATGCACTAACTAATCATTCTCTCAGCTCTGGAAGTCGGAACCCAAGAATAAACTAATTATTTTCTTAAAAGAAAACCTATAAGCCTGCTCAAATCGAGAAAAAGCTTGGAACTTGATGTCTCTTATTTAGATTATTTTCATTTTGATATAGAGTTAGTATCACAGCATATAAGGGGGACTATCTTAGACGGTAGAGTGTTCACTTTGCATGGATAACGTACCAGAACCGATGTTCTTTCCTTCAAATCCTCTGATCCCGAATTCAAGGGTCTCCATTATGTTTGATAACCAACCATAACTCTCCCTCAAAAAAAGATATCGATGACGCCCTTCTAATAATCAATAGCTAAGATAACTTAAGATTTTCTACTGAATTTTTTGTTTTTCTACGATATATATCACTAGAATGATCAGCAGGAGTTTTGTTACACATTGTACTTTACCAACTTTAGATGCAAAAGGAAAGAGATAATTGCCTTGGTACTGATATTCTTTATATCTATTCAACGGCTTTCATATGATTTCTGAAGATTGCCAAGTCTTTTTTCAAAGATGAATCTTTGTTTTCATTCTACTTAATAAAGTGCCTTGAAAAAAACAACTCTTTTATTAAAATCTTTATAGAAAATTAAGCGAATTACCCATAAAAACATAAGGGGGACTAGCTCACATGGTAGAGCGTTCGCTTAGCATGGGAGAGGTACCAGGATCGATGCCCGGGTCCTCCACTTCATTTAATCTAGCTCTAGGCTTTTGTTCAAATACTGTGGAGGGACGGAGTTTCCGCTCAGAAAGAAATCTATGATCTAGCTTTCTTTCATCAAACGTCTTAACAAATCATAAAGTTTCTTTAAATCATTGATGTTTTACTGGATGAATAGCAGCCCAAATAAGAAAGGGAATTCAGATGATAAGTTTTTCTTCCAGTCGAGAATATACTGTGCAAATTTCAAAGCTCTTATTTTTATAGTTAAATTAGAAAGGAAGATATCTTACTAAAGAATTAGTTCAATTACATATCAGGGGGACTAGCTCACATGGTAGAGCGCTCGCTTTGCATGCGAGAGGTACTGGGATCGATGCCCGGGTCCTCCAATTGATTTGAACTTGATGGTAATATTTTCAACAAGTCTCGATATTGACTATAGTTTTTGTCAAAGAGAAGTATATCACTACTTCAGTTGGATCAGATTTTCAGAAATATTCAAAACACTGATTCAATTTCTGATTTTCTAAGGCAGTAACTAATCATTCTCTCAGCTCTGGAAGTCTGAACCCAAGAATAAACTAATTATTTTCTCAAAAGTAAACCTATAAGCCTGCTCAAATCGAGAAAAAGCTTGGAACTTGATGTCTCTTATTTAGATTATTGGTATTTTGATATAGAGTTAGTATCACAGCATATAAGGGGGACTATCTTACACGGTAGAGTGTTCACTTTGCATGGATATCGTAGCAGAACCGATGTTCTTTTCCTTCAAATCCTCTGATCCCGAATTCAAGGGTCTCCATCATGTTTGATAAGCGACCCTAACTCTCCCTCAAAAAAGATATCGATGACGCCCTTTTAATAACCTATAGCTAAGATAACTTAAGACTTTCTACTGAATTTTTTGTTATTCTACGATATATATCACTAGAATGATCAGCTGGAGTTTTGTTTCACATTGTACTTTACCAACTTTAGATGCAAAAGGAAAGAGATAATTGCCCTGGTACTCAAATTCTTTATATCTATTCAACGGCTTTCATATGATTTCTGAAGATTGCCAAAACTTTTTTCAAAGATGAATCGTTGTTTTCTTTCTACTTAATAAAGTGCCTTGAAAAAAACAAAATCTTTTCTGGAAATCTTTATAGAAAATTAAACAAATAAAGCATAAAGACATAAGGAGGACTAGCTCACATGGTAGAGCGCTCGCTTAGCATGCGAGACGTACCGAAATCGATGCCTGGGTCCTCTAGTTCATTTAATCTAGCTCTATGCTTTTGTTTAAAGTCTGTGGAGGGACGGAGTTTTCGCTCAGAAAGAAATCTTTGATCTAGTTTACTTTCATCAAACGTCGTAACAAATCATTTAGTATCTTTAAATCTCTGATGTTTTACTGGCTTATTAGCAGCCCAAACAAGAAAGGGAATTATCTTTTTTTTCAACATGCTCAATTCAGATGATAAATTTTACCTTCCAGTCGAGAAGATACTGTGCAAAATTAAAAACTATTATTTGTGTAGTTAAATTCGAATTGAAGATATCTTACTAAAGAGATAGCTCATTTAGATATCAGGGGGACTAGCTCATATGGTAGAGCGCGCGCTTTGCATGCGAGAGGTACTGGGATCGATGCCCAGGTCCTCAAATTCATTTGAACTTGATGGTAATATTTTCAACAAATCTCAATATTGACTATAGTTTTTGTCGAAGAAAAGTATAAACTACTTCAGTTGGATCAGATTTTCAGAAATATTCAAAACACTGATTCAATTTCTGATTTTCTAATGCAATAACTAATCATTCTCTCAGCTCTGGAAGTCTGAACCCAAGAACAAACAAATCATTTTCTCCAAAGTAATGCTATGAGCCTGCTCTAATCGAGGAAAAGCTTGGAACTTGATGTCTTTTATTGAGATTATGACATTTTGATATAGACTTAGAATCACAGCATATAAGGGGGACTATCTTACACGATAGAGTGTTCACTTTGCATGGATATCGTACCAGAATCCATGTTCTTTTCCTTCAAATCCTCTGATCCCGAATTAAGGGTTTCCATTATGTTTGATAACCGACATTAACTCTCCCTCAAAAAAGATATCAATGACGCCCTTTTAATAATCAATACCTAAGATAACTTAAGACTTTCTACTGAATTTTTTGTTATTCTACGATAAATATCACTAGAATGATCAGCAGGAGTTTTGTTACACATTGTACTTTACCAACTTTAGATGCAAAAGGAAAGAGAAACTTGCCCTGGTACTCAAATTCTTTATATCTATTCAACGGCTTTCATATGATTTGTGAAGATTGCTAAGTCTTTTTTCAAAGATGAATCTTTGTTTTCTTTCTACTTAATAAAGTGCCTTGAAAAATACAACTGTGTTATTAAAATCTTTATAGAAAATTAAACGAATTACCCATAAAGACATAAGGGGGACTAGCTCACATGGTAGAGCGCTCGCTTAGCATGCGAGAGGTACCGGGATCGATGCCCGGGTCCTCCAGTTCATTTAATCTAGCTCTAGGCTTTTGTTCAAAGACTGTGGAGGGACGCAGTTTTCGCTCAGAAAGAAATCTTTGATCTAGCTTACTTTCATCAAACGTCGTAACAAATCATAAAGTATGTTAAATCTCTGATGTTTTACTGGCTAAATAGCAGCCCAAACAAGAAAGGGAATTATCTTTATTTTAAACATGCTCAATTCAGATGATAAATTTTTCTTCCAGTCGAGAAGATGCTGTGCAAAATTCAAAACTCTTATTTTTATAGTTAAATTCGAATTGAAGATATCTTACTAAAGAGATAGCTCAATTAGATATTAGGGGGACTAGCTCACATGGTAGAGCGCTCGCTTTGCATGCAAGAGGTACTGGGATCGATGCCCGGGTCCTCGAATTCATTTGAACTTGATGGTAATATTTTCAACAAATCTCAATGTTGAATATAGTTTTTGTCGAAGAGAAGTATATCATTACTTCAGTTGGATCAGATTTTAAGAAATATTCAAAACACTGATTCAATTTCTGATTTTCTAATGCACTAACTATTCATTCTCTCAGCTCTCGAAGTCAAAACCCAAGAATAAACTAATTATTTCCTCAAAAGAAAACCTATGGGCCTGCTCTAATGCATGGAAAAGCTTGGAACATCATGTCTTTTATTTAGATTATGACATTTTGATATAGAGTTAGTATCACAGCATATAAGGGGGACTATCTTACACGGTAGAGTGTTCACTTTGCATGGAGAACGTACCAGGACCAATGTTCTTTTCCTTAAATTCCTCTGATCCCGAATTCAAGGGTCTCCATTATGTTTGAAAACCGACCATAACTCTTCCTCAAAAAAAGATATCGATGACGCCCTTTTCATAACTAATAGCTAAGATAAATTAAGACTTTCTACTGAATGTTTTGTTATTGTACGATATATATCACTAGAATGATCAGCAGGAGTTTTGTTTCACATTTTACTTTACCAACTTTAGATGCAAAAGGAAAGAGATCATTGCCCTGGTACTGAAATTCTTTATATCTATTCAACGGCTTTCATATGATTTCTGAAGATTGCCAAGTCTTTTTTCAAAGATGAATCTTTGTTTTCTTTCTACTTAATAAAGTGCCTTGAAAAATACAACTGTTTTATTAAAATCTTATAAAAACCTAAGCGAATTACCCACAAAGACATAAGGGGGACTAGCTCACATGGTAGAGCGCTCGCTTAGCATGCGAGAGGTACCGGGATCGATGCCCGGGTCCTCCAGTTCATTTAATCTAGCTTTAGGCTTTTTTTCAAAGACTGTGGAGGGACGGAGTTTCCGCTCAGAAAGAAATCTTTGATCTAGCTTACTTTCATCAAACGTCGTAACAAATCATAAAGTATGTTAAATCTCTGATGTTTTACTGGCTAAATAGCAGCCCAAACAAGAAAGGGAATTATCTTTATTTTAAACATGCTCAATTCAGATGATAAATTTTTCTTCCAGTCGAGAAGATGCTGTGCGAAATTCAAAACTCTTATTTTTATAGTTAAATTCGAATTGAAGATATCTTACTAAAGAGATAGCTCAATTAGATATTAGGGGGACTAGCTCACATGGTAGAGCGCTTGCTTTGCATGCAAGAGGTACTGGGATCAATGCCCGGGTCCTCGAATTCATTTGAACTTGATGGTAATATTTTCAACAAATCTCAATGTTGAATATAGTTTTTGTCGAAGAGAAGTATATCATTACTTCAGTTGGATCAGATTTTAAGAAATATTCAAAACACTGATTCAATTTCTGATTTTCTAATGCACTAACTAATCATTCTCTCAGCTCTCGAAGTCAAAACCCAAGAATAAACTAATTATTTCCTCAAAAGAAAACCTATGGGCCTGCTCTAATGCATGGAAAAGCTTGGAACATCATGTCTTTTATTTAGATTATGACATTTTGATATAGAGTTAGTATCACAGCATATAAGGGGGACTATCTTACACGGTAGAGTGTTCACTTTGCATGGAGAACGTACCAGGACCAATGTTCTTTTCCTTAAATTCCTCTGATCCCAAATTCAAGGGTCTCCATTATGTTTGAAAACCGACCATAACTCTTCCTCAAAAAAGATATCGATGACGCCCTTTTAATAACTAATAGCTAAGATAAATTAAGACTTTCTACTGAATTTTTTGTTATTGTACGATATATATCACTAGAATGATCAGCAGGAGTTTTGTTTCACATTTTACTTTACCAACTTTAGATGCAAAAGGAAAGAGATCATTGCCCTGGTACTGAAATTCTTTATATCTATTCAACGGCTTTCATATGATTTCTGAAGATTGCCAAGTCTTTTTTCAAAGATGAATTTTTGTTTTCTTTTTACTTAATAAAGTGCCTTGAAAAATACAACTGTTTTATTAAAATCTTATAGAAACTTAAGCGAATTACCCATAAAGACATAAGGGGGACTAGCTCACATGGTAGAGCGCTCGCTTAGCATGCGAGAGGTACCGGGATCGATGCCCGGGTCCTCCAGTTCATTTAATCTAGCTCTAGGCTTTTTTTCAAAGACTGTGGAGGGACGGAGTTTTCGCTCAGAAAGAAATCTTTGATCTTGCTTACTTTCATCAAACGTCTTAACAAATCCTAAAGTCTCTTTAAATCATCGATGTTTTACTTGCTGAATAGCAGCCCAACCAAGAAAGGGAATTATCTTTACTTTAAACCTGCTTAATTCGGATGATAGATATATTGACATTGATTGCTAAGTTTGCAAATCTGTATTTAGCTTGGTGCTTTAACATAAATCTAATAATCACCAAGATTTCCCCAACAAAATGAAAGTTTTTCTTCCAGTCGAGAAGATACTGTGCAAAATTCAAAACTCTTATTTTTATAGTTAAATTCGAATTGAGGATATCTTACTAAAGAGATAGCTAAATCAGATATTAGGGGGACTAGCTCACATCGTAGAGCGCTCGCTTTGCATGCGAGAGGTACTGGGATCGATGCCCGGGTCCTCCAATTCATTTGAACTTGATGGTAATATTTTCAACAAATCTCGATATTGACTATAGTTTTTGTCAAAGAGAAGTATATCACTACTTCAGTTGGATCAGATTTTAAGAAATATTCAAAACACTGATTCAATATCTGATTTTCTAATGCACTAACTAATCATTCTATCAGCTCTGGAAGTCTGAACCCCAGAATAAACTAATTATTTTCTCAAAAGTAAACCTATGAGCCTGCTCTAATCGAGGAAAAGCTTGGAACTTGATGTCTTTTATTTAGATTATGACATTTTGATATAGAGTTAGTATCACAGCATATAAGGGGGACTATCTTACACGGTAGATTGTTTACTTTGCAAGGATAACTTACCAGAACCAATGTTCTTTCCTTCAAATCCTCTGATCCCGAACTCAAGGGTCTCCATTATGTTCGATAACCGACCATAACTCTCCCTCAAAAGAGATATCGATGACGCCCTTTTAATAACCATTAGCTAAGATAACTTAAGACTTTCTACTGAATTTTTTGTTATTGTACGATATATATCACTAGAATGATCAGCAGGAGTTTTGTTTCACATTTTACTTTACCAACTTTAGATGCAAAAGGAAAGAGATCATTGCCCTGGTACTGAAATTCTTTATATCTATTCAACGGCTTTCATATGATTTCTGAAGATTGCCAAGTCTTTTTTCAAAGATGAATTTTTGTTTTCTTTTTACTTAATAAAGTGCCTTGAAAAATACAACTGTTTTATTAAAATCTTATAGAAACTTAAGCGAATTACCCATAAAGACATAAGGGGGACTAGCTCACATGGTAGAGCGCTCGCTTAGCATGCGAGAGGTACCGGGATCGATGCCCGGGTCCTCCAGTTCATTTAATCTAGCTCTAGGCTTTTTTTCAAAGACTGTGGAGGGACGGAGTTTTCGCTCAGAAAGAAATCTTTGATCTTGCTTACTTTCATCAAACGTCTTAACAAATCCTAAAGTCTCTTTAAATCATCGATGTTTTACTTGCTGAATAGCAGCCCAACCAAGAAAGGGAATTATCTTTACTTTAAACCTGCTTAATTCGGATGATAGATATATTGACATTGATTGCTAAGTTTGCAAATCTGTATTTAGCTTGGTGCTTTAACATAAATCTAATAATCACCAAGATTTCCCCAACAAAATGAAAGTTTTTCTTCCAGTCGAGAAGATACTGTGCAAAATTCAAAACTCTTATTTTTATAGTTAAATTCGAATTGAGGATATCTTACTAAAGAGATAGCTAAATCAGATATTAGGGGGACTAGCTCACATCGTAGAGCGCTCGCTTTGCATGCGAGAGGTACTGGGATCGATGCCCGGGTCCTCCAATTCATTTGAACTTGATGGTAATATTTTCAACAAATCTCGATATTGACTATAGTTTTTGTCAAAGAGAAGTATATCACTACTTCAGTTGGATCAAATTTTAAGAAATATTCAAAACACTGATTCAATATCTGATTTTCTAATGCACTAACTAATCATTCTATCAGCTCTGGAAGTCTGAACCCCAGAATAAACTAATTATTTTCTCAAAAGTAAACCTATGAGCCTGCTCTAATCGAGGAAAAGCTTGGAACTTGATGTCTTTTATTTAGATTATGACATTTTGATATAGAGTTAGTATCACAGCATATAAGGGGGACTATCTTACACGGTAGATTGTTTACTTTGCAAGGATAACTTACCAGAACCAATGTTCTTTCCTTCAAATCCTCTGATCCCGAACTCAAGGGTCTCCATTATGTTCGATAACCGACCATAACTCTCCCTCAAAAGAGATATCGATGACGCCCTTTTAATAACCATTAGCTAAGATAACTTAAGACTTTCTACTGAATTTTTTGTTATTGTACGATATATATCACTAGAATGATCAGCAGGAGTTTTGTTTCACATTTTACTTTACCAACTTTAGATGCAAAAGGAAAGAGATCATTGCCCTGGTACTGAAATTCTTTATATCTATTCAACGGCTTTCATATGATTTCTGAAGATTGCCAAGTCTTTTTTCAAAGATGAATTTTTGTTTTCTTTTTACTTAATAAAGTGCCTTGAAAAATACAACTGTTTTATTAAAATCTTATAGAAACTTAAGCGAATTACCCATAAAGACATAAGGGGGACTAGCTCACATGGTAGAGCGCTCGCTTAGCATGCGAGAGGTACCGGGATCGATGCCCGGGTCCTCCAGTTCATTTAATCTAGCTCTAGGCTTTTTTTCAAAGACTGTGGAGGGACGGAGTTTTCGCTCAGAAAGAAATCTTTGATCTTGCTTACTTTCATCAAACGTCTTAACAAATCCTAAAGTCTCTTTAAATCATCGATGTTTTACTTGCTGAATAGCAGCCCAACCAAGAAAGGGAATTATCTTTACTTTAAACCTGCTTAATTCGGATGATAGATATATTGACATTGATTGCTAAGTTTGCAAATCTGTATTTAGCTTGGTGCTTTAACATAAATCTAATAATCACCAAGATTTCCCCAACAAAATGAAAGTTTTTCTTCCAGTCGAGAAGATACTGTGCAAAATTCAAAACTCTTATTTTTATAGTTAAATTCGAATTGAGGATATCTTACTAAAGAGATAGCTAAATCAGATATTAGGGGGACTAGCTCACATCGTAGAGCGCTCGCTTTGCATGCGAGAGGTACTGGGATCGATGCCCGGGTCCTCCAATTCATTTGAACTTGATGGTAATATTTTCAACAAATCTCGATATTGACTATAGTTTTTGTCAAAGAGAAGTATATCACTACTTCAGTTGGATCAAATTTTAAGAAATATTCAAAACACTGATTCAATATCTGATTTTCTAATGCACTAACTAATCATTCTATCAGCTCTGGAAGTCTGAACCCCAGAATAAACTAATTATTTTCTCAAAAGTAAACCTATGAGCCTGCTCTAATCGAGGAAAAGCTTGGAACTTGATGTCTTTTATTTAGATTATGACATTTTGCCAGATCATATCAGAAGTGCTAAAACTAAAAATATGTTCAAAACGAAACTGAAGTCACATTTGATAGAAATTTTATAAAGTGATAAATATTTAAATAACATCCCACTCTTTGTTCATAATTGCTTTTGATCCGACCCAATATTAATATTAATTTCGAACTATTTCCATTTTTTCTAAATCTACAGATCCAATAGGGGGGCTCTCTTCTCGTTAGTTTATCTACTTAGAGAGTTCCTCCTTTAAGAAATTTCACACTCAATAGTTAAGATTCTTGATTTATTTATATTTTTCTTTATTTAGATTCTTTAAAATATTCTGTAAATATTTCTGTTATAATTTAATATTGTATGTGTGAAATTTTAAATCAATGAAACTGAAACTGAAACTGAAACTGAAACTGAAACTGAATTTTGATATAGAGTTAGTATCACAGCATATAAGGGGGACTATCTTACACGGTAGATTGTTTACTTTGCAAGGATAACTTACCAGAACCAATGTTCTTTCCTTCAAATCCTCTGATCCCGAACTCAAGGGTCTCCATTATGTTCAATAACCGACCATAACTCTCCCTCAAAAGAGATATCGATGACGCCCTTTTAATAACCATTAGCTAAGATAACTTAAGACTTTCTACTGAATTTTTTGTTATTGTACGATATATGTCACTAGAATGATCAGCAGGAGTTTTGTTTCACATTTTACTTTACCAACTTTAGATGCAAAAGGAAAGAGATACTTGCCTTGGTACTGATATTCTTTATATCTATTCAACGGCTTTCATATGATTTCTGAAGATTGCCAAGTCTTTTTTCAAAGATGAATCTTTGTTTTCTTTCTACTTAATAAAGTGCCTTGAAAAATACAACTGTTTTATTAAAATCTTATAAAAACTTAAGCGAATTACCCATAAAGACATAAGGGGGACTAGCTCACATGGTAGAACGCTCGCTCAGCATGCGAGAGGTACCGGGATCGATGTCCGGGTCCTCCAGTTCATTTAATCTAGCTCTAGGCTTTTTTTCAAAGACTGTGAAGGGACGGAGTTTTCGCTCAGAAAGAAATCTTTGATCTTGCTTACTTTCATCAAACGTCTTAACAAATCATAAAGTCTCTTTAAATCATTGATGTTTTACTTGCTGAATAGCAGCCCACCCAAGAAAGGGAATTATCTTTACTTTAAACCTGCTTAATTCGGATGATAGATATATTGACATTGATTGATAAGTTTGCAAATCTTTATTTAGCTTGGTGCTTTAACATAAATCTTATAATCACCAAGATTTCCCCATCAAAATGAAAGTTTTTCTTCCAGTCGAGAAGATACTGTGCAAAATTCAAAACTCTTATTTTTATACTTAAATTCGAATAGAAATTAGATATCAGGGGGACTAGCTCACATGGTAGAGCGCTCGCTTTGCATGCGAGAAGAACTGGGATCGATGCCCGGGTCCACCAATTCATTTGAACTTGATGGTAATATTTTCAACAAATCTCAATATTGACTATAGTTTTTGTCGAAGAGAAGTATATCACTACTTCAGTTGGAACAGATTTTAAGAAATATTCAAAACACTGATTCAATTTCTGATTTTCTAATGCACTAACTAATCATTCTCTCAGCTCTGGAAGTCTGAACCCAAGAATAAACTAATTATTTTATCAAAAGTAAACCTATAAGCCTGCTCTAATCGAGGAAAAGCTTTGAACATCATGTCTTTTATTTAGATTATGACATTTTGATATAGAGTTAGTATCACAGCATATAAGGGGGACTATCTTACACGGTAGAGTGTTCACTTTGCATGGAGAATGTACCAGGACCAATGTTCTTTTCCTTAAATTCCTCTGATCCCGAATTCAAGGGTCTCCATTATGTTTGAAAACCGACCATAACTCTTCCTCAAAAAAGATATCGATGACGCCCTTTTAATAACCAATAGCTAAGATAACTTAAGACTTTCTACTGAATTTTTTGTTATTGTACGATATATATCACTAGAATGATCAGCAGGAGTTTTGTTTCACATTTTACTTTACCAACTTTAGATGCAAAAGGAAAGAGATAATTGGCCTGGTACTGAAATTCTTTATATCTATTCAACGGCTTTCATATGATTTCTGAAGATTGCCAAGTCTTTTTTCAAAGATGAATCTTTGTTTTCTTTCTACTTAATAAAGTGTCTTGAAAAATACAACTGTTTTATTAAAATCTTTATAAAAAATTAAGCGAATTACCCATAAAGACATAAGGGGGACTAGCTCACATGGTAGGGCGCTCGCTTAGCATGCGAGAGGTACCGGGATCGATGCCCGGGTCCTGCAGTTCATTTAAACTAGCTCTACGCTTTTTTTCAAAGACTGTTAAGGGACGGAGTTTCCGCTCAGAAAGAAATCTTTGATCTAGCTTACTTTCATCAAACGTCTTAACAAATCCTAAAGTCTCTTTAAATCATTGATGTTTTACTTGCTGAAGAGCAGCCCAACCAAGAAAGGGAATTATCTTTACTTTAAACCTGCTTAAATCGGATGATAGATATATTGACATGGATTGCTAAGTTTGCAAATCTGTATTTAGCTTGGTGCTTTAACATAAATCTAATAATCACCAAGATTTCCCCAACAAAATGAAAGTTTTTCTTCCAGTCGAGAAGATACTGTGCAAAATTCAAAACTCTTATTTTTATAGTTAAATTCGAATTGAAGATATCTTACTAAAGAGATAGCTAAATCAGATATTAGGGGGAATAGCTCACATGGTAGAGCGATCGCTTTGCATGCGAGAGGTACTGGGATCGATGCCCGGATCCTCCAATTCATTTGAACTTGATGGTAATATTTTCAACAAATCTCGATATTGACTATAGTTTTTGTCATATAGAAGTATATCACTACTTCAGTTGGATCAAATTTTAAGAAATATTCAAAACACTGATTCAATTTCTGATTTTCTAATGCACTAACTAATCATTCTCTCAGCTCTGGAAGTCTGAACCAAAGAATAAACTAATTATTTTCTCAAAAGTAAACCTATGAGCCTGCTCTAATCGAGGAAAAGCTTGGAACTTGATGTCTTTTATTTAGATTATGACATTTTTATATAGAGTTAGTATCACAACATATAAGGGGACTATCTTACACGGTAGAGTGTTCACTTTGCATGGATAACATACCAAAACCGATGTTATTTTCCTGAAAATCCTCTGAACCCGAATTCAAGGGTTTCCATTATGTTTGATAACCGACCATAACTCTCCCTTAAAAAAGATATCGATGACGCCCTTTTAATAACCAATAGCTAAGATAACTTAAGACTTTCTACTGAATTTTTTGTTATTGTACGATATATATCACTAGAATGATCAGCAGGAGTTTTGTTTCACATTTTACTTTACCAACTTTAGATGCAAAAGGAAAGAGATAATTGCCCTGGTACTGAAATTCTTTATATCTATTCAACGGCTTTCATATGATTTCTGAAGATTGCCAAGTCTTTTTTCAAAGATGAATCTTTGTTTTCTTTCTACTTAATAAAGTGCCTTGAAAAATACAACTGTTTTATTAAAATCTTATAGAAACTTAAGCGAATTACCCATAAAGACATAAGGGGGACTAGCTCACATGGTAGAGCGCTCGGTTAGCATGCGAGAGGTACCGGGATCGATGCCCGGGTCCTCCAGTTCATTTAATCTAGCTCTAGGCTTTTTTTCAAAGACTGTGGAGGGACGGAGTTTTCGCTCAGAAAGAAATCTTTGATCTTGCTTACTTTCATCAAACGTCTTAACAAATCCTAAAGTCTCTTTAAATCATTGATGTTTTACTTGCTGAATAGCAGCCCAACAAAGAAAGGGAATTATCTTTACTTTAAACCTGCTTAATTCGGATGATAGATATATTGACATTGATTGCTAAAATTGCAAATCAGTATTTAGCTTAGTGCTTTAACATGAATCTAATAATCACCAGGATTTCCCCAACAAAATGAAAGTTTTTCTTCAAGTCGAGAAGATACTGTGCAAAATTCAAAACTCTTATTTTTATAGTTAAATTCGAATTGAAGATATCTTACTAAAGAGATAGCTATATCAGATATTAGGGGGACCAGCTCACATGGTAGAGCGCTCGCTTTGCATGCGAGAGGTACTGGGATCGATGCCCGGGTCCTCCAATTCATTTGAACTTGATGGTAATATTTTCAACAAATCTCGCTATTGACTATAGTTTTTGTCAAAGAGAAGTATATCACTACTTCAGTTGGATCAAATTTTAAGAAATATTCAAAACACTGATTCAATTTCTGATTTTCTAATGCACTAACTAATCATTCTATCAGCTCTGGAAGTCTGAACCCAAGAATAAACTAATTATTTTCTCAAAAGTAAACCTATGAGCCTGCTCTAATCGAGGAAAAGCTTGGAACTTGATGTCTTTTATTTAGATTATGACATTTTGATATAGAGTTAGTATCACAGCATATAAGGGGGACTATCTTACACGGTAGATTGTTCACTTTGCATGGATAACGTACCAGAACCAATGTTCTTTCCTTCAAATCCTCTGATCCCGAATTCAAGGGTCTCCATTATGTTTGATAACCGACCATAACTCTCCCTCAAAAAAGATATCGATGACGCCCTTTTAATAACCAATAGCTAAGATAACTTAAGACTTCTTACTGAATTTTTTGTTATTGTACGATATATATCACTAGAATGATCAGCAGGAGTTTTGTTTCACACTTTACTTTACCAACTTTAGATGCAAAAGGAAAGAGATAATTGCCCTGGTACTGATATTCTTTATATCTATTCAACGGCTTTCATATGATTTCTGAAGATTGCCAAGTCTTTTTTCAAAGATGAATCTTTGTTTTCTTTCTACTTAATAAAGTGCCTTGAAAAATACAACTGTTTTATTAAAATCTTATAAAAACTTAAGCAAATTACCCATAAAGACATAAGGGGGACTAGCTCACATGGTGGAGCGCTCGCTTAGCATGCGAGAGGTACCGGGATCGATGCCCGGGTCCTCCAGTTCATTTATTCTAGCTCTAGGCTTTTTTCCAAAGACTGTGGAGGGACGGAGTTTTCGCTCAGAAAGAAATCTTTGATCTTGCTTACTTTCATCAAACGTCTTAACAAATCATAAAGTCTCTTTAAATCATTGATGTTTTACTTGCTGAATAGCAGCCCAACAAAGAAAGGGAATTATCTTTACTTTAAACCTGCTTAATTCGGATGATAGATATATTGACATTGATTGCTAAAATTGCAAATCTGTATTTAGCTTAGTGCTTTAACATGAATCTAATAATCACCAAGATTTCCCCAACAAAATGAAAGTTTTTCTTCAAGTCGAGAAGATACTGTGCAAAATTCAAAACTCTTATTTTTATAGTTAAATTCGAATTGAAGATATCTTACTAAAGAGATAGCTATATCAGATATTAGGGGGACCAGCTCACATGGTAGAGCGCTCGCTTTGCATGCGAGAGGTACTGGGATCGATGCCCGGGTCCTCCAATTCATTTGAACTTGATGGTAATATTTTCAACAAATCTCGCTATTGACTATAGTTTTTGTCAAAGAGAAGTATATCACTACTTCAGTTGGATCAAATTTTAAGAAATATTCAAAACACTGATTCAATTTCTGATTTTCTAATGCACTAACTAATCATTCTATCAGCTCTGGAAGTCTGAACCCAAGAATAAACTAATTATTTTCTCAAAAGTAAACCTATGAGCCTGCTCTAATCGAGGAAAAGCTTGGAACTTGATGTCTTTTATTTAGATTATGACATTTCGATATAGAGTTAGTATCACAGCATATAAGGGGGACTATCTTACACGGTAGATTGTTCACTTTGCATGGATAACGTACCAGAACCAATGTTCTTTCCTTCAAATCCTCTGATCCCGAATTCAAGGGTCTCCATTATGTTTGATAACCGACCATAACTCTCCCTCAAAAAAGATATCGATGACGCCCTTTTAATAACCAATAGCTAAGATAACTTAAGACTTCTTACTGAATTTTTTGTTATTGTACGATATATATCACTAGAATGATCAGCAGGAGTTTTGTTTCACACTTTACTTTACCAACTTTAGATGCAAAAGGAAAGAGATAATTGCCCTGGTACTGATATTCTTTATATCTATTCAACGGCTTTCATATGATTTCTGAAGATTGCCAAGTCTTTTTTCAAAGATGAATCTTTGTTTTCTTTCTACTTAATAAAGTGCCTTGAAAAATACAACTGTTTTATTAAAATCTTATAAAAACTTAAGCAAATTACCCATAAAGACATAAGGGGGACTAGCTCACATGGTGGAGCGCTCGCTTAGCATGCGAGAGGTACCGGGATTGATGCCCGGGTCCTCCAGTTCATTTATTCTAGCTCTAGGCTTTTTTCCAAAGACTGTGGAGGGACGGAGTTTTCGCTCAGAAAGAAATCTTTGATCTTGCTTACTTTCATCAAACGTCTTAACAAATCATAAAGTCTCTTTAAATCATTGATGTTTTACTTGCTGAATAGCAGCCCAACCAAGAAAGGGAATTATCTTTACTTTAAACCTGCTTAATTCGGATGATAGATATATTGACATTGATTGCTAAGTTTGCAAATCTATATTTAGCTTGGTGCTATAACATAAATCTAATAATCACCAAGATTTCCCCAACAAAATGAAAGTTTTTCTTCCAGTCGAGAAGATACTGTGCAAAATTAAAAACTCTTATTTTTATACTTAAATTCGAATAGAAATAAGATATCAGGGGAACTAGCTCACATGGTAGAGCGCTCGCTTTGCATGCGAGAAGTACTGGGATTGATGCCCGGGTCCTCCAATTCATTTGAACTTGATGGTAATATTTTCAACAAATCCAATATTGACTATAGTTTTTGTCGAAGAGAAGTATATCACTACTTCAGTTGGATCAGATTTTAAGAAATATTCAAAACACTGATTCAATTTCTGATTTTCTAATGCACTAACTAATCATTCTCTCAGCTCTGGAAGTCTGAACCCAAGAATAAACTAATTATTTTATCAAAAGTAAACCTATAAGCCTGCTCTAATCGAGGAAAAGCTTGGAACTTGATGTTTTTTATTTATATTATTGACATTTTGATATAGAGTTAGTGTCACAGCATATAAGGGGGACTATCTTACACGGTAGAGTGTTCACTTTGCATGGATATCGTACCAGAACCGATGTTCTTTTCCTTCAAATCCTCTTATCCCGAATTCAAGGGTCTCCATCATGTTTGATTACCGACCATAACTCTCCCTCAAAAAAGATATCAATGACGCCCTTTAAATAACTAATAGCTAAGATAACTAAAGACTTTCTACTGAATTTTTTGTTTTTCTACGATATATATCACTAGAATGATAAGCAGGAGTTTTGTTTCACATTTTACTTTAACAACTTTAGATGCAAAAGGAAAGAGATAATTGCCCTGGTACTGATATTCTTTTTATCTATTCAACGGCTCTCATATGATTTCTGAAGATTGCCAAGTCTTTTTTCAAAGATGAATCTTTGTTTTCTTTCTACTTAATAAAGTGCCTTGAAAAATACAACTATTTTATTAAAATCTTTATAAAAAATTAAGCGAATTACCCATAAATATATAAGGGGGACTAGCTCACATGGTAGAGCGCTTGTTTAGCATGCGAGAGGTACCGGGATCGATGCCCGGGTCCTCCAGTTCATTTAATCTAGCTCTAGGCTTTTGTTCAAAGACTGTGGAGGGACGGACATTTCGCTCAGAAAGAAATCTTTGATCTTGCTTACTTTCATCAAACGTCTTAACAAATCATAAAGTCTCTTTAAATCATTAATGTTTTACTTGCTGAATAGCAGCCCAACCAAGAAAGGGAATTATCTTTACTTTAAACCTGCTTAATTCGGATGATAGATTTATTGACATGGATTGCTAAGTTTGCAAATCTATATATAGCTTGGTGCTTTAACTTAAATCTAATAATCACCAAGATTTCCCCAACAAAATGAAAGTTTTTCTTCCAGTCGAGAAGATACTGTGCAAAATTCAAAACTCTTATTTTTATAGTTAAATTAGAATTGAAGATATCTTACTAAAGAGATAGCTAGATCAGATATTAGGGGGACTAGCTCACATGGTACAGCGCTCGCTTTGCATGCGAGAGGTACTGGGATCGATGCCTGGGTCCTCCAATTCATTTGAACTTGATGGTAATATTTTCAACAAATCTCGATATTGACTATAGTTTTGTCAAATAGAAGTATATCACTACTTCAGTTGGATCAAATTTTAAGAAATATTCAAAACACTGATTGAATATCTGATTTTCGAATGCACTAACTTATCATTCTCTCAGCTCTGGAAGTCTGAACCAAAGAATAAACTAATTATTTGCTCAAAAGTAAACCTATGAGCCTGCTCTAATCGAAAAAAAGCTTGGAACTTGATGTCTTTTATTTAGATTATGACATTTTGATATAGAGTTAGTATCACAACATATAAGGGGGCTATCTTACACGGTAGAGTGTTCACTTTGCATGGATAAAATACCAAAACCGATGTTCTTTTCCTGAAAATCCTCTGATCCCGAATTCAAGGGTTTCCATTATGTTTGATAACCGACCATAACTCTCCCTTAAAAAAGATATCGATGACGCCCTTTTAATAACCAATAGCTAAGATAACTTAAGACTTTCTACTGAATTTTTTGTTATTGTACGATATATATCACTAGAAAGATCAGCAGGAGTTTTGTTTCACATTTTACTTTACCAACTTTAGATGCAAAAGGAAAGAGATAATTGCCCTGGTACTGAAATTCTTTATATTTATTCAACGGCTTTCATATGATTTCTGAAGATTGCCAAATCTTTTTTCAAAGATGAATCTTTGTTATCTTTCTACTTAATAAAGTGCCTTGAAAAATACAACTGTTTTATTAAAATCTTATAGAAACTTAAGCGAATTACCAATAAAGACATAAGGGGGACTTGCTCACATGGTGGAGCGCTCGCTTAGCATGCGAGAGGTACCGGGATCGATGCCCGGGTCCTCCAGTTCATTTAATCTAGCTCTAGCCTTTTTTTCAAAGACTGTGGAGGGACGGAGTTTTCGCTCAGAAAGAAATCTTTGATCTTGCTTACTTTCATCAAACGTCTTAACAAATCCTAAAGTCTCTTTAAATCATTGATGTTTTACTTGCTGAAGAGCAGCCCAACCAAGAAAGGGAATTATCTTTACTTTAAACCTGCTTAATTCGGATGATAGATATATTGACATTGATTGCTAAGTTTGCAAATCTGTATTTAGCTTGGTGCTTTAACATAAATCTAATAATCAAAAAAGATTTCCCCAACAAAATGAAAGTTTTTCTTCCAGTCGAGAAGATACTGTGCAAAATTCAAAACTCTTATTTTTATAGTTAAATTCAAATTGAAGATATCTTACTAAAGAGATAGCTAAATCAGATATTAGGGGGACTAGCTAACATGGTAGAGCGCTTGCTTTGCATGCGAGAGGTACTGGGATCGATGCCCGGGTCCTCCAATTCATTTGAACTTGATGGTAATATTTTCAACAAATCTCGATATTGACTAAAGTTTTTGTCAAAGAGAAGTATATCACTACTTCAGTTGGATCAAATTTTAAGAAATATTCAAAACACTGATTCAATTTCTGATTTTCTAATGCACTAACTAATCATTCTATCAGCTCTGGAAGTCTGAACCCAAGAATAAACTAATTATTTTCTCAAAAGTAAACCTATGAGCCTGCTCTAATCAAGGAAAAGCTTGGAACTTGATGTCTTTTATTTAGATTATGACATTTTGATATAGAGTTAGTATCACAGCATTTAAGGGGGACTATCTTACACGGTAGATTGTTCACTTTGCATGGATAACGTACCAGAACCAATGTTCTTTCCTTCAAATCCTCTGATCCCGAATTCAAGGGTCTCCATTATGTTTGATAGCCGACCATAACTCTCCCTCAAAAAAGATATCGATGACGCCCTTTTAATAACCAATAGCTAAGATAACTTAAGACTTTCTACTGAATTTTTTGTTATTGTACGATATATATCACTAGAATGATCAACAGGAGTTTTGTTTCACATTTTACTTTACCAACTTTAGATGCAAAAGGAAAGAGATAATTGCCTTGGTACTGATATTCTTTATATCTATTCAACGGCTTTCATATGATTTCTGAAGATTGCCAAGTCATTTTTCAAAGATGAATCTTTGTTTTCTTTCTACTTAATAAAGTGCCTTGAAAAATACAACTGTTTTATCAAAATCTTATAAAAACTTAAGCGAATTACCCATAAAGACATAAGGGGGACTAGCTCACATGGTAGAGCGCTCGCTTAGCATGCGAGAGGTACCAGGATCGATGCCCGGGTCCTCCAGTTCATTTAATCTAGCTCTAGGCTTTTTTTCAAAGACTGTTAAGGGACGGAGTTTTCGGTCAGAAAGAAATCTTTGATCTTGCTTACTTTCATCAAACGTCTTAACAAATCATAAAGTCTCTTTAAATCATTGATGTTTTACTTGCTGAATAGCAGCCCACCCAAGAAAGGGAATTATCTTTACTTTAAACCTGCTTAATTCGGATGATAGATATATTGACATTGATTGCTAAGTTTGCAAATCTATATTTAGCTTGGTGCTTTAACATAAATCTAATAATCACCAAGATTTCCCCAACAAAATGAAAGTTTTTCTTCCAGTCGAGAAGATACTGTGCAAAATTCAAAACTCTTATTTTTATACTTAAATTCGAATAGAAATTAGATATCAAGGGGACTAGCTCACATGGTAGAGCGCTCGCTTTGCATGCGAGAAGTACTGGGATCGATGCCCGGGTCCTCCAATTCATTTGAACTTGATGGTAATATTTTCAACAAATCTCAATATTGACTATAGTTTTTCTCGAAGAGAAGTATATCACTACTTCAGTTGGATCAGATTTTAAGAAATATTCAAAACACTGATTCAATTTCTGATTTTCTAATGCACTAACTAATCATTCTCTCAGCTCTGGAAGTCGAAACCCAAGAATAAACTAATTGTTTCCTCAAAAGAAAACCTATGGGCCTGCTCTAATGCATGAAAAAGCTTGGAACATCATGTCTTTTATTTAGATTATGACATTTTGATATAGAGTTAGTATCACAGCATATAAGGGGGACTATCTTACACGGTAGAGTGTTCACTTTGCATGGAGAACGTACCAGGACCAATGTTCTTTTCCTTAAATTCCTCTGATCCCGAATTCAAGGGTCTCCATTATGTTTGAAAACCGACCATAACTCTTCCTCAAAAAAGATATCGATGACGCCCTTTTAATAACCAATAGCTAAGATAACTTAAGACTTTCTACTGAATTTTTTGTTATTGTACGATATATATCACTAGAATGATCAGCAGGAGTTTTGTTTCACATTTTACTTTACCAACTTTAGATGCAAAAGGAAAGAGATAATTGCCCTGGTACTGAAATTCTTTATATCTATTCAACGGCTTTCATATGATTTCTGAAGATTGCCAAATCTTTTTTCAAAGATGAATCTTTGTTATCTTTCTACTTAATAAAGTGCCTTGAAAAATACAACTGTTTTATTAAAATCTTATAGAAACTTAAGCAAATTGCCAATAAAGACATAAGGGGGACTAGCTCACATGGTAGAGCGCTCGCTTAGCATGCGACAGGTACCGGGATCGATGCCTGGGTCCTCCAGTTCATTTAATCTAGCTCTAGGCGTTTTTGCAAAGACTGTGGAGGGACGGAGTTTTCGCTCAGAAAGAAATCTTTGATCTTGCTTACTTTCATCAAACGTCTTAACAAATCCTAAAGTCTCTTTAAATCATTGACGTTTTACTTGCTGAATAGCAGCCCAACCAAGAAAGGGAATTATCTTTACTTTAAACCTGCTTAATTCGGATGATAGATATATTGACATTGATTGCTAAGTTTGCAAATCTATATTTAGCTTGGTGCTTTAACATAAATCTAATAATCACCAAGATTTCCCCAACAAAATGAAAGTTTTTCTTCCAGTCGAGAAGATACTGTGCAAAATTCAAAACTCTTATTTTTATACTTAAATTCGAATAGAAATTAGATATCAGGGGGACTAGCTCACATGGTAGAGGGCTCGCTTTGCATGCGAGAAGTACTGGTATCGATGCCCGGGTCCTCCAATTCATTTGAACTTGATGGTAATATTTTCAACAAATCTCAATATTGACTATAGTTTTTGTCGAAGAGAAGTATATCACTACTTCAGTTGGATCAGATTTTAAGAAATATTCAAAACACTGATTCAATTTCTGATTTTCTAATGCACTAACTAATCATTCTTTCAGCTCTGGAAGTCTGAACCCAAGAATAAACTAATTATTTTATCAAAAGTAAACCTATTGGCCTGCTCTAATCGAGGAAAAGCTTTGAACATCATGTCTTTTATTTAGATTATGACATTTTGATATAGAGTTAGTATCACAGCATATAAGGGGGACTATCTTATACGGTAGAGTGTTCACTTTGCATGGAGAACGTACCAGGACCAATGTTCTTTTCCTTAAAGAGCACATGAAGCAAAAAATTTTATTGGTGGAAATGATAGGTACTATTGAATGATAGAAAACGCCATTTAAATTATTTTGATATCTCCTTTTGTTTTAAAATTATCCACTAACTTGAAGTATCAGAGGATGACGTCACAATGTTTGCACATTATTAGGTTTACATATGGGGATATAGCTGTATCTCATCATGAAAAGATTATAGTTGCAAGAAATCTTGTTGCAGGGCTGCATAAATGTAATGCAGGTTATTTGCTATGTATGCATGATTTTCGGGAAAGCATACTAATTGATAAGAAATATTGTAATTGCATTTCCGTTGGAAATGGAGTCAACGTAGTATATTTTCTGGACCTTTTTCAAACAATGTGACGTCATCAGCCAATCCTATAAAATGGTGGACATCTTGAAAACCAAATGAGATATCAATAAACTTTTCATAGAGTTTCTTATCATTCAACAGTACCTATCATCTCCACCAATAAAATTTTCTGCTACATGTGCTCTTTAAATTCCTCTGATCCCGAATTCAAGGGTCTCCATTATGTTTGATTACCGATCATAACTCTTCCTCAAAAAAGATATCGATGACGCCCTTTTAATAACCAATAGCTAAGATAACTTAAGACTTTCTACTGAATTTTTTGTTATTGTACGATATATATCACTAGAATGATCAGCAGGAGTTTTGTTTCACATTTTACTTTACCAACTTTAGATGCAAAAGGAAAGAGATAATTGCCCTGGTACTGAAATTCTTTATATCTATTCAACGGCTTTCATATGATTTCTGAAGATTACCAAGTCTTTTTTCAAAGATGAATCTTTGTTTTCTTTCTACTTAATAAAGTGCCTTGAAAAATACAACTGTTTCATTAAAATCTTATAGAAACTTAAGCGAATTACCCATAAAGATATAAGAGGGACTAGCTCACATGGTAGAGCGCTCGCTTAGCATGCGAGAGGTACCGGGATCGATGCCCAGGTCCTCCAGTTCATTTAATCTAGCTCTAGGCTTTTTTTCAAAGACTGTGGAGGGACGGAGTTTTCGCTCAGAAAGAAATCTTTGATCTTGCTTACTTTCATCAAACGTCTTAACAAATCCTAAAGTCTCTTAAAATCATTGATGTTTTACTTGCTGAATAGCAGCCCAACCAAGAAAGGGAATTATCTTTACTTTAAACCTGCTTAATTCGGATGATAGATATATTGACATTGATTGCTAAGTTTGCAAATCTCTATTTAGCTTGGTGCTTTAACATAAATCTAATAATCACCAAGATTTCCCCAACAAAATGAAAGTTTTTCTTCCAGTCGAGAAGATACTGTGCAAAATTCAAAACTCTTATTTTTATAGTTAAATTCGAATTGAAGATATCTTACTAAAGAGATAGCTAAATCAGATATTAGGAGGACTAGCTCACATGGTAGAGCGCTCGCTTTGCATGCGAGAGGTACTTGGATCGATGCCCGGGTCCTCCAATTCATTTGAACTTGATGGTAATATTTTCAACAAATCTCGATATTGACTATAGTTTTTGTCAAAGAGAAGTATATCACTACTTCAGTTGGATCAAATTTTAAGAAATATTCAAAACACTGATTCAATTTCTGATTTTCTAATGCACTAACTAATCATTCTATCAGCTCTGGAAGTCTGAACCCAAGAATAAACTAATTATTTTCTCAAAAGTAAACCTATGAGCCTGCTCTAATCGAGGAAAAGCTTGGAACTTGATGTCTTTTATTTAGATTATGACATTTTGATATAGAGTTAGTATCACAGCATATAAGGGGGACTATCTTACACGGTATATTGTTCACTTTGCATGGATAACGTACCAGAACCAATGTTCTTTCCTTCAAATCCTCTGATCCCGAATTCAAGGGTCTCCATTATGTTTGATAACCGACCATAACTCTCCCTCAAAAAAGATATCGATGACGCCCTTTTAATAACCAATAGCTAAGATAACTTAAGACTTTCTACTGAATTTTTTGTTATTGTACGATATATATCACTAGAATGATCAGCAGGAGTTTTGTTTCACATTTTACTTTACCAACTTTAGATGCAAAAGGAAAGAGATAATTGCCCTGGTACTGATATTCTTTATATCTATTCAACGGCTTTCATATGATTTCTGAAGATTGCCAAGTCTTTTTTCAAAGATGAATCTTTGTTTTCTTCCTACTTAATAAAGTGCCTTGAAAAATACAACTGTTTTATTAAAATCTTATAAAAACTTAAGCGAATTACCCATAAAGACATAAGGGGGACTAGCTTACATGGTAGAGCGCTCGCTTAGCATGCGAGAGGTACCGGGATCGATGCCCGGGTCCTCCAGTTCACTTAATCTAGCTCTAGGCTTTTGTTCAAATACTGTGGAGGGACGGAGTTTCCGCTCAGAAAGAAATCTATGATCTAGCTTTCTTTCATCAAACGTCTTAACAAATCATAAAGTATCTTTAAATCATTGATGTTTTACTGCCTGAATAGCAGCCCAAACAAGAAAGGGAATTATCTTTACTTTAAACCTGCTTAATTCGAATGATAGATATATTGACATTGATTGCTAAGTTTGCAAATCTATATTTAGCTTGGTGCTTTAACATAAATCTAATAATCACCAAGGTTTCCCCAACAAAATGAAAGTTTTTCTTCCAGTCGAGAATATACTGTGCAAATTTCAAAGCTCTTATTTTTATAGTTAAATTCGAATTGAAGATATCTTACTAAAGAGATAGCTCATTTAGATATCAGGGGGACTAGCTTATATGGTAGAGCGCGCGCTTTGCATGCGAGAGGTACTGGGATCGATGCCCGGGTCCTCAAATTCATTTGAACTTGATGGTAATATTTTCAACAAATCTCAATATTGACTATAGTTTTTGTCAAAGAGAAGTATATAACTACTTCAGTTGGATCAGATTTTCAGAAATATTCAAAACACTGATTCAATTTCTGATTTTCTAATGCACTAACTAATCATTCTCTCAGCTCTGGAAGTCGGAACCCAAGAATAAACTAATTATTTTCTTAAAAGAAAACCTATAAGCCTGCTCAAATCGAGAAAAAGCTTGGCACTTGATGTCTCTTATTTAGATTATTGGCATTTTGATATAGAGTTAGTGTCACAGCATATAAGGGGGACTATCTTACACGGTAGAGTGTTAACTTTGCATGGATAACATACCAGAACCGATGTTCTTTCCTTCAAATCCTCTGATCCCGAATTCAAGGGTCTCCATTATGTTTGATAACCGACCATAACTCTCCCTCAAAAAAGATATCGATGATGCCCTTTTAATAACCTATAGCTAAGATAACTTAAGACTTTCTACTGAATTTTTTGTTATTCTACGATATATATCACTAGAATGATCAGCTGGAGTTTTGTTTCACATTGTACTTTACCAACTTTAGATGCAAAAGGAAAGAGATAATTGCCCTGGTACTCAAATTCTTTATATCTATTCAACGGCTTTCATATGATTTCTGAAGATTGCCAAAACTTTTTTCAAAGATGAATCGTTGTTTTCTTTCTACTTAATAAAGTGCCTTGAAAAAAACAAAATCTTTTATCGAAATCTTTATAGAAAATTAAACAAATAAAGCATAAAGACATAAGGAGGACTAGCTCACATGGTAGAGCGCTCGCTTAGCATGCGAGACGTACCGAAATCGATGCCTGGGTCCTCTAGTTCATTTAATCTAGCTCTATGCTTTTGTTTAAAGTCTGTGGAGGGACGGAGTTTTCGCTCAGAAAGAAATCTTTGATCTAGTTTACTTTCATCAAACGTCGTAACAAATCATTTAGTATCTTTAAATCTTTGATGTTTTACTGGCTAATTAGCAGCCCAAACAAGAAAGGGAATTATCTTTTTTTTCAACATGCTCAATTCAGATGATAAATTTTACTTTCCAGTCGAGAAGATACTGTGCAAAATTAAAAACTATTATTTTTATAGTTAAATTCGAATTGAAGATATCTTACTAAAGAGATAGCTCATTTAGATATCAGGGGGACTAGCTCACATGGTAGAGCGCGCGCTTTGCATGCGAGAGGTACTGGGATCGATGCCCGGGTCCTCAAATTCATTTGAACTTGATGGTAATATTTTCAACAAATCTCAATATTGACTATAGTTTTTGTCGAAGAAAAGTATAAACTACTTCAGTTGGATCAGATTTTCAGAAATATTCAAAACACTGATTCAATTTCTGATTTTCTAATGCAATAACTAATCATTCTCTCAGCTCTGGAAGTCTGAACCCAAGAATAAACAAATCATTTTCTCCAAAGTAATGCTATGAGCCTGCTCTAATCGAGGAAAAGCTTGGAACTTGATGTCTTTTATTTAGATTATGACATTTTGATATAGAGTTAGTATCACAACATATAAGGGGGCTATCTTACACGGTAGAGTGTTCACTTTGCATGGATAACATACCAAAACCGATGTTCTTTTCCTGAAAATCCTCTGATCCCGAATTCAAGGGTCTCCATTATGTTTGAAAACCGACCATAACTCTTCCTCAAAAAAGATATCGATGACGCCCTTTTAATAACTAATAGCTAAGATAAATTAAGACTTTCTACTGAATTTTTTGTTATTGTACGATATATATCACTAGAATGATCAGCAGGAGTTTTGTTTCACATTTTACTTTACCAACTTTAGATGCAAAAGGAAAGAGATCATTGCCCTGGTACTGAAATTCTTTATATCTATTCAACGGCTTTCATATGATTTCTGAAGATTGCCAAGTCTTTTTTGAAAGATGAATCTTTGTTTTCTTTCTACTTAATAAAGTGCCTTGAAAAATACAACTGTTTTATTAAAATCTTATAAAAACCTAAGCGAATTACCCATAAAGACATGAGGGGGACTAGCTCACATGGTAGAGCGCTCGCTTAGCATGCGAGAGGTACCGGGATCGATGCCCGGGTCCTCCAGTTCATTTAATCTAGCTTTAGGCTTTTTTTCAAAGACTGTGGAGGGACGGAGTTTTCGCTCAGAAAGAAATCTTTGATCTAGCTTACTTTCATCAAACGTCTTAACAAATCATAAAGTATGTTAAATCTCTGATGTTTTACTGGCTAAATAGCAGCCCAAACAAGAAAGGGAATTATCTTTATTTTAAACATGCTCAATTCAGATGATAAATTTTTCTTCCAGTCGAGAAGATGCTGTGCAAAATTCAAAACTCTTATTTTTATAGTTAAATTCGAATTGAAGATATCTTACTAAAGAGATAGCTCAATTAGATATCAGGGGGACTAGCTCACATGGTAGAGCGCTCGCTTTACATGCAAGAGGTACTGGGATCGATGCCCGGGTCCTCGAATTCATTTGAACTTGATGGTAATATTTTCAACAAATCTCAATGTTGAATATAGTTTTTGTCGAAGAGAAGTATATCATTACTTCAGTTGGATCAGATTTTAAGAAATATTCAAAACACTGATTCAATTTCTGATTTTCTTATGCACTAACTAATCATTCTCTCAGCTCTCGAAGTCGAAACCCAAGAATAAACTAATTATTTCCTCAAAAGAAAACCTATGGGCCTGCTCTAATGCATGGAAAAGCTTGGAACATCATGTCTTTTATTTAGATTATGACATTTTGATATAGAGTTAGTATCACAGCATATAAGGGGGACTATCTTACACGGTAGAGTGTTCACTTTGCATGGAGAACGTACCAGGACCAATGTTCTTTTCCTTAAATTCCTCTGATCCCGAATTCAAGGGTCTCCATTATGTTTGAAAACCGACCATAACTCTCCCTCAAAAAAGATATAGATGACGCCCTTTTAATAACCTATAGCTAAGATAACTTAAGACTTTCTACTGAATTTTTTGTTATTCTACGATATATATCACTAGAATGATCAGCTGGAGTTTTGTTTCACATTGTACTTTACCAACTTCAGATGCAAAAGGAAAGAGATAATTGCCCTGGTACTGAAATTCTTTATATCTTTTCAACGGCTTTCATATGATTTCTGAAGATTGCCAAGTCTTTTTTCAAAGATGAATCTTTGTTTTCTTTCTACTTAATAAAGTGCCTTGAAAAATACAACTGTTTTATTAAAATCTTATAGAAACTTAAGCGAATTACCCATAAAGACATAAGGGGGAGTAGCTCACATGGTAGAGCGCTCGCTTAGCATGCGAGAGGTACCGGGATCGATGCCCGGGTCCTCCAGTTCATTTAATCTAGCTCTAGGCTTTTTTTCAAAGACTTTGGAGGGACGGAGTTTTCGCTCAGAAAGAAATCTTTGATCTTGCTTACTTTCATCAAACGTCTTAACAAATCCTAAAGTCTCTTTAAATCATCGATGTTTTACTTGCTGAATAGCAGCCCAACCAAGAAAGGGAATTATCTTTACTTTAAACCTGCTTAATTCAAATGATAGATATATTGACATTGATTGCTAAGTTTGCAAATCTGTATTTAGCTTGGTGCTTTAACATAAATCTAATAATCACCAAGATTTCCCCAACAAAATGAAAGTTTTTCTTCCAGTCGAGAAGATACTGTGCAAAATTCAAAACTCTTATTTTTATAGTTAAATTCGAATTGAAGATATCTTACTAAAGAGATAGCTAAATCAGATATTAGGGGGACTAGCTCACATCGTAGAGCGCTCGCTTTGCATGCGAGAGGTACTGGGATCGATGCCCGGGTCCTCCAATTCATTTGAACTTGATGGTAATATTTTCAACAAATCTCGATATTGACTATAGTTTTTGTCAAAGAGAAGTATATCACTACTTCAGTTGGATCAAATTTTAAGAAATATTCAAAACACTGATTCAATTTCTGATTTTCTAATGCACTAACTAATCATTCTATCAGCTCTGGAAGTCTGAACCCCAGAATAAACTAATTATTTTCTCAAAAGTAAACCTATGAGCCTGCTCTAATCGAGGAAAAGCTTGGAACTTGATGTCTTTTATTTAGATTATGACATTTTGATATAGAGTTAGTATCACAGCATATAAGGGGGACTATCTTACACGGAAGATTGTTCACTTTGCAAGGATAACTTACCAGAACCAATGTTCTTTCCTTCAAATCCTCTGATCCCGAACTCAAGGGTCTCCATTATGTTTGATAACCGACCATAACTCTCCCTCAAAAGAGATATCGATGACGCCCTTTTAATAACCAATAGCTAAGATAACTTAAGACTTTCTACTGAATTTTTTGTTATTGTACGTTATATATCACTAGAATGATCAGCAGGAGTTTTGTTTCACATTTTACTTTACCAACTTTAGATGCAAAAGGAAAGAGATAATTGCCTTGGTACTGATATTCTTTATATCTATTCAACGGCTTTCATATGATTTCTGAAGATTGCCAAGTCTTTTTTCAGAGATGAATCTTTGTTTTCTTTCTACTTAATAAAGTGCCTTGAAAAATACAACTGTTTTATTAAAATCTTATAAAAACTTAAGCGAATTACCCATAAAGAAATAAAGGGGACTAGCTCACATGGTAGAACGCTCGCTTAGCATGCGAGAGGTACCGGGATCTATGTCCGGGTCCTCCAGTTCATTTAATCTAGCTCTAGGCTTTTTTTCAAAGACTGTGAAGGGACGGAGTTTTTGCTCAGAAAGAAATCTTTGATCTTGCTTACTTTCATCAAACGTCTTAACAAATCATAAAGTCTCTTTAAATCATTGATGTTTTACTTGCTGAATAGCAGCCCACCCAAGAAAGGGAATTATCTTTACTTTAAACCTGCTTAATTCGGATGATAGATATATTGACATTGATTGCTAAGTTTGCAAATCTATATTTAGCTTGGTGCTTTAACATAAATCTAATAATCACCAAGATTTCCCCATCAAAATGAAAGTTTTTCTTCCAGTCGAGAAGATACTGTGCAAAATTCAAAACTCTTATTTTTATACTTAAATTCGAATAGAAATTAGATATCAGGGGGACACATGGTAGAGCGCTCGCTTTGCATGCGAGAGGTACTGGGATCGATGCCCGGGTCCTCCAATTCATTTGAACTTGATGGTAATATTTTCAACAAATCTTAATATTTACTATAGTTTTTGTCGAAGAGAAGTATATCACTACTTCAGTTGGATCAGATTTTAAGAAATATTCAAAACACTGATTCAATTTCTGATTTTCTAATGCACTAACTAATCATTCTCTCAGCTCTGGAAGTCTGAACCCAAGAATAAACTAATTATTTTATCAAAAGTAAACCTATAAGCCTGCTCTAATCGAGGAAAAGCTTTGAACATCATGTCTTTTATTTAGATTATGACATTTTGATATAGAGTTAGTATCACAGCATATAAGGGGGACTATCTTACACGGTAGAGTGTTCACTTTGCATGGAGAACGTTCCAGGACCAATGTTCTTTTCCTTAAATTCCTCTGATCCCGAATTCAAGGGTCTCCATTATGTTTGAAAACCGACCATAACTCTTCCTCAAAAAAGATATCGATGACGCCCTTTTAATAACCTATAGCTAAGATAACTTAAGACTTTCTACTGAATTTTTTGTTATTGTACGATATATATCACTAGAATGATCAGCAGGAGTTTTGTTTCACATTTTACTTTACCAACTTTAGATGCAAAAGGAAAGAGATAATTGCCCTGGTACTGAAATTCTTTATATCTATTCAACGGCTTTCATATGATTTCTGAAGATTGCCAAGTCTTTTTTCAAAGATGAATCTTTGTCTTCTTTCTACTTAATAAAGTGCCTTGAAAAATACAACTGTTTTATTGAAATCTTATAAAAACTTAAGCGAATTACCTATAAAGACATAAGGGGGACTAGCTCACATGGTAGAGCGCTCGTTTAGCATGCGAGAGGTACCGGGATCGATGCCCGGGTCCTGCAGTTCATTTAAACTAGCTCTAGGCTTTTTTTCAAAGACTGTGGAGGGACGGAGTTTCCGCTCAGAAAGAAATCTTTGATCTAGCTTACTTTCATCAAACGTCTTAACAAATCCTAAAGTCTCTTTAAATCATTGATGTTTTACTTGCTGAATAGCAGCCCAACCAAGAAAGGGAATTATCTTTACTTTAAACCTGCTTAAATCGGATGATAGATATATTGACATGGATTGCTAAGTTTGCAAATCTGTATTTAGCTTGGTGCTTTAACATAAATCTAATAATCACCAAGATTTCCCCAACAAAATGAAAGTTTTTCTTCCAGTCGAGAAGATACTGTGCAAAATTCAAAACTCTTATTTTTATAGTTAAATTCGAATTGAAGATATCTTACTAAAGAGATAGCTAAATCAGATATTAGGGGGAATAGCTCAAATGGTAGAGCGCTCGCTTTGCATGCGAGAGGTACTGGGATCGATGCCCGGATCCTCCAATTCATTTGAACTTGATGGTAATATTTTCAACAAATCTCGATATTGACTATAGTTTTTGTCAAATAGAAGTATATCACTACTTCAGTTGGATCAAATTTTAAGAAATATTCAAAACACTGATTCAATTTCTGATTTTCTAATGCACTAACTAATCATTCTCTCAGCTCTGGAAGTCTGAACCAAAGAAGAAACTAATTATTTTCTCAAAAGTAAACCTATGAGCCTGCTCTAATCAAGGAAAAGCTTGGAACATCATGTCTTTTATTTAGATTATGACATTTTGATATAGAGTTAGTATCACAACATATAAGGGGGCTATCTTACACGGTAGAGTGTTCACTTTGCATGGATAACATACCAAAACCGATGTTATTTTCCTGAAAATCCTCTGATCCCGAATTCAAGGGTTTCCATTATGTTTGATAACCGACCATAACTCTCCCTTAAAAAAGATATCGATGACGCCCTTTTAATAACCAATAGCTAAGATAACTTAAGACTTTCTACTGAATTTTTTGTTATTGTACGATATATATCACTAGAATGATCAGCAGGAGTTTTGTTTCACATTTTACTTTACCAACTTTAGATGCAAAAGGAAAGAGATAATTGCCCTGGTACTGAAATTCTTTATATCTATTCAACGGCTTTCATATGATTTCTGAAGATTGCCAAGTCTTTTTTCAAAGATGAATCTTTGTCTTCTTTCTACTTAATAAAGTGCCTTGAAAAATACAACTGTTTTATTAAAATCTTATAAAAGCCTAAGCGAATTACCCATAAAGACATAAGGGGGACTAGCTCACATGGTAGAGCGCTCGCTTAGCATGCGAGAGGTACCGGGATCGATGCCCGGGTCCTCCAGTTCATTTAATCTAGCTTTAGGCTTTTTTTCAAAGACTGTGGAGGGACGGAGTTTCCGCTCAGAAAGAAATCTTTGATCTAGCTTACTTTCATCAAACGTCTTAACAAATCCTAAAGTCTCTTTAAATCATTGATGTTTTACTTGCTGAATAGCAGCCCAACCAAGAAAGGGAATTATCTTTACTTTAAACCTGCTTAAATCGGATGATAGATTTATTGACATGGATTGCTAAGTTTGCGAATCTGTATTTAGCTTGGTGCTTTAACATAAATCTAATAATCACCAAGATTTCCCCAACAAAATGAAAGTTTTTCTTCCAGTCGAGAAGATACTGTGCAAAATTCAAAACTCTTATTTTTATAGTTAAATTCGAATTGAAGATATCTTACTAAAGAGATAGCTAAATCAGATATTAGGGGGAATAGCTCACATGGTAGAGCGCTCGCTTTTCATGAGAGAGGTACTGGGATTGATGCCCGGATCCTCCAATTCATTTGAACTTGATGGTAATATTTTCAACAAATCTCGATATTGACTATAGTTTTTGTCAAATAGAAGTATATCACTACTTCAGTTGGATCAAATTTTAAGAAATATTCAAAACACTGATTCAATTTCTGATTTTCTAATGCACTAACTAATCATTCTCTCAGCTCTGGAAGTCTGAACCAAAGAATAAACTAATTATTTTCTCAAAAGTAAACCTATGAGCCTGCTCTAATCGAGGAAAAGCTTGGAACTTGATGTCTTTTATCTAGATTATGACATTTTGATATAGAGTTAGTATCACAACATATAAGGGGGCTATCTTACACGGTAGAGTGTTCACTTTGCATGGATAACATACCAAAACCGATGTTCTTTTCCTGAAAATCCTCTGATCCCGAATTCAAGGGTTTCCATTATGTTTGATAACCGACCATAACTCTCCCTTAAAAAAGATATCGATGACGCCCTTTTAATAACCAATAGCTAAGATAACTTAAGACTTTCTACTGAATTTTTTGTTATTGTACGATATATATCACTAGAATGATCAGCAGGAGTTTTGTTTCACATTTTACTTTACCAACTTTAGATGCAAAAGGAAAGAGATAATTGCCCTGGTACTGAAATTCTTTATATCTATTCAACGGCTTTCATATGATTTCTGAAGATTGCCAAGTCTTTTTTCAAAGATGAATCTTTGTCTTCTTTCTACTTAATAAAGTGCCTTGAAAAATACAACTGTTTTATTAAAATCTTATAAAAGCCTAAGCGAATTACCCATAAAGACATAAGGGGGACTAGCTCACATGGTAGAGCGCTCGCTTAGCATGCGAGAGGTACCGGGATCGATGCCCGGGTCCTCCAGTTCATTTAATCTAGCTCTAGGCTTTTTTTCAAAGACTGTGGAGGGACGGAGTTTTCGCTCAGAAAGAAATCTTTGATCTTGCTTACTTTCATCAAACGTCTTAACAAATCCTAAAGTCTCTTTAAATCATTGATGTTTTACTTGCTGAATAGCAGCCCAACCAAGAAAGGGAATTATCTTTACTTTAAACCTGCTTAATTCGGATGATAGATATATTGACATTGATTGCTAAAATTGCAAATCTGTATTTAGCTTAGTGCTTTAACATGAATCTAATAATCACCAAGATTTCCCCAACAAAATGAAAGTTTATCTTCAAGTCGAGAAGATACTGTGCAAAATTCAAAACTCTTATTTTTATAGTTAAATTCGAATTGAAGATATCTTACTAAAGAGATAGCTCTATCAGATATTAGGGGGACCAGCTCACATGGTAGAGCGCTCGCTTTGCATGCAAGAGGTACTGGGATCGATGCCCGGGTCCTCCAATTCATTTGAACTTGATGGTAATATTTTCAACAAATCTCGCTATTGACTATAGTTTTTGTCAAAGAGAAGTATATCACTACTTCAGTTGGATCAAATTTTAAGAAATATTCAAAACACTGATTCAATTTCTGATTTTCTAATGCACTAACTAATCATTCTATCAGCTCTGGAAGTCTGAACCCAAGAATAAACTAATTATTTTCTCAAAAGTAAACCTATGAGCCTGCTCTAATCGAGGAAAAGCTTGGAACTTGATGTCTTTTATTTAGATTATGACATTTTGATATAGAGTTAGTATCACAGCATATAAGGGGGACTATCTTACACGCTAGATTGTTCACTTTGCATGGATAACGTACCAGAACCAATGTTCTTTCCTTCAAATCCTCTGATCCCGAATTCAAGGGTCTCCATTATGTTTGATAACCGACCATAACTCTCTCTCAAAAAAGATATCGATGACGCCCTTTTAATAACCAATAGCTAAGATAACTTAAGACTTTCTACTGAATTTTTTGTTATTGTACGATATATATCACTAGAATGATCAGCAGGAGTTTTGTTTCACATTTTACTTTACCAACTTTAGATGCACAGGGAAGATAATTGCCCTGGTACTGATATTCTTTATATCTTTTCAACGGCTTTCATATGATTTCTGAAGATTGCCAAGTCTTTTTTCAAAGATGAATCTTTGTTTTCTTTCTACTTAATAAAGTGCCTTGAAAAATACAACTGTTTTATTAAAATCTTATAAAAACTTAAGCGAATTACCCATAAAGACATAAGGGGGACTAGCTCACATGGTGGAGCGCTCGCTTAGCATGCGAGAGGTATCGGGATCGATGCCCGGGTCCTCCAGTTCATTTTTTCTAGCTCTAGGCCTTTTTCCAAAGACTGTGGAGGGACGGAGTTTTCGCTTAGAAAGAAATCTTTGATCTTGCTTACTTTCATCAAACGTCTTAACAAATCATAAAGTCTCTTTAAATCATTGATGTTTTACTTGCTGAATAGCAGCCCAACCAAGAAAGGGAATTATCTTTACTTTAAACCTGCTTAATTCGGATGATAGATATATTGACATTGATTGCTAAGTTTGCAAATCTATATTTAGCTTGGTGCTTTAACATAAATCTAATAATCACCAAGATTTCCCCAACAAAATGAAAGTTTTTCTTCCAGTCGAGAAGATACTGTGCAAAATTCAAAACTCTTATTTTTATAGTTAAATTAGAATTGAAGATATCTTACTAAAGAGATAGCTAAATCAGATATTAGGGGGACTAGCTCACATGGTAGAGCGCTCGCTTTGCATGCAAGAGGTACTGGGATCGATGCCCGGGTCCTCCAATTCATTTGAACTTGATGGTAATATTTTCAACAAATCTCAATGTTGAATATAGTTTTTGTCGAAGAGAAGTATATCATTACTTCAGTTGGATCAGACTTTAAGAAATATTCAAAACACTGATTCAATTTCTGATTTTCTAATGCACTAACTAATCATTCTCTCAGCTCTGGAAGTCTGAACCCAGGAATAAACTAATTATTTTATCAAAAGTAAACCTATTAGCCTGCTCTAATAGAGGAAAAGCTTTGAACATCATGTCTTTTAATTAGATTATGACATTTTGATATAGAGTTAGTATCACAGCATATAAGGGGGACTATCTTACACGGTAGAGTGTTCACTTTGCATGGAGAACGTACCAGGACCAATGTTCTTTTCCTTAAATTCCTCTGATCCCGAATTCAAGGGTCTCCATTATGTTTGATTACCGATCATAACTCTTCCTCAAAAAAGATATCGATGACGCCCTTTTAATAACCAATAGCTAAGATAACTTAAGACTTTCTACTGAATTTTTTGTTATTGTACGATATATATCACTAGAATGATCAGCAGGAGTTTTGTTTCACATTTTACTTTACCAACTTTAGATGCAAAAGGAAAGAGATAATTGCCCTGGTACTGAAATTCTTTATATCTATTCAACGGCTTTCATTTGATTTCTGAAGATTACCAAGTCTTTTTTCAAAGATGAATCTTTGTTTTCTTTCTACTTAATAAAGTGCCTTGAAAAATACAACTGTTTCATTAAAATCTTATAGAAACTTAAGCGAATTACCCATAAAGATATAAGAGGGACTAGCTCACATGGTAGAGCGCTCGCTTAGCATGCGAGAGGTACCGGGATCGATGCCCAGGTCCTCAAGTTCATTTAATCTAGCTCTAGGCTTTTTTTCAAAGACTGTGGAGGGACGGAGTTTTCGCTAAGAAAGAAATCTTTGATCTTGCTTACTTTCATCAAACGTCTTAACAAATCCTAAAGTCTCTTTAAATCATTGATGTTTTACTTGCTGAATAGCAGCCGAACCAAGAAAGGGAATTATCTTTACTTTAAACCTGCTTAATTCGGATGATAGATATATTGACATTGATTGCTAAGTTTCCAAATCTCTATTTAGCTTGGTGCTTTAACATAAATCTAATAATCACCAAGATTTCCCCAACAAAATGAAAGTTTTTCTTCCAGTCGAGAAGATACTGTGCAAAATTCAAAACTCTTATTTTTATAGTTAAATTCGAATTGAAGATATTTTACTAAAGAGATAGCTAAATCAGATATTAGGAGGACTAGCTCACATGGTAAAGCGCTCGCTTTGCATGTGAGAGGTACTTGGATCGATGCCCGGGTCCTCCAATTCATTTGAACTTGATGGTAATATTTTCAACAAATCTCGATATTGACTATAGTTTTTGTCAAAGAGAAGTATATCACTACTTCAGTTGGATCAAATTTTAAGAAATATTCAAAACACTGATTCAATTTCTGATTTTCTAATGCACTAACTAATCATTCTATCAGCTCTGGAAGTCTGAACCCAAGAATAAACTAATTATTTTCTCAAAAGTAAACCTATGAGCCTGCTCTAATCGAGGAAAAGCTTGGAACTTGATGTCTTTTATTTAGATTATGACATTTTGATATAGAGTTAGTATCACAGCATATCAGGGGGACTATCTTACACGGTAGATTGTTCACTTTGCATGGATAACGTACCAGAACCAATGTTCTTTCCTTCAAATCCTCTGATCCCGAATTCAAGGGTCTCCATTATGTTTGATAACCGACCATAACTCTCCCTCAAAAAAGATATCGATGACGCCCTTTTAATAACCAATAGCTAAGATAACTTAAGACTTTCTACTGAATTTTTTGTTATTGTACGATATATATCACTAGAATGATCAGCAGGAGTTTTGTTTCACATTTTACTTTACCAACTTTAGATGCAAAAGGAAAGAGATAATTGCCCTGGTACTGATATTCTTTATATCTATTCAACGGCTTTCATATGATTTCTGAAGATTGCCAAGTCTTTTTTCAAAGATGAATCTTTGTTTTCTTTCTACTTAATAAAGTGCCTTGAAAAATACAACTGTTTTATTAAAATCTTATAAAAACTTAAGCGAATTACCCATAAAGACATAAGGGGGACTAGCTTACATGGTAGAGCGCTCGTTTAGCATGCGAGAGGTACCGGGATCGACGCCCGGGTCATCCAGTTCATTTAATCTAGCTCTAGGCTTTTTTTCAAAGACTGTGGAGGGACGGAGTTTTCGCTCAGAAAGAAATCTTTGATCTTGCTTACTTTCATCAAACGTCTTATCAAATCATAAAGTCTCTTTAAATCATTGATGTTTTACTTGCTGAATAGCAGCCCAACCAAGAAAGGGAATTATCTTTACTTTAAACCTGCTTAATTCGGATGATAGATATATTGACATTGATTGCTAAGTTTGCAAATCTATATTTAGCTTGGTGCTTTAACATAAATCTAATAATCACCAAGATTTCCCCAACAAAATGAAAGTTTTTCTTCCAGTCGAGAAGATACTGTGCAAAATTCAAAACTCTTATTTTTATACTTAAATTCGAATAGAAATTAGATATCAGGGGGACTAGCTCACATGGTAGAGCGCTCGCTTTGCATGCGAGAAGTACTGGGATCCATGCCCGGGTTCTCCAATTTATTTGAACTTGATGGTAATATATTCAACAAATCTCAATATTGACTATAGTTTTTGTTGAAGAGAAGTATATCACTACTTAAGTTGGATCAGATTTTAAGAAATATTCAAAACACTGATTCAATTTCTGATTTTCTAATGCACTAACTAATCATTCTCTCAGCTCTGGAAGTCTGAACCCAAGAATAAACTAATTATTTTATCAAAAGTAAACCTATAAGCCTGCTCTAATCGAGGAAAAGCTTGGAACTTGATGTTTTTTATTTAGATTATTGACTTTTTGATATAGAGTTAGTGTCACAGCATATAAGGGGGACTATCTTACACGGTAGAGTGTTCACTTTGCATGGATATCGTACCAGAACCGATGTTCTTTTCCTTCAAATCCTCTGATCCCGAATTCAAGGGTCTCCATGATGTTTGATTACCGACCATAATTCTCCCTCAAAAAAGATATCAATGACGCCCGTTTAATAACCAATAGCTAAGATAACTTAAGACTTTCTACTGAATTTTTTGTTTTTCTACGATATATATCACTAGAATGATAAGCAGGAGTTTTGTTTCACATTTTACTTTAACAACTTTAGATGCAAAAGGAAAGACATAATTGCCCTGGTACTGATATTCTTTTTATCTATTCAACGGCTTTCATATGATTTCTGAAGATTGCCAAGTCTTTTTTCAAAGATGAATCTTTGTTTTTTTTCTACTTAATAAAGTGCCTTGAAAAATACAACTATTTTATTAAAATCTTTATAAAAAATTAAGCGAATTACCCATAAAGATATAAGGGGGACTAGCTCACATGGTAGAGCGCTCGCTTAGCGTGCGAGAGGTACCGGGATCGATGCCCGGGTCCTCCAGTTCATTTAATCTAGCTCTAGGCTTTTGTTCAAAGACTGTGGAGGGACGGATATTTCGCTCAGAAAGAAATCTTTGATCTTGCTTACTTTCATCAAACGTCTTAACAAATCATAAAGTCTCTTTAAATCATTAATGTTTTACTTGCTGAATAGCAGCCCAACCAAGAAAGGGAATTATCTTTACTTTAAACCTGCTTAATTCGGATGATAGATTTATTGATATGGATTGCTAAGTTTGCAAATCTATATATAGCTTGGTGCTTTAACATAAATCTAATAATCACCAAGATTTCCCCAACAAAATGAAAGTTTTTCTTCCAGTCGAGAAGATACTGTGCAAAATTCAAAACTCTTATTTTTATACGTAAATTGAATTGAAATTAGATATCAGGGGGACTAGCTCATATGGTAGAGCGCTCGCTTTGCATGCGAGAGGTACTTGGATCGATGCCCGGGTCCTCCAATTCATTTGAACTTGATGGTAATATTTTCAACATATCTCAATATTGACTATAGTTTTTGTCGAAGAGAAGTATATCACTACTTCAGTTGGATCAGATTTTAAGAAATATTCAAAACACTGATTCAATTTCTGATTTTCTAATGCACTAACTAATCATTCTCTCAGCTTTGGAAGTCTGAACCCAAGAATAAACTAATTATTTTCTCAAAAGTAAACCTATAAGCCTGCTCAAATCGAGAAAAAGCTTGGAACTTGATGTGTGTTATTTAGATTATTTGCATTTTGATATAGAGTTAGTATCACAGCATATAAGGGGGACTATATTACACGGTAGATTGTTCACTTTGCATGGATATCGTACCAGAACCGATGTTCTTTTCCTTCAAATCCTCTGATCCCGAATTCAAGGGTCTCCAACATGTTTGACAACCGACCATAACTCTCCCTCAAAAAAGATATCGATGACGCCCTTTTAATAACCAATAGCTAAGATAACTTAAGACTTTCTACTGAATTTTTTGTTATTGTACGATATATATCACTAGAATGATCAGCAGGAGTTTTGTTTCACATTTTACTTTACCAACTTTAGATGCAAAAGGAAAGAGATAATTGCCCTGGTACTGATATTCTTTATATCTATTCAACGGCTTTCATATGATTTCTGAAGATTGCCAAGTCTTTTTCAAAGATGAATCTTTGTTTTCTTTCTACTTAATAAAGTGCCTTGAAAAATACAACTATTTTATTAAAATCTTTATAAAAAATT
Source organism: Pelagia noctiluca (assembly GCA_963924455.1). Taxonomy (NCBI): domain Eukaryota; kingdom Metazoa; phylum Cnidaria; class Scyphozoa; order Semaeostomeae; family Pelagiidae; genus Pelagia; species Pelagia noctiluca. The sequence goes on from OZ004318.1 coordinate 6,739,872, forward strand.
AAGCGAATTACCCATAAAGATATAAGGGGGACTAGCTCACATGGTAGAGCGCTCGCTTAGCGTGCGAGAGGTACCGGGATCGATGCCCGGGTCCTCCAGTTCATTTAATCTAGCTCTAGGCTTTTGTTCAAAGACTGTGGAGGGACGGATATTTCGCTCAGAAAGAAATCTTTGATCTTGCTTACTTTCATCAAACGTCTTAACAAATCATAAAGTCTCTTTAAATCATTAATGTTTTACTTGCTGAATAGCAGCCCAACCAAGAAAGGGAATTATCTTTACTTTAAACCTGCTTAATTCGGATGATAGATTTATTGATATGGATTGCTAAGTTTGCAAATCTATATATAGCTTGGTGCTTTAACATAAATCTAATAATCACCAAGATTTCCCCAACAAAATGAAAGTTTTTCTTCCAGTCGAGAAGATACTGTGCAAAATTCAAAACTCTTATTTTTATACGTAAATTGAATTGAAATTAGATATCAGGGGGACTAGCTCATATGGTAGAGCGCTCGCTTTGCATGCGAGAGGTACTGGGATCGATGCCCGGGTCCTCCAATTCATTTGAACTTGATAGTAATATTTTCAACATATCTCAATATTGACTATAGTTTTTGTCGAAGAGAAGTATATCACTACTTCAGTTGGATCAGATTTTAAGAAATATTCAAAACACTGATTCAATTTCTGATTTTCTAATGCAGTAACTAATCATTCTCTCAGCTTTGGAAGTCTGAACCCAAGAATAAACTAATTATTTTCTCAAAAGTAAACCTATAAGCCTGCTCAAATCGAGAAAAAGCTTGGAACTTGATGTGTGTTATTTAGATTATTTGCATTTTGATATAGAGTTAGTATCACAGCATATAAGGGGGACTATATTACACGGTAGATTGTTCACTTTGCATGGATATCGTACCAGAACCGATGTTCTTTTCCTTCAAATCCTCTGATCCCGAATTCAAGGGTCTCCAACATGTTTGACAACCGACCATAACTCTCCCTCAAAAAAGTATGGAAGACGCCCTTTTAATAACCAATAGCTAAGATAACTTAAGACTTTCTACTGGATTTTTTGTTATTCTACGATATATATCACTAGAATGATCAGCAGGAGTTTTGTTTCACATTGTACTTTACCAACTTTAGATGCAAAAGGAAAGAGATAATTGCCCTAGTACTCAAATTCTTTATATCTATTCAACGGCTTTCATATAATTTCTAAAGATTGCCAAGTCGTTTTTCAAAGATGAATCATTGTTTTCTTTCTACTTAATAAAGTGCCTTGAAAAAAACAACTCTTTTATTAAAATCTTTATAGAAAATTAAGCGAATTACCCATAAAAACATAAGGGGGACTAGCTCACATGGTAGAGCGTTCGCTTTGCATGCAAGAAGTACTGGGATCGATGCCCGGGTCCTCCAATTTATTTGAACTTGATGGTAATATTTTCAACAAATCTCAATATTGACTATAGTTTTTGTCGAAGAGAAGTATATCACTACTTCAGTTGGATCAGATTTTAAGAAATATTCAAAACACTGATTCAATTTCTGATTTTCTAATGCACTAACTAATCATTCTCTCAGCTCTGGAAGTCTGAACCCAAGAATAAACTAATTATTTTATCAAAAGTAAACCTATAAGCCTGCTCTAATCAAGGAAAAGCTTTGAACATCATGTCTTTTATTTAGATTATCACAGCATATAAGGGGGACTATCTTACACGGTAGAGTGTTCACTTTGCATTGAGAACGTACCAGGACCAATGTTCTTTTCCTTAAATTCCTCTGATCCCGAATTCAAGGGTCTCCACTATGTTTGAAAACCGACCATAACTTTCCCTCAAAAAAGCTATCGATGACGCCCTTTTAATAACCAATAGCTAAGATAACTTAAAACTTTCTACTGAATTTTTTGTTATTGTACGATATATATCACTAGAATGATCAGCAGGAGTTTTGTTTCACATTTTACTTTACCAACTTTAGATGCAAAAGGAAAGAGATAATTGCCCTGGTACTGAAATTCTTTATATCTATTCAACGGCTTTCATATGATTTCTGAAGATTGCAAAGTCTTTTTTCAAAGATGAATCTTTGTTTTCTTTCTACTTAATAAAGTGCCTTGAAAAATACAACTGTTTTATTAAAATCTTATAGAAACTTAAGCAAATTACCCATAAAGACATAAGGGGGACTAGCTCACATGGTAGAGCGCTCGCTTAGCATGCGAGAGGTACCGGGATCTTTGCCCGGGTCCTCCAGTTCATTTAATCTAGCTCTAGGCCTTTTTTCAAAGACTGTGGAGGGACGGAGTTTTCGCTCAGAAAGAAATCTTTGATCTTGCTTACTTTCATCAAACGTCTTAACAAATCCTAAAGTCTCTTTAAATCATTGATGTTTTACTTGCTGAATAGCAGCCCAACCAAGAAAGGGAATTATCTTTACTTTAAACCTGCCTAATTCGGATGATAGATATATTGACATTGATTGCTAAGTTTGCAAATCTGTATTTAGCTTGGTGCTTTAACATAAATCTAATAATCACCAAGATTTCCCCAACAAAATGAAAGTTTTTCTTCCAGTCGAGAAGATACTATGCAAAATTCAAAACTCTTATTTTTATAGTTAAATTCGAATTGAAGATATCTTACTAAAGAGATAGCTCAATTAGATATCAGGGGGACTAGCTCACATGGTAGAGCGCTCGCTTTGCATGCGTGAGGTACTGGGATCGATGCCCGGGTCCTCCAATTCATTGGAACTTGATGGTAATATTTTCAACAAATCTCGATATTGACTATAGTTTTTGTCAAAGAGAAGTATATCACTACTTCACTTGGATCAAATTTTAAGAAATATTCAAAACACTGATTCAATTTCTGATTTTCTAATGCACTAACTAATCATTCTCTCAGCTCTGGAAGTCTGAACCCAAGAATAAACTAATTATTTTATCAAAAGTAAACCTATAAGCCTGCTCTAATCGAGGAAAAGCTTTGAACATCATGTCTTTTATTTAGATTATGACATTTTGATATAGAGTTAGTATCACAGCATATAAGGGGGACTATCTTACACGGTAGAGTGTTCACTTTGCATGGAGAACGTACCAGGACCAATGTTCTTTTCCTTAAATTCCTCTGATCCCGAATTCAAGGGTCTCCATTATGTTTGAAAACCGACCATAACTCTTCCTCAAAAAAGATATCGATGACGCCCTTTTTATAACCAATAGCTAAGATAACTTAAGACTTTCTACTGAATTTTTTGTTATTGTACGATATATATCACTAGAATGATCAGCAGGAGTTTTGTTTCACATTTTACTTTACCAACTTTAGATGCAAAAGGAAAGAGATAATTGCCCTGGTACTGAAATTCTTTATATCTATTCAACGGCTTTCATATGATTTCTGAAGATTGCCAAGTCTTTTTTCAAAGATGAATCTTTGTTTTCTTTCTACTTAATAAAGTGCCTTGATAAATACAACTGTTTTATTAAAATCTTATAAAAACTTAAGCGATTTACCCATAAAGACATAAGGGGGACTAGCTCACATGGTAGAGCGCTCGCTTAGCATGCGAGAGGTACCGGGATCGACGCCCGGGTCCTCCAGTTCTTTTAATCTAGCTCTAGGCTTTTTTTCAAAGACTGTGGAGGGATGGAGTTTTCGCTCAGAAAGAAATCTTTGATCTTGCTTACTTTCATCAAACGTCTTAACAAATCATAAAGTCTCTTTAAATCATTGATGTTTTACTTGCTGAATAGCAGCCCAACCAAGAAAGGGAATTATCTTTACTTTAAACCTGCTTAATTCGGATGATAGATATATTGACATTGATTGCTAAGTTTGCAAATCTATATTTAGCTTGGTGCTTTAACATAAATCTAATAATCACCAAGATTTCCCCAACAAAATGAAAGTTTTTCTTCCAGTCGAGAAGATACTGTGCAAAATTCAAGACTCTTATTTTTATACTTAAATTCGAATAGAAATTAGATATCAGGGGGACTAGCTCACATGGTAGAGCGCTCGCTTGGCATGCAAGAAGTACTGGGATCGATGCCCGGGTCCTCCAATTCATTTGAACTTGATGGTAATATTTTCAACAAATCTCAATATTGACTATAGTTTTTGTCGAAGAGAAGTATATCACTACTTCAGTTGGATCAGATTTTAAGAAATATTCAAAACACTGATTCAATTTCTGATTTTCTAATGCACTAACTAATCATTCTCTCAGCTCTGGAAGTCTGAACCCAAGAATAAACTAATTATTTTATCAAAAGTAAACCTATAAGCCTGCTCTAATCAAGGAAAAGCTTTGAACATCATGTCTTTTATTTAGATTATCACAGCATATAAGGGGGACTATCTTACACGGTAGAGTGTTCACTTTGCATTGAGAACGTACCAGGACCAATGTTCTTTTCCTTAAATTCCTCTGATCCCGAATTCAAGGGTCTCCACTATGTTTGAAAACCGACCATAACTCTCCCTCAAAAAAGATATCGATGACGCCCTTTTAATAACCAATAGCTAAGATAACTTAAGACTTTCTACTGAATTTTTTGTTATTGTACGATATATATCACTAGAATGATCAGCAGGAGTTTTGTTTCACATTTTACTTTACCAACTTTAGATGCAAAAGGAAAGAGATAATTGCCCTGGTACTGAAATTCTTTATATCTATTCAACGGCTTTCATATGATTACTGAAGATTGCAAAGTCTTTTTTCAAAGATGAATCTTTGTTTTCTTTCTACTTAATAAAGTGCCTTGAAAAATACAGCTGTTTTATTAAAATCTTATAGAAACTTAAGCGAATTACCCTTAAAGACATAAGATGGACTAGCTCACATGGTAGAGCGCTCGCTTAGCATGCGAGAGGTACCGGGATCGATGCCCGGGTCCTCCAGTTCATTTAATCTAGCTCTAGGCTTTTTTTCAAAGACTGTGGAGGGACGGAGTTTTCGCTCAGAAAGAAATCTTTGATCTTGCTTACTTTCATCAAACTTCTTAACAAATCCTAAAGTCTCTTTAAATCATTGATGTTTTACTTGCTGAATAGCAGCCCAACCAAGAAAGGGAATTATCTTTACTTTAAACCTGCTTAATTCGGATGATAGATATATTGACATTGATTGCTAAGTTTGCAAATCTGTATTTAGCTTAGTGCTTTAACATAAATCTAATAATCACCAAGATTTCCCAACCAAAATGAAAGTTTTTCTTCCAGTCGAGAAGATACTGTGCAAAATTCAAAACTCTTATTTTTATAGTTAAATTCGAATTGAAGATATCTTACTAAAGAGATAGCTATATCAGATATTAGGGGGACTAGCTCACATGGTAGAGCGCTTGCTTTGCATGCGAGAGGTACTGGGATCGAGACCCGAGTCCTCCAATTCATTTGAACTTGATGGTAATATTTTCAACAAATCTCGATATTGACTATAGTTTTTGTCAAAGAGAAGTATATCACTACTTCAGTTGGATCAAATTTTAAGAAATATTCAAAACATTGATTCAATTTCTGATTTTCTAATGCACTAACTAATCATTCTATCAGCTCTGGAAGTCTGAACCCAAGAATAAACTAATTATTTTCTCAAAAGTAAACCTATGAGCCTGCTCTAATCGAGGAAAAGCTTGGAACTTGATGTCTTTTATTTAGATTATGACATTTTGATATAGAGTTAGTGTCACAGCATATAAGGGGGACTATCTTACACGGTAGATTGTTCACTTTGCATGGATAATGTACCAGAACCAATGTTCTTTCCTTCAAATCCTCTGATCCCGAATTCAAGGGTCTCCATTATGTTTTATAACCGAACATAACTCTCCCTCAAAAAAGATATCGATGACGCCCTTTTAATAACCAATAGCTAAGATAACTTAAGACTTTCTACTGAATCTTTTGTTATTGTACGATATATATCACTAGAATGATCAGCCAGAGTTTTGTTTAACATTTTACTTTACCAACTTTAGATGCAAATGGAAAGAGATAATTGCCCTGGTACTGATATTCTTTATATCTATTCAACGGCTTTCATATGATTTCTGAAGATTGCCAAGTCTTTTTTCAACGATGAATCTTTGTTTTCTTTCTACTTAATAAAGTGCCTTGAAAAATACAACTGTTTTATTAAAATTTTATAAAAACTTAAGCGAATTACCCATAAAGACATAAGGGGGACTAGCTCACATGGTAGAGCGCTCGCTTAGCATGCGAGAGGTACCAGGATCGATGCCCGGGTCCTCCAATTCATTTGAACTTGATGGTAATATTTTCAACAAATCTCAATATTGACTATAGTTTTTGTCGAAGAGAAGTATATCACTACTTCAGTTGAATCAGATTTTAAGAAATATTCAAAACACTGATTCAATTTCTGATTTTCTAATGCACTAACTAATCATTCTCTCAGCTCTGGAAGTCTGAACCCAAGAATAAACTAATTATTTTATCAAAAGTAAACCTATAAGCCTGCTCTAATCGAGGAAAAGCTTGGAACTTGATGTTTTTTATTTATATTATTGACATTTTGATATAGAGTTAGTGTCACAGCATATAAGGGGGACTATCTTACACGGTAGAGTGTTCACTTTGCATGGATATCGTACCAGAACCGATGTTCTTTTCCTTCAAATCCTCTGATCCCGAATTCAAGGGTCTCCATCATGTTTGATTACCGACCATAACTCTCCCTCAAAAAAGATATCAATGACGCCCTTTTAATAACCAATAGCTAAGATAACTTAAGACTTTCTACTGAATTTTTTGTTTTTCTACGATATATATCACTAAAATGATAAGCAGGAGTTTTGTTTCACATTTTATTTTAACAACTTTAGATGCAAAAGGAAAGAGATAATTGCCCTGGTACTGATATTCTTTTTATCTTTTCAACGGCTTTCATATGATTTCTGAAGATTGCCAAGTCGTTTTTCAAAGATAAATCTTTGTTTTCTTTTTACTTAATAAAGTGCCTTGAAAAATACAACAGTTTTATTAAAATCTTAATAGAAAAATTAAACGAATTACCTATAAAGTTATAAGGGGGACTAGCTCACATGGTAGAGCGCTCGCTTAGCATGCGAGAGGATATGGGATCGATGCTCAGGTCCTCCAGTTCATTTAAACAAGCTCTAAGCTTTTGTTCAAAGACTGTGAAGAGACGGAGTTTTCGCTCAGAAAGAAATCTTTGATCTTGCTTACTTTCATCAAACGTCTTAACAAATCCTAAAGTCTCTTTAAATCATTGATGTTTTACTTGCTGAATAGCAGCCCAACCAAGAAAGGGAATTATCTTTACTTTAAACCTGCTTAAATCGGAGGATAGATATATTGACATGGATTGCTAAGTTTGCAAATCTGTATTTAGCTTGGTGCTTTAACATAAATCTAATAATCACCAAGATTTCCCCAACAAAATGAAAGTTTTTCTTCCAGTCGAGAAGATACTGTGCAAAATTCAAAACTCTTATTTTTATAGTTAAATTAGAATTGCAGATATCTTACTAAAGAGATAGCTAAATCAGATATTAGGGGGACTAGCTCACATGGTAGAGCGCTCGCTTTGCATGCGAGAGGTACTGGGATCGATGCCCGGGTCCTCCAATTCATTTGAACTTGATGGTAATATTTTCAACAAATCTCGATATTGACTATAGTTTTTGTCAAATAGAAGTATATCACTACTTCAGTTGGATCAAATTTTAAGAAATATTCAAAACACTGATTGAATTTCTGATTTTCTAATGCACTAACTAATCATTCTCTCAGCTCTGGAAGTCTGAACCAAAGAATAAACTAATTGTTTCCTCAAAAGAAAACCTATGGGCCTGCTCTAATGCATGGAAAAGCTTGGAACATCATGTCTTTTATTTAGATTATGACATTTTGATATAGAGTTAGTATCACAGCATATAAGGGGGACTATCTTACACGGTAGAGTGTTCACGTTGCATGGAGAACGTACCAGGAACAATGTTCTTTTCCTTAAATTCCTCTGATCCCGAATTCAAGGGTCTCCATTATGTTTGAAACAGGAATGGATACAATGGGAACAAAACCTCCTCAGCAACACAAGCCAAAAAGATACTTTTGCTTGGAGATTCGCACGTCAGAAGACTTGATGCAGATAAGCTAAAAAAGCACTCGATAACCTCAGCTGGTATTGGGGGCTTGCTTAGTGGTCAGCTTCATTCTCGACATAAGCAGACCATCAACAGCGAACTCCCATCTGCCACTGAGGTTGTTCTACACATTGGCAGCAATGATATTTCGAAAAACATCCCTACATCCATAATACTAAATAACATAGACACCGCTGTCCAAAAGCTCAAAGATATCAACGCCGAAATCAAAATTGCAGTCTCATCTATATTTCTCCAAACCTATGACACTGCCAAGAATATAAAAATCGTTGAAGCAAATCAAGAAATCCGAAACCTTTGTTTGTCACATGGATGGGACTTTCTGGACAATGGCAAGATCGCTTTCAAACACTTAGACTCACAAGGAATGCACCTAAACGCTGTAGGTAACCGTATCTTTGCTAGTAACTTGATTAATTACGCTAAATCTGATTAACAAGATACACAATTTAGGGGAGGTGCTAAGCAAAATAATGGTGGGACAGTCGGGTGTCATCAACATCTTGGTTTTAAAAAGGGCATGGCCATTGCATCCCTAAACATCAATGGTCTTCGTAGTCACCTTGACGAAGTTAAACTACTTCTAAATGATAGGGGGATTCACATCTTAGTCCTAAATGAAACCAAACTTGATGACTCAGTCGCTAAACAGTTGACTGAAATATCTGGCTTCCAGCAAAAACGGCTTGATAGGTCTTGTCATGGTGGTGGTGTAATGGTGTATGTAAAAGAATCTATCAAAATGATTCTCAGGGAGGATATACCCTCTTATGGGCTTGAAATTCTTTGTATTGAGATATCCCCTCCTAAATGTAAACCATTCCTGATTTTTGGTTGGTACAGGCCACCCAGTGATCCTATCGAAAGCTTCTCTAAATTAGAAAAAGTCCTTTCCCATGTAGATAAGGAAAATAAGGAAATAATTCTACTTGGTGACACAAACTGTGATTTTTCTGAATTAGAACCTGGTCAGGAATTTGACAATAATTCTAAACATCTGTCCAATGTTTATGAACTATTTAGTCTTAAACAGATCATTAAAGAGCCAACCAGAGTTACTCTTAATACCTCAAAAATAATTGATCACATTGCATGCACATCTACTCAAAACATTTTAAAGTCTGGAGTGCTTCCAATTTCTATGAGTGATCATTTTATGGTTTACTGCATCCGAAAATTTAATGGAGGTGTTGAAAAAAGCCATAAAATAATTAAAACTCGAAAAATGAAAAATTTTAATGAAGAAGAATTCCTGGCAGAGGTCGCCAGCATGCAATGGGTTCAAATGCTTCCTGACACTGATGATATCAATTTACTTGTGAACAGCTGGTCTAATCTTTTTTCTTCAATCATTGATAAGCATGCTCCAATAGCAGAAATGCGTGTCTCAGAAAGATACTGTCCCTGGATCAATAAGGATCTAAAAGACCTTATGAAGTCTAGGGATAAGCTTAAAAAGCTGCTGTCAAAAATAAGTCTGATATTTTGATGAACTGCTATAGGCAGGTCCGTAATAAGGTTAACAAACTTAACACTAGCCTCAAAAAGCAACACTATGCTAACAGAATTACTGCTTGTAAAGGTAACATGCAAGATTCATGGAAAATAATCAATGAATTGATAAACAAAAGGTCAAAATCCAGTAACATAAATGAACTTAAGGATACTGGTTCTGAAAGTGTTGTTCACAAGAAGGACATCCCTGATACTATGAACAGTTACTTCTGTTCAATTGGTAAGGATCTCGCAAAAGATATTGACCCTGTACCAAACCCTCTTTTGTCAGGTGACTACCAAATCAACAATGAAAGAAAGGTTTTTCATTTTAAGACCATTGATGTCAAAGAGATAAGGGCTGCAGTTGCCAAAATTAAGACAACTAAAGGTTCTGGGAATGATAATATCTCCAGCTACTTCTTGAAACTTGCAATGCCACTTATTGAAGATTCTCTAGCTTTTTTGTTTAATACGTCGATCGAAACAAGTCTGTTTCCAGATTTGTGGAAAGTAGCTAGGGTCACTCCAATTTTCAAAGCTGGAGATAGGGCAAATAAATCGAACTACCGTCCAATCTCTGTCCTTCCTGTAATCTCAAGACTTTTCGAAAAGCTCATCTACAATCAACTGTACCAATTTCTCAATGAAAATGGGCTCCTGGCTCCTGAGCAATCAGGTTTCAGGGCCCTTCACTCTACAGTTTCAAGCTTGCTTAAAAATACTGACGATTGGTACAGTGGAATTGATCTTGGAAAACTTGTGGGCATTGTTTATGTTGACCTTAAAAAAGCGTTTGATACTGTTGATCACGAAATACTCTGCAGCAAACTCAAACACTATGGCATAAAGTATCGTGAACTTCAATGGTTTCAGTCCTATCTATCATATCATTGAAGCATTTTAGCAATTTTGTAGGGTCAATGGTGCCTGCTCTAAGACAGAGGGTATCAACATAGGAGTACCCCAGGGCTCCTGTCTTGGCCCTCTACTCTTTCTCATTTATATTAACGACATTACACAAGTTGTTCAAGAATCTGTTCTCTCCATGTATGCTGATGACACCTGTCTGTGTTACCAATCAAAAGATTTGAGTAATCTTAATGAGACCATTAACAGTGACCTCGACAAACTTGATAAATGGTTGAAGGGTAACAAATTATCCCTTAATGTCACTAAAACAAATTCTATGTTGATTACCACTAAGAATAAGCATAGAATTTTAAGACGTGATGATCAAGGGTTAAATTTGCAAATTGGCACTACAGAAATTGGTGTCATTGAGCAGGCAAAATATCTTGGTGTACAAATTGATAATTCCCTAAGCTGGAATGAACAAATCAAAAATATTTCCTCCAAAGTTTCCAAGGCACTTGGTATTTTGAAGTACGCTAAAAAATATCTTCCCCAAAAAACTTTGGAGACTCTCTACACAAGTATTGTTGAGCCCCATTTCCGGTACTGCTGTTCGGTTTGGGGATGTGCTGGTTTGACACTAATTTACCAGTTGCAAAAACTCCAAAACCGTGCTGCCCGTATTGTCACTGGCAGTGGCTATGAAACCCCAAGCGCTCAGCTAATCCAAAGTCTTGGATGGAAAAACATTGCTCAATTAATAGATAATGAGCTAAGGATCATGGTATACAAATCTCTTCATGATAGGGCTCCACAATACCTGAGTGACTTGTTCAGCAGAAATTCGCAGGCTCTGCCTTGTACACTACGTAACTCTAAAACTGATATGAGAGTACCTTTAAAAACAACAACCACTGGGCAAAAAAGCTTCTCTTTCCGTGGTGCCAAATCTTGGAATAGTTTAACAGCAACATCCAAATTAGCACCTTCCCTAAATATATTCAAAGATACGATTTAGGGGTTGGTTTTTCTTTTGTTAGGTTTTATTACTTTTTTATCACTTGTACATTATTTTATCAGTAATTAGGATTTTAGAAATAGGTAGGGTTTTAATGATATTTTAAATAAATATAGTATAATAGTGTTTTTAGCAATCATTGTAATTTAGGATTAGAACTTTTTTAACTTTTATAATTTTTGTAAAATTTTTATTTTGGAGGGGCCCCTTAGTAAACCAGCACTCTTGCTGAAGGGCTACCCTTCCGTTAGTTTTTAAAATCAAATGAAATGAAATGAAAAATGAAATGAAAACCGACCATAACTCTTCCTCAAAAAAGATATCGATGACGCCCTTTTAATAACCAATAGCTAAGATAACTTAAGACTTTCTACTGAATTTTTTGTTATTGTACGATATATATCACTAGAATGATCAGCAGGAGTTTTGTTTCACATTTTACCTTACCAACTTTAGATGCAAAAGGAAAGAGATAATTGCCCTGGTACTGAGATTCTTTATATCTATTCAACGGCTTTCATATGATTTCGGAAGATTGCCAAATCTTTTTTCAAAGATGAATCTTTGTTATCTTTCTACTTAATAAAGTGCCTTGAAAAATACAACTGTTTTATTAAAATCTTATAGAAACTTAAGCGAATTACCAATGAAGACATAAGGGGGACTAGCTCACATGGTAGAGCGCTTGCTTAGCCTGCGAGAGGTACCGGGATCGATGCCCGGGTCCTCCAGTTCATTTAATCTAGTTCTAGGCTTTTTTTCAAAGACTGTGGAGGGACGGAGTTTTCGCTCAGAAAGAAATCTTTGATCTTGCTTACTTTCATCAAACGTCTTAACAAATCCTAAAGTCTCTTTAAATCATTGATGTTTTACTTGCTGAATAGCAGCCCAATCAAGAAAGGGAATTATCTTTACTTTAAACCTGCTTAATTCGGATGATAGATATATTGACATTGATTGCTAAGTTTGCAAATCTGTATTTAGCTTGGTGCTTTAACATAAATCTAATAATCAAAAAAGATTTCCCCAACAAAATGAAAGTTTTTCTTCCAGTCGAGAAGATACTGTGCAAAATTCAAAACTCTTATTTTTATAGTTAAATTCGAATTGAAGATATCTTACTAAAGAGATAGCTAAATCAGATATTAGGGGGACTAGCTCACATGGTAGAGCGCTTGCTTTGCATGCGAGAGGTACTGGGATCGATGCCCGGGTCCTCCAATTCATTTGAACTTGATGGTAATATTTTCAACAAATCTCGATATTGACTATAGTTTTTGTCAAAGAGAAGTATATCACTACTTCAGTTGGATCAAATTTTAAGAAATATTCAAAACACTGATTCAATTTCTGATTTTCTAATGCACTAACTAATCATTCTATCAGCTCTGGAAGTCTTAACCCAAGAATAAACTAATTATTTTCTCAAAAGTAAACCTATGAGCCTGCTCTAATCGAGGGAAAGCTTGGAACTTGATGTCTTTTATTCAGATTATGACATTTTGATATAGAAGTAGTATTACAGCATATAAGGGGGACTATCTTACACGGTAGATTGTTCACTTTGCATGGATAACGTGCCAGAACCAATGTTCTTTCCTTCAAATCCTCTGATCCCGAATTCAAGGGTCTCCATTATGTTTGATAACCGACCATTACTCTCCCTCAAAAAAGATATCGATGACAACCTTTTAATAACCAATAGCTAAGATAACTTAAGACTTTCTACTGAATTTTTTGTTATTGTACGATATATATCACTAGAATGATCAGCAGGAGTTTTGTTTCACATTTTACTTTACCAACTTTAGATGCAAAAGGAAAGAGATAATTGCCTCGGTACTGATATTCTTTATATCTATTCAACGGCTTTCATATCATTTCTGAAGATTGCCAAGTCTTTTTTCAAAGATGAATCTTTGTTTTCTTTCTACTTAATAAAGTGCCTTGGAAAATACAACTGTTTTATTAAAATCTTATAAAAACTTAAGCGAATTACCCATAAAGACATAAGGGGGACTAGCTTACATGGTAGAGCGCTCGCTTAGCATGCGAAAGGTACCGGGATCGATGCCCGGGTCCTCCAGTTCATTTAATCTAGCTCTAGGCTTTTGTTCAAAGACTGTGGAGGGACGGAGTTTTCGCTCAGAAAGAAATCTTTGATCTTGCTTACTTTCATCAAACGTCTTAACAAATCATAAAGTCTCTTTAAATCATTGATGTTTTACTTGCTGAATAGCAGCCCAACCAAGAAAGGGAATTATCTTTACTTTAAACCTGCTTAATTCGGATGATAGATATATTGACATTGATTGCTAAGTTTGCAAATCTATATTTAGCTTGGTGCTTTAACATAAATCTAATAATCACCAAGATTTCCCCAACAAAATGAAAGTTTTTCTTCCAGTCGAGAAGATACTGTGCAAAATTCAAAACTCTTATTTTTATAGTTAAATTAGAATTGCAGATATCTTACTAAAGAGATAGCTACATCAGATATAAGGGGGCCCAGCTCACATGGTAGAGCGCTCGCTTTGCATGCGAGAAGTAATGGGATCGATGCCCGGGTCCTCCAATTTATTTGAACTTGATGGTAATATATTCAACAAATCTCAATATTGACTATAGTTTTTGTTGAAGAGAAGTATATCACTACTTCAGTTGGATCAGATTTTAAGAAATATTCAAAACACTGATTCAATTTCTGATTTTCTAATGCACTAACTAATCATTCTCTCAGCTCTGGAAGTCTGAACCCAAGAATAAACTAATTATTTTATCAAAAGTAAACCTATAAGCCTGCTCTAATCGAGGAAAAGCTTGGAACTTGATGTTTTTTATTTAGATTATTGACATTTTGATATAGAGTTAGTGTCACAGCATATAAGGGGGACTATCCTACACGGTAGAGTGTTCACTTTGCATGGATATCGTACCAGAACCGATGTTCTTTTCCTTCAAATCCTCTGATCCCGAATTCAAGGGTCTCCATCATGTTTGATTACCGACCATAATTCTCCCTCAAAAAAGATATCGATGACGCCCTTTTAATAACCAATAGCTAAGATAACTTAAGACTTTCTACTGAATTTTTTGTTTTTCTACGATATATATCACTAGAATGATAAGCAGGAGTTTTGTTTCACATTTTACTTTAACAACTTTAGATGCAAAAGGAAAGAGATAATTGCCCTTGTACTGATATTCTTTTTATCTATTCAACGGCTTTCATATGATTACTGAAGATTGCCAAGTCTTTTTTCAAAGATGAATCTTTGTTTTCTTTCTACTTAATAAAGTGCCTTGAAAAATACAACTATTTTATTAAAATCTTTTATAAGATATTAAGCGAATTACCCATAAAGATATAAGGGGGACTACCTCACATGGTAGAGCGCTCGCTTAGCATGCGAGAGGTACCGGGATCGATGCCCGGGTCCTCCAGTTCATTTAATCTAGCTCTAGGCTTTTGTTCAAAGACTGTGGAGGGACGGATATTTCGCTCAGAAAGAAATCTTTGATCTTGCTTACTTTCATCAAACGTCTTAACAAATCATAAAGTCTCTTTAAATCATTAATGTTTTACTTGCTGAATAGCAGCCCAACCAAGAAAGGGAATTATCTTTACTTTAAACCTGCTTAATTCGGATGATAGATTTATTGACATGGATTGCTAAGTTTGCAAATCTATATATAGCTTGGTGCTTTAACATAAATCTAATAATCACCAAGATTTCCCCAACAAAATGAAAGTTTTTCTTCCAGTCGAGAAGATACTGTGCAAAATTCAAAACTCTTATTTTTATACGTAAATTCGAATTGAAATTAGATATGAGGGGGACTAATTCACATGGTAGAGCGCTCACTTTGCATTCGAGAGGTAATGGGATCGATTCCCGGGTCCTCCAATTCATTTGAACTTGATGGTAATATTTTCAACATATCTCAATATTGACTATAGTTTTTGTCGAAGAGAAGTATATCACTACTTCAGTTGGATCAGATTTTAAGAAATATTCAAAACACTGATTCAATTTCTGATTTTCTAATGCACTAACTAATCATTCTCTCAGCTTTAAAGTCTGAACCCAAGAATAAACTAATTATTTTCTCAAAAGTAAACCTATAAGCCTGCTCAAATCGAGAAAAAGCTTGGAACTTGATGTCTCTTATTTAGAATATTTGCATTTTGATATAGAGTTAGTATCACAGCATATAAGGGGGACTATCTTACACGGTAGATTGTTCACTTTGCATGGATATCGTACCCAGTGGCGGTTTTAGGTGGGGGCCAAGGGGGCCATGGCCCCAGGCCTCGCGCTTTTTTTGACCCAAAAGGGCCCCGCAAAAGAGAAAAAAATGCAAAATACAGTGTAGATAAACGGCGATTAAATGCAATTTACTCGCGGTTAATGGGCAATGAAGCTCGCTTACTTGCTCCTGGGGGGGTTTGTTGCTAACGTGTTGATATTTAGATAGGTTCTGATTGGTTACAGCAATAAAAGACGCGATGGAGGTATTTTATATACAAAGACATGTTTGGTTGATTGCTTAACAAAGAAATCTTTCTTGCATTTCGAATCAGCTATTGTTTTCATGAGCTTGCATAAAATCTAGGCGTGACTTGGTTGAAGGTCATTCGTTCAAACAAGCAGCCAAGCCGTTCGTGTTTCTTCTTGAAAGTTAAAAAACCGACCAAACTGCGAAGTCTCGAGGAGAAAACAGAAAAGTAAACAGGGTGAGAAGTTTCCATATTGTTTTTCATAGCAAAAACAGATGGTTTGATAATGAGTGCAAAAATAAGAAACAGAGTCTAAATAGAGCTAGAAAAATTTATCAAGAAAGTTTAAGAATTTTCCAAACTTTGAGTCCAGGTCCTTACCAGGAGAATTACGTCAAGCCTTTTTTCAACAAAGGAGATAATATAAAAAACTTATCAAAAATAAACGTTAGTCGTTTCTGGACACAGAAAAAATTAAACTTTGGTCCTTAAATTCCGAGTCACCTAAATTATTTTGGAAAAAGGTAAGCAAAGGAAGGGAAAAAAAACCGATTTAGATTATGATGATATTGAGCTTTTTGATTATTTTAGTAGCTTGCACTCGTTTTTTTATAAGAATATCTAATCTTTTTTCTGAGCCTCAATATTCTTAATTTTTTGTTATTTTGAGCCTCGGAATATTCTTAAATTATTCTTACAGCAGAAAACTAGGGTATAGCAATAAATTGTTATCATTGTCATAAATGCCAAAAAAGAACAATATCCTTATTTGCTGTAAAACAGAGCTCATCGACATATTGACAGTGAAATAAATTGCCCAATCACGATTCAGGAAGTCAGAGCCATGATTCATGACTTGAAAAATGGGAAAGCGCCTGGCCTTGATAGGATCAGTGCCGAACTGTTGAAAAACCTTAATGAACAATTTCATAAAGTTTTTGTGCAATTTTTCAATAGAATTTTGGAGAGGGGTGACTTTCCAGAGGAATGGGCGGTAGGAATCGTTTTTCTTCTGTTCAAAGGTGGAGACAAGAGAAATCTTGATAACTACAGAGGAATAACCTTTTAAGTACCTTCGGAAAGCTGTTCGTTGGTATTCTATTACAACGACTAAACAAGACTGTTTCAACATACAACATACTGAACGAAAATCAAATAGCTTACAGGAAAGGCTATCAGACATCCGATCATATTTTTCACGCTTAGGGCTATAATAGAACAGAGCTTTAAAGTTCAATGTATGTTTGTTTCATTGATTTTAGCAAGGCGTTTGATTCGGTGGATCATAAAGATCTAATTAAGAAACTATCAATGTACGGTTTTAACGGAAATTTCTAAAGGTAATTGAGTCCCTTTATAGCAAAGTAAAATCTGGTGTAAGGGGTGAAAAATGAATTAACTGGATTATTCCATTGCTCTAGAGGCGTAAGACAGGGATGTCTCTTAAGCCCTCTTCTTTTTGCCTTTTTTTTAAATGAATTGGATGATAAGATAAAAGCTTCATCTTTAGGGGTTAAAATGGGTAACGAATCATTTCATACCCCCATTTATGCAGACGATCTTCTTCTATTAGCTGAAAACCCTAAAGATATGCAATTACAGCTTGACTTGCTAGACAATTTTGTGACTTCAATAAAAAATGAAAATTAGCTTAGGTAAAACAAAAATTATGGTCTTAAGGAAACATAAACGCAAATCTGGCAATAAATCAAAAAACAAAGATATTTGGAAAATTGGCGATAAAGAGGTGGAAGAGTGTGAAACATATAAATACCTATGAGTCACTTTCAAATCAAACGGATCTTTCGTTGATCACACAGAGAAAATCAAAGAAAAAGCCCAAAAGTGTTTTTTCTCTCTTTTATCTAAAAGTAGGGAATGGGGTGGTTTTCAACCTTGGATATTTCTGTATCTTTTCGACCACACGATAATACCAATTCTCAATTACGCATCAGAAATTTGGGGTACTAATGATTGGCCAAAGTTAGAGAGGTTGCATCTCTCTGCCTGTAAATACGCTCGTGGAGTAAAGTCAACAACAACAACCGATGCAGTTTATGCAGAATTGGGACGTTATTCTATGCTTTATTCTAGGCATATTAACATTCTTAAGTTCTATTTGCGTGTCTCCATGTTAGAGAATGAGAGGTATGCAAATAAAGCTTTTATTATGCTGCACAAAGATGCTGATAATGGGCATTCTAACTGGGTCTCTAAAAGCCAGATCTTTGGCGACTCTTTATGATATTAAGAGCTCTGACAATAAAAGTGCTATAAAAACAAGATTTATCAACACTTTCAATCTGTAGTCCGTAAAAGTTTAGATGTCCACATAGAGGAAGATAAAAAGCTTAAGACATACGCTTTGTTTAAAACAAACTTTAAATTTGAACCGTATCTTGACATTTTTCCAGATTACAACATTAGGTGTAATTTTGCAAAACTGCGCCTTAGTGCACATAATTTGCACATCGAAACAGGCAGGTATGACTAGAAAAAGACCCCACGTGATGAAAGATACTGTTTGACTTGCAAATCTAATGGTTTGTCTATCGTTGAAGATGAAGTTCATTTCCTGTTGAAATGCCCCTTATATATTGATTTAAGAAAAAAAATATGCTTAACCCTATACTTCAAAAATACCCCTCAGTTCAGCTTCTATCAGAAGAAAAACTTTTTATCTGGCTTCTCTCTCAAGAAGATACATATTTTGTAACAAAGCCTTTCACAAGACGTGAAAAGACGATAAAACAGTTGAATCCCTCACTGACATGACTTTACAGAGCTTTATCAACGTTTCTTTATATTATTAAATTTTGTAATTTGATTAATTTTTGTAAAGAATTTTGTAAAAGAGATATTCATCCAGCTAGATATAGTTAAGCTGGTTAAGGGCCATCTTGGCCTATATACCATTGTTACATAGACCTCACGGTTCAGGCATAGTTTTCGGGTGGGGGCAGCAACCACTGCCGCATCTCTAGGTTTTCCAGAATATCTTATAAAAGCATTGGGTTTGCTGGTCAAGCAAAGCATATAAAGCTGCCTACGGAGCAATTGACATTGGCGTCGAGAAAGATGGCAGGAATTCCCTGACAGAGTCGTTTTCTTTGCCTTTCTTCTTCTTTTCCCTTTTTCCAGGAATGGCATCACCTAGCCTCGGGGAAAGGCCAAATGGCCAAAATCGGAGAAAGACCAACTGCAGCAGAAAAGTGCGAAAGGCACAATGAAAAAGAACGGCAAAAATGGCAGAGTGGATAAGCAGGCCAAAGGCCTCACACAAAATAAAGATGCAAAAATGGCTAAGTGCAAAGAAGAGGGCCAAAGGCCCGACACAAAGTGAAAGGCCAAAGGCCTAAAACAAAGTGAAAGGCCAAAGGCCTAAAACAAAGTGAAAGGCCAAAGGCCTAAAACAAAGTGAAAGGCCAAAGGCCTAAAACAAAGTGGAAGGCCAAAGGCCTAAAACAAAGTGGAAGGCCAAAGGCCTAAAACAAAGTGGAAGGCCAAAGGCCTAAAACAAAATGAAAGGCCAAAGGCCTAAAACAAAGTGGAAGGCCAAAGGCCTAAATCAAAGTCAAAGGCCAAAGGCCTAAGACAAAAAACACAAAAGAGGTGGTCGGAGTTCTGTGGTGATTGGGTGGGGCACTTCGTGTTGGCGGAAAAAATGTGTTTTTCTGTCCAATCACCGACAGTAAATAATGTTTCTGTGCTAGCAATCCGGGCCAGTGTACTGCTGCCCAATTTTTCTAGCAACTATGGTTTTACTTGTCGCATGAAATTCGAAAAAGTAGTTTTTTGGGGGGAAGAAAATACAGGGAATTGGGTGTTTTCGCACAAGTTTTTTTGAATGAACTGACAAACCTCTTTGATAGTGGCTGTATGCTGGCCTATTTGCGGGACAGCTACCAGTGTGAACCTTGAGAGGTTTGTCCGTTCCTTAAAAAAATTCATTGCAACCATTAAACGGCGATTAAATGCAATTTACTCGCGGTTAATGGGCAATGAAGCTCGCTTACTTGCTCCTGGGGGGGTTTGTTGCTAACGTGTTGATATTTAGATAGGTTCTGATTGGTTACAGCAATAAAAGACGCGATGGAGGTATTTTATATACAAAGACATGTTTGGTTGATTGCTTAACAAAGAAATCTTTCTTGCATTTCGAATCAGCTATTGTTTTCATGAGCTTGCATAAAATCTAGGCGTGACTTGGTTGAAGGTCATTCGTTCAAACAAGCAGCCAAGCCGTTCGTGTTTCTTCTTGAAAGTCCCACCCTACCCACCACAACTTCGGTACTTATTCTTCCACGGTCGACGGTGAAGGGGCGAATCGTAATCTTGAACCGAGTACATAGTTGTTTTCACGTAAGTACCCGATTGGTAATACCGCTACCTCTACCTCTACAAAAATAGTTTCTGAATGCACCAAACATTTTTCCTTTTAAATCTATTTTGATTCCAGAGAGAGGGTCCCTTCGCCGATGACTGTGTGACAGGTGCAATTGGCTTGGAAAAAATGTGTTTTTCTGTCCAATCACCGACAGTAAATAATGTTTCTGTGCTAGCAATCCGGGCCAGTGTACTGCTGCCCAATTTTTCTAGCAACTATGGTTTTACTTGTCGCATGAAATTCGAAAAAGTAGTTTTTTGGGGGGAAGAAAATACAGGGAATTGGGTGTTTTCGCACAAGTTATTTTGAATGAACTGACAAACCTCTTTGATAGTGGCTGTATGCTGGCCTATTTGCGGGACAGCTACCAGTGTGAACCTTGAGAGGTTTGTCCGTTCCTTAAAAAAATTCATTGCAACCATTAACGTCAAATATGGTCACATCAAGAGCCTCTAGAGGTCTTTGGCCCTGGGCCCCACAGTGTCTAAAACCGCCCCTGATCGTACCAGAACCGATGTTCTTTTCCTTCAAATCCTCTGATCCCGAATTCAAGGGTCTCCATCATGTTTGACAACCGACCATAACTATCCCTCAAAGAAGATATCAATGACGCCCTTTTAATAACCAATAGCTAAGATAACTTAAGACTTTCTACTGGATTTTTTGTTATTCTACGATATATATCACTAGAATGATCAGCAGGAGTTTTGTTTCACATTGTACTTTACCAACTTTAGATGCAAAAGGAAAGAGATAATTGCCCTAGTACTCAAATTCTTTATATCTATTCAACGGCTTTCATATAATTTCTAGAGATTGCCAAGTCGTTTTTCAAAGATGAATCATTGTTTTCTTTCTACTTAATAAAGTGCCTTGAAAAAAACAACTCTTTTATTAAAATCTTTATAGAAAATTAAGCAAATTAC
Organism: Pelagia noctiluca; assembly: GCA_963924455.1. Lineage (NCBI taxonomy): Eukaryota > Metazoa > Cnidaria > Scyphozoa > Semaeostomeae > Pelagiidae > Pelagia > Pelagia noctiluca. Next base: position 6,761,235 of record OZ004318.1, read on the forward strand.
CCATAAAAACATAAGGGGGACTAGCTCACATGGTAGAGCGTCCGCTTAGCATGCGAGAGGTACCGGGATCGATGCCCGGGTCCTCCAGTTAATTTAATCCAGTTCTAGGCTTTTTTTCAAAGACTGTGGAGGGACGGAGTTTTCGCTCAGAAAGAAATCTTTGATCTTGCTTACTTTCATCAAACGTCTTAACAAATCCTAAAGTCTCTTTAAATCATTGATGTTTTACTTGCTGAATAGCAGCCCAACCAAGAAAGGGAATTATCTTTACTTTAAACCTGCTTAATTCGGATGATAGATATATTGACATTGATTGCTAAGTTTGCAAATCTGTATTTAGCTTGGTGCTTTAACATAAATCTAATAATCACCAAGATTTCCCCAACAAAATGAAAGTTTTTCTTCCAGTCGAGAAGATACTGTGCAAAATTCAAAACTCTTATTTTTATAGTTAAATTCGAATTGAAGATATCTTACTAAAGAGATAGCTAAATCAGATATTAGGGGGACTAGCTCACATGGTAGAGCGCTCGCTTTGCATGCGAGAGGTACTGGGATCGATGCCCGGGTCCTCCAATACATTGGAACTTGATGGTAATATTTTCAACAAATCTCGATATTGACTATAGTTTTTGTCTGAAGTATATCACTACTTCACTTGGATCAAATTTTAAGAAATATTCAAAACACTGATTCAATTTCTGATTTCCTAATGCACTAATTAATCATTCTCTCAGCTCTGGAAGTCTGAACCCAAGAATAAACTAATTATTTTCTCAAAAAAAAAACCTATGAGCCTGCTCTAATCGAGGAAAAGCTTGGAACTTGATATCTATTATTTAGATTATGACATTTTGATATAGAGTTAGTATCACAGCATATAAGGGGGACTATCTTACACGGTAGATTGCTCATTTTGCCTGGATAACGTACCAGAACCAATGTTCTTTCCTTCAAATCGTCTGATCCCGAATTCAAGGGTCTACATTATGTTTAATAACCGACCATAACTCTCCCTCAAAAAAGATATCGATGACGCCCTTTTAATAACCAATAGCTAAGATAACTTAAGACTTTCTACTGAATTTTTTGTTATTGTACGATATATATCACTAGAATGATAAGCAGGAGTTTTGTTTCACATTTTACTTTAACAACTTTAGATGCAAAAGGAAAGAGATAATTGCCCTGGTACTGATATTCTTTTTATCTATTGAACGGCTTTCATATGATTTCTGAAGATTGCCAAGTCTTTTTTCAAAGATGAATCTTTGTTTTCTTTCTACTTAATAAAGTGCTTTGAAAAATACAACTATTTTATTAAAATCTTTATAAAAAATTAAGCGAATTACACATAAAGACATCAGGGGGACTAGCTCACATGGTAGAGCGCTCGCTTAGCATGCGAGAGGTACCGGGATCGATGCCCGGGTCCTCCAGTTCCTTTAATCTAGCTCTAGGCTTTTGTTCAAAGACTGTGGAGGGACGGATATTTCGCTCAGAAAGAAATCTTTGATCTTGCTTACTTTCATCAAACGTCTTAACAAATCATAAAGTCTCTTTAAATCATTAATGTTTTACTTGCTGAATAGCAGCCCAACCAAGAAAAGGAATTATCTTTACTTTTAACCTGCTTAATTCGGATGATAGATTTATTGACATGGATTGCTAAGTTTGCAAATCTATATATAGCTTGGTGCTTTAACATGAATCTAATAATCACCAAGATTTCCCCAACAAAATGAAAGTTTTTCTTCCAGTCGAGAAGATACTGTGCAAAATTCAAAACTCTTATTTTTATAGTTAAATTCGAATTGAAGATATCTTACTAAAGAGATAGCTAAATCATATATTAGGGGGACTAGCTCACATGGTAGAGCGCTCGCTTTGCATGCGAGAGGTACTGGGATCGATGCCCGGGTCCTCCAATACATTGGAACTTGATGGTAATATTTTCAACAAATCTCGATATTGACTATAGTTTTTGTCAAAGAGAAGTATATCACTACTTCACTTGGATCAAATTTTAAGAAATATTCAAAACACTGATTCAATTTCTGATTTCCTAATGCACTAATTAATCATTCTCTCAGCTCTGGAAATCTGAACCCAAGAATAAACTAATTATTTTCTCAAAAAAAAACCTATGAGCCTGCTCTAATCGAGGAAAAGCTTGGAACTTGATATCTATTATTTAGATTATGACATTTTGATATAGAGTTAGTATCACAGCATATAAGGGGGACTATCTTACACGGTAGATTGCTCATTTTGCCTGGATAACGTACCAGAACCAATGTTCTTTCCTTCAAATCGTCTCATCCCGAATTCAAGGGTCTACATTATGTTTAATAACCGACCATAACTCTCCCTCAAAAAAGATATCGATGACGCCCTTTTAATAACCAATAGCTAAGATAACTTAAGACTTTCTACTGAATTTTTTGTTATTGTACGATATATATCACTAGAATGATCAGCAGGAGTTTTGTTTCAAATTTTACTTTAACAACTTTAGATGCAAAAGGAAAGAGATAATTGCCCTGGTACTGATATTCTTTTTATCTATTGAACGGCTTTCATATGATTTCTGAAGATTGCCAAGTCTTTTTTCAAAGATGAATCTTTGTTTTCTTTCTACTTAATAAAGTGCTTTGAAAAATACAACTATTTTATTAAAATCTTTATAAAAAATTAAGCGAATTACACATAAAGACATCAGGGGGACTAGCTCACATGGTAGAGCGCTCGCTTAGCATGCGAGAGGTACCGGGATCGATGCCCGGGTCCTCCAGTTCCTTTAATCTAGCTCTAGGCTTTTGTTCAAAGACTGTGGAGGGACGGATATTTCGCTCAGAAAGAAATCTTTGATCTTGCTTACTTTCATCAAACGTCTTAACAAATCATAAAGTCTCTTTAAATCATTAATGTTTTACTTGCTGAATAGCAGCCCAACCAAGAAAGGGAATTATCTTTACTTTTAACCTGCTTAATTCGGATGATAGATTTATTGACATGGATTGCTAAGTTTGCAAATCTATATATAGCTTGGTGCTTTAACATGAATCTAATAATCACCAAGATTTCCCCAACAAAATGAAAGTTTTTCTTCCAGTCGAGAAGATACTGTGCAAAATTCAAAACTCTTATTTTTATAGTTAAATTCGAATTGAAGATATCTTACTAAAGAGATAGCTAAATCAGATATTAGGGGGACTAGCTCACATGGTAGAGCGCTCGCTTTGCATGCGAGAGGTACTGGGATCGATGCCCGGGTCCTCCAATACATTGGAACTTGATGGTAATATTTTCAACAAATCTCGATATTGACTATAGTTTTTGTCAAAGAGAAGTATATCACTACTTCACTTGGATCAAATTTTAAGAAATATTCAAAACACTGATTCAATTTCTGATTTCCTAATGCACTAATTAATCATTCTCTCAGCTCTGGAAATCTGAACCCAAGAATAAACTAATTATTTTCTCAAAAAAAAACCTATGAGCCTGCTCTAATCGAGGAAAAGCTTGGAACTTGATATCTATTATTTAGATTATGACATTTTGATATAGAGTTAGTATCACAGCATATAAGGGGGACTATCTTACACGGTAGATTGCTCATTTTGCCTGGATAACGTACCAGAACCAATGTTCTTTCCTTCAAATCGTCTCATGCCGAATTCAAGGGTCTACATTATGTTTAATAACCGACCATAACTCTCCCTCAAAAAAGATATCGATGACGCCCTTTTAATAACCAATAGCTAAGATAACTTAAGACTTTCTACTGAATTTTTTGTTATTGTACGATATATATCACTAGAATGATCAGCAGGAGTTTTGTTTCAAATTTTACTTTAACAACTTTAGATGCAAAAGGAAAGAGATAATTGCCCTGGTACTGATATTCTTTTTATCTATTGAACGGCTTTCATATGATTTCTGAAGATTGCCAAGTCTTTTTTCAAAGATGAATCTTTGTTTTCTTTCTACTTAATAAAGTGCTTTGAAAAATACAACTATTTTATTAAAATCTTTATAAAAAATTAAGCGAATTACACATAAAGACATCAGGGGGACTAGCTCACATGGTAGAGCGCTCGCTTAGCATGCGAGAGGTACCGGGATCGATGCCCGGGTCCTCCAGTTCCTTTAATCTAGCTCTAGGCTTTTGTTCAAAGACTGTGGAGGGACGGATATTTCGCTCAGAAAGAAATCTTTGATCTTGCTTACTTTCATCAAACGTCTTAACAAATCATAAAGTCTCTTTAAATCATTAATGTTTTACTTGCTGAATAGCAGCCCAACCAAGAAAGGGAATTATCTTTACTTTTAACCTGCTTAATTCGGATGATAGATTTATTGACATGGATTGCTAAGTTTGCAAATCTATATATAGCTTGGTGCTTTAACATGAATCTAATAATCACCAAGATTTCCCCAACAAAATGAAAGTTTTTCTTCCAGTCGAGAAGATACTGTGCAAAATTCAAAACTCTTATTTTTATACGTAAATTCGAATTGAAATTAGATATCAGGGGGACTAGCTCACATGGTAGAGCGCTCGCTTTGCATGCGAGAGGTACTGGGATCGATTCCCGGGTCCTCCAATTCATTTGAACTTGATGGTAATATTTTCAACATATCTCAATATTGACTATAGTTTTTGTCGAAGAGAAGTATATCACTACTTCAGTTGGATCAGATTTTAAGAAATATTCAAAACACTGATTCAATTTCTGATTTTCTAATGCACTAACTAATCATTCTCTCAGCTTTGGAAGTCTGAACCCAAGAATAAACTAATTATTTTCTCAAAAGTAAACCTATAAGCCTGCTCAAATCGAGAAAAAGCTTGGAACTTGATGTCTCTTATTTAGATTTTTTGCATTTTAATATAGAGCTAGTATCACAGCATATAAGGGGGACTATCTTACACGGTAGAGTGTTCACTTTGCATGGATATGGTACCAGAACCGATGTTCTTTTCCTTCAAATCCTCTGATCCCGAATTCAAGGGTCTCCATCATGTTTGACAACCGACCATAACTCTCCCTCAAAAAAGATATCGATGACGCCCTTTTAATAACCAATAGCTAAGATAACTTAAGACTTTCTACTGGATTTTTTGTTATTCTACGATATATATCACTAGAATTATCAGCAGGAGTTTTGTTTCACATTGTACTTTACCAACTTTAGATGGAAAAGGAAAGAGATAATTGCCTTGGTACTCAAATTCTTTATATCTATTCAACGGCTTTCATATAATTTCTAAAGATTGCCAAGCCGTTTTTCAAAGATGAATCATTGTTTTCTTTCTACTTAATAAAGTGCCTTGAAAAAAACAACTCTTTTATTAAAATCTTTATAGAAAATCAAGCGAATTACCCATAAAAACTTAAGGGAGACTAGCTCACATGGTAGAGCGTTCGATTAGCATGCGAGAGGTACCGTGATCGATGCCCGGGTCCTCCAGTTCATTTAATCTAGCTCTAGTCATTTGTTCAAATACTGTGGAGGGACGGAGTTTTCGCTCAGTAAGAAATCTTTGATCTTGCTTACTTTCATTAAACGTCTTAACAAATCATAAAGTCTCTTTGAATCATTGATGTTTTACTTGCTGAATAGCAGCCCAACCAAGAAAGGGAATTATCTTTACTTTAAACCTGCTTAATTCGGATGATAGATATATTGACATGGATTGCTAAGTTTGCAAATCTATATTTAGCTTGGTGCTTTAACATAAATCTAATAATCACCAAGATTTCCCCATTAAAATGAAAGTTTTTCTTCCAGTCGAGAAGATACTGTGCAAAATTCAAAACTCTTATTTTTATAGTTAAATTCGAATTGAAGATATCTTACTAAAGAGATAGCTCAATTACATATCAGGGGGACTAGCTCACATGGTAGATCGCTCGCTTTGCATGCGAGAGGTACTGGGATCGATGCCTGGGTCCTCCAATTCATTTGAACTTGATGGTAATATTTTCAACAAATCTCGATATTGACTATAATTTTTGTCAAAGAGAAGTATATCACTACTTCAGTTGGATCAGATTTTAAGAACTATTCAAAACACTGATTCAATTTCTGATTTTCTAATGCACTAACTAATCATTCTCTCAGCTTTGGAAGTCTGAACCCAAGAATAAACTAATTACTTTCTCAAAAGTAAACCTATGAGCCTGCTCTAATCGAGGAAAAACTTTGAACTTGATGTCTTTTATTTAGATTATGACATTTTGATATAGAGTTAGTATCACAACATATAAGGGGACTATCTTACACGGTAGAGTGTTCACTTTGCATGGAAATCATACCAAAACCGATGTTCTTTTCTTTGGAATCCTCTGATCCCGAATTCAAGGATCTCCATTATGTTTGATAACCGACCATAATCTCCCTCAAAAAGAAATCGATGACGCTTTTTTAATAACCAATAGCTAAGATAACTTAAGACTTTCTACTGAATTTTTTGTTATTCTACGATATATATCACTAGAATGATCAGCATGAGTTTTGTTTCACATTGTACTTTACCAACTTTAGATGCAAAAGGAAAGAGATAATTGCCCTGGTACTGATATTCTTTATATCTATTTAACGGCTTTCATTTGATTTCTGAAGATTGTCAAGTCTTTTTTCAAAGATGAATCTTTGTTTTCTTTCTACTTAATAAAGTGCCTTGAAAAATAAGACTGTTTTATTGAAATCTTAATAAAAATTAAGCGAATTACCCATAAAGACATAAGGGGGACTAGATCACATGGTAGAGCGCTCGCTGAGCATGCGAGAGGTACTGGGATCGATGCCCGGGTCCTCCAGTTCATTTAATCTAGCTCTACGTTTTTGTTCAAAGACTCTGGAGGGACGGAGTTTCCGCTCAGAAGGAAATCTTTGATCTAGCTTACTTTCATCAAACGTCTTAACAAATCAAAAAGTATCTTTAAATCATTGATGTTTTACTTGCTGAATAGCAGCCCAAACAAGAAAGTGAATTATCTGTACTTTAAACCTGCTTAACTCGAATGATAGATATATTGACATGGATTGCCAAGTTTGCAAATTTATATTTAGCTTGGTGTTTTAACATAAATCTAATAATCACCAAGATTTCCCCAACAAAATGAAAGTTTTTCTTCCAGTCGAGAAGATACTGTGCAAAATTCAAAACTCTTATTTTTATAGTTAAATTCGAATTGAAGATATCTTACTAAAGAGATAGCTCAATTACATATCCGGGGGACTAGCTAACATGGTAGAGCGCTCGCTTTGCATGCGAGAGGTGCTGGGATCGATGCCCGGGTCCTCCAATTCATTTGAATTTGATGGTAATATTTTCAACAAATCTTAATATTGACTATAGTTTTTGTCGAAGAGAAGTATATCACTACTTCAGTTGGATCAGATTTTAAGAAATATTCAAAACACTGATTCAATTTCTGATTTTCTAATGCACTAACTAATCATTCTCTCAGCTTTGGAAGTCTGAACCCAAGAATAAACTAATTATTTTCTCAAAAGTAAACCAATAAGCCTGCTCAAATCGAGAAAAAGCTTGGAACTTGATGTCTCTTATTTAGATTTTTTGCATTTTAATATAGAGCTAGTATCACAGCATATAAGGGGGACTATCTTACACGGTAGAGTGTTCACTTTGCATGGATATGGTACCAGAACCGATGTTCTTTTCCTTCAAATCCTCTGATCCCGAATTCAAGGGTCTCCATCATGTTTGACAACCGACCATAACTCTCCCTCAAAAAAGATATCGATGACGCCCTTTTAATAACCAATAGCTAAGATAACTTAAGACTTTCTACTGGATTTTTTGTTATTCTACGATATATATCACTAGAATGATCAGCAGGAGTTTTGTTTCACATTGTACTTTACCAACTTTAGATGCAAAAGGAAAGAGATAATTGCCTTGGTACTCAAATTCTTTATATCTATTCAACGGCTTTCATTTGATTTCTGAAGATTGTCAAGTCTTTTTTCAAAGATGAATCTTTGTTTTCTTTCTACTTAATAAAGTGCCTTGAAAAATAAGACTGTTTTATTGAAATCTTAATAAAAATTAAGCGAATTACCCATAAAGACATAAGGGGGACTAGATCACATGGTAGACGGCTCGCTGAGCATGCGAGAGGTACTGGGATCGATGCCCGGGTCCTCCAGTTCATTTAATCTAGCTCTACGTTTTTGTTCAAAGACTCTGGAGGGACGGAGTTTCCGCTCAGAAGGAAATCTTTGATCTAGCTTACTTTCATCAAACGTCTTAACAAATCAAAAAGTATCTTTAAATCATTGATGTTTTACTTGCTGAATAGCAGCCCAAACAAGAAAGTGAATTATCTGTACTTTAAACCTGCTTAACTCGAATGATAAATATATTGACATGGATTGCCAAGTTTGCAAATTTATATTTAGCTTGGTGTTTTAACATAAATCTAATAATCACCAAGATTTCCCCAACAAAATGAAAGTTTTTCTTTCAGTCGAGAAGATACTGTGCAAAATTCAAAACTCTTATTTTTATAGTTAAATTCGAATTGAAGATATCTTACTAAAGAAATAGCTAAATTAGATATCAGGGGGACTAGCTCATGTGGTAGAGCGCTCGCTTTGCATGCGAGAGGTACTGGGATCGATGCCCAGGTCCTCCGATTCATTTGAACTTGATGGTAATATTTTCAACAAATTTCAATATTGACTAGAGTTTTTGTCGAAGAGAAGTATATCACTACTTCAGTTGGATCAGATTATAGGGAAATATTCAAAACACTGATTCATTTTATGATTTTCTAATGCACTAACTAATCATTCTATCAGCTCTGGAAGTCTGAACCCAAGAATAAACTAATTATTTTTTCAAAAGTAAACCTATGAGCCTGCTCTAATCGAGGAAAAACTTTGAACTTGATGTTTTTTATTTAGATTTTTGACATTTTGATATAGAGTTAGTGTCACAGCATATAAGGGGGACTATCTTACACGGTAGAGTGTTCACTTTGCATGGATATCGTACCAGAACCGATGTTCTTTTCCTTCAAATCCTCTGATCCCGAATTCAAGGGTCTCCATCATGTTTGATAACCGACCATAACTCTCCCTCAAAAAAGATATCGATGACGCCCTTTTAATAACCAATAGCTAAGATAACTTAAGACTTTCTACTGAATTTTTTGTTATTGTACGATATATATCACTAGAATGATCAGCAGGAGTTTTGTTTCAAATTTTACTTTAACAACTTTAGATGCAAAAGGAAAGAGATAATTGCCCTGGTACTGATATTCTTTTTATCTATTGAACGGCTTTCATATGATTTCTGAAGATTGCCAAGTCTTTTTTCAAAGATGAATCTTTGTTTTCTTTCTACTTAATAAAGTGCTTTGAAAAATACAACTATTTTATTAAAATCTTTATAAAAAATTAAGCGAATTACACATAAAGACATCAGGGGGACTAGCTCACATGGTAGAGCGCTCGCTTAGCATGCGAGAGGTACCGGGATCGATGCCCGGGTCCTCCAGTTCCTTTAATCTAGCTCTAGGCTTTTGTTCAAAGACTGTGGAGGGACGGATATTTCGCTCAGAAAGAAATCTTTGATCTTGCTTACTTTCATCAAACGTCTTAACAAATCATAAAGTCTCTTTAAATCATTAATGTTTTACTTGCTGAATAGCAGCCCAACCAAGAAAGGGAATTATCTTTACTTTTAACCTGCTTAATTCGGATGATAGATTTATTGACATGGATTGCTAAGTTTGCAAATCTATATATAGCTTGGTGCTTTAACATGAATCTAATAATCACCAAGATTTCCCCAACAAAATGAAAGTTTTTCTTCCAGTCGAGAAGATACTGTGCAAAATTCAAAACTCTTATTTTTATACGTAAATTCGAATTGAAATTAGATATCAGGGGGACTAGCTCACATGGTAGAGCGCTCGCTTTGCATGCGAGAGGTACTGGGATCGATTCCCGGGTCCTCCAATTCATTTGAACTTGATGGTAATATTTTCAACATATCTCAATATTGACTATAGTTTTTGTCGAAGAGAAGTATATCACTACTTCAGTTGGATCAGATTTTAAGAAATATTCAAAACACTGATTCAATTTCTGATTTTCTAATGCACTAACTAATCATTCTCTCAGCTTTGGAAGTCTGAACCCAAGAATAAACTAATTATTTTCTCAAAAGTAAACCTATAAGCCTGCTCAAATCGAGAAAAAGCTTGGAACTTGATGTCTCTTATTTAGATTTTTTGCATTTTAATATAGAGCTAGTATCACAGCATATAAGGGGGACTATCTTACACGGTAGAGTGTTCACTTTGCATGGATATGGTACCAGAACCGATGTTCTTTTCCTTCAAATCCTCTGATCCCGAATTCAAGGGTCTCCATCATGTTTGACAACCGACCATAACTCTCCCTCAAAAAAGATATCGATGACGCCCTTTTAATAACCAATAGCTAAGATAACTTAAGACTTTCTACTGGATTTTTTGTTATTCTACGATATATATCACTAGAATTATCAGCAGGAGTTTTGTTTCACATTGTACTTTACCAACTTTAGATGGAAAAGGAAAGAGATAATTGCCTTGGTACTCAAATTCTTTATATCTATTCAACGGCTTTCATATAATTTCTAAAGATTGCCAAGCCGTTTTTCAAAGATGAATCATTGTTTTCTTTCTACTTAATAAAGTGCCTTGAAAAAAACAACTCTTTTATTAAAATCTTTATAGAAAATCAAGCGAATTACCCATAAAAACATAAGGGAGACTAGCTCACATGGTAGAGCGTTCGATTAGCATGCGAGAGGTACCGTGATCGATGCCCGGGTCCTCCAGTTCATTTAATCTAGCTCTAGTCATTTGTTCAAATACTGTGGAGGGACGGAGTTTTCGCTCAGTAAGAAATCTTTGATCTTGCTTACTTTCATTAAACGTCTTAACAAATCATAAAGTCTCTTTGAATCATTGATGTTTTACTTGCTGAATAGCAGCCCAACCAAGAAAGGGAATTATCTTTACTTTAAACCTGCTTAATTCGGATGATAGATATATTGACATGGATTGCTAAGTTTGCAAATCTATATTTAGCTTGGTGCTTTAACATAAATCTAATAATCACCAAGATTTCCCCATTAAAATGAAAGTTTTTCTTCCAGTCGAGAAGATACTGTGCAAAATTCAAAACTCTTATTTTTATAGTTAAATTCGAATTGAAGATATCTTACTAAAGAGATAGCTCAATTACATATCAGGGGGACTAGCTCACATGGTAGATCGCTCGCTTTGCATGCGAGAGGTACTGGGATCGATGCCTGGGTCCTCCAATTCATTTGAACTTGATGGTAATATTTTCAACAAATCTCGATATTGACTATAATTTTTGTCAAAGAGAAGTATATCACTACTTCAGTTGGATCAGATTTTAAGAACTATTCAAAACACTGATTCAATTTCTGATTTTCTAATGCACTAACTAATCATTCTCTCAGCTTTGGAAGTCTGAACCCAAGAATAAACTAATTACTTTCTCAAAAGTAAACCTATGAGCCTGCTCTAATCGAGGAAAAACTTTGAACTTGATGTCTTTTATTTAGATTATGACATTTTGATATAGAGTTAGTATCACAACATATAAGGGGACTATCTTACACGGTAGAGTGTTCACTTTGCATGGAAATCATACCAAAACCGATGTTCTTTTCTTTGGAATCCTCTGATCCCGAATTCAAGGATCTCCATTATGTTTGATAACCGACCATAATCTCCCTCAAAAAGAAATCGATGACGCTTTTTTAATAACCAATAGCTAAGATAACTTAAGACTTTCTACTGAATTTTTTGTTATTCTACGATATATATCACTAGAATGATCAGCATGAGTTTTGTTTCACATTGTACTTTACCAACTTTAGATGCAAAAGGAAAGAGATAATTGCCCTGGTACTGATATTCTTTATATCTATTTAACGGCTTTCATTTGATTTCTGAAGATTGTCAAGTCTTTTTTCAAAGATGAATCTTTGTTTTCTTTCTACTTAATAAAGTGCCTTGAAAAATAAGACTGTTTTATTGAAATCTTAATAAAAATTAAGCGAATTACCCATAAAGACATAAGGGGGACTAGATCACATGGTAGAGCGCTCGCTGAGCATGCGAGAGGTACTGGGATCGATGCCCGGGTCCTCCAGTTCATTTAATCTAGCTCTACGTTTTTGTTCAAAGACTCTGGAGGGACGGAGTTTCCGCTCAGAAGGAAATCTTTGATCTAGCTTACTTTCATCAAACGTCTTAACAAATCAAAAAGTATCTTTAAATCATTGATGTTTTACTTGCTGAATAGCAGCCCAAACAAGAAAGTGAATTATCTGTACTTTAAACCTGCTTAACTCGAATGATAGATATATTGACATGGATTGCCAAGTTTGCAAATTTATATTTAGCTTGGTGTTTTAACATAAATCTAATAATCACCAAGATTTCCCCAACAAAATGAAAGTTTTTCTTCCAGTCGAGAAGATACTGTGCAAAATTCAAAACTCTTATTTTTATAGTTAAATTCGAATTGAAGATATCTTACTAAAGAGATAGCTCAATTACATATCCGGGGGACTAGCTAACATGGTAGAGCGCTCGCTTTGCATGCGAGAGGTGCTGGGATCGATGCCCGGGTCCTCCAATTCATTTGAATTTGATGGTAATATTTTCAACAAATCTTAATATTGACTATAGTTTTTGTCGAAGAGAAGTATATCACTACTTCAGTTGGATCAGATTTTAAGAAATATTCAAAACACTGATTCAATTTCTGATTTTCTAATGCACTAACTAATCATTCTCTCAGCTTTGGAAGTCTGAACCCAAGAATAAACTAATTATTTTCTCAAAAGTAAACCAATAAGCCTGCTCAAATCGAGAAAAAGCTTGGAACTTGATGTCTCTTATTTAGATTTTTTGCATTTTAATATAGAGCTAGTATCACAGCATATAAGGGGGACTATCTTACACGGTAGAGTGTTCACTTTGCATGGATATGGTACCAGAACCGATGTTCTTTTCCTTCAAATCCTCTGATCCCGAATTCAAGGGTCTCCATCATGTTTGACAACCGACCATAACTCTCCCTCAAAAAAGATATCGATGACGCCCTTTTAATAACCAATAGCTAAGATAACTTAAGACTTTCTACTGGATTTTTTGTTATTCTACGATATATATCACTAGAATGATCAGCAGGAGTTTTGTTTCACATTGTACTTTACCAACTTTAGATGCAAAAGGAAAGAGATAATTGCCTTGGTACTCAAATTCTTTATATCTATTCAACGGCTTTCATTTGATTTCTGAAGATTGTCAAGTCTTTTTTCAAAGATGAATCTTTGTTTTCTTTCTACTTAATAAAGTGCCTTGAAAAATAAGACTGTTTTATTGAAATCTTAATAAAAATTAAGCGAATTACCCATAAAGACATAAGGGGGACTAGATCACATGGTAGACGGCTCGCTGAGCATGCGAGAGGTACTGGGATCGATGCCCGGGTCCTCCAGTTCATTTAATCTAGCTCTACGTTTTTGTTCAAAGACTCTGGAGGGACGGAGTTTCCGCTCAGAAGGAAATCTTTGATCTAGCTTACTTTCATCAAACGTCTTAACAAATCAAAAAGTATCTTTAAATCATTGATGTTTTACTTGCTGAATAGCAGCCCAAACAAGAAAGTGAATTATCTGTACTTTAAACCTGCTTAACTCGAATGATAAATATATTGACATGGATTGCCAAGTTTGCAAATTTATATTTAGCTTGGTGTTTTAACATAAATCTAATAATCACCAAGATTTCCCCAACAAAATGAAAGTTTTTCTTCCAGTCGAGAAGATACTGTGCAAAATTCAAAACTCTTATTTTTATAGTTAAATTCGAATTGAAGATATCTTACTAAAGAAATAGCTAAATTAGATATCAGGGGGACTAGCTCATGTGGTAGAGCGCTCGCTTTGCATGCGAGAGGTACTGGGATCGATGCCCAGGTCCTCCGATTCATTTGAACTTGATGGTAATATTTTCAACAAATTTCAATATTGACTAGAGTTTTTGTCGAAGAGAAGTATATCACTACTTCAGTTGGATCAGATTATAGGGAAATATTCAAAACACTGATTCATTTTATGATTTTCTAATGCACTAACTAATCATTCTATCAGCTCTGGAAGTCTGAACCCAAGAATAAACTAATTATTTTTTCAAAAGTAAACCTATGAGCCTGCTCTAATCGAGGAAAAACTTTGAACTTGATGTTTTTTATTTAGATTTTTGACATTTTGATATAGAGTTAGTGTCACAGCATATAAGGGGGACTATCTTACACGGTAGAGTGTTCACTTTGCATGGATATCGTACCAGAACCGATGTTCTTTTCCTTCAAATCCTCTGATCCCGAATTCAAGGGTCTCCATCATGTTTGATAACCGACCATAACTCTCCCTCAAAAAAGATATAGATGACGCCCTTTTAATAACCTATAGCTAAGATAACTTAAGACTTTCTACTGAATTTTTTGTTATTCTACGATATATATCACTAGAATGATCAGCTGGAGTTTTGTTTCACATTGTACTTTACCAACTTCAGATGGAAAAGGAAAGAGATCATTGCCCTGGTACTCAAATTCTTTATATCCATTCAACGGCTTTCATATGATTTCTGAAGATTGTCAAGTCTTTTTTCAAAGATGAATCTTTGCTTTCTTTCTAGTTAATAAAGTGCCTTGAAAAATACAACTGTTTTATTAAAATCTTTATAGAAAATTAAACGAATTACCAATAAAGACATAAGGGGGACTAGCTCACATGGTAGAGCGCTCGCTTAGCATGCGAGAGGTACCGGGATCGATGCCCGGGTCCTCAAGAACATTAAATCTAGCTCTAGGCTTTTGTTCAAAGACTGTGGAGGAACGAAGTTTCCGCTCAGAAAGAAATCTTTGATCTAGCTTACTTTCATCAAACGTCTTAACAAATCAAAAAGTATCTTTAAATCATTGATGTTTTACTTGCTGAATAGCAGCCCAAACAAGAAAGGGAATTATCTTTACTTTAAACCTGCTTAATTCGAATGATAGATATATTGACATGGATTGCTGAGTTTGCAAATCTATATTTAGCTTGGTGCTTTAACATAAATCTAATAATCACCAAGATTTCCCCAACAAAATGAAAGTTTTTCTTCCAGTAGAGAATATACTGTGCAAATTTCAAAGCTCTTATTTTTATAGTTAAATTAGAATGGAAGATATGTTACTAAAGAGATAGCTCTATTAGATATCAGGGGGAATAGCTCACATGGTAGAGCGCTCGCTTCGCATGCGAGAGGTACTGGGATCGATGCCCGGGTCCTCCAATTCATTTGAACTTGATGGTAATATTTTCAACAAATCTCAATATTGACTATAGTTTTTGTCGAAGAGAAGTATATCACTACTTCAGATGGATCAGATTTTCAGAAATATTCAAAACACTGATTCAATTTCTGATTTTCTAATGCACTAACTAATCATTCTCTCAGCTCTGGAAGTCTGAACCCAAGAATAAACTAATTATTTTCTCAAAAGTAAACCTATAAGCTTGCTCAAATCGAGAAAAAGCTTGGAACTTGATGTCTCTTATTTAGATTATGGCATTTTGATATAGAGTTAGTATCACAGCAAATAAGAGGGACTATCTTACACGGTAAAGTGTTCACTTTGCATGGATAACGTACCAGAACCAATGTTCTTTCCTTCAAATCCTCTGATCCCGAATTCAAGGGTCTCCATTATGTTTGATAACCAACCATAACTCTCCCTCAAAAAAAGATATCTATGATGCCCTTCTAATAATAAATAGCTAAGATAACTTAAGATTTGCTACTGAATTTTTTGTTTTTCTACGATATATATCACTAGAATGATCAGCAGGAGTTTTGTTACACATTGTACTTTACCAACTTTAGATGCAAAAGGAAAGAGATTATTGCCCTGGTACTCAAATTCTTTATATCTATTCAACGGCTTTCATATGATTTCTGAACATTGCCAAGTCTTTTTTCAAAGATAAAACTTTGTTTTCTTACTACTTAATAATGTGCCTTGAAAAATACAACGGTTTTATTAAAATCTTTATAGAAAATTAAACGAATTACCTATAAAGACATAAGGGGGACTAGTTCAAATGGTAGAGCGCTTGCTTAGCATGCGAAAGGTTCCTGGCATCGATGCCCAGGTCCTCCAGTTCATTTAATCTAGCTCTAGGCTTTTGTTCAAAGACTGTGGAGGAACGAAGTTTCCGCTCAGAAAGAAATCTTTGATCTAGCTTACTTTCATCAAACGTCTTAACAAATCAAAAAGTATCTTTAAATCATTGATGTTTTACTTGCTGAATAGCAGCCCAAACAAGAAAGGGAATTTTCTTTACTTTAAACCTGCTGAATTCGAATGATAGATATATTGACATGGATTGCTGAGTTTGCAAATCTATATTTAGCTTGGTGCTTTAACATAAATCTAATAATCACCAAGATTTCCCCAACAAAATGAAAGTTTTTCTTCCAGTAGAGAATATACTGTGCAAATTTCAAAGCTCTTATTTTTATAGTTAAATTAGAATGGAAGATATGTTACTAAAGAGATAGCTCTATTAGATATCAGGGGGAATAGCTCACATGGTAGAGCGCTCGCTTCGCATGCGAGAGGTACTGGGATCGATGCCTGGGTCCTCCAATTGATTTGAACTTGATGGTAATATTTTCAATAAATCTCAATATTGACTATAGTTTTTGTCAAAGAGAAATATATCACTACTTCAGTTGGATCAGATTTTAAGAAATATTCAAAACACTGATTCAATTTCTGATTTTGTAATGCACTAACTAATCATTATCTCAGCTCTGGAAGTCTGAACCCAAGAATAAACTAATTATTTCTCAAAAGTAAACCTATGAGCCTGCTCTAATCGAGGAAAAGCTTGGAACTTGATGTTTTTTATTTAGATTAAGACATTTTGATATAGAGTTAGTATCACTGCATATAAGGGGGACTATCTTACACTGTAGAATGTTAACATTGCATGGATAACGTACCAGAACTGATGTTATTTTCCTTCAAATCGTCTGATCCCGATTTCAAGGATCTCCATTATATTTGATAACCGACCATAACTTTCCCTCAAAGAAGATATCGATGACGCCCTTTTAATAACCAATAGCTAAAATAACTTAAGACTCTCTACTGAATTTTTCGTTATTCTACGATATTTATCACTAGAATGATCAGCAGGAGTTTTGTTTCACATTGTACTTTACCAACTTTAGACGCAAAAGAAAAGAGATAATTGCCCTGGTACTCAAATTCTTTATATCTATTCAACGGCTTTCATATGATTTCTGAAGATTGCCAAGTCTTTTTTCAAAGATGAATCTTTGTTTTTTTTCTACTTAATAAAGTGCCTTGAAAAATACAACTGTCTTATTAAAATCTTTATTGAAAATTATCGAATTACCCATAAAGACATAAAGGGAACTAGCTCACATGGTAGAGAGCTCGCTTAGCATGTGAGAGGTACCGGGATCGATGCCAGGGTCCTCCAGATCATTTAATCTAGCTCTAGGCTTTTGTTCAAAGACTGTGGAGGGACGGAGTTTTCGCTCAGAAAGAAATCTTTGATCGAGCTTACTTTCATCAAACGTCTTAACAAATCATAAAGTATCTTTAAATCATTGATGTTTTATTTGCTGAATAGCAGCCCAAACAAGAAAGGAAATTATCTTTACTTTAAACCTGCTTAATTCGGATGATAGATATATTGACATGGATTGCTGAGTTTGCAAATCTATATTAAGCTTGGTGCTTTAGCATAAATCTAATAATCACCAAGATTTCCCCGACAAAATGAAAGTTTTTCTTCCAGTCGAGAAGATACTGTGCAAAATTCAAATCTCCTTTTTTTATAGCTAAATTCGAATTGAAGATATCTTACTAAAGAGATAGCTCAATTAGATATCAGGGGGACTAGCTCACATGGGAGAGCGCTCGCTTTGCATGCGAGAGGTACTGGGATCGATGCCTGGGTCCTCCAATTCATTTGAACTTGATGGTAATATTTTCAACAATTCTCGATATTGACTTTAGTTTTTGTCAAAGAGAAGTATATCACTACTTCAGTTGGATAAGATTTTGAGAAATATTCAAAACACTGATTCAATTTCTGATTTTCTAATGCACTAACTAATCATTCTCTCAGCTCTGGAAGTCTGAACCCAAGAATAAACTAATTAGTTTCTCAAAAGTAAACCTATGAGCCTGATCTAATCGAGGAAAAGCTTGGAACTTGATGTCTTTTATTTAAATTATGACATTTTGATATAGAGTTAGTATCACAGCAAATAAGGGGGACTATCTTACCCGGTAGAGTGTTCACTTTGCATGTATATCGTACCAAAACCGATGTTCTTTTCCTTAAAATCCTCTGATCATAAATTCAAGGGTCTCCATTATGTTTGATAACCAACCATAACTCTCCCTCAAAAAAGATATCGATGACGCCCTTTTAATAACCTATAGCTAAGATTACTTAAGACTTTCTACTGAATTTTTTTGTTATTCTACGATATATATCACTAGAATGATCAAATGGAGTTTTGTTTCACATTGTACTTTACCAACTTCAGATGCAAAAGGAAAGAGATCATTGCCCTGGTACTGATATTCTTCATATCTATTCAACGGCTTTCATATGATTTCTGAAGATTGCCAAGTCTTTTTTCAAAGATGAATCTTTGTTTTCTTTCTACTTAATAAAGTGCCTTGAAAAATACAACTGTTTTATTAAAATCTTTATAGAAAATTAAACGAATTACCAATAAAGACATAAGGGGGACTAGCTCACATGGTAGAGCGCTCGCTTAGCATGCGAGAGGTACCGGGATCGATGCCCGGATGCCCAAACAAGAAAGGGAAATATCTTTACTTAAAACCTGCTTAATTCGAATGATAGCTATATTGACATGGATTGCTGAGTTTGCAAAATAAATTTAGCTTGGTGCTTTAACATAAATCTAATAATCATCAAGATTTCCCCAACAAAATGAAAGTTTTTCTTTTAGTCGAGAATATACTGTGCAAATTTCAAAGCTCTTATTCTTATAGTTAAATTAGAATGGAAGATATCTTACTAAAGAGATAGCTCAATTAGATATCAGGGGGACTAGCTCACATGGTAGAGCGCTCGCTTCGCATGCGAGAGGTACTGGGATTGATGCCCGGATCCTCCAATTCATTTGAACTTGATGGTAATATTTTCAACAAATCTCAATATTGACTATAGTTTTTGTCGAAGAGAAGTATATTACTACTTCAGTTTGATCAGATTTTAAGAAATATTCAAAACACTGATTCAATTTCTGATTTTCTAATGCACTAACTAATCATTCTCTCAGCTCTGGAAGTCTGAACCCAAGAATAAACTAATTATTTTCTCAAAAGTAAGCCTATAAGCCTGCTCTAATCGAGGAAAAGCTTGGAACTTGATGTTTTTTATTTAGATTATTGACATTTTGATATAGAGTTAGTGTCACAGCATATAAGGGGGACTATCTTACACGGTAGAGTGTTCACTTTGCACGGATATCGTACCAGAACCGATGTTCTTTTCCTTCAAATCCTCTGATCCCGAATTCAAGGGTCTCCATCATGTTTGATAAGCGACCATAACTCTCCCTCAAAAAAGATATCGATGACGCCCTTTTAATAACCTATAGCTAAGATTACTTAAGACTTCCTACTGAATTTTTTGTTATTCTACGATATATATCACTAGAATGATCAAATGGAGTTTTTTTTCACATTGTACTTTACCAACTTCAGATGCAAAAGGAAAGAGATCATTGCCCTGGTACTGATATTCTTCATATCTATTCAACGGCTTTCATATGATTTCTGAAGATTGCCAAGTCTTTTTTCAAAGATGAATCTTTGTTTTCTTTCTACTTAATAAAGTGCCTTGAAAAATACAACTGTTTTATTAAAATCTTTATAAAAAATTAAACGAATTACCAATAAAGACATAAGGGGGACTAGCTCACATGGTAGAGCGCTCATTTAGCATGCGAGAGGTACCGGGATGGATGCCCGGATGCCCAAACAAGAAAGGGAAATATCTTTACTTAAAACCTGCTTAATTCGAATGATAGCTATATTGACATGGATTGCTGAGTTTGCAAAATAAATTTAGCTTGGTGCTTTAACATAAATCTAATAATCATCAAGATTTCCCCAACAAAATGAAAGTTTTTCTTTTAGTCGAGAAAATACTGTGCAAATTTCAAAGCTCTTATTCTTATAGTTAAATTAGAATGGAAGATATCATACTAAAGAGATAGCTCAATTAGATATCAGGGGGACTAGCTCACATGGTAGGGCGCTTGCTTCGCATGCGAGAGGTACTGGGATCGATGCCCGGGTCCTCCAATTCATTTGAACTTGATGGTAATATTTTCAACAAATCTCAATATTGACGATAGTTTTTGTCGAAGAGAAGTATATTACTACTTCAGTTTGATCAGATTTTAAGAAATATTCAAAACACTGATTCAATTTCTGATTTTCTAATGCACTAACTAATCATTCTCTCAGCTCTGGAAGTCTGAACCCAAGAATAAACTAATTATTTTCTCAAAAGTAAGCCTATAAGCCTGCTCTAATCGAGGAAAAGCTTGGAACTTGATGTTTTTTATTTAGATTATTGACATTTTGATATAGAGTTAGTGTCACAGCATATAAGGGGGACTATCTTACACGGTAGAGTGTTCACTTTGCACGGATATCGTACCAGAACCGATGTTCTTTTCCTTCAAATCCTCTGATCCCGAATTCAAGGGTCTCCATCATGTTTGATAAGCGACAATAACTCTCCCTCAAAAAAGATATCGATGACGCCCTTTTAATAACCTATAGCTAAGATTACTTAAGACTCCCTACTGAATTTTTTGTTATTCTACGATATATATCACTAGAATGATCAAATGGAGTTTTGTTTCACATTGTACTTTACCAACTTCAGATGCAAAAGGAAAGAGATCATTGCCCTAGTACTGATATTCTTCATATCTATTCAACGGCTTTCATATGATTTCTGAAGATTGCCAAGTCTTTTTTCAAAGATGAATCTTTGTTTTCTTTCTACTTAATAAAGTGCCTTGAAAAATACAACTGTTTTATTAAAATCTTTATACAAAGTTAAACGAATTAACAATAAAGACATAAGGGGGACTAGCTCACATGGTAGAGCGCTCGCTTAGCATGCGAGAGGTACCGGGATCGATGCCCGGGTCCTCCAGTTCATTTAATCTAGCTCTAGGCTTTTGTTCAAAGACTGTGGAGGGACGGAGTTTTCGCTCAGAAAGAAATCTTCGATCTAGCTTACTTTCATCAAACGTCTTAACAAATCATAATGTATCTTTAAATCATTGATCTTTTACTTGCTGAAAAGCAACCCAAACAAGAAAGGGAATTATCTTTACTTTAAACCTGCTCAATTCAGATGTTAAGTTTTTCTTCCAGTCGAGAAGATACTGTGCAAAATTCAAAACTCTTATTTTTATAGTTTAATTCGAATTTAAGATATCTTACTAAAGAGATAGCTCAACTAGATATCAGGTGGACTAGCTCACATGGTAGAGCGCTCGCTTTGCATGCGAGAGGTACTGGGATCGATGCCGGGCCCTCCAATTCCTTTGAACTTGATGGTAATATTTTCAACAAATCTCAATATTGACTATAGTTTTTGTTGAAGAGAAGTATATCACTACTTCAGTTGGATCAGATTTTAAGAAATATTCAAAACACTGATTCAATTTCTGATTTTCTAATGCAGTAACTAATCATTCTCTCAGCTCTGGAAGTCTGAACCCAAGAATAAACTAATTATTTTCTCATAAGTAAACCTATAAGCCTGCTCAAATCGAGGAAAAGCTTGGAACTTTATATTTTTTATTTAAATTATGACATTTTGATATAGAGTTAGTATCACAGCATATAAGGGGGACTATCTTACACGGTAGAGTGTTCACTTTGCATGGATAACGTACCAGAACCGATGTTATTTTCCTTCAAATCCTCTGATCCCGAATTCAAGGGTCTCCATCATGTTTGACAACCGACCATAACTCTCCCTCAAAAAAGAATATCGATGACGCCCTTTTGATAACCAATAGCTAAGATAACTTAAGACTTTCTACTGAATTTTTTGTTATTCTACGATATATATCACTAGAATGATCAGCAGGAGTTTTGTTTCACATTGTAGTTTACCAACTTTAGATGCAAAAGGAAAGAGATAATTGCCCTGGTACTGATATTCTTTATATGTATTCAACGGCTATCATATGATTTTTTGAAGATTGCCAAGTCTTTCTTCAAAGATGAATCTTTGTTTTCTTTCTACTTAATAAAGTGCCTTGAAAAAAACCATTTGTTTTATTAAAATCTTTATACAAAGTTAAACAAATTACCAATAAAGACATAAGGGGGACTAGCTCACATGGTAGAGCGCTCGCTTAGCATGCGAGAGGTACCGGGATCGATGCCCTGGTCCTCCAGTTCATTTAATCTAGCTCTAGGCTTTTGTTCAAAGACTGTGGAGGGACGGAGTTTTCGCTCAGAAAGAAATCTTTGATCTAGCTTACTTTCATCAAACGTCTTCACAAATCATAAAGTCTCTTTAAATCATTGATGTTTTACTGGCTGAATAGCAGCCCAACCAAGAAAGGGAATTATCTTTACTTTAAACCTGCTTAATTCGGATGATAGATATTGACATGAATTGCTAAGTTTGCAAATCTATATTTAGCTTGGTGCTTTAACATAAATCTAATAATCACCAAGATTTCCCCAACGAAATGAAAGTTTTTCTTCCAGTCGAGAAGATACTGTGCAAATTTCAAAACTCTTATTATTATAGTTAAATTCGAATTGAAGATATCTTACTAAAGAAATAGCAAAATTAGATATCAGGGGGACTAGCTCACATGTTAGAGCGCTCGCTTTGCATGCGAGAGGTACTGGGATCGATGCCCGGGTCCTCCAATTCATTTGAACTTGATGGTAATATTTTCAACAAATCTCGATATTGACTATAGTTTATGTCAAAGAAAAGTATATCACTACTTCAGTTGGATCAGATTTTAAGAAATATTCAAAACACTGATTCAATTTCTGACTTTCTAATGCACTAACTAATCATTCTCTCAGCTCTGGAAGTCTAAACCCAAGAATAAACTAATTATTTTCTCAAAAGTAAACCTATGAGCCTCTTCTAATCGAGGAAAAGCTTGGAACTTGATGTCTTTTATTTAGATTATGACATTTTGATATAGAGTTAGTATAACAACATATGAGGGGGACTATCTTACACGGTAGAGTGTTCACTTTGTATGGATATCGTACCAAAACCGATGTTCTTTTCCTTAAAATCCTCTGATCCCGAATTCAAGGGTTTCCATTATTTTTGATAACCGACCATAACTCTCCCTCAAAAAAGATATCGATGACGCCCTTTTAATAACCAATAGCTACGATAACTTAAGACTTTCTACTGAATTTTTTGTTATACTACGATATATATCACTAGAATGATTTGCAGGAGTTTTATTTCACATTGTACTTTACCAACTTTAGATGCAAAGGAAAAGAGATCATTGCCCTGGTACTCAAATTCTTTATATCTTTTTAACGGCTTTCATATGATTACTGGAGATTGCCAAGTCTTTTTTCAAAGATGAATCTTTGTTTTCTTTCTACTTAATAAAGTGCCTTAATAAATACAACTGTTTTATTAAAATCTTTATAAAAAATTATGCAAATTACCCATGAAGACATAAGGGGGACTAGCTCACATGGTAGAGCGCTAGCTTAGCATGCGAGAGGTACCGGGATCGTTGCCCGGGTCCTCCAGTTCATTTAATCTAGCTCTAGACTTTTGTTCAAAGAATGTGGAGGGACGGAGTTTTCGCTCAGAAAGAAATCTTTGATCTTGCTTACTTTCATCAAACGTCTTAACAAATCATAAAGTCTTATAAAATTATTGATGTTTTACTTGCTGAATAGCAGCCCAACCAAGAAAGGGAATTATCTTTACTTTATACCTGCTTCATTCGGATGAAAGATATATTGACATGGATTGCTGAGTTTGCAAATCTATATTTAGCTTGCTGCTTTAACATAAATCTAATAATCACCAAGATTTCCCCAACAAAATGAAAGTTTTTCTTCTTGTCGAGAATATACTGTGCAAAATTTAAAACTCTTATTTTTATAGTTAAATTAGAATGGAAGATATCTTACCAAAGAGATAGCTCAATTAGATATCAGGGGGACTAGCTCACATTGTAGAGCACTCGCTTCTCATGCGAGAGGTACTGGGATCGATGCCCGGGTCCTCCAATTCATTTGAACTTGATGGTAATATTTTCAACAAATCTCAATATTGACTATAGTTTTTGTCAAAGAGAAGTATATCACTACTTCAGTTGGATCAGATTTTAAAAATATTCAAAACACTGATTCAATTTCTGATTTTCTAATGCACTAACTAATCATTCATTCAGCTCTGGAAGTCTAAACCCAAGAATAAACTAATTATTTTCTCAAAAGTAAACCTTGAGCCTGCTCTAATCGAGGAAAAGCTTGAAACTTGATGAGTTTTATTTAGATTATTAACATTTTGATATAGAGTTAGTGTCACAGCATATAAGGGGGACTATCTTACACGTTAGAGTGTTCACTTTGCATGGATATCGTACCAGAACCGATGTTATTTTCCTTCAAATCCTCTGATCACGAATTCAAGGGTCTCCATCATGTTTGATAACCGACCATAACTCTCCCTCAAAAAAGATATCGATGACGCCCTTTTAATAACCTATAGCTAAGATAACTTAAGACGTTCTACTGAATTTTTTGTTATTCTACGATATATATCACTAGAATGATCAGCTGGAGTTTTGTTTCACATTGTACTTTACCAACTTCAGATGCAAAAGGAAAGAGATCATTGCCCTGGTACTCAAATTCTTTATATCTTTTCAACGGCTTTCATATGATTACTGAAGATTGCCAAGTCTTTTTTCAAAGATGAATCTTTGTTTTCTTTCTACTTAATAAAGTGCCTTGAAAAATACAACTGTTTTATTAAAATTTTTATAAAAAATTAAGCGAATTACCCATAGAGACATAAGGGGGACTAGCTCACATGGTAGAGCGCTCGCTTTGCATGCGAGAGGTACTTGGATTGATGCCCGGGTCCTCCAATAGATTTGAACTTGATGGTAATATTTTCAACAAATCTCGATATTGACTATAGTTTTTGTTGAAGAAAAGTATATAACTACTTCAGTTGGATCAGATTTTAAGAAATATTCCAAACACTGATTCAATTTCTGATTTTCTAATGCACTAACTAATCATTCTCTCAGCTCTGGAAGTCTGAACCCAAGAATAAACTAATTATTTTCTCAAAAGTAAACCTATAAGCCTCTTCTAATCGAGGAAAAGCTTGGAACTTGATGTCTTTTATTTAGATTATGACATTTTGATATAGAGTTAGTATAACAACATATGAGGGGGACTATCTTACACGGTAGAGTGTTCACTTTGCATGGATAACGTACCAGAACGGATGTTCTTTTCCTTCAAATCCTCTGATCCCGAATTCAAGGGTCTCCATTATGTTTGATAACCGATCATAACTCTCCCTCAAAATAGATATCGATGACGCCCTTTTAATAACCAATAGCTAAGATAACCTAAGACTTTCTACTGAATTTTTTGTTATTCTACGATATATATCACTAGAATGATCAGCTGGAGTTTTGTTCCACATTGTACTTTACCAACTTTAGATGCAAAAGGAAAAATATAATTGCCCTGGTACTCAAATTCTTTCTATATAATCAACGGCTTTCATATGATTTCTGGAGATTGCCAAGTCTTGTTTCAAAGATTAATCTTTGTTTTCTTTCTACTTAATTAAGTGCCTTGAAAAATACAACTGTTTTATTAAAATCTTTATAGAAAATTAAACGAATTTAGCTTGGTGCTTTCACATAAATCTAATAATCACAAAGATCTCCCCAACAAAATGAAAGTTTTTCTTCCAGTCGAGAAGATGCTGTGCAAAATTTAAAACTCTTATTTTTATAGTTAAATTCGAATTGAAGATTTCTTACTAAAGAGATAGCTCAATTAGATATCAGGGGCACTAGCTCACATGGTAGAGCGCTCGCATTGCAGGCGAGAGGTACTGGGATCGATGCCCGGGTCCTCCAATTCATTTGAACTTGATGGTAATATTTTCAACAAATCTCAATATTGACTATAGTTTTTGTCAAAGAGAAGTATATCACTACTTCAGTTGGATCAGATTTTAAGAAATATTCAAAACACTGATTCAATTTCTGATTTTCTAATGCACTAACTAATCATTCATTCAGCTCTGGAAGTCTAAACCCAAGAATAAACTAATTATTTTCTCAAAAGTAAACCTATGAGCCTGCTCTAATCGAGGAAAAGCTTGAAACTTGATGTCTTTTATTTAGATTATTGACATTTTGATATAGAGTTAGTGTCACAGCATATAAGGGGGACTATCTTACACGGTAGAGTGTTCATTTTGCATGGATATCGTACCAGAACCGATGTTATTTTCCTTCAAATCCTCTGATCACGAATTCAAGGGTCTCCATCATGTTTGATAACCGACCATAACTCTCCCTCAAAAAAGATATCGATGACGCCCTTTTAATAACCTATAGCTAAGATAACTAAAGACTTTCTACTGAATTTTTTGTTATTCTACAATATATATCACTAGAATGATCAGCTGGAGTTTTTTTTTCACATTGTACTTTACCAACTTCAGATGCAAAAGGAAAGAGATAATTGCCCTGGTACTCAAATTCTTTATATCTTTTCAACGGCTTTCATATGATTACTGAAGATTGCCAAGTCTTTTTTCAAAGATGAATCTTTGTTTTCTTTCTACTTAATAAAGTGCCTTGAAAAATACAACTGTTTTATTAAAATCTTTATAAAAAATTAAGCGAATTACCCATAGAGACATAAGGGGGACTAGCTCACATGGTAGAGCGCTCGCTTAGCATGCGAGAGGTACTGGGATCGATGCCCGGGTCCGATAATTTATTTGAACTTGATGGTATTATTTTCAACAAATCTCAATATTGACTATAGTTTTTGTCGAAGAGAAGTATATCACTACTTCAGTTGGATCAGATTTTAATAAGGTCCTCCAGTTCATTTAATCTCGCTCTGGGCTTTTTTTCAAAGACTGTTGAGGGATGGAGTTTTCGCTCAGAAAGAAATCTTTGATCTTGCTTACTTTCATCAAACATCTTAACAAATCATAAAGTCTCTTTAAATCATTGATGTTTTACTTGCTGAATAGCAGCCCAACCAAGAAAGGGAATTATCTTTACTTTAAACCTGCTTCATTCGGATGATAGATATATTGACATAGATTGCTGAGTTTGCAAATCTATATTTAGCTTCCTGCTTTAACATAAATCTAATAATCACCGAGATTTCCCCAACAAAATGAAAGTTTTTCTTCAAGTCGAGAATATACTGTGCAACTTTCAAAGCTCTTATTTTTATAGTTAAATTAGAACGGAAGATATCTTACCAAAGAGATAGCTCAATTAGATATCAGGGGGACTAGCTCACATGGTAGAGCACTCGCTTCGCATGCGAGAGGTACTGGGATCGATGCCCGGGTCCGATAATATATTTGAACTTGATGGTAATATTTTCAACAAATCTCAATATTGACTATAGTTTTTGTCGAAGAGAAGTATATCACTACTTCAGTTGGATCAGGTTTTAATAAGGTCCTCCAGTTCATTTAATCTCGCTCTAGGCTTTTTTTCAAAGACTGTGGAGGGATGGAGTTTTCGCTCAGAAAGAAATCTTTGATCTTGCTTACTTTCATCAAACATCTTAAAAAATCATAAAGTCTCTTTAAATCATTGATGTTTTACTTGCTGAATAGCAGCCCAACCAAGAAAGGGAATTATCTTTACTTTAAACCTGCTTCATTCGGATGATAGATATATTGACATGGATTGCTGAGTTTGCAAATCTATATTTAGCTTCCTGCTTTAACATAAATCTAATAATCACCAAGATTTCCCCAACAAAATGAAAGTTTTTCTTCAAGTCGAGAATATACTGTGCAACTTTCAAAGCTCTTATTTTTATAGTTATATTAGAACGGAAGATATCTTACCAAAGAGATAGCTCAATTAGATATCAGGGGGTCTAGCTCACATGGTAGAGCACTCGCTTCGCATGCGAGAGGTACTGGGATCGATGCTCGGGTCCGATAATTTATTTGAACTTGATGGTAATATTTTCAACAAATCTCAATATTGACTATAGTTTTTGTCGAAGAGAAGTATATCACTACTTCAGTTGGATCAGATTTTAAGAAATAATCAAAACACTGATTCAATTTCTGACTTTCTAATGTACTTACTAATCATTCTCTCAGCTCTGGAAGTCTGAACCCAAGAATAAACTAATCATTTTCTCAAAAGTAAACCTATAAGCCTGTTTAAATCGAGGAAAAGCTTGGAACTTGATATTTTTTATTTAAATTATGACATTTTGATATAGAGTTAGTATCACAGCATATAAGGGGACTATCTTACACGGTAGAGTGTTCACTTTGCATGGATAACGTACCAGAACCGATGTTCTTTTCTTTCAAATCCTCTAATCCCGAATTCAAGGGTCTCCATCGTGTTTGACAATTGACCATAACTCTCCCTCAAAATAGATATCGATGACGCCATTTTCATAACCAATAGCTAAGATAACCTAAGACTTTCTACTGAATTTTTTGTTATTCTACGATAAATATCACTAGAAAGATCAGCTTGAGTTTTGTTCCACATTGTACTTTACCAACTTTAGATGCAAAAGGAAAGAGATAATTGCCCTGGTACTCAAATTCTTTATATCTATTCAACGGCTTTCATGTGATTTCTGAAGATTGCCAAGTCTTTTTTCAAAGATTAATCTTTGTTTTCTCTCTACTTAATAAAGTGCCTTGAAAAAAACAACGGTTTTATTAAAATCTTTATAAAAAATTAAACAAATTTAGCTTGGTGCTTTCACATAAATCTAGTAATCACCAAGATTTCCCCAACAAAATGAAAGTTTTTCTTCCAGTCGAGAAGATGCTGTGCAAAATTTAAAACTCTTATTTTTATAGTTAAATTCGAATTGAAGATTTCTTACTTAAGAGATAGCTCAATTAGATATCAGGGGGATTAGCTCACATGGTAGAGCGCGGGCTTCGCATGCGAGAGGTACTGGGATCGATGCTCGAGTCCTCCATTTCATTTGAACTTGATGGTAATATTTTCAACAAATCTCAATATTGACTATAGTTTTTGTTGAAGAGAAGTATATCACTACTTCAGTTGGATCAGATTTTAAGAAATATTCAAAACACTGATTCAATTTCTGATTTTCTAATGCACTAACTAATCATTCTCTCAGCTCTGGAAGTCTGAACCGAAGAATAAACTAATTATTTTCTCAAAAGTAAACCTATGAGCCTGCTCTACTCGAGGAAAAGCTTGGAACTTGATGTGTTTTATTTAGATTATGACATTTTGATATAGAGTTAGTATCACAGCATATAAGGGGGACTATCTTACACGGTAGAGTGTTTACTTTGCATGGATATCGTACCAGAATCGAAGTTCTTTTCCTTCAAATCCTCTGATCCCGAATTAAGGGTTTCCATTTTTTTTGATAACCGACCATAACTCTCCCTCAAAAAAGATATCAATGACGCCCTTTTAATAATCAATACCTAAGATAACTTAAGACTTTTTTACTGAATTTTTTGTTATTCTACGATATATATCAATAGAATGATCAGCAGGAGTTTTGTTTCACATTGTACTTTACCAACTTTAGATGCAAAAGGAAAGAGATAATTGCTCTGGTACTCAAATTCTTTATAACTATTCAACGGCTTTCATATGATTTCTGAAGATTGCCAAGTCTTTTTTCAAAGATGAATCTTTGTTTTCTTTCTACTTAATAAAGTGCCTTGAAAAATACAGTTGTTTTATTAAAATCTTTATAGAAAATTAAAAAAATTACCCATAAAGACATAAGGGGTACTATCTCACATGGTAGAGCGCTCGCTTAGCATGCGAGAGGTACCGGGATCGATGCCCGGGTCCTCCAGTTCATTTAATCTAGCTCTAGGCTTTTGTTCAAAGACTGTTGAGGGACGGAGTTTTCGCTCAGAAAGAAATCTTTGATCTAGCTTACTTTCATCAAACGTCTTAACAAATCATAAAGTATCTTTAAATCATTGATCTTTTACTTGCTGAAAAGCAACCCAAACAAGAAAGGGAATTATCTTTACTTTAAACCTGCTCAATTCAGATGTTAAGTTTTTCTTCCAGTCGAGAAGATACTGTGCAAAATTCAAAACTCTTATTTTTATAGTTTAATTCGCATTGAAGATATCTTACTAAAGAGATAGCTCAATTAGATATCAGGGGGACTAGCTCACATGGTAGAGCGCTCGCTTAGCATGCGAGAGGTACTGGGATCGAAGCCCGGGTCCTCCATTTCATTTGAACTTGATGGTAATATTTTCAACAAATCTCAATATTGACTATAGTTTTTGTTGAAGAGAAGTATATCACTACTTCAGTTGGATCAGATTTTAAGAAATATTCAAAACACTGATTCAATTTATGATTTTCTAATGCACTAACTAATCATTCTCTCAGCTCTGGAAGTCTGAACCCAAGAATAAACTAATTATTTTCTCAAAAGAAAACCTATAAGCCTGCTCTTATCGAGGAAAAGCTTGGAACTTGATATTTTTTATTTAAATTATGACATTTTGATATGGAGTTAGTATCACAGCATATAATGGGGACTATCTTACACGGTAGAGTGTTCACTTTGCATGGATAACGTACCAGAACGGATGTTCTTTTCCTTCAAATCCTCTGATCCCGAATTAAGGGTTTCCATTATGTTTGATAACCGACCATAACTCTCCCTAGAAAAAGATATCAATGACGCCCTTTTAATAATTAATACCTAAGATAACTTAAGACTTTCTACTGAATTTTTTGTTATTCTACGATATATATCACTAGTATGATCAGCAGGAGTTTTTTTTCACATTGTACTTTACCAACTTTAGATGCAAAAGGAAAGAGATAATTGCCCTGGTACTGATATTATTTATATCTATTCAACGGCTTTCATATGATTTCTGAAGATTGCCAAGTCTTTTTTTAAAGATGAATCTTTGTTTTCTTTCTACTTAATATGGTGCCTTGAAAAAAACAACTCTTTTATTAAAAATCTTTATACAAAATTAAACAAATTAACCATAAAGACATCAGGGGGACTAGCTCAGATGGTAGAGTGCTCGCTTAGCATGCGAGAGGTACCGGTTGATGCCCGGGTCCTCCAGCTCATTTAATCTGGCTCTAGACTTTTCTTCAAAGACTGTTGAGGGACGAAGTTTCCGCTCAGAAATAAATCTTTGATCTAGCTTACTTTCATCAAACGTCTTAACAAATCATAAAGTATCTTTAAATCATTGATGTTTTACTTGCTGAATAGCAGCCCAAACAAGAAAGGGAATTATCTTTACTTTAAACCTGCTCAATTCAGATGTTAAGTTTTTCTTCCAGTCAAGAAGATACTGTGCAAAATTCAAAACTCTTATTTTTATAGTTAAATTCGAATTGAAGATATCTTACTAAAGAGATAGCTCAATTAGATATCAGGAGGACTAGCTCACACGGTAGAGCGCTCGCTTCGCATGCGAGAGGTACTGGGATCGATGCCCGGGTCCTCCATTTCATTTGAACTTGATGGTAATATTTTCAACAAATCTCAATATTGACTATAGTTTTTGTTGAAGAGAAGTATATCACTACTTCAGTTGGATCAGATTTTAAGAAATATTCAAAACACTGATTCAATTTCTGATTTTCTAATGCACTAACTAATCATTCTCTCACCTCTGGATGTCTGAACCCAAGAATAAACTAATTGTTTTCTCAAAAGTAAACCTATGAGCCTGCTCTACTCGAGGAAAAGCTTGGAACTTGATGTCTTTTATTTAGATTATGACATTTTGATATAGAGTTAGTATCACAGCATATAAGGGGGACTATCTTACACGGTAGAGTGTTCACTTTGCATGGATAAGGTACCAGAACGGATGTTCTTTTCCTTCAAATCCTCTGATCCCGAATTAAGGGTTTCCATTATGTTTGATAACCGACCATAACTCTCCCTAAAAAAAGATATCAATGACGCCCTTTTAATAATTAATACCTAAGATAACTTAAGACTTTCTACTGAATTTTTTGTTATTCTACGATATATATCACTAGAATGATCAGCAGGAGTTTTTTTTCACATTGTACTTTACCAACTTTAGATGCAAAAGGAAAGAGATAATTGCCCTGGTACTGATATTATTTATATCTATTCAACGGCTTTCATATGATTTCTGAAGATTGCCAAGTCTTTTTTTAAAGATGAATCTTTGTTTTCTTTCTACTTAATATGGTGCCTTGAAAAAAACAACTCTTTTATTAAAAATCTTTATACAAAATTAAACAAATTAACCATAAAGACATCAGGGGGACTAGCTCAGATGGTAGAGTGCTCGCTTAGCATGCGAGAGGTACCGGGATCGATTCCCGGGTCCTCCAGCTCATTTAATCTAGCTCTAGAGTTTTCTTCAAAGACTGTGGAGGGACGAAGTTTCCGCTCAGAAATAAATCTTTGATCTAGCTTACTTTCATCAAACGTCTTAACAAATCATAAAGTATCTTTAAATCATTGATGTTTTACTTGCTGAATAGCAGCCCAAACAAGAAAGGGAATTATCTTTACTTTAAACCTGCTTAATTCGGATGATAGATTCATTTTCATTTCATTTTTCATTTCATTTTTAATTATTTTTACACGGTAGCCTCATCAATATGTACTGTTTTACAGGGGGCCGTGTCAAAATTTACAATATAATTTTAAAAAAGAAACTGATTAAAACTACATATATTATACAATAAAAAAGAAAAAAGCTGAATAAAAATCAAAAATTAAAGACTTGACTCCTGAGCCTATTTTTAAATGTGCTAAGAGAGGGTGCTAGTTTGACCTCCATGGGCAAATTATTCCAAGTCTTTGCACCCCGGAACGATATTGCTCTCTGCCCATTGCAAGTTTTCATCCTAGGAACTAGGACGTCAGCAGTGGCATTGCGTAGATTCATTTTAATTCCACGCGCAGAGTTTTTCTTAAAAATGTTCGAAAGATAACCGGGGGCAAGACCTGATAATGCTTTGTATGTAATAGTGGCTGTTTCGCATTTTATCATGTCGTTAACTGTTTGCCATTTTAGGTCTTTGATTAGATTTGAGACCGAAACATCGAAGCTGCTGTTGGTGACAATTCTCGCAGCTCGATTTTGCAATTTCTGCAAGATTTGCAACTTTGTTTCACCGCAGCCTCCCCAAACAGAGCAGCAGTAGCGGAAATGTGGCTCTACGATGCCATGATACATTTTTATCAAAGTATCCTTAGGGACAATCTTTTTGGCATATTTTAAAAATCCAAGAGCACGAGATATTTTGCTACTTAGGTACTGTGTATTCAAATCCCAAGCTAGGCTATCATCAAGTTTTACTCCTAGATATTTCACATTGTTGACGATATCAATTTCAGCACCATCGATAACAAAAGCTGGGGCTTCTACCTTTTTATCAGAAATATTTTTAAGGTTTGGTCGAGAGCCTACAACCATCGCCTGAGTCTTTATGACATTTAAAGACAGTTTGTTTCCCTGTAGCCACCCCTTTAGTCGATCGAGGTCGCTGTTAAGTGCAAAATTTAGATCGTTGATATCTTTAGTAGAATGTGATATGCTTGTATCGTCAGCATACATTGTGACATTGCATTTGCGGAGAGACATTGGAAGATCGTTAATATACATTAAGAAAAGAAGGGGACCGAGGCATGAACCCTGTGGCACTCCGCAATCAACACTCTGTAAACTTGAGGATGTGCCATTAACCTTACAAAACTGGAGACGGTTTTGTAGATAAGACTTGAACCAAGAATGGTCCGCCCCATCTATACCATATTTCTTCAGTTTTGCAAGTAAAATTTCATGATCTACGGTATCAAATGCTTTCTTTAGGTCTATAAATACCATTCCGGTATATTTCCCTTGATCCATATTAACATACCAATCGTCAGTGCTTTTTAACAAGCAGGTAACCGTAGAGTGTAGAGACCTGAAGCCAGACTGGTGTGAGAAAAGGAGCTTGTTTTTGTCCAGATATTCGTAAACTTGATTATAGACAAGCTTTTCGAAAACCCTAGCCAAAAAAGGGAGAACCGATATTGGTCTGTAATTAGAGCGATCATCTCTTTGTCCACTTTTGAATATAGGGGCGACTCGTGCAACCCTCCATGAATCCGGGAAGATATTTGTTGCTAAAGAAAGGTTGAAAATGTTGCAAAGGGATTCGGCTATGACGGGCAAACCAACTTTCAGAAAGAAATTGGCAATCCCGTCAGTACCGAAACCCATTGATGATTTAAATTTGCCCAATACTTGCTCTACTTGACGAATACTTATCGGTTGAAAATGAAACTCGGACTTTTCTTCGTTGATTTGATACTCATTTTCTAAAAGAGGATTTTCTTTGTGTGGTATTTTACTGCTAAGGTCATTCCCAATGTTGCAGAAAAAATTATTCATTGATTCTGCAATACCTGTACTACTTGAAACTTCGTTTCCATCTATATTGAGGGTGGAAATATTAGTAGTCTTAGACTTTTTGTTTATAACCTGGTTGATAACTTTCCACGTACTTTTAATGTCCCCTTGAAAAGAAGTAATCTTATCTGTAAAATATTTACGTTTCAAGTCCATGTTTAGTTTGTTGACTTTGTTTCTCAGTTGTCTGTAAGCCTGTTGTAGAATTTCAGACTTGGATCGTACTGCTTGCTTACGAAGCTTATCCCGACTGGCAGACAACTTGCGAAACTCTTTCGTTAGCCAAGGGGAAAATTTTTCCGATACCCTTCTGTTCCGCATAGGGGCATGCTTTTCTAAAATAACTGAAAACATATTGGACCAGTTTTCCACGACGATACTAATATCATCTGTATTGGAAACAATACCCTTCCAATCAACTGACAGCAAGTCATTTAAAAACTGTGTTTCATCGAAGTTTTTCATACTCCTTGTTAAAATACTCTTATGCTGCTTATGAAGAGTGCCATTGAATTTTCTGACCATATAAATTAAGTAGTGGTCACTCAGGCCAATATGCCGAACACCCGACTCTACAACATTTAATTTATTTGTTGTAGCAATATGGTCTATTAGCGTAGATGATGAAGTTGTCTCCCTAGTAGCAGTCTCTATCAACTGATGCAAACCGAAAAGATTATATATTTGCAGTAGCCGATTCGATTGTGGTTGGAGATTTACTTCCTTGCTGTGTTGATCAGAAGAGTAATTTGGCAATATGTCACAGTTTGTGTCCCCCAAGATAATTATCTCTTTCCCTTCCCTGTCAAGAGTCTGTAGGGATTTTTCAAGATCATTAAAGACCTCATTCAATGCATTGGGAGGACGATACCAGGCAAGCACAATAAAAGGTGCTGAGCGGGTTGGCTTCAGTTCAATACACAATGCTTCGAGCGAGAAAACGGGAATATCATCCCTTACTGTACATTTATCAATAAGGGCATCGTTGATATAAATAGCCACCCCACCACCACTGCGATTGCGGTCACATCTCTTAATTGAAAAACCATCGATACTAACAAGATCATCATCAACATTTGTATCAAGTTTAGTCTCGTTAATGGCCAAAACATGTATGCCATGATCCTTAACGAGGAGTCGGATCTCGTCAATATGCAAAAGAAGGCTGTTCACATTAAGAGACGCAACCACCACCCCCTTTTTGTTACCTAGCGTATTACTGCTATTTTGAAAAGAAACATTAGAGGATGTAGCTGAAGTGTCATTTGGGGAAGCATAGGTAGAATCTTGGTTTTGAGGGGTCAAACTAGCAACCTGAATACTTGGCAGTCAACGACCAGGTGTTGATATTGTAGCCTTAAAAAGATTATCGGCCATAATACCATCACCTGTGCTGTTTAGATGCAGCTTGCTCCTATTTAAATGCTTAGAAGGGTCAATGTTACTATGATCTAAATACTCTATACTTTCCACATTACACATGTCCCTTAAAACAAAATTAACTTTAACCCGTTCGGGCTCCAGTTTATCATATCTGGGCACAAGGCCAGACACGACGACTTGAATTCCATGGCTTTTGATGTACTTCGCCAGTGTTATTATACCAGAAGCAATGTCGACATCAGACTTTTCTTTTCCAAGATCGTTAGTTCCGACATGCAGAATTATTCTGTTAGGCTTTCTTGCAATGGAGGGCTCAACATAACTTTTCATATCGTCGATGGTGCTGCCGCTAAAAGACTTGACGTAAATATTAGCAGATGACGCGCATTTCTTCTTTAAATCCCAGCCATTTACATTTTTAACCATTGAATCACCAACAATGATAGTGGTTTCTTTCCTGGTTTCATTCCTATTGCTACTCTTGCTTCCATCTGTTTTCCCATTTCCAGCATTTTCAATCTCGCTGCTATCATCACTATTGATATTACAATTGACATTATTTGCCGCTTCACCAGATTTTTCATTCTCAATAACAATAATACTTGCATTGATCGGATGGTTGCCTCTTTTCTCATCACTATTGTTGGGACTCATTTGGGATTTCTTTAGCTTTGCTCTTCTCTTTTTGTTTGGTCTTTTCTTTTTCACTTGCATCACTTGCCTGTTTATAATATCTTTATTTCCATTTACAATGCCTGCATTGTTTAGAGGTGGACTTGAAAGATTTATTTTAGGATTGCTGTCCTCCGAGATTACATAATTCTGGCTACTGGGAGCACCTGTCCCTGAAGTCTTTCCGTTTCCAATAAGCTTGAGATTCAAATTTTCCAATTTTAATTCGCAATTTTCCGAAATTAATTTTTCGATTCTATCCTGCCCATTAGAAACTTTTGCTTGCAGATCACGAATGTCATTCGTCAGCTTTTCAATCAGTTCTAGGAATTGAGAAAACTCGGATTTCTCTGCAAACTTCTGTGTAGTATCACGAGTTTCGTTCTCGGCGGCTATTTGTGTACACTCATTGGCAAAACTCTCCACCAAGCCAGAACTAGCATCATCCAAAGGTGAATCCACACTTGTACTACTCATTCCTTGTCCCCTTGATTCCAGATTCACTTCAGGGAAAGCTACAGGGCTTGACTCTGAGTTCTCTGCTTCATTCAAAGCTTTCTCTAGCCGCTCGACAAGTTCTGTCTTTAGGCCCTTCGTGTCTAGGCCACGGCTTTCCAACTGCTGCCTCAAATCAGCGACTTTTAAATCAATTAATTTTCTTCCATCAATAACAGTGCTCGAAGAAGCCATATCAGCGGTGAGTTTTCCCTTAGTTTCACAAGAATTTTCTTTAATACTTCGTTACAAAACAGAATAATAGATTTCTAATGTCGGACCGCCAAATCAACGTGTTGCTATCATAGATATATTGACATGGATTGCTAAACTTGCAAATCTATATTTAGCTTGGTGCTTTAACATAAATCTAATAATCAGCAAGATTTTCCAAACAAAATGAAAGTTTTTCTTCCAGTCGAGAAGATACTGTGCAAAATTCAAAACTCTTATTTTTATAGTTAAATTCGAATTGAAGATATCTTACTAAAGAGATAGCTCAATTAGATATCAGGGGGACTACCTCACATGGTAGAGTGCTTGCTTTGCATGCGAGAGGTACTGGGATCGAGGCCCGGGTCCTCCAATTCATTTGAACTTGATAGTTATATTTTCAAGAAATCTCAATATTGACTATAGTTTTTGTCGAAGAGAAGTATATCACTACTTCAGTTGGATCAGATTTTAAGAAATATTCAAAACACTGATTCAATTTCTGATTCTCTAATGCACTAACTAATCATTCTCTCAGCTCTGGAAGTCTCAACCCAAGAATAAACTAATTATTTTTCTCAAAAGTAAACCTATAATCCTGCTCTTATCGAGGAAAAGCTTGGAACTTGATGTCTCTTATTTAGATTATTGACATTTTGATATAGAGTTAGTATCACAGCATATAAGGGGGACTATCTTACACGGTAGAGTGTTCACTTTGCATGGATAACGTACCAGAAACGATGTTCTTTTCCTTCAAATCCTCTGATCCCGAAATCAGGGTCTCCATTATGTTTGATAACCGACCATAACCCTCTCTCAAAAAGATATCAATGACGCCCTTTTAATAATCAATACCTAAGATAACTTAAGACTTTCTACTAAGTTTTTTGTTATTCTACGAAATATATCACTAGAATGATCAGCAGGAGTTTTGTTTCACATTGTACTTTACCAACTTTAGATGCAAAAGGACAGATATAATTGCCCTGGTACTCAAACTCTTTATATCTATTCAACGGCTTTCATATGATTTGTGAAAATTGCCAAGTCTTTTTTCAAACATGAATCTTTGTTTTCTTTCTACTTCATAAAGTGCCTTGAAAAATACAACTGTGTTATTAAAATCTTTATAGAAAATTTAACGAATTACCAATATAGACATCAGGGGGACTAGCTCACATGGTAGAGCGCTCGCTTAGCATGCAAGAGGTACCGGGATCTATGCCCGGGTCCTCCAGTTCAGTTAAACTAGCTCTAGGCTTTTGTTCAAAGACTGTGGTGGGACGGAGTTTCCGCTCAGAAAGAGATCTTTTATCTAGCTTACTTTCATCTATTGTCTTAACAAATCATAAAGTATCTTTAAATCATTGATATTTTACTTGCTGAATAGCAGCCCAAACAAGAAAGGGAATTATCTTTACTTTAAACCTGCTCAATTCAGATGTTAAGTTTTTCTTCCAGTAGAGAAGATACTGTGCAAAATTCAAAACTCTTATTTTTATACTTTAATTCGAATTGAAAATATCTTACTAAAGAGATAGCTCAATTAGATATCTGGGGGACTAGCTCACATGGTAGAGCGCTCCCTTCTCATGCGAGAGGTACTGGGATCGATGCCCGGGTCCTCCAATTCATTTGAACTTGATGGTAATATTTTCAACAAATCTCAATATTGACTATAGTTTTTGTCGAAGAAAAGTATATCACTACTTCAGTTGGATCAGATTTTAAGTAATATTCAAAACACTGATTCAATTTCTGATTTTCTAATGCACTAACTAATCATTCTCTCAGCTCTGGAAGTCTGAACCCAAGAATAAACTAATTATTTTCTCAAAAGTAAACCTATGAGCCTGCTCTACTCGAGGAAAAGCTTGGAACTTGATGTCTTTTATTTAGATTATGACATTTTGATATAGAGTTATTATCATAGCATATAAGGGGGACTATCTTACACGGTAGAGTGTTCACTCTGCATGGATAACGTACCAGAACGGATGTTCTTTTCTTTCAAATCCTCTGATCCCGAACTAAGGGTTTCCATCATGCTTGATAACCGAACATAACTCTCCCTCAAAAAAGATATCAATGACGCCCTTTTAATAATCAATACTTAAGATAACTTAAGACTTTCTACTAAATTTTTTGTTATTCTACGATATATATCATAGTTTTGTTTCACATTGTACTTTACCAACT
Organism: Pelagia noctiluca; assembly: GCA_963924455.1. NCBI lineage: Eukaryota > Metazoa > Cnidaria > Scyphozoa > Semaeostomeae > Pelagiidae > Pelagia > Pelagia noctiluca. The sequence continues at coordinate 6,801,139 of OZ004318.1, forward strand.
TTAGATGCAAAAGGAAAGAGATAATTGCCCTGGTACTGATATTCTTTATATCTATTCAACGGCTTTCATATGATTTCTGAAGATTGCCAAGTCTTTTTTCAAAGATGAATCTTTGTTTTCTTTCTTTTTAATAAAGTGCCTTGAAAAAAACAACTATTTTATTAAAATCTTTATTGAAAATTAAACAAATTAACCATAAAGACATAAGGGGGACTAGCTCATATGGTAGAGCGCTCGCTTAGCATGCGAGAGGTCCCAGGATCGATGCCCGGGTCCTCCAGCTCATTTAATCTAGCTCTAGGCTTTTGTTCAAAGACTGTGGAGGGACGGAGTTTCCGCTCAGAAAGAGATCTTTGATCTAGCTTACTTTCATCAATTATCTTAACAAATCATAAAGTATCTTTAAATCATTGATCTTTTACTTGCTGAATAGCAGCCCAAACAAGAAAGGGAATTATCTTTATGTTAAACCTGCTCAATTCAGATGTTAAGTTTTTCTTCCAGTCGAGAAGATACTGTGCAAAATTCAAAACTCTTATTTTTATACTTTAATTCGAATTGAAAATATCTTACTAAAGAGATAGCTCAATTAGATATCAGGGGGACTAGCTCACATGGTACACCACTCGCTTCGCATGCGAGAGGTACTGGGATCGGGGCCCGGGTCCTCCAATTCATGTGAACTTGATGGTAATATTTTCAACAAATCTCGATATTGACTATAGTTTTTGTCAAAGAGAAGTATATCACTACTTCAGTTAGATCAGATTTTAAGAAATATTCAAAACACTGATTCAATTTCTGATTCTCTAATACACTAACTAAGCATTCTCTCAGCTCTTGAAGTCTGAACCCAAGAATAAACTAATTATTTTTCTCAAAAGTAAACCTATAAGCCTGCTTTAATCGAGGAAAAGCTTGAAATATGATGTCTTTTATTTAGATTATTGACATTTTGATATAGAGTTAGTATCACAGCATATAAGGGGGACTATCTTACACGGTAGAGTGTTCACTTTGCATGGATAACGTACCAGAACGGATGTTCTTTTCCTTCAAATCCTCTGATCCCGAAATAAGGGTTTCCATTATGTTTGATAACCGACCATAACCCTCCCTCAAAAAAGATATCAATGACGCCCTTTTAATAATCAATACCTAAGATAACTTAAGACTTTCTACTAAGTTTTTCGTTATTCTACGAAATATATCACTAGAATGATCAGCAGGAGTTTTGTTTCACATTGTACTTTACCAACATTAGATGCAAAAGGAAAGAGATAATTGCTCTGGTACTCAAATTCTTTATATCTATTCAACGGCTTTCATATGATTTGTGAAGATTGCCAAGTCTTTTTTCAAAGATGAATCTTTGTTTTCTTTCTACTTAATAAAGTGCCTTGAAAAATACAACTGTGTTATTAAAATCTTTATAGAAAATTAAACGAATTACCAATAAAGACATTAGGGAGACCAGCTCACATAGTAGAGCGCTCGCTTAGCAGGCGAGAGGTACCGGGATCGACGCCCGGGTCCTCCAGTTTATTTAATCTAGCTCTAGGCTTTTGTTCAAAGACTGTGGAGGGACGGAGTTTCCGCTCAGAAAGAGATCTTTGATCTAGCTTACTTTCATCAATTATCTTAACAAATCATAAAGTATCTCCAAATCATTGATGTTTTACTGGCTGAATAGCAGCCCAAATAAGAAAGGGAATTATCTTTACTTTAAACCTGCTCAATTCAAATGATAAGTTTTTCTTCCAGTCGAGAATATACTGTGCAAAATTCAAAACTCTTATTTTTATAGTCTAATTCGAATTGAAGATATCTTACTAAAGAGATAGCTCAATTAGATATCAGGGGGACTAGCTCATATGGTAGAGCGCTCCCTTTGCATGCGAGAGGTACTGGGATCGATGCCCGGGTCCTCCAATTCATTTGAACTTGATGGTAATATTTTCAACAAATCTCAATATTGACTATAGTTTTTGTTGAAGAGAAGTATATCACTACTTCAGTTGGATCAGATTTTAAGAAATATTCAAAACACTGATTCAATTTCTGATTTTCTTATGCACTAACTAATCATTCTCTCAGCTCTGGAAGTCTGAACCCAAGAATAAACTAATTATTTTCTCAAAAGTAAACCTATGAGCCTGCTCTACTCGAGGAAAAGCTTGGAACTTGATGTCTTTTATTTAGATTATGACATTTGGATATAGAGTTAGTATCACAGCATATTAGGGTGATTATCTTGCACGGTAGTGTCTTCACATTGCATGGATAACGTACCAGAACGGATGTTCTTTTCCTTCAAATCCTCTGATCCCGAAGTAAGGGTTTGCATTATGTTTGATAACCGACCATAACTCTCTCTCAAAAAAGATATCAATGACATCCTTTTATTAATCAATTCCTAAGATAAGTTAAGGGTTTCTACTAAATTTTTTGTTATTCTACGATATATATCACTAGAATGATCAGGAGGACTTTTGTTTCACATTGTACTTTACCAACTTTAGATGCAAAAGGAAAGAGAGAATTGCCCTGGTACTGATATTCTTTATATCTATTCAACGGCTTTCATATGATTTCTGAAGATTGCCAAGTCTTTTTTCAAAGATGAATCTTTGTTTTCTTTCTACTTAATAAAGTGCCTTGAAAAATACATTTGTGTTATTAAAATCTTCATAGAAAATTAAACGAATTACCAATAAAGACATCAGGGGGACTAGCTCGCAAGGTAGAGCGCTCGCTTAGCATGCGAGAGGTACCGGGATCGATGCGCGGGTCCTCCAGTTCATTCAATCTAGCTCCAGGCTTTTGTTCAAAGACTGTGGAGGGACGTAGTTTTCGCTCAGAAAGAAATCTTTGATCTAGCTTCCTTTCATGCAAGAGGTACTGGGATCGATGCCCGGGTCCTCCAATTCATTTGAACTTGATGGTAATATTTTCAACAAATCTCAATATTGACTATAGTTTTTGTCGAAGAGAAGTATATCACTACTTCAGTTGGAACAGATTTTAAGAAATATTCAAAACACTGATTCAATTTCTGATTTTCTAATGCACTAACTAATCATTCTCTCAGCTCTGGAAGTCTGAACCCAACAATAAACTAATTATTTTCTCAAAAGTAAACCTATAAGCCTGCTCTTATCGAGGAAAAGCTTGGAACTTGATATTTTTTATTTAAATTATGACATTTTGATATAGAGTTAGTATCACAGCATATAAGGGTGACTATCTTACACGGTAGTGTCTTCACATTGCATGGATAACGTACCAGAACCGATGTTCTTTTCCTCCAAATCCTCTGATCCCAAATTCAAGGGTCTCCATTATGTTTGATAACCGACCAGAAATCTCCCTTAAAAAAGAAATCGATGACGCCCTTTTAATAACCAATAGCTAAGATAACTTAAGACTTTCTACTGAATTTTTTGTTATTGTACGATATAAATCACTAGAATGATCAGCAGGAGTTTTGTTTCACATTGTACTTAACAACTTTAGATGCAAAAGGAAAGAGATAATTGCCCTGGTATTGATATTCTTTATATCTATTCAACGGCTTTCATATGATTTCTGAAGATTGCCAAGTCTTTTTTCAAAGATGAATCTTTGTTTTCTTTCTACTTAATAAAGTGCCTTGAAAAATACATTTGTTTTATTAAAATCTTTATAGAAAATTAAACAAATTACCAATAAACACATAAGGGGGACTAGCTCACATGGTAGAGCGCTCGCTTAGCATGCGAGAGGTACCGGGATCGATGCGCGGGTCCTCCAGTTCAATTAATCTAGCTCTAGGCTTTTGTTCAAAGACTGTGGAGGGACGTAGTTTTCGCTCAGAAAGAAATCTTTGATCTAGCTTCCTTTCATCAAACGTCTTAAGAAATCATAAAGTATCTTTAAATCTTTGATGTCTTACTGGCTGAATAGCAGCCCAAACAAGAAAGGGAATTATCTTTACTTTAAACCTGCACAATTCAGATGTTAAGTTTTTCTTCCAGTCGAGAAGATACTGTGCAAAATTCAAAACTCTTATTTTTATAGTTAAATTCGAATTGAAGATATCTTATTAAAGAGATAGCTAAATTAAATATCAGGGGGACTAGCTCACATGGTAGAGGGCTCGCTTTGCATGCAAGAGGTACTGGGATCGATGCCCGGGTCCTCCAATTCATTTGAACTTGATGGTAATATTTTCAACAAATCTCAATATTGACTATAGTTTTTGTCGAAGAGAAGTATATCACTACTTCAGTTGGAACAGATTTTAAGAAATATTCAAAACACTGATTCAATTTCTGATTTTCTAATGCACTAACTAATCATTCTCTCAGCTCTGGAAGTCTGAACCCAACAATAAACTAATTATTTTCTCAAAAGTAAACCTATAAGCCTGCTCTTATCGAGGAAAAGCTTGGAACTTGATATTTTTTATTTAAATTATGACATTTTGATATAGAGTTAGTATCACAGCATATAAGGGTGACTATCTTACACGGTAGTGTCTTAACATTGCATGGATAACGTACCAGAACCGATGTTCTTTTCCTCCAAATCCTCTGATCCCAAATTCAAGGGTCTCCATTATGTTTGTTAACCGACCAGAAATCTCCCTTAAAAAAGAAATCGATGACGCCCTTTTAATAACCAATAGCTAAGATAACTTAAGACTTTCTACTGAATTTTTTGTTATGGTACGATATAAATCACTAGAATGATCAGCAGGAGTTTTGTTTCACATTGTACTTAACAACTTTAGATGCAAAAGGAAAGAGATAATTGCCCTGGTACTGATATTCTTTATATCTATTCAACGGCTTTCATATGATTTCTTAAGATTGCCAAGTCTTTTTTCAAAGATGAATCTTTGTTTTCTTTCTACTTAATAAAGTGCCTTGAAAAATACATTTGTTTTATTAAAATCTTTATAGAAAATTAAACAAATTACCAATAAACACATAAGGGGGACTAGCTCACATGGTAGAGCGCTCGCTTAGCATGCGAGAGGTACCGGGATCGATGCGCGGGTCCTCCAGTTCAATTAATCTAGCTCTAGGCTTTTGTTCAAAGACTGTGGAGGGACGGAGTTTTCGCTCAGAAAGAAATCTTTGATCTAGCTTCCTTTCATCAAACGTCTTAACAAATCATAAAGTATCTTTAAATCTTTGATGTTTTACTGGCTGAGTAGCAGCCCAAACAAGAAAGGGAATTATCTTTACTTTAAACCTGCACAATTCAGATGTTAAGTTTTTCTTCCAGTCGAGAAGATACTGTGCAAAATTCAAAACTCTTATTTTTATAGTTAAACTCGAATTGAAGATATCTTACTAAAGAGATAGCTAAATTAAATATCAGGGGGACTAGCTCACATGGTAGAGTGCTCGCTTTGCATGCGAGAGGTACTGGGATCGATGCCCGGGTCCTCCAATTCATTTGAACTTGATGGTAATATTTTCAACAAATCTCAATATTGACTATAGTTTTTCTCGAAGAGAAGTATATCACTACTTCAGTTGGAACAGATTTTAAGAAATATTCAAAACACTGATTCAATTTCTGATTTTCTAATGCACTAACTAATCATTCTCTCAGCTCTGGAAGTCTGAACCCAACAATAAACTAATTATTTTCTCAAAAGTAAACCTATAAGCCTGCTCTTATCGAGGAAAAGCTTGGAACTTGATATTTTTTATTTAAATTATGACATTTTGATATAGAGTTAGTATCACAGCATATAAGGGTGACTATCTTACACGGTAGTGTCTTCACATTGCATGGATAACGTACCAGAACCGATGTTCTTTTCCTCCAAATCCTCTGATCCCAAATTCAAGGGTCTCCATTATGTTTGATAACCGACCAAAAATCTCCCTTAAAAAAGAAATCGATGACGCCCTTTTAATAACCAATAGCTAAGATAACTTAAGACTTTCTACTGAATTTTTTGTTATGGTACGATATAAATCACTAGAATGATCAGCAGGAGTTTTGTTTCACGTTGTACTTAACAACTTTAGATGCAAAAGGAAAGAGATAATTGCCCTGGTACTGATATTCTTTATATCTATTCAACGGCTTTCATATGATTTCTTAAGATTGCCAAGTCTTTTTTCAAAGATGAATCTTTGTTTTCTTTCTACTTAATAAAGTGCCTTGAAAAATACATTTGTTTTATTAAAATCTTTATAGAAAATTAAACAAATTACCAATAAACACATAAGGGGGACTAGCTCACATGGTAGAGCGCTCGCTTAGCATGCGAGAGGTACCGGGATCGATGCGCGGGTCCTCCAGTTCATTCAATCTAGCTCTAGGCTTTTGTTCAAAGACTGTGGAGGGACGGAGTTTTCGCTCAGAAAGAAATCTTTGATCTAGCTTCCTTTCATCAAACGTCTTAACAAATCATAAAGTATCTTTAAATCTTTGATGTTTTACTGGCTGAGTAGCAGCCCAAACAAGAAAGGGAATTATCTTTACTTTAAACCTGCACAATTCAGATGTTAAGTTTTTCTTCCAGTCGAGAAGATACTGTGCAAAATTCAAAACTCTTATTTTTATAGTTAAACTCGAATTGAAGATATCTTACTAAAGAGATAGCTAAATTAAATATCAGGGGGACTAGCTCACATGGTAGAGTGCTCGCTTTGCATGCGAGAGGTACTGGGATCGATGCCCGGGTCCTCCAATTCATTTGAACTTGATGGTAATATTTTCAACAAATCTCAATATTGACTATAGTTTTTGTCGAAGAGAAGTATATCACTACTTCAGTTGGAACAGATTTTAAGAAATATTAAAAACACTGATTCAATTTCTGATTTTCTAATGCACTAACTAATCATTCTCTCAGCTCTGGAAGTCTGAACCCAACAATAAACTAATTATTTTCTCAAAAGTAAACCTATAAGCCTGCTCTTATCGAGGAAAAGCTTGGAACTTGATATTTTTTATTTAAATTATGACATTTTGATATAGAGTTAGTATCACAGCATATAAGGGTGACTATCTTACACGGTAGTGTCTTCACATTGCATGGATAACGTACCAGAACCGATGTTCTTTTCCTCCAAATCCTCTGATCCCAAATTCAAGGGTCTCCATTATGTTTGATAACCGACCAGAAATCTGCCTTAAAAAAGAAATCGATGACACCCTTTTAATAACCAATAGCTAAGATAACTTAAGACTTTCTACTGAATTTTTTGTTATGGTACGATATAAATCACTAGAATGATCAGCAGGAGTTTTGTTTCACGTTGTACTTAACAACTTTAGATGCAAAAGGAAAGAGATAATTGCCCTGGTACTGATATTCTTTATATCTATTCAACGGCTTTCATATGATTTCTTAAGATTGCCAAGTCTTTTTTCAAAGATGAATCTTTGTTTTCTTTCTACTTAATAAAGTGCCTTGAAAAATACATTTGTTTTATTAAAATCTTTATAGAAAATTAAACAAATTACCAATAAACACATAAGGGGGACTAGCTCACATGGTAGAGCGCTCGCTTAGCATGCGAGAGGTACCGGGATCGATGCGCGGGTCCTCCAGTTCATTCAATCTAGCTCTAGGCTTTTGTTCAAAGACTGTGGAGGGACGGAGTTTTCGCTCAGAAAGAAATCTTTGATCTAGCTTACTTTCATCAAACGTCTTAACAAATCATAAAGTATCTTTAAATCTTTGATGTTTTACTGGCTGAGTAGCAGCCCAAACAAGAAAGGGAATTATCTTTACTTTAAACCTGCACAATTCAGATGTTAGGTTTTTCTTCCAGTCGAGAAGATACTGTGCAAAATTCAAAACTCTTATTTTTATAGTTAAACTCGAATTGAAGATATCTTACTAAAGAGATAGCTAAATTAAATATCAGGGGGACTAGCTCACATGGTAGAGTGCTCGCTTTGCATGCGAGAGGTACTGGGATCGATGCCCGGGTCCTCCAATTCATTTGAACTTGATGGTAATATTTTCAACAAATCTCAATATTGACTATAGTTTTTGTCGAAGAGAAGTATATCACTACTTCAGTTGGAACAGATTTTAAGAAATATTCAAAACACTGATTCAATTTCTGATTTTCTAATGCACTAACTAATCATTCTCTCAGCTCTGGAAGTCTGAACCCAACAATAAACTAATTATTTTCTCAAAAGTAAACCTATAAGCCTGCTCTTATCGAGGAAAAGCTTGGAACTTGATATTTTTTATTTAAATTATGACATTTTGATATAGAGTTAGTATCACAGCATATAAGGGTGACTATCTTACACGGTAGTGTCTTCACATTGCATGGATAACGTACCAGAACCGATGTTCTTTTCCTCCAAATCCTCTGATCCCAAATTCAAGGGTCTCCATTATGTTTGATAACCGACCAGAAATCTCCCTTAAAAAAGAAATCGATGACGCCCTTTTAACAACCAATAGCTAAGATAACTTAAGACTTTCTTTTGAATTTTTTGTTATTGTACGATATAAATCACTAGAATGATCAGCAGGAGTTTTGTTTCACATTGTACTTAACATCTTTAGATGCAAAAGGAAAGAGATAATTGCCCTGGTACTGATATTCTTTATATCTATTCAACGGCTTTCATATGATTTCTGAAGATTGCCAAGTCTTTTTTCAAAGATGAATCTTTGTTTTCTTTCTACTTAATAAAGTGCCTTGAAAAATACATGTTTTATTAAAATCTTTATAGAAAATTAAACAAATTACCAATAAACACATAAGGGGGACTAGCTCACATGGTAGAGCGCTCGCTTAGCATGCGAGAGGTACCGGGATCGATGCGCGGGTCCTCCAGTTCAATTAATCTAGCTCTAGGCTTTTGTTCAAAGACTGTGGAGGGACGGAGTTTTCGCTCAGAAAGAAATCTTTGATCTAGCTTCCTTTCATCAAACGTCTTAACAAATCATAAAGTATCTTTAAATCTTTGATGTTTTACTGGCTGAATAGCAGCCCAAACAAGAAAGGGAATTATCTTTACTTTAAACCTGCTCAATTCAGATGATAAGTTTTTCTTCCAGTCGAGAAGATACTGTGCAAAATTCAAAACTCTTATTTTTATAGTTTAATTCGAATTGAAGATATCTTACTAAAGAGATAGCTCAATTAGATATCAGGGGGAATAGCTCACATGATAGAGCGCTCCCTTCGCATGCGAGAGGTACTGGGATCGATGCCCGGGTCCTCCAATTCATTTGAACTTGATGGTAATATTTTCAACAAATCTCAATATTGACTATAGTTTTTGTTGAAGAGAAGTATATCACTACTTCAGTTGGATCAGATTTTAAGAAATATTCAAAACACTGATTCAATTTCTGATTTTCTAATGCACTAACTAATCATTCTCTCAGCTCTGGAAGTCTGAACCCAAGAATAAACTAATTATTTCATCAAAAGTAAACCTATAAGCCTGCTCTAATCGAGGAAAAGCTTGGAACTTGATGTCTTTTATTTAGATTATGACATTTCGATATAGAGTTAGTATCACAGCATATAAGGGGGACTATCTTACACGGTAGAGTGTTTACTTTGCATGGATAACGTACCAGAACGGATGTTCTTTTCCTTCAAATCCTCTGATCCCGAAGTAAGGGTTTCCATTATGTTTGATAACCGACCATAACTCTCTCTCAAAAAAGATATCAATGACATCCTTTTAATAAGCAATTCCTAAGATAACTTAAGAGTTTCTACTGAATTTTTTGTTATTCTACGATATATATCACTAGAATGGTCAGCTGGAGTTTTGTTTCACATTGTACTTTACCAACTTTAGATGCAAAAGGAAAGAGATAATTGCCCTGGTACTGATATTCTTTATATCTATTCAACGGCTTTCATATGATTTGTGAAGATTGCCAAGTCTTTTTTCAAATAAGAATCTTTGTTTTCTTTCTACTTAATAAAGTGCCTTGAAAAGTGCAACTGTGTTATTAAAATCTTCATAGAAAATTAAACGAATTACCAATAAAGACATCAGGGGGACTAGCTCACAAGGTAGAGCGCTCGCTTAACATGCGAGAGGTACCGGGATCGATGCGCGGGTCCTCCAGTTCATTCAATCTAGCTCCAGGCTTTTGTTCAAAGACTGTTGAGGGACGGACTTTCCGCTCAGAAAGAAATCTTTGATCTAGCTTACTTTCATCAAACGTCTTAACAAATCATAAAGTATCTTTAAATCATTGATCTTTTACTTGCTGTATAGCAGCCCAAACAAGAAAGGGAATTTTCTTTACATTAAACGTGCTCAATTCAGATGATAAGTTTTTCTTCCAGTCGCGAAGATACTGTGCAAATTTCAAAACTCTTATTATTATAGTTAGATTCGAATTGAAGATATCTTACTAAAGAGATAGCAGAATTAGATATCAGGGGGACTAGCTCACATGGTAGAGCGCTCGCTTTGCATGCGAGAGGTACTGGGATCGATGCCCGGGTCCTCCAGTTCATTTGAACTTGATGGTAATATTTTTAACAAATCTCGATATTGACTATAGTTTTTGTCGAAGAGAAGTATATCACTACTTCAGTTGGAACAGATTTTCAGAAATATTCAAAACACTGATTCAATTTCTGATTTTCTAATGCACTAACTAATCATTCTCTCAGCTCTGGAAGTCTGAACCCAACAATAAACTAATTATTTTCTTAAAAGTAAACCTATAAGCCTGCTCTTATCGAGGAAAAGCTTGGAACTTGATATTTTTTATTTAAATTATGACATTTTGATATAGAGTTAGTATCACAGCATATAAGGGTGACTATCTTACACGGTAGTGTCTTCACATTGCATGCATAACGTACCAGAACCGATGTTCTTTTCCTCAAAATCCTCTGATCCCGAATTAAGGGTTTCCATTATTTTTGATAACCGACCATAACTCTCCCTCAAAAAAGATATCAATGACGCCCTTTTAATAATCAATACCTAATATAACTTAAGACTTTCTACTGAATTTTTTGTTATTCTACGATATATATCAACAGAATGTTCAGCAGGAGTTTTGTTTCACATTGTACTTTACCAACTTTAGATGCAAAAGGAAAGAGATAAATGCTCTGGTACTCAAATTCTTTATACCTATTCAACGGCTTTCATATGATTTGTGAAGATTGCCAAGTCTTTTTTCAAAGATGAATCTTTGTTTTCTTTCTACTTAATAAAGTGCCTTGAAAAATACAACTGTGTTATTAAACTCTTTATAGAAAATTAAACGAATTACCAATAAAGACATAAGGGGGACTAGCTTACATGGTAGAGCGCTCGCTGAGCATGCGAGAGGTACTGGGATCGATGCCCAGGTCCTCCAGTTCATTCAATCTAGCTCTAGGCTTTTGTTCAAAGACTGTGGAGAGACGGAGTTTCTGCTCAGAACAAGGGCAGTAGGAAGAGAGTAAAGTAGGCCCACAAAAGTTTAGGCCAAATTACACAACACCGTAGTAGTTAGCGTTAGTCTAGTTGCTATTTCAACTGTAATAAAATAAAAGAACCATTGTCTCATCTCTTGTTGGTAATCCTTCTCTTTTCAAACGAAACAACATCCTTCTACAGACTCTTATAAACCGTTGGCCCAGCTTGGCGGCCATTGCTTTTGCATTCTCAAAACTCAAACCAAACGAACGAAAGTGAGGCTGAGGCTGGGCTAACCAAACTACAGTTTGAAATATAGATGGGTCTGCCAACCTCGTTCGGTTTTTATTTTCTCAAAGTTCAAGGCTTGTAACTCTGGCACTACCATATATGGTATCGTGTCCGGACAGATTTCGAAGTTGAACTGGGGGTTGTGTTGTTCAGCGAGTACTGTTCAAAATAACAGGGACCCAAGAGCTCAGATTTATCAACGAATGCAAATTGGGCGCCAATTTCGAAAATAATTCATATCACATGTGGTCTGATTGCGATGGACCGATACAGATAGGATGGCTTGCCTCGAGATAAACGTTTCAGCCTCGTCCTCCTCCATGTTTCAAAACGTTTTCAATAAATTTTGCTACCTGCTTCCAATAGACCTACAGTTTTCTATATATTTATATATCAATTAGAACGAATACCCACATTTTTTTAAGGAGCCTACCCTTGAGCCTATAACACTCTTTTTTTAAAAGAATACTTGACTTCGTTTTCAGCCTGCCTGGTTTTTATTTTTGCAGTGATTTTCACCAACCTATCACACCCCATCCATCTTAGAAATGTGTCTAAAATGCATTTCTATGCGGGTGCTTTACGTTTTCGTTTATCAAAAGTCACAAATAGTTTTAGTGATAGCAAAAAGTTCTGACCAAAATTTCAGTCAGTGTTTCTAATAAATGTTGCTCTTATAAAAAAATGTATGTTGGTTTCTTTCAAGCGTTTTCTGACAAATTACTTAGTATATTCTTGGACATAAAAATCTCCAATCCTTGATATTTCATTTTCCATGTCGTTCTTAAAAAGCAGCCCTTGTGAGTCAATATTTGAAGCATACAATTAGATATAAATTTTTGTTTAAAACATTTTGAAATCAAGAATATTGAGTATTATTTGGAAGCTTAGTTTCTTATAAAGAAATTGGAGCTATCAATTTTTTATCAAAATTGATTGATTTAAAACAAAAACTTCGAAGGAACTCGAGACAAAAAACACTTGAAAATGCCCCACCTTTCCAAACAATGGTTTCCGGTCAACTTGTCGATACTCGGTGGAAAGTCGGTTTTACAGGGTACACAGCATGAAATTTTGTATGGTTAACATCATTGGCGACCGAGCACGATAGCAAAATAATCTTGCTTTCAAATTTAATTTTCAAATCAGTACGCATGGATAACATTTCTCCTCCTTCCTTCCCCACTCGTGGACGTTTTTGATTATGTAAATTATTAAGTCAACCCCCCGTGATTTGGAAAAACCACAGGGTCCCAAGAAGAAAGTAAAACAAAAGGCAGGGTTACAAGCCCTGTACTATCACATGACACACATACAGCTTCCTGATTGGCTAAGAGGCACTGGTTGGCAGACCCATCTATATTTTAAATTGAAGTTTGGTCAGCCCAGCCTCAGCCTCACTTTCGTTCGTTGGTTTGAATTTTGAGAATGCAAAAGCAATGGCCGCCAAGCTGGGCCAACGGTTTATTGGAGTCTGTAGAAGGATGTTGTTTCGTTTGAAAAGAGAAGGATTACCAAGAAGAGATGAGACAATGATTCTTTTATTTTGTTACGGTTGAATTAGCAACTAGACTAACGCTAACTACTACGGTGTTGTGTAATTTGGCCTAAACTTTTGTGGGCCTACTTTACTCTCTTCCTACTGCCCTTGCTCAGAAAGAAATCTTTGATCTAGCTTACTTTCATCAAACGTCTTAACAAATCATAAAGTATCTTTAAATCATTGATCTTTTACTTGCTGAAAAGCAACCCAAACAAGAAAGGGAATTATCTTTACTTTAAACCTGCTCAATTCAGATGTTAAGTTTTTCTTCCAGTCGAGAAGATACTGTGCAAAATTCAAAACTCTTATTTTTATAGTTTGATTCGATTTTAAGATATCTTACTAAAGAGATAGCTCAATTAGATATCAGGGGGACTAGCTCACATGGTAGAGCGCTCGCTTTGCATGCGAGAGGTACTGGGATGGATGCCCGGGTCCTCCATTTCATTTGAACTTGATGGTAATATTTTCAACAAATCTCAATATTGACTATAGTTTTTGTTGAAGAGAAGTATATCACTACCTCAGTTGGATCAGATTTTATGAAATATTCAAAACACTGATTCAATTTCTGATTTTCTAATGCACTAACTAATGATTCTCTCAGCTCTGGACGTCTGAACCCAAGAATAAACTAATTATTTTCTCAAAATTAACCTATAAGCCTGCTCTTATCGAGGAAAAGCTTGGAACTTGATATTTTTTATTTAAATTATGACATTTTGATATAGAGTTAGTATCACAGCATATAAGGGGGACTATCTTACACGGTAGAGTGTTCACTTTGCATGGCTAACGTACTAGAACGGATGTTCTTTGCCTTCAAATCCTCTGATCCCGAATTCAAGGGTCTCCAACATGTTTGACAACCGACCATAACTCACCTTCAAAAAAGAAAATCGATGACGCCCTTTTAATAACCAATAGCTAAGATAACCGAAGACTTTCTACTGAATTTTTTGTTATTCTACTATATATATCACTAGAATGATCAGCTGGAGTTTTGTTTCACATTGTACTTTACCAACTTTAGATGCAAAAGGAAAGAGATCATTGCCCTGGTACTCAAATTCTTTATATCTATTCAACAGCTTTCATATGATTTCTGAAAATTGCCAAGTCTTTTTTCAAAGATTAATCTTTGTTTTCTTTCTACTTAATAAAGTGCCTTGGAAAAAAAATTGGTTTTATTAAAATCTTTATAAAAATTTAAACAAATTAACCATAAGACATAAGGGGGACTAGCTTACATGGTAGAGCGCTCGCTTAGCATGCGAGAGGTACCGGGATCGATGCCCGGGTCCTCCAGCTCATTTAATCTAGCTCTAGGCTTGTCTTCAAAGACTGTGGAGGAACGGAGTTTCTGCTCAGAAAGAAATCTTTGATCTAGCTTACTTTCATCAAACATCTTAACAAATCATAAAGTATCTTTAAATCATTGATGTTTTACTGGCTGAATAGCAGCCCAAACAAGAAAGGGAATAATCTTTACTTTAAACCTGCTCAATTCGGATGATAAGTTTTTCTTCCAGTCGAGAAGATACTGTGCAAATTCAAAACTCTTATTTTTATAGTTAAATTCGAATTGAAGATATCTTACTAAAGAGATGGCTTAATTAGATATCAGGGGGACTAGCTCACATGGTAGAGCGCTAGCTTTGCATGCGAGAAGTACTAGGATCGATGCCCGGGTCCTCCAATTCATTTGAACTTGATGGTAATATTTTCAACAAATCTCAATATTGACTATAGTTTTTGTCGAAGAAAAGTATATAACTACTTCAGTTGGATCAGATTTTAAGAAATATTCAAAATACTTATTCAATTTCTGATTTTCTAATGCACTAACTAATCATTCTCTCAGCTCTGGAAGTCTGAACCCAAGAATAAACTAATTATTTCCTCAAAAGTAAACCTATGAGCCTGCTCTAATCGAGGAAAAGCTTTGAACTTGATGTCTTTTATTTAAATTAAGACATTTTGATATAGAGTTAGTATCACAGCATATAAGGGGGACTATCTTACACGGTAGAGTGTTCACTTTGCATGGATAACGTACCAGAACGGATGTTCTTTTCCTTCGAATCCTCTGATCCCGAATTATGGGTTTCCATTATTTTTGATAACCGACCATAACTCTCCCTCAAAAAAGATATCAATGACGCCCTTTCAATAATCAATACCTAAGATAACTTAAGACTTTCTACTGAATTTTTGTTATTCTACGATATATATCAATAGAATGATCAGCAGGAGTTTTGTTTCATATTGTACTTTACCAACTTTAGATGCAAAAGGAAAGAGATAATTGCTCTGGTACTCAAATTCTTTATACCTATTCAACGGCTTTCATATGATTTGTGAAGATTGCCAAGTCTTTTTTCAAAGATGAATCTTTGTTTTCTTTCTACTTAATAACGTGCCTTGAAAAATACAACTGTGTTATTAAGCTCTTTATAGAAAATTAAACGAATTACCATTAAAGACATAAGGGGGACTAGCTTACATGGTAGAGCGCTCGCTTAGCATGCAAGAGGTACCGGGATCGATGCCCGGGTCCTCCAGTTCATTCAATCTAGCTCTAGGCTTTTTTTCAAAGACCGTGGAGGGACGGACTTTTCGCTCAGAAAGAAATCTTTGATCTAGCTTACTTTCATCAAACGTCTTAACAAATCATAAAGTATCTTTAAATCATTGATGTTTTACTTGCTGAATAGCAGCCCAAACAAGAAAGGGAATTATCTTTACTTTAAACCTGCTCAATTCAGATGTTAAGTTTTTCTTCAAGTCGAGAAGATACTGTGCAAAATTCAAAACTCTTATTTTTATAGTTTAATTCGAATTGAAGATATCTTACTAAAGAGATAGCTCAATTAGATATCAGTGGGACTAGCTTACATGGTAGAGCGCTCGCTTCGCATGCGAGAGGTACTGGGATCAATGCCGGGTCCTCCAATTCATTTGAACTTGATGGTAATATTTTCAACAAATCTCAATATTGACTATAGTTTTTGTTGAAGAGAAGTATATCACTACATCAGTTTGATCACATTTTAAGAAATATTCAAAACACTGATTCAATTTCTGATTTTCTAATGCACTAACTAATCATTCTCTCAGCTCTGGAAGTCTGAACCCAAGAATAAACTAATTATTTTCTCAAAAGTAAACCTATGAGCCTGCTCTACTCGAGGAAAAGCTTGGAACTTGATGTCTTTTATTTAGATTATGACATTTTGATATAGACTAAGTATCACAGCATATAAGGGGGACTATCTTACACGGTAGAGTGTTCACATTGCATGCATAACGTACCAGAACCGATGTTCTTTTCCTCCAAATCCTCTGATCCCGAATTAAGGGTTTCCATTATTTTTGATAACCGACCATAACTCTCCCTCAAAAAAGATATCAATGACGCCCTTTTAATAATCAATACCTAATATAACTTAAGACTTTCTACTGAATTTTTTGTTATTCTACGATATATATCAACAGAATGTTCAGCAGGAGTTTTGTTTCACATTGTACTTTACCAACTTTAGATGCAAAAGGAAAGAGATAAATGCTCTGGTACTCAAATTCTTTATACCTATTCAACGGCTTTCATATGATTTGTGAAGATTGCCAAGTCTTTTTTCAAAGATGAATCTTTGTTTTCTTTCTACTTAATAAAGTGCCTTGAAAAATACAACTGTGTTATTAAACTCTTTAAAGAAAATTAAACGAATTACCAATAAAGACATAAGGGGGACTAGCTTACATGGTAGAGCGCTCGCTGAGCATGCGAGAGGTACTGGGATCGATGCCCAGGTCCTCCAGTTCATTCAATCTAGCTCTAGGCTTTTGTTCAAAGACTGTGGAGAGACGGAGTTTCCGCTCAGAAAGAAATCTTTGATCTAGCTTACTTTCATCAAACGTCTTAACAAATCATAAAGTATCTTTAAATCATTGATCTTTTACTTGCTGAAAAGCAACCCAAACAAGAAAGGGAATTATCTTTACTTTAAACCTGCTCAATTCAGATGTTAAGTTTTTCTTCCAGTCGAGAAGATACTGTGCAAAATTCAAAACTCTTATTTTTATAGTTTGATTCGATTTTAAGATATCTTACTAAAGAGATAGCTCAATTAGATATCAGGGGGACTAGCTCACATGGTAGAGCGCTCGCTTTGCATGCGAGAGGTACTGGGATCGATGCCCGGGTCCTCCATTTCATTTGAACTTGATGGTAATATTTTCAACAAATCTCAATATTGACTATAGTTTTTGTTGAAGAGAAGTATATCACTACCTCAGTTGGATCAGATTTTATGAAATATTCAAAACACTGATTCAATTTCTGATTTTCTAATGCACTAACTAATGATTCTCTCAGCTCTGGACGTCTGAACCCAAGAATAAACTAATTATTTTCTCAAAATTAACCTATAAGCCTGCTCTTATCGAGGAAAAGCTTGGAACTTGATATTTTTTATTTAAATTATGACATTTTGATATAGAGTTAGTATCACAGCATATAAGGGGGACTATCTTACACGGTAGAGTGTTCACTTTGCATGGCTAACGTACTAGAACGGATGTTCTTTGCCTTCAAATCCTCTGATCCCGAATTCAAGGGTCTCCAACATGTTTGACAACCGACCATAACTCACCTTCAAAAAAGAAAATCGATGACGCCCTTTTAATAACCAATAGCTAAGATAACCGAAGACTTTCTACTTAATTTTTTGTTATTCTACTATATATATCACTAGAATGATCAGCTGGAGTTTTGTTTCACATTGTACTTTACCAACTTTAGATGCAAAAGGAAAGAGATCATTGCCCTGGTACTCAAATTCTTTATATCTATTCAACAGCTTTCATATGATTTCTGAAAATTGCCAAGTCTTTTTTCAAAGATTAATCTTTGTTTTCTTTCTACTTAATAAAGTGCCTTGGAAAAAAAATTGGTTTTATTAAAATCTTTATAAAAATTTAAACAAATTAACCATAAGACATAAGGGGGACTAGCTTACATGGTAGAGCGCTCGCTTAGCATGCGAGAGGTACCGGGATCGATGCCCGGGTCCTCCAGCTCATTTAATCTAGCTCTAGGCTTGTCTTCAAAGACTGTGGAGGAACGGAGTTTCTGCTCAGAAAGAAATCTTTGATCTAGCTTACTTTCATCAAACATCTTAACAAATCATAAAGTATCTTTAAATCATTGATGTTTTACTGGCTGAATAGCAGCCCAAACAAGAAAGGGAATAATCTTTACTTTAAACCTGCTCAATTCGGATGATAACTTTTTCTTCCAGTCGAGAAGATACTGTGCAAATTCAAAACTCTTATTTTTATAGTTAAATTCGAATTGAAGATATCTTACTAAAGAGATGGCTTAATTAGATATCAGGGGGACTAGCTCACATGGTAGAGCGCTAGCTTTACATGCGAGAAGTACTAGGATCGATGCCCGGGTCCTCCAATTCATTTGAACTTGATGGTAATATTTTCAACAAATCTCAATATTGACTATAGTTTTTGTCGAAGAAAAGTATATAACTACTTCAGTTGGATCAGATTTTAAGAAATATTCAAAATACTTATTCAATTTCTGATTTTCTAATGCACTAACTAATCATTCTCTCAGCTCTGGAAGTCTGAACCCAAGAATAAACTAATTATTTCCTCAAAAGTAAACCTATGAGCCTGCTCTAATCGAGGAAAAGCTTTGAACTTGATGTCTTTTATTTAAATTAAGACATTTTGATATAGAGTTAGTATCACAGCATATAAGGGGGACTATCTTACACGGTAGAGTGTTCACTTTGCATTGATAACGTACCAGAACGGATGTTCTTTTCCTTCGAATCCTCTGATCCCGAATTAAGGGTTTCCATTATTTTTGATAACCGACCATAACTCTCCCTCAAAAAAGATATCAATGACGCCCTTTCAATAATCAATACCTAAGATAACTTAAGACTTTCTACTGAATTTTTGTTATTCTACGATATATATCAATAGAATGATCAGCAGGAGTTTTGTTTCATATTGTACTTTACCAACTTTGGATGCAAAAGGAAAGAGATAATTGCTCTGGTACTCAAATTCTTTATACCTATTCAACGGCTTTCATATGATTTGTGAAGATTGCCAAGTCTTTTTTCAAAGATGAATCTTTGTTTTCTTTCTACTTAATAACGTGCCTTGAAAAATACAACTGTGTTATTAAGCTCTTTATAGAAAATTAAACGAATTACCATTAAAGACATAAGGGGGACTAGCTTACATGGTAGAGCGCTCGCTTAGCATGCAAGAGGTACCGGGATCGATGCCCGGGTCCTCCAGTTCATTCAATCTAGCTCTAGGCTTTTTTTCAAAGACCGTGGAGGGACGGAGTTTTCGCTCAGAAAGAAATCTTTGATCTAGCTTACTTTCATCAAACGTCTTAACAAATCATAAAGTATCTTTAAATCATTGATGTTTTACTTGCTGAATAGCAGCCGAAACAAGAAAGGGAATTATCTTTACTTTAAACCTGCTCAATTCAGATGTTAAGTTTTTCTTCAAGTCGAGAAGATACTGTGCAAAATTCAAAACTCTTATTTTTATAGTTTAATTCGAATTGAAGATATCTTACTAAAGAGATAGCTCAATTAGATATCAGTGGGACTAGCTTACATGGTAGAACGCTCGCTTCGCATGCGAGAGGTACTGGGATCGATGCCGGGTCCTCCAATTCATTTGAACTTGATGGTAATATTTTCAACAAATCTCAATATTGACTATAGTTTTTGTTGAAGAGAAGTATGTCACTACATCAGTTGGATCACATTTTAAGAAATATTCAAAACACTGATTCAATTTCTGATTTTCTAATGCACTAACTAATCATTCTCTCAGCTCTGGAAGTCTGAACCCAAGAATAAACTAATTATTTTCTCAAAAGTACTTTACTCGAGGAAAAGCTTGGAACTTGATGTCTTTTATTTAGATTATGACATTTTGATATAGACTAAGTATCACAGCATATAAGGGGGACTATCTTACACGGTAGAGTGTTCACATTGCATGCATAACGTACCAGAACCGATGTTCTTTTCCTCCAAATCCTCTGATCCCGAATTAAGGGTTTCCATTATTTTTGATAACCGATCATACCTCTCCCTCAAAAAAGATATCAATGACGCCCTTTTAATTATCAATACCTAATATAACTTAAGACTTTCTACAGAATTTTTTGTTATTCTACGATATATATCAACAGAATGTTCAGCAGGAGTTTTGTTTCACATTGTACTTTACCAACTTTAGATGCAAAAGGAAAGAGATAAATGCTCTGGTACTCAAATTCTTTATACCTATTCAACGGCTTTCATATGATTTGTGAAGATTGCCAAGTCTTTTTTCAAAGATGAATCTTTGTTTTCTTTCTTCTTAATAAAGTGCCTTGAAAAATACAACTGTGTTATTAAACTCTTTAAAGAAAATTAAACGAATTACCAATAAAGACATAAGGGGGACTAGCTTACATGGTAGAGCGCTCGCTGAGCATGCGAGAGGTACTGGGATCGATGCCCAGGTCCTCCAGTTCATTCAATCTAGCTCTAGGCTTTTGTTCAAAGACTGTGGAGAGACGGAGTTTTCGCTCAGAAAGAAATCTTTGATCTAGCTTACTTTCATCAAACGTCTTAACAAATCATAAAGTATCTTTAAATCATTGATCTTTTACTTGCTGAAAAGCAACCCAAACAAGAAAGGGAATTATCTTTACTTTAAACCTGCTCAATTCAGATGTTAAGTTTTTCTTCCAGTCGTGAAGATACTGTGCAAAATTCAAAACTCTTATTTTTATAGTTTGATTCGATTTTAAGATATCTTACTAAAGAGATAGCTCAATTAGATATCAGGGGGACTAGCTCACATGGTAGAGCGCTCGCTTTGCATGCGAGAGGTACTGGGATCGATGCCCGGGTCCTCCATTTCATTTGAACTTGATGGTAATATTTTCAACAAATCTCAGTATTGACTATAGTTTTTGTTGAAGAGAAGTATATCACTACCTCAGTTGGATCAGATTTTATGAAATATTCAAAACACTGATTCAATTTCTGATTTTCTAATGCACTAACTAATGATTCTCTCAGCTCTGGACGTCTGAACCTAAGAATAAACTAATTATTTTCTCAAAATTAACCTATAAGCCTGCTCTTATCGAGGAAAAGCTTGGAACTTGATATTTTTTATTTAAATTATGACATTTTGATATAGAGTTAGTATCACAGCATATAAGGGGGACTATCTTACACGGTAGAGTGTTCACTTTGCATGGCTAACGTACTAGAACGGATGTTCTTTGCCTTCAAATCCTCTGATCCCGAATTCAAGGGTCTCCAACATGTTTGACAACCGACCATAACTCACCTTCAAAAAAGAAAATCGATGACGCCCTTTTAATAACCAATAGCTAAGATAACCGAAGACTTTCTACTGAATTTTTTGTTATTCTACTATATATATCACTAGAATGATCAGCTGGAGTTTTGTTTCACATTGTACTTTACCAACTTTAGATGCAAAAGGAAAGAGATCATTGCCCTGGTACTCAAATTCTTTATATCTATTCAACAGCTTTCATATGATTTCTGAAAATTGCCAAGTCTTTTTTCAAAGATTAATCTTTGTTTTCTTTCTACTTAATAAAGTGCCTTGGAAAAAAAATTGGTTTTATTAAAATCTTTATAAAAATTTAAACAAATTAACCATAAGACATAAGGGGGACTAGCTTACATGGTAGAGCGCTCGCTTAGCATGCAAGAGGTACCGGGATCGATGCCCGGGTCCTCCAGTTCATTCAATCTAGCTCTAGGCTTTTTTTCAAAGACCGTGGAGGGACGGAGTTTTCGCTCAGAAAGAAATCTTTGATCTAGCTTACTTTCATCAAACGTCTTAACAAATCATAAAGTATCTTTAAATCATTGATGTTTTACTTGCTGAATAGCAGCCCAAACAAGAAAGGGAATTATCTTTACTTTAAACCTGCTCAATTCAGATGTTAAGTTTTTCTTCAAGTCGAGAAGATACTGTGCAAAATTCAAAACTCTTATTTTTATAGTTTAATTCGAATTGAAGATATCTTACTAAAGAGATAGCTCAATTAGATATCAGTGGGACTAGCTTACATGGTAGAGCGCTCGCTTCGCATGCGAGAGGTACTGGGATCGATGCCGGGTCCTCCAATTCATTTGAACTTGATGGCAATATTTTCAACAAATCTCAATATTGACTATAGTTTTTGTTGAAGAGAAGTATATCACTACATCAGTTGGATCACATTTTAAGAAATATTCAAAACACTGATTCAATTTCTGATTTTCTAATGCACTAACTAATCATTCTCTCAGCTCTGGAAGTCTGAACCCAAGAATAAACTAATTATTTTCTCAAAAGTAAACCTATGAGCCTGCTCTACTCGAGGAAAAGCTTGGAACTTGATGTCTTTTATTTAGATTATGACATTTTGATATAGACTAAGTATCACAGCATATAAGGGGGACTATCTTACACGGTAGAGTGTTCACTTTGCATGGATAACGTACCAGAACCGATGTTCTTTTCCTTCAAATCCTCTGATCCCGAATTAAGGGTTTCCATTATGTTTGATAACCGACCATAACTCTCCCTAAAAAAAGATATCAATGGCGCCCTTGTAATAATCAATACCTAAGATAACTTAAGACGTTCTACTGAATTTTTTGTAATTCTACGATATATATCTATAGAATGATCAGCAGGAGTTTTGTTTCACATTGTACTTTACCAACTTTAGATGCAAAAGGAAAGAGATAATTGCCCTGGTACTGATATTCTTTATATCTATTCAACGGCTTTCATATGATTTCTGAAGATTGCCAAATCACTTTTCAAAGATGAATCTTTGTTTTCTTTCTACTTAATAAAGTGCCTTGAAAAATACAACTGTTTTATTAAAATCTTTATACAAAATTAAACAAATTACCAATAGAGACATAAGGGGGACTAGCTCACATGGTGGAGCGCTCGCTTAGCATGCGAGAGGTACCGGGATCGATGCCCGGGTCCTCCAGATCATTTAATCTAGCTCTAGGCTTTTGTTCAAAGACTGTGGAGGGACGGAGTTTTCGCTCAGAAAGAAATCTTTGATCTAGCTTACTTTCATCAAACGTCTTCACAAATCATAAAGTTTCTTAAAATCATTGATGTTTTACTGGCTGAATATCTAGCCAAACAAGAAAGGGAATTATCTTTACTTTAAACCTGCTCAATTCAGATGTTAAGTTTTTCTTCCAGGCGAAAATACTGTGGAAAATTCAAAACTCTTATTTTTATAGTTTAATTCGAATTGAAGATATGTTACTAAAGAGATAGCTCAATTAGATATCAGTGGGACTAGCTTACATGGTAGAGCGCTCGCTTCGCATGCGAGAGGTACTGGGATCGATGCCGGGTCCTCCAATTCATTTGAACTTGATGGTAATATTTTCAACAAATCTCAATATTGACTATAGTTTTTGTTGAAGAGAAGTATATCACTACTTCAGTTGGATCACATTTTAAGAAATATTCAAAACACTGATTCAATTTCTGATTTTCTAATGCACTAACTAATCATTCTCTCAGCTCTGGAAGTCTGAACCCAAGAATAAACTAATTATTTTCTCAAAAGTAAACCTATGAGCCTGCTCTACTCGAGGAAAAGCTTGGAACTTGATGTCTTTTATTTAGATTATGACATTTTGATATAGACTTAGTATCACAGTATATAAGGGGGACTATCTTACACGGTAGAGTGTTAACTTTGCATGGATAACATACAAAAATTGATGTTCTTTTCCTTAAAATCCTCTGATCCCGAATTCAAGGGTCTCAATTATGTTTGATAACCGACCATAACTCTCCCTCAAAAAAGATATCGATGACGCTCTTTTAATAACCAATAGCTAAGATAACTTAAGACTTTCTACTGAATTTTTTGTTATTCTACGATATGTATCACTAGAATGATCAGCAGGAGTTTTGTTTCACATTGTAGTTTACCAACTTTAGATGCAAAAGGAAAGAGATAATTGCCCTGGTACTAACATTCTTTATATCTATTCAACGGCTTTCATATGATTTCTGAAGATTGCCAAGTCTTTTTTCAAAGATGAATCTTTGTTTTCTTACACTTAATAAAGTGCCTTGAAAAATAGATTTATTTTATTAAAATCTTTATAGAAAATTAAACAAATTACCATTAAAGACATGGGGGGGAGGGACTAGCTCACATGGTAGAGCGCTCGCTTAGCATGCGAGAGGTACCAGGATCGATGCCCGGGTCCTCCAGTTCTTTAATCAAGCTCTAGGCATTTGTTCAAAGACTGATGAGGGACGGAGTTTTCGCTCAGAAAGAAATCTTTGATCTAGCTTACTTTCATCAAACGTCTTCACAAATCATAAAGTTTCTTAAAATCATTGTTGTTTTACTGGCTGAATAGCAGCCCAAACAAGAAAGGGAATTATCTTTACTTTAAACCTGCTCAATTCAGATCTTAAGTTTTTCTTCCAGGCGAGAAGATACTGTGCAAAATTTAAAACTCTTAATATTATAGCTAAATTCGAATTGAAGATATCTTACTAAAAAGATAGCAAAATTAGATACCAGGGGGAGTCGCTCACATGGTAGAGCGCTCGCTTTGCATGCGAGAGGTACTGGGATCGATGCCCGGGTCCTCCAATTCATTTGAACAAGATGGTAATATTTTCAACAAATCTCGATATTGACTATAGTTTTTGTCAAAGAGAAGTATATCACTACTTCAGTTGGATCAGATTTTAAGAAATATTCAAAACACTGATTCAATTTCTGATTTTCTAATGCACTAACTAATCATTCTCTCAGCTCTGGAAGTCTAAACCCAAGAATAAACAAATTATTTTCTCAAAAGTAAACCTATGAGCCTCTTCTAATCGAGGAAAAGCGTGGAACTTGATGCCTTTTATTTAGATTATGACATTTTGATATAGAGTTAGTATTACAACATATAAGGGGGACTATATTACACGGTAGAGTGTTCACTTTGCATGGATATCGTACCAAAACCAATGTTCTTCTCCTTCAAATCCTCTGATCCCAAATTCAAGAGTCTCCATTATGTTTGATAACCGACCATAAATCTCCCTAAAAAAAATCGATGACGCCCTTTTACTAACCAATAGCTAAGATAACTTAAGACTTTCTAATGAATTTTTTGTTATTGTACGATATAAATCACTAGAATGATCAGCAGGAGTTTTGTTTCACATTTTATTTTACCAACTTTAGATGCAAAAGGAAAGAGATAATTGCCCTGGTACTGATATTCTTTATATCTATTCAACGGCTTTCATATGATTTCTGAAGATTGCCAAGTCTTTTTTCAAAGATGAATTTTTGTTTTCTTTCTACTAAATAAAGTGCCTTGAAAAAAACAACTGTTTTATGAAAATCTTTATAGAAAATTAAACAAATTACCAATAAAGACATAAGGGGGACTAGCTCACATGGTAGAGCGCTCGCTTAGCATGCGAGAGGTACCGGGATCGATGCCCAGGTCCTCCAATTCATTTAATCTAGCTCTAGGCTTTTGTTCAAAGACTGTTGAGGGACGGAGTTTTCGCTCAGAAAGAAATATTTTATCTAGCTTACTTTCATCAAACGTCTTAACAAATCATAAAGTATCTTTAAATCATTGATCTTTTAATTGCTGAATAGCAGCCCAAACAAGAAATAGAATTATCTTTACTTTAAACCTGCTCAATTCAGATGTTAAGTTTTTCTTTCAGGCGAGAAGATACTGTGCAAATTTCAAAGCTCTTATTTTTATAGTTAAATTAGAATGGAAGATATCTTACTAAAGAGATAGCTCAATTAGATATCAGGGGGACTAGCTCACATGGTAGAGCGCTCGCTTCGCATGCGAGAGGTACTGGGATCGATGCCCGGGTCCTCCAATTCATTTGAACTTGATGGTAATATTTTCAACAAATCTCAATATTTACTATAGTTTTTGTCGAAGAGAAGTATATCACTACTTCAGTTGGATCAAATTTTAAGATATATTCAAAACACAGATTCAATTTCTGATTTTCTAATGCACTAACTAATTATTCTCTCAGCTCTGGAAGTCTGAACCCAAGAATAAACTAGTTATTTTCTCAAAAGTAAACCTATGAGCCTGCTCTACTCGAGGAAAAGCTTGGAACTTGATGTCTTTTATTTAAATTATGACATTTTGATATAGAGTTAGTATCACAGCATATAAGGGGGACTATCTTACACGGTAGAGTGTTCATTTTGCATGGATTTCATACCAGAATCGATGTTCTATTCCTTCAAATCCTCTGATTCCGAATTAAGGGTTTCCATTCTATTTGATAACCGACCATAATTCTCCCTCAAAAAAGATAACAACGACGCCCTTTTAATAATCAATACCTAAGATAATTCAAGACTTTCTACTGTATTTTTTGTTATTCTACGATATATATCACTAGAATGATCAGCAGGAGTTTTGTTTCACATTGTACTTTACCAACTTTAGATGCAAAAGGAAAGAGATAATTGCTCTGGTACTCAAATTCTTTATATCTATTCAACGGCTTTCATATGATTTGTGAAGATTGCCAAGTCTTTTTTCAAAGATGAATCCTTGTTTTCTTTCTACTAAATAAAGTGCCTTGAAAAATACATTTGTTTTATTAAAATCTTTATAGAAAATTAAACGAATTACCAATAAAGACATAAGGGGGACTAGCTCACATGGTAGATCGCTCGCTTAGCATGCGAGAGATACCGGGATCGATGCCCGGGTCCTCCAGTTCATTTAATCTAGCTCTAGGCTTTTGTTCAAAGACTGTGGAGGGACGGAGTTTCCGCTCAGAATGAAATCTCTGATCTAGCTTACTTTCATCAAACGTCTTAACAAATTATAAAGTATCTTTAAATCATTAATCTTTTACTTGCTGAATAGCAGCCCAAACAAGAAAGGGAATTATCTTTACTTTAAACCTGCTCAATTCAGATGTTAAATTTTTCTTCCAGGCGAGAAGATACTGTGCAAAATTCAAAACTCTTATTTTTAAAGTTTAATTCGAATTGAAGATATCTTACTAAAGAGATAGCTGAATTAGATATCAGGGGGACTAGCTTACATGGTAGAGCGCTCGCTTCGCATGCGAGAGGTACTGGGATCGATGCCCGGGTCCTTCAATTCATTTGAACTTGATGGTAATATTTTCAACAAATCTCAATATTGACTATAGTTTTTGTCGAAGAGAAGTATATAACTACTTCAGTTGGATCAGATTTTCAGAAATATTCAAAACACTGATTCAATTTCTGATTTTCTAATGCACTAACTAATCATTCTCTTAGCTCTGGAAGTCTGAACCCAAGAATAAACTAATTATTTCCTCAAAAGTAAACCTATGAGCCTGCTCTAATCGAGGAAAAGCTTGGAACTTGATGTGTTATATTTAAATTATGGCATTTTGATATAGAATTAGTATCACAGCATATAAGGGGGACTATCTTACATGGTAGAGTGTTCATTTTGCATGGTTAACGTACCAGAACCGATGTTCTTTTCCTTCAAATCCTCTGATCCCGAATTAAGTATTTCCATTATGTTTGATAACCAACCATAACTCTCCCTCAAAAAAATTATCAATGACGCCCTTTTATTAATCAATACCTAAGATAACTTAAAACTTCCTACAGAATTTTTTGTTATTCTACGATACATATCAGTAGAATGATCAGCAGGAGTTTTGTTTCACATTGTACTTTACCAACTTTAGATGCAAAAGGAAAGAGATAATTTCCCTGGTACTCAAATTCTTTATATCTATTCAACGGCTTTCATATGATTTCTGAAGATTGCCAAGTCTTTTTTCAAAGATGAATCTTTGTTTTCTTTCTACTTAATAAAGTGCCTTGAAAAATACATTTGTTTTATTAAAATCTTTATAGAAAATTAAACAAATTACCAATAAAGACATAAGGGGGACTAGCTCACATGGTAGAGCGCTCGCTTAGCATGTGAGACGTACCGAGATCGATGCCCGGGTCCTCCAGTTCATTTAATCTAGCTCTAGGCTTTTGTTCAAAGACTGTTGAGGGACGGAGTTTTCGCTCAGAAAGAAATATTTTATCTAGCTTACTTTCATCAAACGTCTTAACAAATCATAAAGTATCTTTAAATCATTGATCTTTTAATTGTTGAATAGCAGCCCAAACAAGAAATAGAATTATCTTTACTTTAAACCTGCTCAATTCAGATGTTAAGTTTTTCTTTCAGGCGAGAAGATACTGTGCAAATTTCAAAGCTCTTATTTTTATAGTTAAATTAGAATGGAAGATATCTTACTAAAGAGATAGCTCAATTAGATATCAGGGGGACTAGCTCACATGGTAGAGCGCTCGCTTCGCATGCGCGAAGTACTGGGATCGATGCCCGGGTCCTCCAATTCATTTGAACTTGATGGTAATATTTTCAACAAATCTCAATATTTACTATAGTTTTTGTCGAAGAGAAGTATATCACTACTTCAGTTGGATCAAATTTTAAGAAATATTCAAAACACTGATTCAATTTCTGATTTTCTAATGCACTAACTAATCATTCTCTTAGCTCTGGAAGTCTGAACCCAAGAATAAACTAATTATTTCCTCAAAAGTAAACCTATGAGCCTGCTCTAATCGAGGAAAAGCTTGGAACTTGATGTGTTATATTTAAATTATGGCATTTTGATATAGAATTAGTATCACAGCATATAAGGGGGACTATCTTACATGGTAGAGTGTTCATTTTGCATGGTTAACGTACCAGAACCGATGTTCTTTTCCTTCAAATCCTCTGATCCCGAATTAAGTATTTCCATTATGTTTGATAACCAACCATAACTCTCCCTCAAAAAAATTATCAATGACGCCCTTTTATTAATCAATACCTAAGATAACTTAAAACTTCCTACTGAATTTTTTGTTATTCTACGATACATATCAGTAGAATGATCTGCAGGAGTTTAGTTTCACATTGTACTTTACCAACTTTAGATGCAAAAGGAAAGAGATAATTTCCCTGGTACTCAAATTCTTTATATCTATTCAACGGCTTTCATATGATTTCTGAAGATTGCCAAGTCTTTTTTCAAAGATGAATCTTTGTTTTCTTTCTACTTAATAAAGTGCCTTGAAAAATACATTTGTTTTATTAAAATCTTTATAGAAAATTAAACAAATTACCAATAAAGACATAAGGGGGACTAGCTCACATGGTAGAGCGCTCGCTTAGCATGCGGGAAGTACTGGGATCGATGCCCAGGTCCTCCAATTCATTTGAACTTGATGGTAATATTTTCAACAAATCTCAATATTTACTATAGTTTTTGTCGAAGAGAAGTATATCACTACTTCAGTTGGATCAAATTTCAAGAAATATTCAAACCACTGATTCAATTTCTGATTTTCTAATGCACTAACTAATCATTCTCTCAGCTCTGGAAGTCGGAACCCAAGAATAAACTAGTTATTTTCTCAAAAGTAAACCTATGAGCCTGCTCTACTCGAGGAAAAGCTTGGAACTTGATGTCTTTTATTAAGATTATGATATTTTGATATAGACTTAGTATCACAGCATATCAGGGGGACTATCTTACACGGTAGAGTGTTCATTTTGCATGGATATCGTACCAGAATCGATGTTCTATTCCTTCAAATCCTCTGATTCCGAATTAAGGGTTTCCATTCTATTTGATAACCGACCATAATTCTCCCTCAAAAAAGATATCAACGACGCCCTTTTAATAATCAATACCTAAGATAATTTAAAACTTTCTACTGTATTTTTTGTTATTCTACGATATATATCACTAGAATGATCAGCAGGAGTTTTGTTTCACATTGTACTTTACCAACTTTAGATGCAAAAGGAAAGAGATAATTGCTCTGGTACTCAAATTCTATATATCTATTCAACGGCTTTCATATGATTTGTGAAGATTGCCAAGTCTTTTTTCAAAGATGAATCTTTGTTTTCTTTCTACTAAATAAAGTGCCTTGAAAAATACATTTGTTTTATTAAAATCTTTATAGAAAATTAAACGAATTACCAATAAAGACATAAGGGGGACTAGCTCACATGGAAGATCGCTCGCTTAGCATGCGAGAGATACCGGGATCAATGCCCGGGTCCTCCAGTTCATTTAATCTAGCTCTAGGCTTTTGTTCAAAGACTGTGGAGGGACGGAGTTTCCGCTCAGAATGAAATCTCTGATCTAGCTTACTTTCATCAAACGTCTTAACAAATTATAAAGTATCTTTAAATCATTAATCTTTTACTTGCTGAATAGCAGCCCAAACAAGAAAGGGAATTATCTTTACTTTAAACCTGCTCAATTCAGATGTTAAATTTTTCTTCCAGGCGAGAAGATACTGTGCAAAATTCAAAACTCTTATTTTTAAAGTTTAATTCGAATTGAAGATATCTTACTAAAGAGATAGCTGAATTAGATATCAGGGGGACTAGCTCACATGGTAGAGCGCTCGCTTCGCATGCGAGAGGTACTGGGATCGATGCCCGGGTCCTTCAATTCATTTGAACTTAATGGTAATATTTTCAACAAATCTCAATATTGACTATAGTTTTTGTCGAAGAGAAGTATATAACTACTTCAGTTGGATCAGATTTTCAGAAATATTCAAAACACTGATTCAATTTCTGATTTTCTAATGCACTAACTAATCATTCTCTCAGCTCTGGAAGTCTGAACCCAAGAATAAACTAGTTATTTTCTCAAAAGTAAACCTATGAGCCTGCTCTACTCGAGGAAAAGCTTGGAACTTGATGTCTTTTATTAAGATTATGATATTTTGATATAGACTTAGTATCACAGCATATCAGGGGGACTATCTTACACGGTAGAGTGTTCATTTTGCATGGATATCGTACCAGAATCGATGTTCTATTCCTTCAAATCCTCTGATCCCGAATTAAGTATTTCCATTATGTTTGATAACCAACCATAACTCTCCCTCAAAAAAATTATCAATGACGCCCTTTTATTAATCAATACCTAAGATAACTTAAAACTTCCTACTGAATTTTTTGTTATTCTACGATACATATCAGTAGAATGATCTGCAGGATTTTTGTTTCACATTTTACTTTACCAACTTTAGATGCAAAAGGAAAGAGATAATTTCCCTGGTACTCAAATTCTTTATATCTATTCAACGGCTTTCATATGATTTCTGAAGATTGCCAAGTCTTTTTTCAAAGATGAATCTTTGTTTTCTTTCTACTTAATAAAGTGCCTTGAAAAATACATTTGTTTTATTAAAATCTTTATAGAAAATTAAACAAATTACCAATAAAGACATAAGGGGGACTAGCTCACATGGTAGAGCGCTCGCTTAGCATGCGGGAAGTACTGGGATCGATGCCCAGGTCCTCCAATTCATTTGAACTTGATGGTAATATTTTCAACAAATCTCAATATTTACTATAGTTTTTGTCGAAGAGAAGTATATCACTACTTCAGTTGGATCAAATTTCAAGAAATATTCAAACCACTGATTCAATTTCTGATTTTCTAATGCACTAACTAATCATTCTCTCAGCTCTGGAAGTCTGAACCCAAGAATAAACTAGTTATTTTCTCAAAAGTAAACCTATGAGCCTGCTCTACTCGAGGAAAAGCTTGGAGCTTGATGTCTTTTATTAAGATTATGATATTTTGATATAGACTTAGTATCACAGCATATCAGGGGGACTATCTTACACGGTAGAGTGTTCATTTTGCATGGATATCGTACCAGAATCGATGTTCTATTCCTTCAAATCCTCTGATTCCGAATTAAGGGTTTCCATTCTATTTGATAACCGACCATAATTCTCCCTCAAAAAAGATATCAACGACGCCCTTTTAATAATCAATACCTAAGATAATTTAAAACTTTCTACTGTATTTTTTGTTATTCTACGATATATATCACTAGAATGATCAGCAGGAGTTTTGTTTCACATTGTACTTTACCAACTTTAGATGCAAAAGGAAAGAGATAATTGCTCTGGTACTCAAATTCTATATATCTATTCAACGGCTTTCATATGATTTGTGAAGATTGCCAAGTCTTTTTTCAAAGATGAATCTTTCTTTTCGTTCTACTTAATAAAGTGCCTTGAAAAATACATTTGTTTTATTAAAATCTTTATAGAAAATTAAACAAATTACCAATAAAGACATAAGGGGGACTAGCTCACATGGTAGATCGCTCGCTTAGTATGCGAGAGATACCGGGATCGATGCCCGGGTCCTCCAGTTCATTTAATCTAGCTCTAGGCTTTTGTTCAAAGACTGTGGAGGGACGGAGTTTCCGCTCAGAATGAAATCTCTGATCTAGCTTACTTTCATCAAACGTCTTAACAAATTATAAAGTATCTTTAAATCATTAATCTTTTACTTGCTGAATAGCAGCCCAAACAAGAAAGGGAATTATCTTTACTTTAAACCTGCTCAATTCAGATGTTAAATTTTTCTTCCAGGCGAGAAGATACTGTGCAAAATTCAAAACTCTTATTTTTAAAGTTTAATTCGAATTGAAGATATCTTACTAAAGAGATAGCTGAATTAGATATCAGGGGGACTAGCTCACATGGTAGAGCGCTCGCTTCGCATGCGAGAGGTACTGGGATCGATGCCCGGGTCCTTCAATTCATTTGAACTTGATGGTAATATTTTCAACAAATCTCAATATTGACTATAGTTTTTGTCGAAGAGAAGTATATAACTGCTTCAGTTGGATCAGATTTTCAGAAATATTCAAAACACTGATTCAATTTCTGATTTTCTAATGCACTAACTAATCATTCTCTTAGCTCTGGAAGTCTGAACCCAAGAATAAACTAGTTATTTTCTCAAAAGTAAACCTATGAGACTGCTCTAATCGAGGAAAAGCTTGGAACTTGATGTGTTATATTTAAATTATGGCATTTTGATATAGAATTAGTATCACAGCATATAAGGGGGACTATCTTACACGCTAGAGTGTTCACTTTGCATGGTTAACGTACCAGAACCGATGTTCTTTTCCTTCAAATCCTCTGATCCCGAATTAAGTATTTCCATTATGTTTGATAACCAACCATAACTCTCCCTCAAAAAATTATCAATGACGCCCTTTTATTAATCAATACCTAAGATAACTTAAAACTTCCTACTGAATTTTTTGTTATTCTACGATAGATATCAGTAGAATGATCAGCAGGAGTTTTGTTTCACATTGTACTTTACCAACTTTAGATGCAAAAGGAAAGAGATAATTTCCCTGGTACTCAAATTCTTTATATCTATTCAACGGCTTTCATATGATTTCTGAAGATTGCCAAGTCTTTTTTCAAAGATGAATCTTTGTTTTCTTACACTTAATAAAGTGCCTTGAAAAATAGATTTATTTTATTAAAATCTTTATAGAAAATTAAACAAATTACCATTAAAGACATAAGGGGGACTAGCTCACATTGTAGAGCGCTTGCTTAGCATGCGAGAGGTACCGGGATCGATGCCCGGGTCCTCCAGTTCATTTAATCTAGCTCTAGGCTTTTGTTCAAAGACTGTGGAGGGACGGACTTTTCGCTCAGAAAGAAATCTTTGATCTAGCTTCCTTTCATCAAACGTCTTAACAAATCATAAAATCTCTTTAAATCATTGATGTTTTACTGGCTGAATAGCAGCCCAAACAAGAAAAGGATATATCTTTACTTTAAACCTGCTCAATTCAGATGTTAAGTTTTTCTTTCAGGCGAGAACATACTGT
Organism: Pelagia noctiluca; assembly: GCA_963924455.1. Taxonomy (NCBI): domain Eukaryota; kingdom Metazoa; phylum Cnidaria; class Scyphozoa; order Semaeostomeae; family Pelagiidae; genus Pelagia; species Pelagia noctiluca. The sequence continues at coordinate 6,835,218 of OZ004318.1, forward strand.
GCAAAATTCAAAACTCTTATTTTTATAGTTTAATTCGAGTTGTAGATATCTTACTAAAGAGATAGCTCAATTAGATATTAGTGGGACTAGCTCACATGGTAGAGCGCTCGCTTCGCATGCGCGAGGTACTGGGATCGATGCCCGGGTCCTCCAATTCATTTGAACTTGATGGTAATATTTTCAACAAATCTCAATATTTACTATAGTTTTTGTCGAAGAGAAGTATATCACTACTTCAGTTGGATCAAATTTTAAGAAATATTCAAAACACTGATTCAATTTCTGATTTTCTAATGCACTAACTAATCTTTCTCTCAGCTCTGGAAGTCTGAACCCAAGAATAAACTAGTTATTTTCTCAAAAGTAAACCTATGAGCCTGCTCTACTCGAGGAAAAGCTTGGAACTTGATGTCTTTTATTAAGATTATGATATTTTGATATAGACTTAGTATCACAGCATATCAGGGGGACTATCTTACACGGTAGAGTGTTCATTTTGCATGGATATCGTACCAGAATCGATGTTCTATTCCTTCAAATCCTCTGATCCCGAATTAAGTATTTCCATTATGTTTGATAACCAACCATAACTCTCCCTCAAAAAAATTATCAATGACGCCCTTTTATTAATCAATACCTAAGATAACTTAAAACTTCCTACTGAATTTTTTGTTATTCTACGATACATATCAGTAGAATGATCTGCAGGAGTTTTGTTTCACATTGTACTTTACCAACTTTAGATGCAAAAGGAAAGAGATAATTTCCCTGGTACTCAAATTCTTTATATCTATTCAACGGCTTTCATATGATTTCTGAAGATTGCCAAGTCTTTTTTCAAAGATGAATCTTTGTTTTCTTTCTACTTAATAAAGTGCCTTGAAAAATACATTTGTTTTATTGAAATCTTTATAGAAAACTAAACAAATTACCAATAAAGACATAAGGGGGACTAGCTCACATGGTAGAGCGCTCGCTTAGCATGCGAGACGTACCGAGATCGATGCCCGGGTCCTCCAGTTCATTTAATCTAGCTCTAGGCTTTTGTTCAAAGACTGTGGAGGGACGGAGTTTCCGCTCAGAATGAAATCTCTGATCTAGCTTACTTTCATCAAACGTCTTAACAAATTATAAAGTATCTTTAAATCATTAATCTTTTACTTGCTGAATAGCAGCCCAAACAAGAAAGGGAATTATCTTTACTTTAAACCTGCTCAATTCAGATGTTAAATTTTTCTTCCAGGCGAGAAGATACTGTGCAAAATTCAAAACTCTTATTTTTAAAGTTTAATTCGAATTGAAGATATCTTACTAAAGAGATAGCTGAATTAGATATCAGGGGAACTAGCTCATATGGTAGAGCGCTCGCTTCGCATGCGAGAGGTACTGGGATCGATGCCCGGGTCCTTCAATTCATTTGAACTTGATGGTAATATTTTCAACAAATCTCAATATTGACTATAGTTTTTGTCGAAGAGAAGTATATAACTACTTCAGTTGGATCAGATTTTCAGAAATATTCAAAACACTGATTCAATTTCTGATTTTCTAATACACTAACTAATCATTCTCTTAGCTCTGGAAGTCTGAACCCAAGAATAAACTAATTATTTCCTCAAAAGTAAACCTATGAGCCTGCTCTAATCGAGGAAAAGCTTGGAACTTGATGTGTTATATTTAAATTATGGCATTTTGATATAGAATTAGTATCACAGCATATAAGGGGGACTATCTTACACGGTAGAGTGTCCACTTTGCATGGTTAACGTACCAGAACCGATGTTCTTTTCCTTCAAATCCTCTGATCCCGAATTAAGTATTTCCATTATGTTTGATAACCAACCATAACTCTCCCTAAAAAAAATTATCAATGACGCCCTTTTATTAATCAATACCTAAGATAACTTAAAACTTCCTACTGAATTTTTTGTTATTCTACGATACATATCAGTAGAATGATCAGCAGGAGTTTTGTTTCACATTGTACTTTACCAACTTTAGATGCAAAAGGAAAGAGATAATTTCCCTGGTACTCAAATTCTTTATATCTATTCAACGGCTTTCATATGATTTCTGAAGATTGCCAAGTCTTTTTTCAAAGATGAATCTTTGTTTTCTTACACTTAATAAAGTGCCTTGAAAAATAGATTTATTTTATTAAAATCTTTATAGAAAATTAAACAAATTACCATTAAAGACATAAGGGGGACTAGCTCACATTGTAGAGCGCTTGCTTAGCATGCGAGAGGTACCGGGATCGATGCCCGGGTCCTCCAGTTCATTTAATCTAGCTCTAGGCTTTTGTTCAAAGACTGTGGAGGGACGGACTTTTCGCTCAGAAAGAAATCTTTGATCTAGCTTCCTTTCATCAAACGTCTTAACAAATCATAAAATCTCTTTAAATCATTGATGTTTTACTGGCTGAATAGCAGCCCAAACAAGAAAAGGATATATCTTTACTTTAAACCTGCTCAATTCATATGTTAAGTTTTTCTTTCAGGCGAGAAGATACTGTGCAAAATTCAAAACTCTTATTTTTATAGTTTAATTCGAGTTGTAGATATCTTACTAAAGAGATAGCTCAATTAGATATTAGTGGGACTAGCTCACGTGGTAGAGCGCTCGCTTCGCATGCGTGAGGTACTGGGATCGATGCCTGGGTCCTCCAATTCATTTGAACTTGATGGTAATATTTTCAACAAATCTCAATATTGACTATAGTTTTTGTCGAAGAGAAGTATATCACTACTTCAGTTGGATCAAATTTTAAGAAATATTCAAACCACTGATTCAATTTCTGATTTTCTAATGCACTAACTAATAAATTCTCTCAGCTCTGGAAGTCTGAACCCAAGAATAAACTAATTATTTTCTCAAAAGTAAACCTATGAGACTGCTCTACTCGAGGAAAAGCTTGGAACTTGATGTCTTTTATTTAGACTATGACATTTTGATATAGACTTAGTATCACAGCATATAAGGGGGACTATCTTACACGGTAGAGTGTTCACTTTGCATAGATAACGTACCAAAACGGATGTTCTTTTCCTTCAAATCCTCTGATCCCGAATTCAGGGTTTCCATTATGTTTGATAACCGACCATAACTCTCCCTCAAAAAAGATATCAATGACGCCCTTTTAATAACCTATAGCTAAGATAATTTAAGACTTGCTACTGAATTTTTAATTATTCTACGATATATATCACTAGAATGATCAGCAGAAGTTTTGTTTCCCATTCTACTTTACCAACTTTAGATGCAAAAGGAAAGAGATAATTGCCCTGGTACTCAAATTCATTATATCTATTCAACGGCTTTCATATGATTTCTGAAGATTGCCAAGTCTTTTTTCAAAGATGAATCTTTGTTTTCTTTCTACTTAATAAAGTGCCTTGAAAAATACAACTGTTTTATTAAAATCTTTATAGAAAATTAAAGGAATTAGCCAAAAAGACATAAGGGGGACTAACTCACATGGTAGAGCGCGCGCTAAGCATGCGAGAGGTACCGGGATCGATGCCCAGGTCCTCCAGTTCATTTAATCTAGCTCTAGGCTTTTGTTCAAAGACTGTGGAAGGACAGAGTTTCCGCTCAGAAAGAAATCTATGTTCTAGCTTACTTTCATCAAACGTCTTAACAAATCATAAAGTATCTCTAAATCATTGATGTTTTACTGGCTGAATAGCAGCCAAAATAAGAAAGGGAATTATGTTTACTTTAAACCTGCTCAATTCAGATGATAAGTTTTTCTTCCAGTCCAGAAGATACTGTGCAAAATTCAAACTCTTATTTTTATAGTTAAATTGGAATTGAAGATATCTTACTAAAGAGATAGCTAAATTAGATATCAGGGGGACTAGCTCACATGGTAGAGCGCTCGCTTTGCATGCGATAGGTACTGGGATCGATGCCCGGGTCCTCCAATTCATTTGAACTTGATGGTAATAATTTCAACAAATCTCAATATTGACTATAGTTTTTGTCGAAGAGAAGTATATCACTACTTCAGTTGGATCAGATTTTAAGAAATATTCAAAACACTGATTCAATTTCTGATCTTCTAATACGCTAACAAATCATTCTCTCAGCTCTAGAAGACTGAACCCAAGTATAAACTAATTATTTTCTCAAAAGTAAACCTATGAGCCTGTTCTACTCGAGGAAAAGCTTGGAACTTGATGTCTTTTATTTAGATTATTGACATTTTGATATAGAGTTGGTATCACAGCATATAAGGGGGACTATCTTACACGGTAGAGTGTTCACTTTGCATGGATAACGTACCATAACCGATGTTCTTTTCCTTCAAATCCTCTGATCCCGAGTTCAAGGGTCTCCATCATGTTTGATAACCAACCATAATTCTCCCTCAAAAAAGATATCGATGGCGCCCTTTTAATAACCAATAGCTATGATAACTTAAAACTTTCTACTGCATTTTTTGTTACTCTACGATATATATCACTAGAATGATCAGCAGGAGTTTTGTTTCACATTGTACTTTACCAACTTTAGACGCAAAAGGAAAGTGATAATTGCCCTCGTACTCAAATTCTTTATATCTATTTAACGGCTTTCATATGATTTCTGAAGATTGCCAAGTCTTTTTTCAAAGATAAATCTTTGTTTTCTTTCTACTTAATAAAGTGCCTTGAAAAAGACAACGGTTTTATTAAAATCTTTATAGAAATTTAAACAAATTACCTATAAATAGATAAGGGGGACTAGCTGACATAGTAGAGCGCTCGCTTAGCATGCGAGAGGTACCGGGATCGATGCCTGGGTCCTCCAGTTCATTTAATCTAGCTCTAGGCTTTTGTTCAAAGACTGTGGAAGGACGGAGTTTCCGCTCAGAAATAAATCTTTGATCTAGCTTACTTTCATCAAACGTCTTAACAAATCATAAAGTATCTTTAAATCATTGATGTTTTACTTGCTGAATAGCAGCCCAAACAAGAAAGGGAATTATCTTTACTTAAAACCTGCTCAATTCAGATGATAAGTTTTACTTCCAGTCGAGAAGATACTACGCAAAATTCAAAACTCTTATTTTTATAGTTATTTCGAATTGAAGATATCTTACTAAAGAGATAGCTAAATTAGATATCAGGGGGACTAGCTCACATGGTAGAGCGCTCGCTTTGCATGCAAGAGGTACTGGGATCGATGCCCGGGTCCTCCAATTCATTTGAACTTGATGGTAATAATTTCAAGAAATCTCAATATTGACTATAGTTTTTGTTGAAGAGAAGTATATCACTACTTCAGTTGGATCAGATTTTAAGAAATATTCAAAATACTGATTCAATATCTGATTTTCTAATGCACTAACTAATCATTCTCTCAGCTCTGGAAGTCTGAGCCCAAGAATAAACTAATCATTTTCTCAAAAGTAAACCCATAAGCCTGCTCTAATCGAGGAAAAGCTTGGAACTTGATGTTTTTTATTTAGATTATTGACATTTTGATATAGAGTTAGTGTCACAGCATATAAGGGGGACTATCTTACACGGTAGAGTTTTCACTTTGCATGGATATTGTACCAGAACCGATGTTCTTTTCCTTCAAATCCTCTTATCCCGAATTCAAGGGTCTCCATCATGTTTGACAACCGACCATATCTCTCCCTCAAAAAAGAAATGGATGACGCTCTTTTAAAAACCAATAGCTAAGATAACCTAAGACTTTCTACTGAATCTTTTGTTATTCTACGATATCTATCACTAGAATGATCAGCTGGAGTTTTGTTTTACATTGTACTTTATCAACTTTAGATGCAAAAGGAAAGAGATCATTGCCCTGGTACTCAAATTCTTTATATCTATTTAACAGCTTTCATATGATTTTTGAAGATTGCCAAGTCCTTTTTCAAAGATTAATCTTTCTTTTCGTTCTACTTAATAAAGTGCCTTGAAAAAGACAACGGTTTTATTAAAATCTTTATAAAAAATTAAACAAATTAACCATAAAGACATAAGGGGGACTAGATTACATGGTAAAGCGCTCGCTTAGCATGCGAGAGGTTCCTGGGATCGATGCCCGGGTCCTCAAGTTCATTCAATCTAGCTCTAGGCTTTTTTCAAAGACTGTGGAGGTACGGAGTTTCCGCTCAGAAAGAAATCTTTGATCTAGCTTACTTTCATCAAACTTCTTAACAAATCATAAAGTATCTTTAAATCATTGATCTTTTACTTGCTGAATAGCAGCCCAAACAAGAAAGGGAATTATCTTTACTTTAAACCTGCTCAATTCAGATGATAAGTTTTTCTTCCAGTCGAGAAGATACTGTGCAAAATTCAAAACTCTTATTTTTATAGTTAAATTGGAATTGAAGATATCTTACTAAAGAGATAGCTAAATTAGATATCAGGGGGACTAGCTCACATGGTAGAGCGCTCGCTTTGCATGCAAGAGGTACTGGGATCGATGCCCGGGTCCTCCAATTCATTTGAACTTGATGGTAATAATTTCAAAAAATCTCAATATTGACTATAGTTTTTGTCGAAGAGAAGTATATCACTACTTCAGTTGGATCAGATTTTAAGAAATATTCAAAACACTGATTCAATATCTGATTTTCTAATGCACTAACTAATCATTCTCTCAGCTCTGGAAGTCTGAGCCCAAGAATAGACTAATCATTTTCTCAAAAGTAAACCCATAAGCCTGCTCTAATCGAGGAAAATCTTGGAACTTGATGTTTTTTATTTAGATTATTGACATTTTGATATAGAGTTAGTGTCACAGCATATAAGGGGGACTATCTTACACGGTAGAGTTTTCACTTTGCATGGATATTGTACCAGAACCGATGTTCTTTTCCTTCAAATCCTCTTATCCCGAATTCAAGGGTCTCCATCATGTTTGACAACCGACCATATCTCTCCCTCAAAAAAGAAATGGATGACGCCCTTTTAAAAACCAATAGCTAAGATAGCCTAAGACTTTCTACTGAATCTTTTGTTATTCTACGATATATATCACTAGAATGATCAGCTGGAGTTTTGTTTTACATTGTACTTTATCAACTTTAGATGCAAAAGGAAGAAGATCATTGCCCTGGTACTCAAATTCTTTATATCTATTTAACAGCTTTCATATGATTTTTGAAGATTGCCAAGTCTTTTTTCAAAGATTAATCTTTCTTTTCGTTCTACTTAATAAAGTGCCTTGAAAAAAACAACGGTTTTATTAAAATCTTTATAAAAAATTAAACAAATTAACCATAAAGACATAAGGGGGACTAGATTACATGGTAGAGCGCTCGCTTAGCATGCGAGAGGTTCCTGGGATCGATGCCCGGGTCCTCAAGTTCATTTAATCTAGCTCTAGGCTTTTTTCAAAGACTGTGGAGGTACGGAGTTTCCGCTCAGAAAGAAATCTTTGATCTAGCTTACTTTCATCAAACTTCTTAACAAATCATAAAGTATCTTTAAATCATTGATCTTTTACTTGCTGAATAGCAGCCCAAACAAGAAAGGGAATTATCTTTACTTTAAACCTGCTCAATTCAGATGATAAGTTTTTCTTCCAGTCGAGAAGATACTGTGCAAAATTCAAAACTCTTATTTTTATAGTTTAATTCGAATTGAAGATATCTTACTAAAGAGATGGCTCAATTAGATATCAGGGGGAATAGCTCACATGGTAGAGCGCTTCCTTCGCATGCGAGAGGTACTGGGATCGATGCCCGGGTCCTCCAATTCATTTGAACTTGATGGTAATATTTTCAACAAATCTCAATATTGACTATAGTTTTTGTTGAAGAGAAGTATATCACTACTTCAGTTGGATCAGATTTTAAGAAATATTCAAAAGACTGATTCCATTTCTGATTCTTTAATGCACTAACTAATCATTCTCTCAGCTCTGGATGTCTCAACCCAAAAATAAACTAATTATTTTCTCAAAAGTAAACCTATGAGCCTCTTCTAATCGAGGAAAAGCTTGGAACTTGATGTCTTTTATTTAGATTATGACATTTTGATATAGAGTTAGTGTCACAGCATATAAGGGGGACTATCTTACACGGTAGAGTGTTCACTTTGCATGGATATCGTACCAAAACCGATGTTCTTTTCCTTACAATCCTCTGATCCCGAATTCAAGGGTCTCCATTATGTTTGAAAACCGACCATAATTCTCCCTCAAAAAAGATATCGATGACGCCCTTTTAATAACCAATAGCTAAGATAACTTAAGACTTTCTACTGAATTTTTTGTTTTTCTACGATTTATATCACTAGAATGCAAAGCTGGAGTTTTGTTACACATTGTACTTTACCAACTTTAGATGCAAAGGGAAAGAGATCATTGCCCTGGTACTCAAATTCTTTATATCTTTTCAACGGCTTTCATATGATTTCTGAAGATTGCCAAGTCTTTTTTCAAAGATGAATCTTTGTTTTCTTTCTACTTAATAAAGTGCCTTGAAAAATACAACTGTTTTATTAAAATCTTTATAAAAAATTAAGCGAATTACCCATAAAGACATGAGGGGGACTAGCTCACATGGTAGAGCGCTCGCTTAGCATGCGAGAGGTACAGGGATCGATGCCCGGGTCCTCCAGTTCATTTAATCTAGCTCTAGGCTTTTGTTCAAAGACTGTGGAGGGAAGGAGGTTTCGCTCAGAAAGAAATCTTTGATCTTGCTTACTTTCATCAAACATCTTAAAAAATCATAAAGTCTCTTTAAATCATTGATCTTTTACTTGCTGTATAGCAGCCCAAACAAGAAAGGGAATTATCTTTACTTTAAACCTGCTTAATTCGGATGATAGATATTGACATGAATGGCTAAGTTTGCAAATCTATATTTAGCTTGGTGCTTTAACATAAATATAATAATCACCAAGATTTCCCCAACAAAATGAAGTTTTTCTTCCAGTCGAGAAGATACTGTGCAAATTTCAAAAGTCTTATTATTATAGTTAAATTCGATTTGAAGATATCTTACTAAAGAGATAGCAAAATTAGATATCAGGGGGACTAGCTCGCATGGTAGAGCGCTCGCTTTGCATGCGAGAGGTACTGGGATCGGTGCCCTGGTCCTCCAGTTAATTTGAAGTTGATGGTAATATTTTCAACAAATCTCGATATTGACTATTGTTTTTGTCAAAGAGAAGTATATCACTACTTCAGTCGGATCAGATTTTAAGAAATATTCAAAACACTGATTCAATTTCTGATTTTCTAATGCACTAACTAATCATTCTCTCAGCTCTGGAAGTCTAAACCCAAGAATAAACTAATTATTTTTTCAAAAGTAAACCTATAAGCCTGCTCTAATCGAGGAAAAGCTTGGAAAACTTGATATTTTTTATTTAAATTATGACATTTTGATATAGAGTTAGTATCACAGCATATAAGGGGACTATCTTACACGGTAGAGTGTTCACTTTGCATGGATAACGTACCAGAACCAATGTTCTTTTCTTTCAAATCCTCTGATCCCGAATTCAAGGGTCTCCATCATGTTTGACAACCGACCATAACTCTCCCTAAAAAAAGATATCGATGACGCCCTTTTAATAACCAATAGCTATGATAACCTAAGACTTTCTACTGAATTTTTTGTTATTCTAAAATATATATCACTAGAATGATCAGCTGGAGTTTTGTTCCACATTGTACTTTACCAACTTTAGATGCAAAAGGAAAGAGATCATTGCCCTGGTACTCAAATTCTTTATATCTATTCAACGGCCTCATATGATTTCTGAAGATTGCCAAGTCTTTTTTCAAAGATTAAACTTTGTTTTCTCTATACTTAATAAAGTGCCTTAAAAAGAACAACGGTTTCATTAAAATCTTTATAAAAAATTAAACAAATTTAGCTTGGTGCTTTCACATAAATCTAATAATCACCAAGATTTCCCCAACAAAATGAAAGTTTTTCTTCCAGTCGAGAAGATACTGTGCAAAATTTAAAACTTTTATTTTTATAGTTAAATTCGAATTGAAGATATCTTACTAAAGAGATAGCTCAATTAGATATCAGGGGGACTAGCTCACATGGTAGAGCGCTTGCTTTGCATGCGAGAGGTACTGGGATTGATGCCCGGGTCCTCCAATTCATTTGAACTTGATGGTAGTATTTTCAACAAATCTCGATATTAACTATAGTTTTTGTCAAAGAGAAGTATATCACTACTTCAGTTGGATCAGATTTTAAGAAATATTCAAAACACTGATTCAATTTCTGATTTTCTAATGCACTAACTAATCATTCTCTCAGCTCTGGAAGTCTAAACCCAAGAATAAACTAATTACTTTCTCGAAAAAAAACCTATTAGCCTCTTCTAATCGAGGAAAAGCTTGGAACTTGATGTCTTTTATTTAGATTATGACATTTTGATATAGAGTTAGTATAACAACATATGGAGGACTATCTTACACGGTAGAGTGTTCACTTTGCATGGATATTGTACCAAAACCGATGTTTTTTTCCTTAAAATCCTCTGATCCCGAATTCAAGGGTCTCCATTATGTTTGATAACCGACCATAACTCTCCCTCAAAAAAATATCGATGACGCCCTTTTAATAACCAATAGCTAAGATAACTTAAGACTTTCTCCTGAATTTTTTGTTTTTCTACGATATATATCACTAGAATGCAAAGCTGGAGTTTTGTTTCATATTGTACTTTACCAACTTTAGATGCAAAGGGAAAGGGATCATTGCCCTGGTACTCAAATTCTTTATATCTTTTCAACGGCTTTCATATGATTTTTGAAGATTGCCAAGTCTTTTTTCAAAAATGAATCTTTGTTTTCTTTCTACTTAATAAAGTGCCTTGAAAAATACAACTGGTTTATTAAAATCTTTATAAAAAATTAAGCGAATTACCAATAAAGACATAAGGGGGACTAGCTCACATGGTAGAGCGCTCGCTGAGCATGCGAGAGGTACAGGAATCGATGCCCGGGTCCTCCAGTTCATTTAGTCTAGCTCTAGGCTTTTGTTCAAAGACTGTGGAGGGACGGATTTTTCGCTCAGAAAGAAATCTTTGATCTTGCCTACTTTCATCAAACGTCTTAACAAATCATAAAGTCTCTTTAAATCATTGATGTTTTACTTGCTGAATAGCAGCCCAACCAAGAAAGGAATTATCTTTACTTTAAACCTGCTTCATTCGGATGATAGATATATTGACATGGATTGCTGAGTTTGCAAATCTATATTTAGCTTGCTGCTTTAACATAAATCTAATAATCACCAAGATTTCCCCAACAAAATGAAAGTTTTTCTTCTAGTCGAGAATATACTGTGCGAATTTCAAAGCTCTTATTTTTATAGTTAAATTAGAATGGAAGATATCTTACCAAAGAGATAGCTCAATTAGATATCAGGGAGCTAGCTCACATTGTAGAGCGCTCGCTTCGCATTCGAGAGGTACTGGGATCGATGCCCGGGTCCTCCAATTTACTTGAACTTGATGGTAATATTATCAACAAATCTCAATATTGACTATAAATTTTGTCGAGGAGAAGTATATAACTACTTCAGTTGGATCAGATTTTAAGAAATATTCAAAACACTAATTCAATTTCTGATTTTCTAATGCACTTACTAATAATTCTCTCAGCTCTGGAAGTCTGAACCCAAGAATAAACTAATTATTTTCTCAAAAGTAAACCTATAAGCCTGCTCTAATCGAGGAAAAGCTTGGAAATTGATATTTCTTATTTAAATTATGACATTTTGATATAGAGTTAGTATCACAGCATATAAGGGGACTATCTTACACGGTAGAGTGTTCACTTTGCATGGATAACGTACCAGAACCGATGTTCTTTTCTTTCAAATCCTCTGATCCCGAATTCAAGGGTCTCCATCATGTTTGACAACCGACCATAACTCTCCCTCAAAAAAGATATCGATGACGCCCTTTTAATAACCAATAGCTATGATAACCTAAGACTTTCTACTGAATTTTTTGTTATTCTACAATATATATCACTAGAATGATCAGCTGGAGTTTTGTTCCACATTGTACTTTACCAACTTTAGATGCAAAAGGAAAGAGATCATTGCCCTGGTACTCAAATTCTTTATATCTATTCAACGGCTTTCATATGATTTCTGAAGATTGCCAAGTCTTTTTTCAAAGATTAATCTTTGTTTTCTCTCTACTTAATAAAGTGCCTTAAAAAGAACAACGGTTTTATTAAAATCTTTATAAAAAATTAAACAAATTTAGCTTGGTGCTTTCACATAAATCTAATAATCACCAAGATTTCCCAAACAAAATGAAAGTTTTTCTTCCAGTCGAGAATATACTGTGCAAAATTTAAAACTCTTATTTTCATAGTTAAATTCGAATTGAAGATATCTTACTAAAGAGATAGCTCAATTAGATATCAGGGGGACTAGCTCACATGGTAGAGCGCTCGCTTTGCATGCAAGAGGTACTGGGATCGATGCCCGGGTCCTCCAATTCATTTGAACTTGATGGTAATATTTTCAACAAATCTCGATATCGACTATAGTTTTTTTTGAAGAGAAGTATATCACTACTTCAGTTTAATCAGATTTAAAGAAATATTCAAAACACTGATTCAATTTCTGATTTTCTAATGCACTAACTAATCATTCTCTCAGCTCTGGAAGTCTGAACCCCAGAATAAACTAATTATTTTCTCAAAAGTAAACCTATAAGCCTGCTCAAATAGAGAAAAAGCTTGGAACTTGATGTCTCTTATTTAGATTATTGGCATTTTGATATAGAGTTAGTATTACAGCATATAACGGGGACTATCTTACACGGTAGAGTGTTCACTTTGCATGTATATCGTACCAAAACCGATGTTCGTTTCCTTAAAATCCTCTGATCATGAATTCAAGGGTCTCCATTATGTTTGATAACTGACCATAACTCTCCCTCAAAAAGATATCGATGACGCCCTTTTAATAACCAATAGCTAAGATAACTTAAGACTTTCTACTGAATGTTTTGTTATTCTACGATAAATATCACTAGAATGATCAGCAGGAGTTTTATTTCACATTGTACTTTACCAACTTTAGATGCAAAAGGAAAGAGATAATTGCCCTGGTACTGATATTCTTTATATCTATTCAACGGCTTTCATATGATTTCTGAAGATTGCCAAGTCTTTTTTCAAAGATGAATCGTTGTTTTCTTTCTACTTAATAAAGTGCCTTGAAAAAACAACTCTTTTATTAAAATCTTTATTAAATTAAACGAATTACCAATACAGACATCAGGGAGACTAGCTCACATGGTAGAGCGCTCGCTTGGCATGCGAGAGGTACCAAGATCGATGCCCGGCTCCTCCAGTTCATTTAATCTAGCTCTAGGCTTTTGTTCAAAGACTGTGGAGGGACGAAGTTTCCGCTCAGAAAGAAATCTTTCATCTAGCTTACTTTCATCAAACGTCTTAACAAATCATAAAGTATTTTTAAATCATTGATCTTTTACTTGCTGAAAAGCAACCCAAACAAGAAAGGGAATTACCTTTACTTTAAACCTGCTCGATTCAGATGTTTAGTTTTTCTTCCAGTCGAGAAGATATTGTGCAAAATTCAAAACTCTTATATTTATAGTTTAATTCGAAATGAAGATATCTTACTAAAGAGATAGCTCAATTAGATATCAGGGGGACTAGCTCACATGGTAGAGCGCTCGCTTTGCATGCGAGAGGTACTGGGATCGATGCCCGGGTCCTCCATTTCATTTGAACTTGATGGTAATATTTTCAACTGATCTCAATATTGACTATAGTTTTTGTTGAAGAGAAGTATATCACTACCACAGTTGGATCAGATTTTAAGAAATATTCAAAACACTGATTCAATTTCTGATTTTCTAATGCACTAACTAATCATTCTCTCAGCTCTGAAAGTCTGAACCAAAGAATAAACTAAATATTTCCTCATAAGTAAACCTATGAGCCTGCTCTAATCGAGGAAAAGCTTTGAACTTGATGTCTTTTATTTAAATTATGACATTTTGATATAGAGTTAGTATCACAGCATATAAAGGGGACTATCTTACATGGTAGAGTGTTCACTTTGCATGGATAACGTACCAGAACGGATGTTCTTTTCCTTCGAATCCTCTTATCCCAAATTCAAGTGTCTCCATTATGTTTGATAACCGACCATAAATCTCCTTCAAATAGAAATCGATGACGCCCTTTTAATAACCAATAGCTAAGATAACTTAAGACTTTCTACTGAATTTTTTGTTATTCTACGATATATATCACTAGAATGATCAGCTGGAGTTTTGTTTCACATTGTACTTTACCAACTTTAGATGCAAAAGGAAAGAGATAATTGCCCTGGTACTGATATTCTTTATATCTATTCAACGGCTTTCATATGATTTTTTGAAGATTGCCAAGTCTTTTTTCAAAGATGAATCTTTGTTTTCTTTCTTCTTAATAAAGTGCCTTGAAAATACATTTGTTTTATTAAAATCTTTATACAAAATTAAGCAAATTACCAATAAAGACATAAGGGGGACTAGCTCACATGGTAGAGCCCTCGCTTAGCATGTGAGAGGTACAGGGATCGATGCCCGGGTCCTCCAGTTCATTTAGGCTAGCTCTAGGCTTTTGTTCAAAGACTGTGGAGGGACGGAGTTTTCGCTCAGAAAGAAATCTTTGATCTAGCTTACTTTCATCAAACGTCTTCATAAATCATAAAGTTTCTTAAAATCATTGATGTTTTACTTGCTAAATAGCAACCCAAACAAGAAAGGGAATTATCTTTACTTTAAACCTGCTCAATTCAGATGTTAAGTGTTTCTTCCAGGCGAGAAGATACTGTGCAAAATTCAAAACTCTTATTTTTATAGTTTAATTCGAATTGAAGATATGTTACTAAAGAGATAGCTCAATTAGATATCAGGGGGACAAGCTCACATGGTAGAGCGCTTGCTTTGCATGCGAGAGGTACTGGTATCGAGGCCCGGGTCCTCCAATTCATTTGAACTTGATTGTAACATTTTCAACAAATCTCAATATTGACTATAGTTTTTATCGAAGAGAAGTATATCACTACTTCAGTTGGATCAGATTTTAAGAAATATTCAAAACACTGATTCAATTTCTGATTTTCTAATGCACTAACTAATCATTCTCTCAGCTCTGGAAGTCTGAACCCAAGAATAAACTAATTATTTCCTCGAAAGTAAACCTATGAGCCTGCTCTAATCGAGGAAAAGCTTGGAACTTGATGTCTTTTATTTAAATTATGACATTTTGATATAGAGTTAGTATCACAGCATATAAGGGGGACTATCTTACACGGTAGTGTCTTCATATTGCATGGATAACGTACCAGAAACGATGTTCTTTTCCTTCAAATCCTCTGATCCCAAATTCAAATGTCTCCATTTTGTTTGATAACCGACCATAAATCTCCCTCAAAAAAGAAATCGATGACGCCCTTTTAAAAACCAATAGCTAAGATAACCTAAGACTTTCTACTGAATCTTTTGTTATTCTACGATATATATCACTAGAATGATCAGCTGGAGTTTTGTTTTACATTGTACTTTACCAACTTTAGATGCAAAAGGAAAGAGATCATTGCCCTGGTACTCAAATTCTTTATATCTATTTAGCAGCTTTCACATGATTTCTGAAGATTGCCAAGTCTTTTTTCAAAGATGAATCTTTCTTTTCGTTCTACTTAATAAAGTGCCTTGAAAAATACAACTGTTTTATTAAAATCTTTATAAAAGATTAAGCGAATTACCCATAAAGACATAAGGGGGACTAGCTCACATGGTAGAGCGCTCGCTTAGCATGTGAGAGGTACAGGGATCGATGCCCGGGTCCTCCAGTTCATTTAGTCTAGCTCTAGGCTTTTGTTCAAAGACTGTGGAGGGACGGATTTTTCGCTCAGAAAGAAATCTTTGATCTAGCTTACTTTCATCAAACGTCTTAACAAATCATAAAGTCTCTTTAAATCATTGATGTTTTACTTGCTGAATAGCAGCCCAACCAAGAAAAGAATTATCTTTACTTTAAACCTGCTTCATTCGGATGATAGATATATTGACATGGATTGCTGCGTTTGCAAATCTATATTTAGCTTGCTGCTTTAACATAAATCTAATAATCACCAAGATTTCCCCAACAAAATGAAAGTTTTTCTTCTAGTCGAGAATATACTGTGCGAATTTCAAAGCTCTTATTTATATAGTTAAATTAGAATGGAAGATATCTTACCAAAGAGATAGCTCAATTAGATATCAGGGGGACTAGCTCACATTGTAGAGCGCTCGCTTCACATGCGAGAGGTACTGGGATCGATGCCCGGGTCCTCCAATTTATTTGAACTTGATGGTAATATTTTCAAAAAATCTCAATATTGACTATAGTTTTTGTCGAAGAGAAGTATATCACTACTTCAGTTGGATCAGATTTTAAGAAATATTCAAAACACTAATTCAATTTCTGATTTTCTAATGCACTTACTAATAATTCTCTCAGCTCTGGAAGTCTGAACCCAAGAATAAACTAATTATTTTTTCAAAAGTAAACCTATAAGCCTGCTCTAATCGAGGAAAAGCTTGGAAAACATGATATTTTTTATTTAAATTATGACATTTTGATATAGAGTTAGTATCACAGCATATAAGGGGACTATCTTACACGGTAGAGTGTTCACTTTGCATGGATAACGTACCAGAACCGATGTTCTTTTCATTCAAATCCTCTGATCCCGAATTCAAGGGTCTCCATCATGTTTGACAACCGACCATAACGCTCCCTCAAAAAAGATATCGATGACGCCCTTTTAATAACCAATAGCTATGATAACCTAAGACTTTCTACTGAATTTTTTGTTATTCTACAATATATATCACTAGAATGATCAGCTGGAGTTTTGTTCCACATTGTACTCTACCAACTTTAGATGAAAAAGGAAAGAGATCATTGCCCTGTTACTCAAATTCTTTATATCTATTCAACGGCTTTCATATGATTTCTGAAGATTGCCAAGTCTTTTTTCAAAGATTAATCTTTGTTTTCTCTCTACTTAATAAAGTGCCTTAAAAAGAACAACGGTTTTATTAAAATCTTTATAAAAAATTAAACAAATTTAGCTTGGTGCTTTCACATAAATCTAATAATCACCAAGATTTCCCCAACAAAATGAAAGTTTTTCTTCCAGTCGAGAAGATACTGTGCAAAATTTAAAACTCTTATTTTTATAGTTAAATTCGAATTGAAGATATCTTACTAAAGAGATAGCTCAATTAGATATCAGGGGGACTAGCTCACATGGTAGAGCGCTTGCTTTGCATGCGAGAGGTACTGGGATTGATTCCCGGGTCCTCCAATTCATTTGAACTTGATGGTAGTATTTTCAACAAATCTCGATATTAACTATAGTTTTTGTCAAAGAGAAGTATATCACTACTTCAGGTGGATCAGATTTTAAGAAATATTCAAAACACTGATTCAATTTCTGATTTTCTAATGCACTAACTAATCATTCTCTCAGCTCTGGAAGTCTGAACCCCAGAATAAACTAATTATTTTCTCAAAAGTAAACCTATAAGCCTGCTCAAATAGAGAAAAAGCTTTGAACTTGATGTCTCTTATTTAGATAATTGGCATTTTGGTATAGAGTTAGTATCACAGCATATAAGGGGGACTATCTTACACGGTAGAGTGTTCACTTTGCATGAATAACATACCAAAACCGATGTTCTTTTCCTGAAAATCCTCTAATCCAGAATTCAAGGGTCTCCATTATGTTTGATAACCGCCCATAACTCTCCCTGAAAAAGATATCGATGACGCCCTTTAAATAACAAATAGCTAAGATAACTTAAGACTTTCTACTGAATTTTTTGTTATTGTACGATATATATCACTACAATGATCAGCAGGAGTTTTGTTTCACATTGTACTTTACCAACTTTAGATGCAAAAGGAAAGAGATAATTGCTCTGGTACTCAAATTCTTTATACCTATTCAACGGCTTTCATATGATTTGTGAAGATTGCCAAGTCTTTTTTCAAAGATGAATCTTTGTTTTCTTTCTACTTAATGAAGTGCCTTGAAAAATACAACTATGTTATTAAACTCTTTATACAAAATTAAACGTATTACCAATACAGACATCAGGGAGACTAGCTCACATGCTAGAGCGCTCGCTTGGCATGCGAGAGGTACCGGGATCGATGCCTGGGTCCTCCAGTTCATTTAATCTAGCTCTAGGCTTTTGTTCAAAGACTGTGGAGGGACGGAGTTTCCGCTCAGAAAGAAATCTTTCATCTAGCTTACTTTCATCAAACGTCTTAACAAATCATAAAGTATCTTTAAATCATTGATCTTTTACTTGCTGAAAAGCAACCCAAACAAGAAAGGGAATTATCTTTACTTTAAACCTGCTCGATTCAGATGTTAAGTTTTTCTTCCAGTCGAGAAGATATTGTGCAAAATTCAAAACTCTTATTTTTATAGTTTAATTCGAAATGAAGATATCTTACTAAAGAGATAGCTCAATTAGATATCAGGGGGACTAGCTCACATGGTAGAGCGCTCGCTTTGCATGCGAGAGGTACTGGGATCGATGCCCGGGTCCTCCATTTCATTTGAACTTGATGGTAATATTTTCAACAAATCTCAATATTGACTATAGTTTTTGTCGAAGAGAAGTATAACACTATTCCAGTTGGATCAGATTTTAAGAAATATTCAAAACACTGATTCAATTTCTTATTTTCTAATGCACTAACTAATCATTCCCTCAGCTCTGAAAGTCTGAACCCAAGAATAAACTAATTATTTCCTCAAAAGTAAACCTATGAGCCTGCTCTAATCGAGGAAAAGCTTGGAACTTGATGTCCTTTATTTAAATTATGACATTTTGATATAGAGTTAGTATCACAGCATATAAGGGGGACTATCTTACACGGTAGTGTCTTCACATTGCATGGATAACGTACCAGAAACGATGTTCTTTTCCTTCAAATCCTCTGATCCCAAATTCAAAGGTCTCCATTATGTTTGATAACCGACCATAAATCTCCCTCAAAAAAGAAATCGATGACGCCCTTTTAATAGCCAATAGCTAAGATAACTTAAATATTTCTACTGAATTTTTTGTTATTGTACGATATATATCACTAGAATGATCAGCAGGAGTTTTGTTTCACATTGTACATTACCAACTTTAGATGCAAAAGAAAAGAGATAATTGCCCTGGTACTGATATTCTTTATATCTATTCAACGGCTTTCATATGATTACTGAAGATTGCCAAGTCTTTTTTAAAAGATGAATCTTTGTTCTCTTTCTACTTAATAAAGTGCCTTGAAAAATACAATTGTTTTATTAAAATCTTTATAAAAAATTAAGCGAATTACCAATAAAGACATAAGGGGGACTAGCTCACATGGTAGAGCGCTCGCTTAGCATGCGAGAGGTACCAGGATCGATGCCCGGGTCCTCCAGTTCATTTAATCTAGCTCTAGGCTTTTGCTCAAAGACTGTGGAGGGACGGAGTTTTCGCTCAGAAAGAAATCTTCGATCTAGCTTACTTTCATCAAACGTCTTCACAAATCATAAAGTTTCTTAAAATCATTGATGTTTTACTGGCTAAATAGCAACCCAAACAAGAAAGGGAATTATCTTTACTTTAAACCTGCTCAATTCAGATGTTAAGTTTTTCTTCCAGGCGAGAAGATACTGTGAAAAATTCAAAACTCTTATTTTTAAAGTTTAATTCGAATTGAAGATATGTTACTAAAGAGATAGCTCAATTAGATATCAGTGGGACTAGCTTACATGGTAGAGCGCTCGCTTCGCATGCGAGAGGTACTGGGATCGATGCCGGGTCCTCCAATTCATTTGAACTTGATGGTAATTTTTTCAACAAATCTCAATATTGACTATAGTTTTTGTTGAAGAGAAGTATATCGCTACCTCAGTTGGATCAGATTTTAAGAAATATTCAAAACACTGATTCAATTTCTGATTTTCTAATGCACTAACTAATCATTCTCTCAGCTCTGGAAGTCTGAACCCAAGAATAAACTAATTATTTTCTCAAAAGTAAACCTATGAGCCTGCTCTACTCGAGGAAAAGCTTGGATCTTGATGTCTTTTATTTAGATTATGACATTTTGATATAGACTTAGTATCACAGCATATAAGGGGGACTATCTTACACGGTAGAGTATTCACTTTGCATGGATAACGTACCAGAACGGATGTTCTTTTCCTTCAAATCCTCTGATCCCGAATTGAGGGTTTCCATTATGTTTGATAACAAACCATAACTCTCCCTAAAAAAAAGATATCAATGACGCCCTTATAATAATCAATACCTAAGATAACTTAAGACGTTCTACTGAATTTTTTGTTATCCTACGATATATATCAATAGAATGATCAGCAGGAGTTTTGTTTCACATTGTACTTTACCAACTGTAGATGCAAAGGAAAGAGATAATTGCCCTGGTACTGATATTCTTTATATCTATTCAACGGCTTTCATATGATTACTGAAGATTGCCAAGTCTTTTTTAAAAGATGAATCTTTGTTCTCTTTCTACTTAATAAAGTGCCTTGAAAAATACAACTGTTTTATTAAAATCTTTATAAAAAATTAAGCGAATTACCAATAAAGACATAAGGGGGACTAGCTCACATGGTAGAGCGCTCGCTTAGCATGCGAGAGGTACCGGGATCGATGCCCGGGTCCTCCAGTTCATTAAATCTAGCTCTAGGCTTTTGTTCAAAGACTGTGGAGGGACGGAGTTTTCGCTCAGAAAGAAATCTTTGATCTTGTTTACTTTCATCAAACGTCTTAACAAATCATAAAGTCTCTTTAAATCATTGATGTTTTACTTGCTGAATAGCAGCCCAACCAAGAATGGGAATTATCTTTACTTTAAACCTGCTCAATTCAGATGATAAGTTTTTCTTCCAGTCGAGAAGATACTGTGCAAATTCAAAACTCTTTTTTTTATAGTTAAATTCGAATTGAAGATATCTTACTAAAGAGATAGCTAAATTAGATGTCAGGGGGAGTAGCTCACATGGTAGAGCGCTCGCTTTGCATGCGAGAGGTACTGGGATCGATGCCCGGGTCCTCCAATTGATTTGAACTTGATGGTAATATTTTCAACAAATCTCAATATTGACTATAGTTTTTGTTGAAGAGAAGTTTATCACTACCTCAGTTGGATCAGATTTTAACAAATATTCAAAACACTGATTCAATTTCTGATTTTCCAATGCACTAACTAATCTTTCTCTAAGCTCTGGATGTCTGAACCCAAGAATAAACTAATTATTTTCTCAAAAGTAAACCTATGAGCCTGCTCTACTCGAGGAAAAGCTTGGAACTTGATGTCTTCTATTTAAATTATGACATTTTGATATAGAGTTAGTATCACAGCATATAAGGGGGACTATCTTACACGGTAGTGTCTTCACATTGTATGGATAACGTACCAGAAACGATGTTCTTTTCCTTCAAATCCTCTGATCCCAAATTCAAAGGTCTCCATTATGTTTGATAACCGACCATAAATCTCCCTCAAAAAAGAAATCGATGACGCCCTTTTAATAGCCAATAGCTAAGATAACTTAAATATTTCTACTGAATTTTTTGTTATTGTACGATATATATCACTAGAATGATCAGCAGGAGTTTTGTTTCACATTGTACATTACCAACTTTAGATGCAAAAGAAAAGAGATAATTGCCCTGGTACTGATATTCTTTATATCTATTCAACGGCTTTCATATGATTTTTTGAAGATTGCCAAGTCTTTTTTCAAAGATGAATCTTTGTTTTCTTTCTACTTAATAAAGTGCCTTGAAAAATACATTTGTTTTATTAAAATCTTTATAGAAAATTAAACAAATTAACCAGAGAGACATAAGGGGGACTAGCTCACATGGTAGAGCGCTCGCTTAGCATGCGAGAGGTACCAGGATCGATGCCCGGGTCCTCCAGTTCATTTAATCTAGCTCTAGGCTTTTGCTCAAAGACTGTGGAGGGACGGAGTTTTCGCTCAGAAATAAATCTTTGATCTAGCTTACTTTCATCAAACGTCTTAACAAATCATAAAGTTTCTTAAAATCATTGATGTTTTACTGGCTAAATAGCAACCCAAACAAGAAAGGGAATTATCTTTACTTTAAACCTGCTCAATTCAGATGTTAAGTTTTTCTTCCAGGCGAGAAGATACTGTGAAAAATTCAAAACTCTTATTTTTAAAGTTTAATTCGAATTGAAGATATGTTACTAAAGAGATAGCTCAATTAGATATCAGTGGGACTAGCTTACATGGTAGAGCGCTCGCTTCGCATGCGAGAGGTACTGGGATCGATGCCCGGGTCCTCCAATTCATTTGAACTTGATGGTAATATTTTCAACAAATCTCAATATTGACTATAGTTTTTGTTGAAGAGAAGTATATCGCTACCTCAGTTGGATCAGATTTTAAGAAATATTCAAAACACTGATTCAATTTCTGATTTTCTAATGCACTAACTAATCATTCTCTCAGCTCTGGAAGTCTGAACCCAAGAATAAACTAATTATTTTCTCAAAAGTAAACCTATGAGCCTGCTCTACTCGAGGAAAAGCTTGGAACTTGATGTCTTTTATTTAGATTATGACATTTTGATATAGACTTAGTATCACAGCATATAAGGGGGACTATCTTACACGGTAGAGTATTCACTTTGCATGGATAACGTACCAGAACGGATGTTCTTTTCCTTCAAATCCTCTGATCCCGAATTGAGGGTTTCCATTATGTTTGATAACCAACCATAACTCTCCCTAAAAAAAAGATATCAATGACGCCCTTATAATAATCAATACCTAAGATAACTTAAGACGTTCTACTGAAATTTTTGTTATTCTACGATATATATCAATAGAATGATCAGCAGGAGTTTTGTTTCACATTGTACTTTACCAACTGTAGATGCAAAGGAAAGAGATAATTGCCCTGGTACTGATATTCTTTATATCTATTCAACGGCTTTCATATGATTACTGAAGATTGCCAAGTCTTTTTTAAAAGATGAATCTTTGTTTTCTTTCTACTTAATAAAGTGCCTTGAAAAATACAACTGTTTTATTAAAATCTTTATAAAAAATTAAGCGAATTACCAATAAAGACATAAGGGGGACTAGCTCACATGGTAGAGCGCTCGCTTAGCATGCGAGAGGTACCGGGATCGATGCCCGGGTCCTCCAGTTCATTAAATCTAGCTCTAGGCTTTTGTTCAAAGACTGTGGAGGGACGGAGTTTTCGCTCAGAAAGAAATCTTTGATCTTGTTTACTTTCATCAAACGTCTTAACAAATCATAAAGTCTCTTTAAATCATTGATGTTTTACTTGCTGAATAGCAGCCCAACCAAGAATGGGAATTATCTTTACTTTAAACCTGCTCAATTCAGATGATAAGTTTTTCTTCCAGTCGAGAAGATACTGTGCAAATTCAAAACTCTTTTTTTTATAGTTAAATTCGAATTGAAGATATCTTACTAAAGAGATAGCTAAATTAGATGTCAGGGGGAGTAGCTCACATGGTAGAGCGCTCGCTTTGCATGCGAGAGGTACTGGGATCGATGCCCGGGTCCTCCAATTGATTTGAACTTGATGGTAATATTTTCAACAAATCTCAATATTGACTATAGTTTTTGTTGAAGAGAAGTTTATCACTACCTCAGTTGGATCAGATTTTAACAAATATTCAAAACACTGATTCAATTTCTGATTTTCCAATGCACTAACTAATCTTTCTCTAAGCTCTGGATGTCTGAACCCAAGAATAAACTAATTATTTTCTCAAAAGTAAACCTATGAGCCTGCTCTACTCGAGGAAAAGCTTGGATCTTGATGTCTTTTATTTAGATTATGACATTTTGATATAGAGTTAGTATCACAGCATATAAGGGGGACAATCTTACATGGTAGAGTGTTCACTTTGCATGGATAACGTACCAGAACGGATGTTCTTTTCCTTCAAATCCTCTGATCCCGAATTAAGGGTTTCCATTATGTTTGATAACCGACCATAACTCTCCCTGAAAGAAGATATCAATGACGCCCTTTTAATGATCAATACCTAAGAAAACTTAAGACTTTCTACTGATACTTTTAATATTCTACGATATATATCACTAGAATGATCAGCAGGAGTTTTGTTTCACATTGTACTTTACCAACTTTAGATGCAAAAGGAAAGAGATAATTGCCCTGGTACTGATATTCTTTATATCTATTCAACGGCTTTCATATGATTTCTGAAGATTGCCAAGTCTTTTTTCAAAGATGAATCTTTGTTTTCTTTCTACTTAATAACGTGTCTGAAAAAAACAACTCTTTTATTAAAATCTTTATAGAAAATTAAAAAAAAATTAACCATAAAGACATAAGTGGGACTAGCTCACATGGTAGAGCACTCGCTTAGCATGCGAGAGGTACCGGGATCGATGCCCAGGTCCTCCAGTTCATTTAATCTAGCTCTAGGCTTTTGTTCAAAGACTGTGGAGGGACGGAATTTCCACTCAGAAATAAATCTTTGATCTAGCTTACTTTCATCAAACGTCTTAACAAATCATAAAGTATCTTTAAATCATTGATGTTTTACTTGCTGAATAGCAGCCCAAACAAGAAAGGGAATTATCTTTTCTTTAAACCTGCTCAATTCAGATGATAATTATTTCTTCCAGTCGAGAAGATACTGTGCGAAATTCAAAACTCTTATTTTTATAGTTTAATTCGAATTGAAGATATCTTACTAAAGAGATAGCTAATGTAGATATCAGGGGGACTAGCTCACATGATAGAGCGCTTGCTTTGCATGCGAGAGATACTGGGATCGATGCCCGGGTCCTCCAATTCATTTGAACTTGATGGTAATATTTTCAACAAATCTCGATATTGACTAATGGCGATTAAATGCAATTTACTCGCGGTTAATTTGCAATGAAGCTCGCTTACTCGCTCCTGGGGGGGGGGGGTTTGTCGCCAACGTGTTGATATTTAGATAGGTTCTGATTGGTTACAGCAATTAAAGACGCGGTTGAGGTATTTTATATATAAAGACATGTTTGGTTGACTGCTTAACAAAGTAATCTTTCTTGCATTTCGAATCAGCAATTGTATTCATGAGCTTGCATAAAATCTAGGCGTGACTTGGTTGAAGGTCATTCGTTCAAACAAGCATCCAAGCCGTTCGTGTTTCTTCTTGAAAGTTAAAAAACCGACCCAGCTGCGAAGTCTCGAGGAGAAGACAGAAAAGTAAACAGGGTGAGAAGTTTCCATATTGTTTCTCATAGCAAAAATAGATGGTTTGATAATGAGTGCAAAAATAAGAAACAGAGTCTAAATAGAGTTAGAAATTTATCAAGAAGGGTTAAAAAATTTCCAAACTTTGAGTCCAGCTCCTTACCAGGAGAATTACGTCAAGCCTATTTTCAACAAAGGAGAGAATATAAAAAAACTTATCAAAAATAAACGTCAGTCGTTTCTGGACACAGAAAAAATTAAATTTTGGGTCCTTAAATTCCGAGTCACCTAACTTAATTTTGGGAAAAGTTAAGCAAAGGAAGGAAAAAAAAACCGATTTAGATCTTGATGATATTGAGCTTTTTGATTATTTTAGTGGCTTACACTCTTTTTTTTATAAGAACATCTAATTTTTTTCTGAGCCTCAATATTCTTAATTTTTTGTTATTTTGAGCCTCGGAATATTCTTAAATTATTCTTACAGCAGAAAACTAGGGTATAGCAATAAATTGTTATCATTGTCATAAATGCCAAATAAGAACAATATCCTTATTTGCTGTAAAACAGAGCTCATCGACACTTGCATCAAAATTAAGGTGAGTGTACAATATTTAAACCATTCCCGGTAAAAGTCACACCAATTCAGAAGTAAAGAAACACTCGCTAAAATTTTTTCCATAAGATCTGAGTCTCGCAATATTCCTAAAATATTCTTAAATTTCACCGATTTTGAGGCTCATTATTCTTATAAAATTCATTGAAAAGGTGTATTACAAAACAATTCTGATGAATCTGTAAACGTTCAGGAACTAGATTCACAAGAACCGTTGTTTGACATTGAAACACTGAGTCATATTGACAGTGAAATAAATTGCCCAATCACGATTCAGGAAGTCAGAGCCATGATTCATGACTTGAAAAATTGGAAAGCGCCTGGCCTTGATAGGATCAGTGCCGAACTGTTGAAAAACCTTAATGAACAATTTCATAAAGTTTATGTGCAATTCTTCAATAGAATTTTGGAGAGGGGTGACTTTCCAGAGGAATGGGCGGTAGGAATCATTTTTCTTCTGTTCAAAGGTGGAGACAAGAGAAATCTTGATTACTATAGAGGAATAACCTTTTAAGTACCTTCGGAAAGCTGTTCGTTGGTCTTCTATTACAACGACTAAACAAGACTGTTTCAACATACAACATACTAAACGAAAACCAAATAGCTTACAGGAAAGGCTATCAGACATCCGATCATATTTTTCACGCTTAGGGCAATAATAGAACACAGCTTTGAAGTTCACTTTATGTTTGTTGCATTGATTTTAGCAAGGCGTTTGATTCGGTGGATCATAAAGATCTAATTAAGAAACTATCAATGTACGGTTCTAACGGAAATTTCTAAATGTAATTGAGTCCCTTTATAGCAAAGTAAAATCTGGTGTAACGGGTGAAAATGAATTAACTTGATTATTCCCTTGCTCTAGAGGCGTAAGACAGGGATGTTTGCTAAGCCCTCTTCTTTTTGCCCTTTTTTTTTAAATGAATTGGATGATAAGATAAAAGCTTCATCTTTAGGGGTTAAAATGGGTAACGAATCATTTCATACCCCCCTTTATACAGACGATCTTCTTCTATTAGCTGAAAACCCTAAAGATATGCAATTACAGCTTGACTTGCTAGACAATTTTGTGACTTCAATAAAAAATGAAAATTAGCTTAGGTAAAACAAAAATAATGGTCTTAAGGAAACATAAACGCAAATCTGGCAATAAATCAAAAAACAAAGATATTTGGAAAATTGGCGATAAAGAAGTGGAAGAGTGTGAAACATATAAATATCTAGGAGTCACTTTCAAATCAAACGGATCTTTCGTTGATCACACAGAAAAAATCAAAGAAAAAGCCCAAAAGCGTTTTTTTCTCTCTCTTTTATCTAAAAGTAGGGAATGGGGTGGTTTTCAACCTTAGATATTTCTGTATCTTTTCGACCACACAATAATAGCAATTCTCAATTACGCATCAGAAATTTAGGGTACTAATGATTGGCCAAAGCTAGAGAGGTTGCATCTCTTTGCCTGTAAATACGCTCGTGGAGTAAAGTCAACAACAAAAACCGAGGCAGTTTATGCAGAATTGGGACGTTATTCTATGCTTTATTCTAGGCATATTAACATTCTTAAGTTCTATTTTCGTGTCTCCATGTTAGAGAATGAGAGGTATGCAAATAAAGCTTTTATTATGCTGCAAGAAGATGCTGATAATGGGCATTCTAACTGGGTCTCTAAAAGCCAGGTCTTTGGCGACTCTTTAAGATATTAAGAGCTCTGACAATAAAAGTGCTATAAAAACAAAATTTATCAACACTTTCAATCTGTTGTCCGTAAAAGTTTAGATGTCCACATAGAGCAAGATAAAAAGCTTAAGACATACGCTTTGTTTAAAACAAACGTTAAATTTGAACCGTATCTTGAAATTTTTCAGATTACAACATTAGGTGTAATCTTGCAACACTGCGCCTTAGTGCACATAATTTGCACATCGAAACAGGCAGGTATGGCTCGAAAAAGACCCCACGTGATGAAAGATACTGTTTGACTTGCAAATCTAATGGTTTGTCTATCGTTGAAGATGAAGTTCATTTCCTGTTGAATTGCCCCTTGTATATTGATTTAAGAAAAAAAAAAAATATGCTTAACCCTATACTTCAAAAATACCCCTCAGTTCAGCTTCTATCAGAAGAAAAACTTTTTATCTGGCTTCTCTCTCAAGAAGATACATATACTGTAACAAGGCCTTTAAAAAGACGTGAAAAGACGATAAAACAGTTGAATCCCTCACTGATATGACTTTACAGAGCTTTATCAACGTTTCTTTATATTATTAAATTTTGTAATTTGATTAATTTTTGTAAAGAATTTTGTATATATTTGTAAAAGATATATTAATCCAGCTCGATATAGTTAAGCTGGTTAAGGGCCATCTCGGCCTATATACCATTGTTACATAGACCTCACGGTTCAGGCATAGTTTTTGGGTGGGGGCAGCAACCACCGCCGCATCTCTAGGTTTTCCAGAATATCTTATAAAAGCATTGGGTCGCTGGTCAAGCAAAGCATATAAAGCTGCCTACGGAGCAATTGACATTGGCGTCGAGAAAGATGGCAGGAATTCCCTGACAGAGTCGTTTTCTTTGCCTTTCTTCTTCTTTTCCCTTTTTCAAGGAATGGCATTACCTAGCCTCGAGGAAAGTCCAAATGGCCGAAATCACAGAAAGACCAACTGCAGCAGAAAAGAGCGAAAGGCCCAATGAAAAGGAACGGAAGAAATGGCAGAGTGGATAAGCAGGCCAAAGGCCTAAAACAAAGTGAAAGGCCAAAGGCCTAAAACAAAGTGGAAGGCCAAAGGCCTAAAACAAAGTGGAAGGCCAAAGGCCTAAAACAAAGTGGAAGGCCAAAGGCCCGACACAAAGTAAAAGGCCAAATGGCCAAGTGCAAAGTGAAAGGCCAAAGGCCTAAAACAAAGTGGAAGGCCAAAGGCCAAAACAAAGTCAAAGGCCAAAGGCCTAAAACAAAGTGGAAGGCCAAAGGCCTAAAACAAAGTCAAAGGCCAAAGGCCTAAGACAAAATACACAGAGGAGGTGGTCGGAGTTCTGTGGTGATTGGGTGGGGCACTTCGTGTTGGCTGAAAAAATGTGTTTTTCTGTCCAATCACCGACAGTAAATAATGTTTCTGTGCTAGCAATCCGGGCCAGTGTACTGCTGCCCAATTTTTCTAGCAACTATGGTTTTACTTGTCGCATGAAATTCGAAAAAGTAGTTTTTTTCGAGGGGAAGAAAATACAGGGAATTGGGTGTTTTCGCACAAGTTTTTTCGAATGAACTGACAAACCTCTATGATAGTGGCTGTATGCTGGCCTATTTTCGGGACAGCTACCAGTGTGAACCTTGAGAGGTTTGTCCGTTCCTTAAATAATTCATTGCAACCATTAATAGTTTTTGTCAAAGAGAAGTATATCACTACTTCAGTTGGATCAGATTTTAAGAAATATTCAAAACACTGATTCAATTTCTGATTTTCTAATGCACTAACTAATCATTCTCTCAGCTCTGGAAGTCTGAATCCAAGAATAAACTAATTATTTTCTCAAAAGTAAACCTATGAGCCTGCTCTACTCGAAGAAAAGCTTGGAACTTGATGTCTTTTATTTAGATTATTACATTTTGATATAGAGTTAGTATCACAGCATATAAGGGGGGCTATCTTACACGGTAGAGTGTTCACTTTGCATGCATAACGTAACAGAACGGATGTTCTTTTCCTTCAAATCCTCTGATCCCGAATTAAGGGTTTCCATTATGTTTGATAACCGACCATAACTCTCTCTCAAAAAAGATATCGATGACGCCCTTTTAATAACCAATAGCTAAGATAACTTAAGACTTTATACTGAATTTTTTGTTATTCTACGATATATATCACTAAAATGATCAGCAGTAGTTTTGTTTCACATTGTACTTTACCAACTTTAGATGCAAAAGGAAAGAGATAGTGGCCCCGGTACTAATATTCTTTATATCTATTAAACGGCTTTCATATGATTTCTGAAGATTGCCAAGTCTTTTTTCAAAGATGAATCTTTGTTTTCTTTCTACTTAATAAAGTGCCTTGAAAAATACAACTGTTTTATTAAAATCTTTATAGAAAATTAAACAAATTAACTCTCAAGACATAAGGGGGACTAGCTCACATGGTAGAGCGCTCGCTTAGCATGCGAGAGGTACCGGGATCGATGCCCAGGTCCTCCAGCTCATTTAATCTAGCTCTAGGCGTTTGTTCAAAGACTGTGGAGGGACGGAGTTTCCGCTCAGAAATAAATCTTTGATCTAGCTTACTTTCATCAAACGTCTTAACAAATCATAAAGTTTCTTTAAATCATTGATGTTTTACTTGCTGAATAGCAGCCCAAACAAGAAAGGGAATTATCTTTATTTTAAACCTGCTCAATTCAGATGATAAGTTTTTCTTCCAGTCGAGAAGATACTGTGCAAAATTCAAAACTCTTATTTTTATAGTTAAATTCGAATTGAAGATATCTTACTAAAGATAAA
The DNA here is from genome assembly GCA_963924455.1 of Pelagia noctiluca. Taxonomy (NCBI): domain Eukaryota; kingdom Metazoa; phylum Cnidaria; class Scyphozoa; order Semaeostomeae; family Pelagiidae; genus Pelagia; species Pelagia noctiluca. Next base: position 6,865,590 of record OZ004318.1, read on the forward strand.
GCTCAATTAGATATCAGGAAGACAAGCTCACATGGTAGAGCGCTTGCTTTGCATGCGAGAGGTACTGGGATCGAGGCCCGGGTCCTCCAATTCATTTGAACTTGATAGTAATATTTTCAACAAATCTCAATATTGACTATAGTTTTTGTCGAAGAGAAGTATATCACTACTTCAGTTGGATCAGATTTTAAGAAACATTCAAAACACTGATTCAATTTCTGATTTTCTAATGAACTAACTAATCATTCTCTCAGCTCTGGAAGTCTCAACCCAAGAATAAACTCATTATTTTTCTCAAAAGTAAACCTATAAGCCTGCTCTAATCGAGGAAAAGCTTGGAACTTGATATTTTTTATTTAGATTATTGACATTTTGATATAGAGTTAGTATCACAGCATATAAGGGGGACTATCTTACACGGTAGAGTGTTCACTTTGCATGGATAACGTACCAGAACAAATGTTCTTTTCCTTCAAATCCTCTGATCCCGAATTCAAGGGTCTCCATTATGTTTGATAACCGACTATAACTCTCCCTAAAAAAAGATATTGATGACGCCCTTTTAATAACCAATAGCTAAGATAACTTAAGCCTTTCTACTGAATTTTTTCTTTTTCAACGATATATATCACTAGAATGATCAGCAGGAGTTTTGTTTCACATTGTACTTTATCAACTTTAGATGCAAAAGGAAAGAGATTATTTCCCTGGTACTCAAATTCTTTATATCTATTCAACGGCTTTCATATGATTTCCGAAGATTGGCAAGTCTTTTTTCAAAGATTAATCTTTGTTTTCGTTCTACTTAATAAAATGCCTTGAAAAAAACAAAGGTTTTATTAAAATCTTTATAAAAAATTAAACAAATTAACCATAACGACATAAGGGGGACTAGCTTACATGGTAGAGCGCTCGCTTAGCATGCGAGAGGTACCGGGATCGATGCCCGGGTCCTCAAGTTCATTCAATCTAGCTCTAGGCTTTTGTTCAAAGACTGTGGAGGGACGAATTTCCGCTCAAAAAGAAATCTTTGATCTAGCTTACTTTCATCAAACGTCTTAACAAATCATAAAGTATCTTTAAATCATTGATCTTTTACTTGCTGAATAGCAGCCCAAACAAGAAAGGGAATTATCTTTACTTTAAACCTGCTCAATCCAGATGTTAAGTTTATCTTCCAGTCGAGAAGATACTGTGCAAAATTCAAAACACTAATTTTTATAGTTTAATTCGAATTGAAGATATTTTATTAAAGAGATAGCTCAATTAGATATCAGGGGGACTAGCTCACATGGTGGACGGCTTGCTTTTTATGCAAGAGGTACTGGGATCGATGCCGGGGTCCTCAAATTCATTTGAACTTGATGGTAATATTTTCAACAAATCTCAATATTGACTAAAGTTTTTGTTGAAGAGAAGTATATCACTACTTCAGTTGGATCAGATTTTAAGAAATATTCAAAACACTGATTCAATTTCTGATTTTCTAATGCACTTACTAATCATTCTCTCAGCTCTGGAAGTCTCAACCCAAGAATAAACTAATTATTTTTCTCAAAAGTAAACCTATGAGCCTGCTCTAATCGAGGAAAAGCTTGGAACTTAATGTCTTTTATTTAGATTATGACATTTTGATATAGAGTAAGTATCACAGCATATAGCAGGGACTATCTTACACGGTAGAGTGTTCACTTTGCATGGATATCGTACCAGAACGGATGTTCTTTTCCTTCAAATCCTCTTATCCCGAATTCAAGGGTCTCTATCATGTTTGACAACCGACCAAATCTCTCCCTCAAAAAAGATATCGATGACGCCCTTTTAATAACCAATAGCTAAGATGACCTAAAACATTCTACTGAATTTTTTGTTATTCTACGATATATATCACTAGAATGATCAGCTGGAGTTTTGTTTCACATTGTACTTTACCAACTTTAGATGCAAAAGGAAAGAGATAATTGCCCTGATACTGATATTCTTTATATCTATTCAACGGCTTTTATATGATTTTTGAAGTTTGCCAAGTCTTTTTTCAAAGGTGAATCTTTGTTTTCTTTCTACTTAGTAACTTGCCTTGAAAAAAACAACTCTTTTATTAAAATCTTTATAGAAAATTAAAAAAATTAACCATTAAGACATAAGGGGGACTAGCTCACATGGTAGAGTACTAGCTTAGCATGCGAGAGGTACCGGGATCGATGCCCGGGTCCTCCAGCTCATTTAATCTAGCTCTAGGCTTTTGTTCAAAGACTGTGGAGGGACGGAGTTTCCGCTCAGATATAAATCTTTGATCTAGCTTACTTTCATCAAACGTCTTAACAAATCATATAGTATCTTTAAATCATTGATGTTTTACTTGCTGAATAGCAGCCCAAACACGAAAGGGAATTATCTTTATTTTAAACCTGCTCAATTCAGATGTTATGTTTTTCTTCCAGGCGAGAAGATACTGTGTAAAATTCACAACTCTTATTTTTATAGTTTAACTCGAATTGAAGATATGTTACTAAAGAGATAGCTCAATTAGATATATGTGGGACTAGCTTACATGGTAGAGCGCTCACTTTGCATGCAAGAGGTACTGGGATCGATGCCCGGGTCCTCCAATTCATTTGAACTTGATTGTAATGTTTTCAACAAATCTCGATATTGACTATTGTTTTTCTCAAAGAGAAGTATATCACTACTTCAGTTAGATCAGATTTTAAGAAATATTCAAAACACTGATTCAATTTCTGATTTTCTAATGCACTAACTAATCATTCTCTCAGCTCTGGAAGTCTCAACCTAAGAATAAACTAATTATTTTTCTCAAAAGTAAACCTATGAGCCTGCTCTAATCGAGGAAAAGCTTGAAACTTGATATCTTTTATTGAGATTATGACATTTTGATATAGAGTTAGTATCACAACATATAAGGGGGACTATCTTACAAGGTAGAGTGTTCACTTTGCATGGATATCGTACCAGAACCGATGTTCTTTTCCTTCAAATCCTCTTAACCCGAATTCAAGTGTCTCTATCATGTTTGACAACCGACCATATCTCTCCCTCAAAAAAGAAATCGATGACGCTCTTTTAATAACCAATAGCTAAGATAACCTAAAACTTTCTACTGAATTTTTTGTTATTCTACGATATATATCACTAGAATGATCAGCTGGAGTTTTGTTTCCCATTATACTTTACCAACTTTAGATGGGGACTAGCTCACATGGTAGAGGGCTAGCTTTGCATGCGAGAGGTACTGGGATCGATGCCCGGGTCCTCCAATTCATTTGAACTTGATGGTAATATTTTCAACAAATCTCAATAATGTCTATAGTTTTTGTCGAAGAGAAGTATATAACTACTTCAGTTTGATCATATTTTCAGAAATATTCGAAACAATGATTCAATTTCTGATTTTCTAATGCACTAACTAATCATTCTCTCAGCTCTGGAAGTCTGAACCCAAGAATAAACTAATTATTTTCTCAAAAGAAAACCTATGATCCTGCTCTAATCGATGGAAAAGCTTGGAACTTGATGTCTTCTATTTAGATTATGCCATTTTGATATAGAGTTAGTATCACAACATAAAAGTTCAAGGACTGTGGAAGGACGGAGTTTCCGCTCAGAAAGAAATCTTTGATCTATCTCACTTTCATCAAACGTCTTAACAAATCATAAAGTATCTTTAAATCATTGATGTTTTACTTGCTGAATAGCAGCCCAAACAAGAAAGGGAATTATCTTTACTTTGAACCTGCTCATTTCAGATGATAATTTTTTTTTCCAGTCGAGAAGATACTGTGCGAAATTCAAAACTCTTATTTTTATAGTTAAACTCGAATCGAAGATATCTTACTAAAGAGATAGCTAATGTAGATATCAGGGGGACTAGCTCACATGGTAGAGCGTTTGCTTTGCATGTGAGAGATACTGGGATCGATGCCCGGGTCCCCCAATTCATTTGAACTTGATGGTAATATTTTCAACAAATCTCGATATTGACTAATGGCGATTAAATGCAATTTACTCGTGGCTAATGGGCAATGAAGCTCGCTTACTTGCTGCCAACATGTTGATATTTAGATAGGTTCTGATTGGTTACAGCAATAAAAGACGCGGTGGAGGTGTTTTATATATAAAGACTAGGCGTGACTTGGTTGGAGGTCATTCGTTCAAACAAGCATCCAAGCCGTTCGTGTTTCTTCTTGAAAGTTAAAAAACCGACCCAGCTGCGAAGTCTCGAGGAGAAGACAGAAAAGTAAACAGGGTGAGAAGTTTCCATATTGTTTCTCATAGCAAAAATAGATGGTTTGATAATGAGTGCAAAAATAAGAAACAGAGTCTAAATAGAGCTAGAAATTTATCAAGGAAGGTTAAAAAATTTCCAAACTTTGAGTCCAGCTCCTTACCAGGAGAATTACGTCAAGCCTATTTTCAACAAAGGAGAGAATATAAAAAAACTTATCAAAAATAAACGTCAGTCGTTTCTGGACACAGAAAAAATTAAATTTTGGGTCCTTAATTTCCGAGTCACCTAACTTAATTTTGGGAAAAGTTAAGCAAAGGAAGGAAAAAAAAAACCGATTTAGATTTTGATGATATTGAGCTTTTTGATTATTTTAGTGGCTTACACTCCTTTTTTTATAAGAACATCTAATTTTTTTCTGAGCCTCAATATTCTTAATTTTTTGTTATTTTGAGCCTCGGAATATTCTTAAATTATTCTTACAGCAGAGAACTAGGGTATAGCAATAAATTGTTATCATTGTCATAAATGCCAAATAAGAACAATATCCTTATTTGCTGTAAAACAGAGCTCATCGACACTTGCATCAAAATTAAGGTGAGTGTACAGTATTTAAACCATTCCCGGTAAAAATCACACCAATTCAGAAGTAAAGAAACACTCGCTAAAATTTTTTCCATAAGATCTGAGTCTCGCAATATTCCTAAAATATTCTTAAATTTCACCGATTTTGAGGCTCATTATTCTTATAAAATTCATTGAAAAGGTGTATTACAAAACAATTCTGATGAATCTGTAAACGTTCAGGAACTAGATTCACAAGAACCGTTGTTTGACATTGAAACACTGAGTCATATTGACAGTGAAATAAATTGCCCAATCACGATTCAGGAAGTCAGAGCCATGAATCATGACTTGAAAAATGGGAAAGCGCCTGGCCTTGATAGGATCAGTGTCGAACTGTTGAAAAACCTTAATGAACAATTTCATAAAGTTTTTGTGCAATTTTTCAATAGAATTTTGGAGAGGGGTGACTTTCCAGAGGAATGGGCGGTAGGAATCATTTTTCTTCTGTTCAAAGGTGGAGACAAGAGAAATCTTGATTACTATAGAGGAATAACCTTTTAAGTACCTTCGGAAAGCTGTTCGTTGGTCTTCTATTACAACGACTAAACAAGACTTTTTCAACATACAACATACTAAACGAAAACCAAATAGCTTACAGGAAAGGCTATCAGACATCCGATCATATTTTTCACGCTTAGGGCAATAATAGAACACAGCTTTGAAGTTCACTTTATGTTTGTTGCATTGATTTTAGCAAGGCGTTTGATTCGGTGGATCATAAAGATCTAATTAAGAAACTATCAATGTACGGTTCTAACGGAAATTTCTAAATGTAATTGAGTCCCTTTATAGCAAAGTAAAATCTGGTGTAACGGGTGAAAATGAATTAACTTGATTATTCCCTTGCTCTAGAGGCGTAAGACAGGGATGTTTGCTAAGCCCTCTTCTTTTTGCCCTTTTTTTTTAAATGAATTGGATGATAAGATAAAAGCTTCATCTTTAGGGGTTAAAATGGGTAACGAATCATTTCATACCCCCCTTTATACAGACGATCTTCTTCTATTAGCTGAAAACCCTAAAGATATGCAATTACAGCTTGACTTGCTAGACAATTTTGTGACTTCAATAAAAAATGAAAATTAGCTTAGGTAAAACAAAAATAATGGTCTTAAGGAAACATAAACGCAAATCTGGCAATAAATCAAAAAACAAAGATATTTGGAAAATTGGCGATAAAGAAGTGGAAGAGTGTGAAACATATAAATATCTAGGAGTCACTTTCAAATCAAACGGATCTTTCGTTGATCACACAGAAAAAATCAAAGAAAAAGCCCAAAAGCGTTTTTTTTTCTCTCTTTTATCTAAAAGTAGGGAATGGGGTGGTTTTCAACCTTAGATATTTCTGTATCTTTTCGACCACACAATAATAGCAATTCTCAATTACGCATCAGAAATTTAGGGTACTAATGATTGGCCAAAGTTAGAGAGGATGCATCTCTCTGCCTGTAAATACGCTCGTGGAGTAAAGTCAACAACAAAAACCGAGGCAGTTTATGCAGAATTGGGACGTTATTCTATGCTTTATTCTAGGCATATTAACATTCTTAAGTTCTATTTTCGTGTCTCCATGTTAGAGAATGAGAGGTATGCAAATAAAGCTTTTATTATGCTGCAAGAAGATGCTGATAATGGGCATTCTAACTGGGTCTCTAAAAGCCAGGTCTTTGGCGACTCTTTATGATATTAAAAGCTCTGACAATAAAAGTGCTATAAAAACAAAATTTATCAACACTTTCAATCTGTAGTCCGTAAAGTTTAGATGTCCACATAGAGCAAGATAAAAAGCTTAAGACATACGCTTTGTTTAAAACAAACGTTAAATTTGAACCGGATCTTGAAATTTTTCAGATTACAACATTAGGTGTAATTTTGCAACACTGCGCCTTAGTGCACATAATTTGCACATCGAAACAGGCAGGTATGGCTCGAAAAAGACCCCACGTGATGAAAGATACTGTTTGACTTGCAAATCTAATGGTTTGTCTATCGTTGAAGATGAAGTTCATTTCCTGTTGAATTGCCCCTTGTATATTGATTTAAGAAAAAAAAAAAAAAATATGCTTAACCCTATACTTCAAAATACCCCTCAGTTCAGCTTCTATCAGAAGAAAAACTTTTTATCTGGCTTCTCTCTCAAGAAGATACATATACTGTAACAAGGCCTTTAAAAAGACGTGAAAAGACGATAAAACAGTTGAATCCCTCACTGACATGACTTTACAGAGCTTTATCAACGTTTCTTTATATTATTAAATTTTGTAATTTGATTAATTTTTGTAAAGAATTTTGTATATATTTGTAAAAGATATATTAATCCAGCTCGATATAGTTAAGCTGGTTAAGGGCCATCTCGGCCTATATACCATTGTTACATAGACCTCACGGTTCAGGCATAGTTTTTGGGTGGGGGCAGCAACCACCGCCGCATCTCTAGGTTTTCCAGAATATCTTATAAAAGCATTGGGTCGCTGGTCAAGCAAAGCATATAAAGCTGCCTACGGAGCAATTGACATTGGCGTCGAGAAAGATGGCAGGAATTCCCTGACATAGTCGTTCTCTTTGCCTTTCTTCTTCTTTTCCCTTTTTCCAGGAATGGCATTACCTAGCCTCGAGGAAAGTCCAAATGGCCAAAGTCACAGAAAGACCAACTGCAGCAGAAAAGAGCGAAAGGCCCAATGAAAAGGAACGGAAGAAATGGCAGAGTGGATAAGCAGGCCAAAGGCCTAAAACAAAGTGGAAGGCCAAAGGCCTAAAACAAAGTCAAAGGCCAAAGGCCTAAGACAAAAAACACAGAAGAGGTGGTCGGAGCTCTGTGGTGATTGGGTGGGGCACTTCGTGTTTGCTGAAAAAATGTGTTTTTCTGTCCAATCACCGACAGTAAATAATGTTTCTGTGCTAGCAATCCGGGCCAGTGTACTGCTGCCCAATTTTTCTAGCAACTATGGTTTTACTTGTCGCATGAAATTCGAAAAAGTAGTTTTTTTGAGGGGAAGAAAATACAGGGAATTGGGTGTTTTCGCACAAGTTTTTTCGAATGAACTGACAAACCTCTATGATAGTGGCTGTATGCTGGCCTATTTTCGGGACAGCTACCAGTGTGAACCTTGAGAGGTTTGTCCGTTCCTTAAATAATTCATTGCAACCATTAAATGGCGATTAAATGCAATTTACTCGCGGCTAATGGGCAATGAAGCTCGCTTACTTGCTCCTGGGGGGGGGTTTGTTGCCAACGTGTTGATATTTAGATAGGTTCTGATTGGTTACAGCAATAAAAGACGCGGTGGAGGTATTTTATATACAAAGACATGTTTGGTTGACTGCTTAACAAAGTAATCTTTCTTGCATTTCGAATCAGCTATTGTATTCATGAGCTTGCATAAAATCTAGGCGTGACTTGGTTGAAGGTCATTCGTTCAAAGAAGCAGCCAAGCCGTTCGTGTTTCTTCTTGAAAGTCCCACCCTACCCACCACAGCTTCGGTACTTATTCTTCCACAGGCGACGGTGAAGGGGCGAATCGTAATCTTGATCCTAGTATATAGTTGTTTTCACGGAAGTACCCGATTGGTAATACCGCTACCTCTACCTCTACAAAAATAGTTTCTGGATGCACCAAACATCTTTCCTTTTAAATCTATTTTGATTCCAGAGAGAGTGTCCCTTCGCCGATGACTGTGTGACAGGTGCAATTGGCTCGGAAAAAATGTGTTTTTCTGTCCAATCACCGACAGTAAATAATGTTTCTGTGCTAGCAATCCGGGCCAGTGTACTGCTGCCCAATTTTTCTAACAACTATGGTTTTACTTGTCGCATGAAATTCGAAAAAGTAGTTTTTTTCGAGGGGAAGAAAATACAGGGAATTGGGTGTTTTCGCACAAGTTTTTTCGAATGAACTGACAAACCTCTATGATAGTGGCTGTATGCTGGCCTATTTTCGGGACAGCTACCAGTGTGAACCTTGAGAGGTTTGTCCGTTCCTTAAATAATTCATTGCAACCATTAATAGTTTTTGTCAAAGAGAAGTATATCACTACTTCAGTTGGATCAGATTTTAAGAAATATTCAAAACACTGATTCAATTTCTGATTTTCTAATGCACTAACTAATCATTCTCTCAGCTCTGGAAGTCTGAATCCAAGAATAAACTAATTATTTTCTCAAAAGTAAACCTATGAGCCTGCTCTACTCGAAGAAAAGCTTGGAACTTGATGTCTTTTATTTAGATTATTACATTTTGATATAGAGTTAGTATCACAGCATATAAGGGGGGCTATCTTACACGGTAGAGTGTTCACTTTGCATGCATAACGTAACAGAACGGATGTTCTTTTCCTTCAAATCCTCTGATCCCGAATTAAGGGTTTCCATTATGTTTGATAACCGACCATAACTCTCTCTCAAAAAAGATATCGATGACGCCCTTTTAATAACCAATAGCTAAGATAACTTAAGACTTTCTACTGAATTTTTTGTTATTCTACGATATATACCACTAAAATGATCAGCAGTAGTTTTGTTTCACATTGTACTTTACCAACTTTAGATGCAAAAGGAAAGAGATCATTGCCCTGGTACTCAAATTCTTTATATCTATTCAACGGCTTTCATATGATTTCTGAAGATTGCCAAGTCTTTTTTCAAAGATAAATCTTTGTTTTCATTCTACTTAATAAAGTGCCTTGAAAAAGACAACGGTTGCATTAAAATCTTTATAGAAAATTAAACGAATTACCTATAAATACATAAGGGAAACAACCTCACATGGTAGAGTGCTCGCTAAGCAGGCGAGAGGTACCGAGATCAATGCCCAGGTCCTCCAGTTCATTTAATCTAGCTCTAGGCTTTTGTTCAAAGACTGTGGAAGGACGGAGTTTCCGCTCAGAAAGAAATCTTTGATCTAGCTTACTTTCATCAAACGTCTTAACAAATCATAAAGTATCTCTAAATCATTGATCTTTTTACTTGCTGAATAGCAGCCCAAACAAGAAAGGGAACTATCTTTACTTTAAACCTGCTTAATTCGAATGATAGATATATTGACATGGATTGCTGAGTTTGCAAATCCATATTTAGCTTGGTGCTTTAACATAATTCTTTTTATCACAAAGATTTCCCCAACAAAATGAAAGTTTTTCTTCCAGGCGAGAAGATACTGTGCAAAATTCATAACTCTTATTTTTTATAGTTTAATTCGAATTGAAGATATCTTACTAAAGAGATAGCTGAATTAGATATCAGGGGGACTAGCTCACATGGTAGAGCGCTCGCTTTGCATGCGAGAGGTAATGGGATCAATGCCCGGGTCCTCCAATTCATTTGAACTTGATGGTAATATTTTCAACAAATCTCAATATTGACTATAGTTTTTGAAGAAGAGAAGTATATCACTACTTCAGTTGGATCAGATTTTAAGAAATATTCAAAACACTGATTCAATTTCTGATTTTCTAATGCACTAACTAATCATTCTCTCAGCTCTGGAAGTCTGAACCCGAGAATAAACTAATTATTTTCTCAAAAGTAAACCTATAAGCCTGCTCTAATCGAGGAAAAGCTTGGAACTTGATGTTTTTTACTTAGATTATTGACATTTTCATATAGAGTTAGTGTCACAGCAAATAAGGGGGACTATCTTACACGGTAGAGTGTTCACTTTGCATGGATATCGTACCAGAACCGATGTTCTTTTCCTTCAAATCCTCTGATCCCGAATTCAAGGGTCTCCATCATGTTTGATAACCGACCATATCTCTCCCTCAAAAAAGATATCGATGACACCCTTTTAATAACCAATAGCTAAGATAACCAAAAACTTTCTACTGAATTTTTTGTTATTCTACGATATATATCACTAGAATGATAAGCTGGAGTTTTGTTTCACATTGTACTTTACCAACTTTAGATGCAAAAGGAAAGAGATCATTGCCCTGGTACTCAAATTCTTTATATCTATACAACGGCTTTCATATGATTTCTGAAGATTGCCAAGTCTTTTTTCAAAGATGAATCTTTGTTTTCGTTCTACTTAATAAAGTGCCTTAAAAAAACAACAGTTTTATTAAAATCTTTATAAAAAATTAAACAAATTACCCATAAAGACATAAGGGGGACTAGCTTGCATGGTAGAGCGCTCGCTTAGCATGCGAGAGGTACCGGGATCGATGCCCGGGTCCTCCAGTCCATTCAATCTAGCTCTAGGCTTTTGTTCAAAGACTGTGGAGGGACGGAGTGTCCGCTCAGAAAGAAATCTTTGATCTAGCTTACTTTCATCAAACGTCTTAACAAATCATAAAGTATCATTAAATCATTGATCTTTTACTTGGTGAATAGCAGCCCAAACAAGAAAGGGAATTTTCTTTACTTTAAACCTGCTCAATTCAGATGATAAGTTTTTCTTCCAGTCGAGAAGATACTGTGCAAAATTCAAAACTCTTATTTTTATAGTTAAACTCGAATTGAAGATATCTTACTAAAGATATAGCTCAATTAGATATCAGGAAGACAAGCTCATAAGGTAGAGCGCTTGCTTTGCATGCGAGAGGTACTGGGATCGAGGCCCGGGTCCTCCACTTCATTTGAACTTGATAGTAATATTTTCAACAAATCTCAATATTGACTATAGTTTTTGTCGAAGAGAAGTATATCACTACTTCAGTTGGATCAGATTTTAAGAAACATTCAAAACACTGATTCAATTTCTGATTTTCTAATGCACTAACTAATCATTCTCTCAGCTCTGGAAGTCTCAACCCAAGAATAAACTAATTATTTTTCTCAAAAGTAAACCTATAAGCCTGCTCTAATCGAAGAAAAGCTTTGAACTTGATGTCTTTTATTGAGATTATGACATTTTGATATAGAGTTAGTATCACAACATATAAGGGGGACTATCTTACAAGGTAGAGTGTTCACTTTGCATGGATATCGTACCAGAACCGATGTTCTTTTCCTTCAAATCCTCTTAACCCGAATTCAAGGGTCTCTATCATGTTTGACAACCGACCATATCTCTCCCTCATAAAAGATATCGATGACGCCCTTTTAATAACCAATAGCTAAGATAACCTAAAACTTTCTAATGAATTTTTGTTATTCTACGATATATATCACTAGAATGATCAGCTGGAGTTTTGTTTCACATTATACTTTACCAACTTTAGATGGGGACTAACTCACATGGTAGAGGGCTAGGTTTGCATGCGAGAGGTACTGGGATCGATGCCCGGGTCCTCCAATTCATTTGAACTTGATGGTAATATTTTAAACAAATCTCAATAATGTCTATAGTTTTTGTCGAAGAGAAGTATATAACTACTTCAGTTGGATCATATTTTCAGAAATATTCGAAACACTGATTCAATTTCTGATTTTCTAATGCACTAACTAATCATTCTCTCAGCTCTGGAAGTCTGAACCCAAGAATAAACTAATTATTTTCTCAAAAGAAAACCTATGATCCTGCTCTAATCGATGGAAAAGCTTGGAACTTGATGTCTTTTATTTAGATTATGCCATTTTGATATAGAGTTAGTATCACAACATAAAAGTTCAAGGACTGTGGAGGGACGGAGTTTCCGCTCAGAAAGAAATCTTTGATCTATCTTACTTTCATCAAACGTCTTAACAAATCATAAAGTATCTTTAAATCATTGATGTTTTACTTGCTGAATAGCAGCCCAAACAAGAAAGGGAATTATCTTTACTTTAAACCTTCTCAATTCAGATGTTAAGTTTTTCTTCCAGTCGAGAAGATACTGTGCAAAATTCAAAACTCTTATTTTTATAGTTTAATTCGATTGAAAATATCTTAATTGTACATTGTTCTTTACATAATTTAGATGCAAAAGGAAAGAGATAATTGCTCTGGTACTCAAATTCTTTATATCTATTCAACGGCTTTCATATGATTTCTAAAGATTGCCAAGTCTTTTTTCAAAGATGAATCTTTGTTTTCGTTCTACTTAATAAAGTGCCTTGAAAAAAACAACGGTTTTATTAAAATCTTTGAAAAAAACAACTCTTTTATTAAAATCTTTACAGACAATTATACAAATTAACCATAAAGACATTAGGGGGACTAGCTCACTTTGTAGAGCCCTCGCTTTGCATGCGAGAGATACCGGGATCGATGCCCGGGTCCTCCAATTCATTTGAACTTGATGGTAATATTTTCTGTAGGCTTTTGTTCAAGGACTGTGGAGGGACGGAGTTTCCGCTCAGAAAGAAATCTTTGATCTATCTTACTTTCATCAAACGTCTTAACAAATCATAAAGTATCTTTAAATCATTGATGTTTTACTTGCTGAATAGCAGCCCAAACAAGAAAGGGAATTATCTTTACTTTGAACCTGCTCATTTCAGATGATAAGTTTTTCTTCCAGTCGAAAAGTTACTGTGCAAAATTCAAAACTCTTATTTTTATAGTTTAATTCGATTGAAAATATCTTTTTTGTACATTGTTCTTTACATAATTTAGATGCAAAAGGAAAGAGATAATTGCTCTGGTACTCAAATTCTTTATATCTATTCAACGGCTTTCATATGATTTCTGAAGATTGCCAAGTCTTTTTTCAAAGATGAATCTTTGTTTTCGTTCTACTTAATAAAGTGCCTTGAAAAAAACAACGGTTTTATTAAAATCTTTGAAAAAAACAACTCTTTTATTAAAATCTTTACAGACAATTATACAAATTAACCATAAGGACATTAGGGGGACTAGCTCACTTTGTAGAGCCCTCGCTTTGCATGGGAGAGATACCGGGATCGATGCCCGGGTCCTCCAATTCATTTGAACTTGATGGTAATATTTTCTGTAGGCTTTTGTTCAAGGACTGTGGAGGGACGGAGTTTCCGCTCAGAAAGAAATCTTTGATCTATCTTACTTTCATCAAACGTCTTAACAAATCATAAAGTATCTTTAAATCATTGATGTTTTACTTGCTGAATAGCAGCCCAAACAAGAAAGGGAATTATCTTTACTTTGAACCTGCTCATTTCAGATGATAAGTTTTTCTTCCAGTCGAAAAGTTACTGTGCAAAATTCAAAACTTTTATTTTTATAGTTTAATTCGAATTGAAAATATCTTACTAAAGAGATAGCTCGATTAGATATCAGGGGGACTAGCTCACATGGTAGAGCGCTCGCTTTGCATGCGAGAGGTACTGGGATCGATGCCCGGGTCCTCCAATTCATTTGAACTTGATGGTAATATTTTCTCTAGACTTTTGTTCAAAGACTGTGGAGGGACGGAGTTTCCGCTAAGAAAGAAATCTTTGATCTATCTTACTTTCATCAAACGTCTTAACAAATCATAAAGTATCTTTAAATCATTGATCTTTTACTTGCTGAATAGCAGCTCAAACAAGAAAGGGAATTATCTTTACTTTAAACCTGCTCAATTCAGATGTTAAGTTTTTCTTCCAGTCGAGAAGATACTGTGCAAAATTCAAAACTCTTATTTTTATAGTTTAATTCGATTGAAAATATCTTAATTGTACATTGTTCTTTACATATTTTAGATGCAAAAGGAAAGAGATAATTGCTCTGGTACTCAAATTCTTTATATCTATTCAACGGCTTTCATATGATTTGTGAAGATTGCCAAGTCTTTTTTCAAAGATGATTTTTTGTTTTCTTTCTACTTAATAAAATGCCTTGAAAAAGCAACTCTTTTATTAAAATCTTTATAGAAAATTAAACAAATAAAGCATAAAGACATAAGAGGGACTAGCTCACATGGTAGAGCGCTCGCTTAGCATGCGGGAGGTACCGGGATCGATGCCCGGGTCCTCCAGTTCATTTAATCTAGCTCTAGGCTTTTGTTCAAAGACTGTGGAGGGACGGAGTTTCCGCTCAGAAAGAAATCTTTGATCTAGCTTTCTTTAATGAAACGTCTTAACAAATCATAAAGTATCTTTAAATCATTGATATTTTTCTTGCTGAATAGCAGTCCAAACAAGAAAGGGAATTATCTTTACATTAAACCTGCTCAATTCAGATTTTAAGTTTTTCTTCCAGTCGAGAAGATATTGTGCAAAATTCAAAACTCTTATTTTTATAGTTAAATTAGAATGGAAGATATCTTACTAAAGAGATAGCTCAATTAGATATCAGGGTGACTAGCTCACATGGTAGAGCGCTTGCTTTGCATGCGAGAGGTACTGGGATCGATGCCCGGGTCCTCCAATTCATTTGAACTTGATGGTAATATTTTCAACAAATCTCAATATTGACTATAGTTTTTGTTGAAGAGAGGTATATCACTACTTCAGTTGGATCAGATTTTAAGAAATATTCAAAACACTGATTCAATTTCTGATTTTCTAATGCACTAACTAGTCATTCTCTCAGCTCTGGAAGTCTGAACCCAAGAATAAACTAATTATTTTCTCAAAAGTAAACCTATGAGCCTGCTCTACTCGAGGAAAAGCTTGGAACTTGATGTCTATTATTTAGATTATGACATTTTGATATAGAGTTAGTATCACAGCATATAAGGGGGACTATCTTACACGGTAGAGTGTTCGCTTTGCATAGAAAACGTACCAGTACGGATGTTCTCTTCCTTCAAACCCTCTGAATTCGAATAAAGGGTGTCCATTATGTTTGATAACCGACCATAACTCTCCCTCAAAAAAGATATCAATGACGCCCTTTTAATAATCAATACCTAAGATAACTTAAGACTTTCTACTGATTTTTTGTTATTCTACGATATATATCACTAGAATGATTAGCAGGAGTTTTGTTTCACATTTACTTTACCAACTTTAGATGCAGAAGGAAAGAGATAATTGCCCTGGTTTTGATATTCTTTATATCTATTCAACGGCTTTCATATGATTTCTGAAAATTGCCAAGTCTTTTTTCAAAGATGAATCTTTGTTTTCTTTCTACTTAATAACGTGCCTTGAAAAAAAACAACTCTTTTATTAAAATCTTTATAGAAAATTAAACAAATAAACCATAAAGACATAAGGGGGACTAGCTCACTCTGTAGAGCGCTCGCTTTGCATGCGAGAGGTACCGGGATCGATGCCCGGGTCCTCCAATTCATTTGAACTTGATGGTAATATTTTCTCTAGGCTTTTGTTCAAGGACTGTGGAGGGACGGAGTTTCTGCTCAGAAAGAAATCTTTGATCTATCTTACTTTCATCAAACGTCTTAACAAATCATAAAGTATCTTTAAATCATTGATGTTTTACTTGCTCAATAGCAGCCCAAACAAAAAAGGGAATTATCTTTACTTTGAACCTGCTCATTTCAGATGATAAGTTTTTCTTCCAGTCGAGAAGTTACTGTGCAAAATTCAAAACTTTTATTTTTATAGTTTAATTCGAATTGAAAATATCTTTCTAAAGAGATAGCTCAATTAGATATCAGGGGGACTAGCTCACATGGTAGAGCGCTCGCTTTGCATGCGAGAGGTACTGGGATCGATGCCCGGGTCCTCCAATTCATTTGAACTTGATGGTAATATTTTCTCTAGACTTTTGTTCAAAGACTGTGGAAGGACGGAGTTTCCGCTCAGAAAGAAATCTTTGATCTATCTTTATTTCATCGAACGTCTTAACAAATCATAAAGTATCTTTATATCATTGATCTTTTACTTGCTGAATAGCAGCTCAAACAAGAAAGGGAATTATCTTTACTTTAAACCTGCTCAATTCAGATGTTAAGTTTTTCTTCCAGTCGAGAAGAAACTGTGCAAAATTCAAAACTCTTATTTTTATAGTTTAATTCGATTGAAAATATCTTAATTGTACATTGTACTTTACATAATTTAGATGCAAAAGGAAAGAGATAATTGCTCTGGTACTCAAATTCTTTATATCTATTCAACAACTTTCATATGATTTTTGAAGATTGCCAAATCTTTTTTCAAAGATGATTTTTTGTTTTCTTTCTAATTAATAAAGTGCCTTGAAAAATACAACTGTGTTATTAAAATCTTTATAGAAAATTAAACGAATTACCAATAAAGACATCAGGGGGACTAGCTCACATGGTAGAGCTCACGCTTAGCATGCGAAAGGTACTCGATCGATGCCCGGGTCCTGCAGTTCATTTAGTCTAGCTCTAGTCTTTTGTTCAAAGACTGTGGAGGGACAAAGTTTCTGCTGAGAAAGAAATCTTTGATTTAGCTTACTTTAATCAAACGTCTTAACAAATCATAAAGTATATTTATATTATTGATCTTTTACTTGCTGAATAGCAGCCCAAACAAGAAAGGGAATTATCTTTACATTAAACCTGCTTAATTCGAATGATAGATATATTGACATGGATTGCTGAGTTTGCAAATCCATATTTAGCTTGGTGCTTTAACATAATTCTTATAATCACAAAGATTTCCCCAACAAAATGAAAGTTTTTCTTCCAGGCGAGAAGATACTGTGCAAAATTCATAACTCTTATTTTTATAGTTTAATTCGAATTGAAGATATCTTACTAAAGAGATTGCTGAATTAGACGGACGGAGTTTCCGCTCAGAAATAAATTGTTGACCTAGCTTACTTTCATCAAACGTCTTGTCATAAAGTATCTTTAAATCATTGATGTTTCACTTGCTGAATAGCAGCCCGAACAAGAAAGGGAATTATCTTTATTTTAAACATGCTCAATTCAGATGATGAATTTTTCTTCCAGTCGAGAAGATACTGTGCAAAATTCAAAACTCTTTTTTTTATAGTTTAATTCGAATTGAAGATATCTTATTAAAGAGATAGCTCAATTAGATATCAGGGGGACTAGCTCACATGGTAGAGCCCTCGCTTTGCATTCAAGAGGTACTGGGATCAATTCCCGGGTCCTCCAATTCATTTGAGATGGATGGTAATATTTTCAACTAATCTCAATCTTGACTATAGTTTTTGTTGAAGAGAAGTATATCACTACTTCAGTTGGATCAGATTTTAAGAAATATTCAAAACACTGATTCAATTTCTGATCTTCTAATGCGCTAACAAATCATTCTCTCAGCTCAAGAAGACTGAACCCAAGAATAAACTAATTATTTTCTCAAAAGTAAACCTATGAGCCTGCTCTACTCGAGGAAAAGCTTGGAACTTGATGTCTTTTATTTAGATTATTGACATTTTAATATAGAGTTGGTAACACAGGATATAAGGGGGACTATCTTACACGGTAGAGTGTTCACTTTGCATGGATAACGTACCAGAACCGATGTTCTTTTCCTTCAAATCTTCTGATCCCGAATTCAAGGGTCTCCATCATGTTTGATAACCGACCTTAACTCTTCCTCAAAAAAGATATCGATGACGCCCTTTTAATAATCTATAGCTAAGATAACTTAAGACTTTCTACTGAATTTTTTGTTATTCTGCGATATATATCACTAGAATGATCAGCTGGAGTTTTGTTTCACATTGTACTTTACCAACTTCGGATGCAAAAGGAAAGAGATCATTGCCCTGGTACTCAAATTCTTTATATCTATTCAACGGCTTTTATATGATTTCTGAAGATTGCCAAGTCTTTTTCCAAAGATGAATCTTTGTTTTCTTTCTACTTAATAAAGTGCCTTGAAAAAACAACTCTTTTATTTAAATCTTTATAGAAAATTAAACAAATTAAGCATAAAGACATAAGGGGGACTAGCTCACATGGTAGAGCGCTCGTTTAGCATGCGAAAGGTACCGGGATCGATGCCCGGGTCCTCCAGTTCATTTAATCTAGCTCTAGGCTCTTGATTAAGGACTGTGGAGGGACGGAGTCTCTGCTCTGAAAGAAATCTTTGATCTAGCTTACTTTCATCAAACGTCTTAACAAATCATAAAGTATCTTTAAATCATTGATGTTTTACTGGCTGAATAGCAGCTCAAACAAGAAAGGGAATTATCTTTACTTTAAACCTGCTCAATTCAGATGATAGATATATTGACATGGATAGCTGAGTTTGCAAATCTATATCTAGCTTGGTGCTTTAACATAAATCTAATTATTACCAAGATTTCCCAAACAAAATGAAAGTTTTTCTTCCAGTCGAGAAGATATTGTGCAAAATTGAAAACTCTTTTTTTTTATAGTTTAATTCGAATTGAATATATCTTATTAAAGAGATAGCTCAATTAGATATCAGGGGGACTAGCTCACATGGTACAGCGCTCGCTTTCCATGCATGAGGTACTGGGATGGATGCCCGGGTCCTCCAATTCATTTGAGATGGATGGTAATATTTTCAACTAATCTCAATATTGACTATAGTTTTTGTTGAAGAGAAGTATATCACTACTTCAGTTGGATCAGATTTTAAGAAATATTCAAAACACTGATTCAATTTTTGATCTTCTAATGCGCTAACAAATCATTCTCTCAGCTCTAGAAGACTGAACCCAAGAATAAACTAATTATTTTCTCAAAAGTAAACCTATGAGCCTGCTCTACTCGAGTAAAAGCTTAGAGTTTGATGTCGTTTATTTAGATTATTGACATTTTAATATTTAGTTGGTATCAAAGGATATAAGGGGGACTATCTTACACGGTAGAGTGTTCACTTTGCATGGATAATGTACCCGAACCGATGTTCTTTTCCTTCAAATCCTCTGATCCTGAGTTCAAGGGTCTCCATCATCTTTGATAACCGACCATAACTCTCCCTCAAAAAAGATATCGATGGCGCCCTTTTAATAACCAATAGCTATGATAAGTTAAGACTTTCTACTGCATTTTTTGTTATTCTACGATATATATCACTAGCATAATCAGCAGGAGTTTTGTTTCACATTGTACTTTACCAACTTTAGATGCAAAAGGAAAGAGATCATTGCCCTGGTACTAAAATTATTTATATCTATTCAACGGCTTTCATATGATTTCTGAAGATTGCCAAGTCTTTTTTCAAAGATAAATCTTTGTTTTCATTCTACTTAATAAAGTGCCTTGAAAAAGACAACGGTTGCATTAAAATCATTATAGAAAATTAAACGAATTACCTATAAATACATAAGGGAAACAACCTCATATGGTAGAGTGATCGCTAAGCATGCGAGAGGTACCGAGATCAATGCCCAGGTCCTCCAGTTCATTTAATCTAGCTCTAGGCTTTTGTTCAAAGACTGTGGAAGGACGGAGTTTCCGCTCAGAAAGAAATCTTTGATCTAGCTTACTTTCATCAAACGTCTTAACAAATCATAAAGTATTTCTAAATCATTGATGTTTTACTTGCTGAATAGCAGCCCAAACAAGAAAGGGAATTATCTTTACTTTAAACCTGCTTAATTCGAATGATAGATATATTGACATGGATTGCTGAGTTTGCAAATCCATATTTAGCTTGGTGCTTTAACATAATTCTTATAATCACAAAGATTTCCCCAACAAAATGAAAGTTTTTCTTCCAGGCGAGAAGATACTGTGCAAAATTCATAACTCATATTTTTTATAGTTTAATTCGAATTGAAGATATCTTACTAAAGAGATAGCTGAATTAGATATCAGGGGGACTAGCTCACATGGTAGAGCGCTCGCTTTGCATGCGAGAGGTAATGGGATCGATGCCCGGGTCCTCCAATTCATTTGAACTTGATGGTAATATTTTCAACAAATCTCAATATTGACTATAGTTTTTGAAGAAGAGAAGTATATCACTACTTCAGTTGGATCAGATTTTAAGAAATATTCAAAACACTGATTCAATTTCTGATTTTCTAATGCACTAACTAATCATTCTCTCAGCTCTGGAAGTCTGAACCCGAGAATAAACTAATTATTTTCTCAAAAGTAAACCTATGAGCCTCTTCTAATTGAGGAAAAGCTTGGAACTTGATGTTTTTTATTTAGATTATTGACATTTTCATATAGAGTTAGTGTCACAGCAAATAAGGGGGACTATCTTACACGGTAGAGTGTTCACTTTGCATAAAGCATAACGTACCAATAAAACATAAAGACATAAAGAGGACTAGCTCACAAGGTAGAGCGCTCGCTTAGCATGCGAAAGGTACCGGGATCGATGCCCCGGTCCTCCAGTTCATTTAATCTAGCTCTAGGCTCTTGATCAAGGACTGTGGAGGGACGGAGTTTCCGCTCAGAAATAAATTGTTGACCTAGCTTACTTTCATCAAACGTCTTGTAATAAAGTATCTTTAAATCTTTGATGTTTTACTTGCTAATTAGCAGCCCGAACAAGAAAGGGAATTATATTTATTTTAAACATGCTCAATTCAGATGATGAATTTTTCTTCCAGTCGAGAAGATACTGTGCAAAATTCAAAACTCTTTTTTTTTATAGTTTAATTCGAATTGAAGATATCTTATTAAAGAGATAGCTCAATTAGATATCAGGGGGACTAGCTCACATGGTAGAGCGCTGGCTTCGCATGCGAGAGGTACTGGGATCGGGGCCCGGGTCCTCCAATTCATGTGAACTTGATGGTAATATTTTCAACAAATCTCGATATTGACTATAGTTTTTGTCAAAGAGAAGTATATCACTACTTCAGTTAGATCAGATTTTAAGAAATATTCAAAACACTGATTCAATTTCTGATTCTCTAATACACTAACTAAGCATTCTCTCAGCTCTTGAAGTCTGAACCCAAGAATAAACTAATTATTTTTCTCAAAAGTAAACCTATAAGCCTGCTTTAATCGAGGAAAAGCTTGAAATATGATGTCTTTTATTTAGATTATTGACATTTTGATATAGAGTTAGTATCACAGCATATAAGGGGGACTATCTTACACGGTAGAGTGTTCACTTTGCATGGATAACGTACCAGAACGGATGTTCTTTTCCTTCAAATCCTCTGATTCCGAGTTCAAGGGTCTCAATCATCTTTGATAACCGACCATAACTCTCCCTCAAAAAAGATATCGATGGCGCCCTTTTAATAACCAATAGCTATGATAAGTTAAGACTTTCTACTGCATTTTTTGTTATTCTACGATATATATCACTAGCATGATCAGCAGGAGTTTTGTTTCATATTGTACTTTACCAACTTTAGATGCAAAAGGAAAGAGATCATTGCCCTGGTACTCAAATTCTTTATATCTATTCAACGGCTTTCATATCATTTCTGAAGATTGCCAAGTCTTTTTTCAAAGATAAATCTTTGTTTTCTTTCTACTTAATAAAGTGTCTTGAAAAAGACAACGGTTTCATTAAAATCATTATAGAAAATTAAACGAATTACCTATAAATACATAAGGGGGACTACCTCACATGGTAGAGTGCTCGCTTTGCATGCGAGAGGTATTGGGATCGATGCCCGGGTCCTCCAGTTCATTTAATCTAGCTCTAGGCTTTTGTTCAAAGACTGTGGAAGGACGGAGTTTCCGCTCAGAAAGAAATCTTTGATTTAGCTTACTTTCATCAAATGTCTTAACAAATCATAAAGTATTTCTAAATCATTGATGTTTTACTTGCTGAATAGCAGCCAAAACAAGAAAGGGAATTATCTTTACTTTAAACCTGCTTAATTCGAATGATAGATATATTGACATGGATTGCTGAATTTGCAAATCCATATTTAGCTTGGTGCTTTAACATAAATCTTATAATCACAAAGATTTTCCCAACAAAATGAAAGTTTTTCTTCCAGGCGAGAAGATACTGTGCAAAATTCATAACTCTTATTTTTATAGTTTAATTCGAATTGAAGATATCTTACTAGAGAGATAGCTAATATAGATATCAGGGAGACTAGCTCACATGGTAGAGCTTTCGCTTTGCATGCATGAGGTACTGGGATCGATGCCCGGGTCCCCCAATTCATTTGAACTTGATGGTAATATTTTCAACAAATCTGAATATTGTTTATAGTCTTTGTCGAAGAGAAGTATATCACTACTTCAGTTGGATCAGATTTTAAGAAATATTCAAAACACTGATTGAATTTCTGATTTTCTAATGCACTAACTAATCATTTTCTCAGCTCTGGAAGTCTGAACCCAAGAATAAACTAATTATTTTCTCAAAAGTAAGCCTATAAGCCTGCTCTAATCGAGGAAAAGCTTGGAACTTGATATTTTTTATTTAATATATGACATTTTGATATAGAGTTAATATTACAGCATATAAGGGGACTATCTTACACGGTAGAGTGTTCACTTTGCATGGATAACGTACCAGAACCGATGTTCTTTTCCTTCAAATCCTCTGATCCCGAATTCAAGGGTCTCCATCATGTTTGATAACCGACCATAACTCTCCCTCAAAAAAGATATCGATGACGCCCTTTTAATAACCAATAGCTAAGATAACTTAAGACTTCCTACTGAATTTTTTGTTATTCTACGATATATATCACTAGAATGATCAGCAGGAGTTTTGTTTCACATTGTACTTTAACAACTTTCGATGCAAAAGGAAAGAGATAATTGCCCTGGTACTCAAATTCTTTATATCTATTCAACGGCTTTTATATGATTTCTGAAGATTGCCAAGTCTTTTTTCAAAGATTAATCTTTGTTTTCTTTCTACTTAATAAAGTGCCTTGAAAAAAACAACTGTTTTATTAAAATCTTTATACAAAATTAAACAAATTACCAATAAAGACATAAGGGGGACTAGCTCACATGGTAGAGCCCTTGCTTAGCATGCGAGAGGTACCGGGATCGATGCCCGGGTCCTCCAGTTCACTTAATATAGCTCTAGGCTTTTGTTCAAAGACTGTGGAGGGACGGAGTTTTCGCTCAGAAAGAAATCTTTCATCTAGCTTACTTTCATCAAACGTCTTCACAAATCATAAAGTTTCTTAAAATCATTGATGTTTTACTGGCTTAATAACAACCCAAGCAAGAAAGGGAATTATCTTTACTTTTAACGTGCTCAATTCAGATGTTAAGTTTTTCTTCCAGGCGAGAAGATACTTTGCAAAATTCAAAACTCTTATTTTTATAGTTTAATTCGAATTGAAGATATGTTACTAAAGAGATAGCTCAATTAGATATCAGAGGGACTAGCTCACATGGTAGAGAGCTCGCATTGCATGCGAGAGGTATTGGGATCGATGCCCGGGTCCTCCAATTCATTTGAACTTGATGGTAATATTTTCAACAAACCTCAATATTGACTATAGTTTTTGTCGAAGAGAAGAATATCACTACTTCAGTTGGATCAGACTTTAAGAAATATTCAAAACACTGATTCAATTTCTGATTTTCTAATGCACTAACTAATCATTCTATCAGCTCTGGAAGTCTGAACCCAAGAAAAAACTAATTATTTTCTCAAAAGTAAACCTATGAGCCTGCTCTAATAGAGGAAAAGCTTGGAACTTGATGTTTTTTATTTAGATTATTGACATTTTGATATATAGTTAGTGTCACAGCATATAAGGGGGACTATCTTACACGGTAGAGTGTTCACTTTGCATGGGTATCGTACCTGAACCGATGTTCTTTTCCTTCAAATCCTTTGATCCCGATTTCAAGGGTCTCCATCATGTTTGATAAGCGACCATAACTCTCCTTCAAAAAAGATATCGATGACGTCCTTTTAATAACCTATAGCTAAGATAACTTAAGACTTTCTACTGAATGTTTTGTTATTCTATGATATATATCAGTAGAATTATCAGCAGGAGTTTTGTTTTACATTGTACTTTACCAACTTTAGATGCAAAAGGAAGCAGATTATTGCCCTGGTACTCAAATTCTTTATATCTATACAACTGCTTTCATATGATTTCTGAAGATTGTCAAGTCTTTTTTCAAAGATGAATCTTTGTTTTCTTTCTACCTAATAACGTGCCTTGAAAAAAAACAACTCTTTTATTAAAATCTTTATAAAAAATTTAGCGAATTAACCATAAAGACATAAGGGGGACTAGCTTACATGGTAGAGCGCTCGCTTAGCATGCGAGAGGTTCCTGGGATCAATGCCCGGGTCCTCAAGTTCATTCAATCTAGCTCTTGGCTTTTTTCAAAGACTGTGGAGGTACGGAGCTTCCGCTCAGAAAGAAATCTTTGATCTAGCTTACTTTCATCAAACGTCTTAACAAATCAAAAAGCATCTTTCAATCATTGATGTTTTACTTGCTGAATAGCAGCCAAAACAAGAAAGGGAATTATCTTTACTTTAAACCTGCTTAATTCGAATGATACATATATTGACATGGATTGCTGATTTTGCAAATCCATATTTACCTTGGTGCTTCAACATAAATCTTATAATCACCAAGATTTCCCCAACAAAATGAAAGTTTTTCTTCCAGGCGAGAAGATACTGTGCAAAATTCAAAACTCTTATTTTTATAGTTTAATTCGAATTGAAGATATCTTACTAGAGAGTTAGCTCAATTAGATATTAGTGGGACTAGCTCACTTGGTAGAGCTTTCGCCTCGCATGCGCGAGGTACTGGGATCGATGCCCGGGTCCTCCAATTCATTTGAACTTGATGGTAATATTTTCAACAAATCTCAATATTGACTATAGTTTTTGTCGAAGAGAAGAATATCACTACTTCAGTTGGATCAGATATTAAGAAATATTCAAAACACTGATTCAATTTCTGATTTTCTAATGCACTAACTAATCATTCTCTCAGCTCTGGAAGTCTGAACCCAAGAATAAACTAATTATTTTCTCAAAAGTAAACCTATAAGCCTGGTCTAATAGAGGAAAAGCTTGGAACTTGATGTTTTTTATTTAGATTATTGACATTTTGATATATAGTTAGTATCACAGCATATAAGGGGGACTATCTTACACGGTAGTGTCTTCACATTGCATAAATAACGTACCAGAACCGATGTTCTTTTCCTTCAAATCTTCTGATCCCAAATTAAAAAATCTCCATTATGTTTGATAACCGACCATAACTCTCCCTAAAAAAAGATATCGATGACGCCCTTTTAATAACCAATGGCTAAGATAAGTTAAGACTTTCTACAGAATTTTTTGTTTTTCTACAATATATATCACTAGCATGATCAGCAGGAGTTTTGTTTCACATTGTACTTTACCAACTTTAGATGCAAAAGGAAAGAGATTATTGCCCTGGTACTCAAATTCTTTATATCTATTCAATGGCTTTCATATGATTTCTGATGATTGGCAAGTCTTTTTTTCAAAGATAGATCTTTGTTTCCTTTCTACTTCATAAAGTGCCTTGAAAAATACAACGGTTTTATTAAAATCTTTATAGAAAATTAAACAAATTACTTATAACGACATAAGGGGGACTAGCTCACATGATAGAGCGCTCGCTTAGCATGCGAGAGGTACCGGGATCGATGCCCAGGTCCTACAGTTCATTTAATCTAGCTCTAGGCTTTTGTTCAAAGACTGTGGAAGGACGGAGTTTCCGCTCATAAAGAAATCTATGATCTAGCTTACTTTCATCAAACGTCTTAAGAAATCATAAAGTATCTCTATATCATTGATGTTTTACTGGATGAATAGCAGCCCAAATAAGGGAATTATCTTTACTTTTAACGTGCTCAATTCAGATGATAAGTTTTTCTTCCAGTCGAGAAGATACTGTGCAAAATTTAAAACTCTTATTTTTATAGTTAAATTCGAAATGAAGATATCTTACTAAAGAGATAGCTCAATTAGATATCAGGGGGACTAGCTCACATGGTAGAGCGCTCGCTTTGCAAGCGAGAGGTACTGGGATCGATGCCCGGGTCCTCCAATTGATTTGAACTTGAGGGTAATATTTTCAACAAATCTCGATATTGACTATAGTTTTTGTCGTCGAAGAGAAGTATATAACTACTTCAGTTGGATCAGATTATAAGAAATATTCAAAACACTGATTCAATTTCTGATTTTCTAATGCACTAACTAATCATTCTCTCAGCTCTGGAAGTCTGAACCCAAGAATAAACTAATTATTTTCTCAAAAGTAAACCTATAAGCCTGGTCTAATAGAGGAAAAGCTTGGAACTTGATGTTTTTTATTTAGATTATTGACATTTTGATATATAGTTAGTGTCACAGCATTTAAGGGGGACTATCTTACATGGTAGAGTGTTCACTTTGCATGGATATCGTACCTGAACCGATGTTCTTTTCCTTCAAATCCTCTGATCCCGATTTCAAGGGTCTCCATCATGTTTGATAAGCAACCATAACTCTCCCTCAAAAAAGATATCGATGACGCCCTTTTAATAACCTATAGCTAAGATAACCTAAGACTTTCTACTGAATGTTTTGTTATTCTATGATATATATCTGGAGAATTACCAGCAGGAGTTTTGTTTCACATTGTACTTTACCAACTTTAGATGCAAAAGGAAAGAGATAATTTCCCTGGTACTCAAATTCTTTATATCTATTCAACGGCTTTCATATGATTTCCGAAGATTGCCAAGTGTTTTTTCAAAGATGAATCTTTGTTTTCTTTCTACTTAATAACGTGCCTTGAAAAAAACAACTCTTTTATTAAAATCTTTATACAAAATTAAACAAATTAACCATAAAGACATAAGGGGGACTAGCTCACATGGTAGAGCGCTTGCTTAGCATGCGAGAGGTACCAGGATCGGTGCCCGGGTCCTCCAGCTAATTTAATCTAGCTCTAGGCTTTTGTTCAAAGACTGTGGAGGGACGGAGTTTCCGCTCAGAAATAAATCATTGATCCAGCTTACTTTCATCAAACGTCTTGTCATAAAGTATCTTTAAATCATTGATCTTTTACTTGCTGAATAGCAGCCCAAACAAGAAAGGGAATAATCTTTACTTTAAACCTGCTCAATTCAGATGATAAGTTTTTCTTCCAGTCGAGAAGATACTGTGCAAAATTCAAAACTCTTATTTTTATTGTTAAATTCGAATTGAAGATATCTTACTAAAGAGATAGCTTAATTGGATATCAGGGGGACTAGCTCACATGGTAGAGCGCTCGCTTTGCATGCAAAAGATACTTGGATCGATGCCCGGGTCCTCCAATTCATTTGAACTTGATGGTAATATTTTCAACAAACCTCAATATTGACTATAGTTTTTGTCGAAGAGAAGTATATCACTACTTTAGTTGAATCAGATTATAAGAAATATTCAAAACACTGATTCAATTTCTGATTTTCTAATGCACCAACTAATCATTCTCTAAGCTATGGAAGTCTGAACCCAAGAATAAACTAATTATTTTCTCAAAAGAAAACCTATGAGCCTGCTTGAATCGATGGAAAAGCTTGAAACTTGATATCTTTTACTTAGATTATGACATTTTGATATAGAGTTAGTATCACAGCATGTAAGGGGGACTATCTTACACGGTAGAGTGTTCACTTTGCATGGATAACGTACCAGAACCAATGTTCTTTTCCTTCAAATGCTCTGATCCCGAATTCAAGGGTCTCCATTATGTTTGATAACCGACCATAACTCTCCCTAAAAAAAGATATCGATGACGCCCTTTTAATAACCAATGGCTAAGATAAGTTAAGACTTTCTACAGAATTTTTTGTTTTTCTACAATATATATCACTAGCATGATCAGCAGGAGTTTTGTTTCACATTGTACTTTACCAACTTTAGATGCAAAAGGAAAGAGATTATTGCCCTGGTTCTCAAATTCTTTATATCTATTCAATGGCTTTCATATGATTTCTGAAGATTGGCAAGTCTTTTTTCAAAGATGAATCTTTGTTTTCTTTATACTTAATAAAGTGCCTTGAAAAATACAACTGTTTTATTAAAATCTTTATAGAAAATTAAACAAATTACTTATAACGACATAAGGGGGACTAGCTCACATGATAGAGCGCTCGCTTAGCATGCGAGAGGTACCGGGATCGATGCCCAGGTCCTACAGTTCATTTAATCTAGCTCTAGGCTTTTGTTCAAAGACTGTGGAAGGACGGAGTTTCCGCTCATAAAGAAATCTATGATCTAGCTTACTTTCATCAAACGTCTTAAGAAATCATAAAGTATCTCTATATCATTGATGTTTTACTGGATGAATAGCAGCCCAAATAAGGGAATTATCTTTACTTTTAACGTGCTCAATTCAGATGATAAGTTTTTCTTCCAGTCGAGAAGATACTGTGCAAAATTTAAAACTCTTATTTTTATAGTTAAATTCGAAATGAAGATATCTTACTAAAGAGATAGCTCAATTAGATATCAGGGGGACTAGCTCACATGGTAGAGCGCTCGCTTTGCAAGCGAGAGGTACTGGGGTCGATGCCCGGGTCCTCCAATTGATTTGAACTTGAGGATAATATTTTCAACAAATCTCGATATTGACTATAGTTTTTGTCGTCGAAGAGAAGTATATAACTACTTCAGTTGGATCAGATTATAAGAAATATTCAAAACACTGATTCAATTTCTGATTTTCTAATGCACTAACTAATCATTCTCTCAGCTCTGGAAGTCTGAACCCAAGAATAAACTAATTATTTTCTCAAAAGTAAACCTATAAGCCTGGTCTAATAGAGGAAAAGCTTGGAACTTGATGTTTTTTATTTAGATTATTGACATTTTGATATATAGTTAGTGTCACAGCATTTAAGGGGGACTATCTTACATGGTAGAGTGTTCACTTTGCATGGATATCGTACCAGAACCGATGTTCTTTTCCTTCAAATCCTCTGATCCCGATTTCAAGGGTCTCCATCATGTTTGATAAGCAACCATAACTCTCCCTCAAAAAAGATATCGATGACGCCCTTTTAATAACCTATAGCTAAGATAACCTAAGACTTTCTACTGAATGTTTTGTTATTCTATGATATATATCTGGAGAATTACCAGCAGGAGTTTTGTTTCACATTGTACTTTACCAACTTTAGATGCAAAAGGAAAGAGATAATTTCCCTGGTACTCAAATTCTTTATATCTATTCAACGGCTTTCATATGATTTCCGAAGATTGCCAAGTGTTTTTTCAAAGATGAATCTTTGTTTTCTTTCTACTTAATAACGTGCCTTGAAAAAAACAACTCTTTTATTAAAATCTTTATACAAAATTAAACAAATTAACCATAAAGACATAAGGGGGACTAGCTCACATGGTGGAGCGCTTGCTTAGCATGCGAGAGGTACCAGGATCGATGCCCGGGTCCTCCAGCTAATTTAATCTAGCTCTAGGCTTTTGTTCAAAGACTGTGGAGGGACGGAGTTTCCGCTCAGAAATAAATCATTGATCCAGCTTACTTTCATCAAACGTCTTGTCATAAAGTATCTTTAAATCATTGATCTTTTACTTGCTGAATAGCAGCCCAAACAAGAAAGGGAATAATCTTTACTTTAAACCTGCTCAATTCAGATGATAAGTTTTTCTTCCAGTCGAGAAGATACTGTGCAAAATTCAAAACTCTTATTTTTATTGTTTAATTCGAATTGAAAATATCTTACTAAAGAGATAGCTTAATTGGATATCAGGTGAACTAGCTCACATGGTAGAGCGCTCGCTTTGCATGCAAGAGATACTTGGATCGATGCCCGGGTCCTCCAATTCATTTGAACTTGATGGTAATATTTTCAACAAACCTCAATATTGACTATAGTTTTTGTCGAAGAGAAGTATATCACTACTTTAGTTGAATCAGATTATAAGAAATATTCAAAACACTGATTCAATTTCTGATTTTCTAATGCACCAACTAATCATTCTCCCATCTCTGCAAGTCTGAACCCAAGAATAAACTAATTATTTTCTCAAAAGTAAACCTATAAGCCTGCTCTAATCGAGGAAAAGCTTGGAACTTGATGTCTTTTATTTAAATTATGACATTTTGATATAGAGTTAGTATCACAGCATATAAGGGTGACTATCTTACACGGTAGTGTCTTCACATTGCATGGATAACGTACCAGAACCGATGTTCTTTTCCTTCAAATCCTCTGATTCCAAATTCAAAGGTCTCCATTATGTTTGATAACCGACCATAAATCTCCCTCAAAAAAGAAATCGATGACGCCCTTTTAATAACCAATAGCTAAGATAACTTAAGACTTTCTACTGAATTTTTTGTTATTCTACGATATATATCACTAGAATGATCAGCAGGAGTTTTGTTTCCGTTGTACTTTACCAACTTTAGATGCAAAAGGGAAGAGATGATTGCCCTGGTACTGATATTCTTTATATCTATTCAATGGCTTTCATATGATTTCTGAAGATTGCCAAGTCTTTTTTCAAAGATTAATCTTTGTTTTCTTTCTACTTAATAAAGTGCCTTGAAAAATACATTTGTTTTATTAAAATCTTTATAGAAAATTAAACAAATTACCAATAAAGACATCAGGGGGACTAGCTCACATGGTAGAGCGCTCGCTTAGCATGTGAGAGGTACTGGGATCGATGCCTGGGTCCTCCAGTTCATTTAATCTAGCCCTAGGCTTTTGTTCAAAGACTGTGGAGGGTCGGAGTTTTCGCTCAGAAAGAAATCTTTGATCTAGCTTCCTTTCATCAAACGTCTTAACAAATCATAAAGTCTCTTTAAATCATTGATCTTTTACTGGCTGAATAGCAGCCCAAACAAGAAAGGGAATTATCTTTACTTTAAACCTGCTCAATTCAGATGTTAAGTTTTTCTTTCAGGCGAGAAGATACTGTGCAAAATTCAAAACTCTTATTTTTATAGTTTAATTCGAATGGAAGATATCTTACTAAAGAGATAGCTCAATTATATTTCAGGGGGACTAGCTCACATGGTAGAGCGCTCGCTTCGCATGCGAGAGGTACTGGGATCGATGCCCGGTTGCTCCAATTCATTTGAACTTGATGGTAATATTTTCAACAAATCTCAATATTGACTATAGTTTTTGTCGAAGAGAAGTATGTAACTACTTCAGTGGGATCAGATTTTGAGGAATATTCAAAACACTGATTCAATTTCTGATTTTCTAATGCACTAACTAATCATTCTCTCAGCTCTGGAAGTCTGAACCCAAGAATAAACTAATTATTTCCTCAAAAGTAAACCTATGAGCCTGCTCTAATCGAGGAAAAGCTTGGAAGTTGATGTCTTTTATTTAGATTATTGACGTTTTGATATAGAGTTAGTATCACAGCATGTAAGGGGGACTATCTTACACGGTAGAGTAATCACTTTGCATGGATAACGTACCAGAACCGATGTTCATTTCCTTCAAATCCTCTGATCCCAAATTCAAAGGTTTCCATTATGTTTGATAACCGACCATAAATCTCCCTCAAAAAAGAAATTTATGATGCCCTTTTCATAACAAATAGCTAAGATAACTTAAGACTTTCTACTGAATTTTTTGTTATTCTACGATATATATCACTAGAATGATCAGCAGGAGTTTTGTTTCACATTGTACTTTACCAACTTTAGATGCAAAAGGAAAGAGATAATAGCCCTGGTACTGATATTCTTTATATCTATTGAACGGCTTTCATATGATTTTTGAAGATTGCCAAGTCTTTTTTCAAAGATGAATCTTTGTTTTCTTTCTACTTGATAAAGTGCCTTGAAAAATACATTTCTTTTATTAAAATCTTTATAGAAAATTTAACAAATTACCAATAAAGACATAAGGGGGACTAGCTCACATGGTAGAGCGCTCGCTTAGCATGCGACAGGTACCGGGATCGATGCCCGGGTCCTCCAGTTCATTTAATCTAGCTCTAGGCTTTTGTTCCAAGAATGTGGAGGGACGGAGTTTCCGCTCAGAAAGAAATCTTTGATCTAGCTTACTTTCATCAATTGCTTCACAAATCATAAAGTTTCTTCAAATCATTGATGTTTTACAGGCTGAATAGCAGCCCAAACAAGAAAGGGAATTATCTTTACTTTAAACCTGCTCAATTCAGATGATAAGTTTTTCTTCCAGTCAAGAAGATACTGTCCAAAATTCAAAACTCTTATTTTTATTGTTAAATTCGAATTGAAGATATCTTACTAAAGAGATAGCTCAATTAGATATCAGGGGGACTAGCTCACATGGTAGAGTGCTCGCTTTGCATGCGAGAGGTACTGGGATCGATGCCCGGGTCCTCCAATTCATTTGAACTTGATGGTAATATTTTCAACAAATCTCAATATTGACTATAGTTTATGTCGAAGAGAAGTATATCACTATTCCAGTTGGATCAGATTTTAAGAAATATTCAAAACACTGATTCAATTTCTGATTTTCTAATGCACTAACTAATCATTCTCTAAGCTATGGAAGTCTGAACCCAAGAATAAACTAATTATTTTCTCAAAAGTAAACCTATGAGCCTGCTCTAATCGAGGAAAAGCTTGGAAGTTGATGTCTTTTATTTAGATTATTGACGTTTTGATATAGAGTTAGTATCACAGCATGTAAGGGGGACTATCTTACACGGTAGAGTGTTCACTTTGCATGGATAACGTACCAGAACCGATGTTTTTTTCCTTCGAATCCTCTGATCCCGAATTCAAGGGTCTCCATTATGTTTGATAACCAACCATAACTCTTTATCAAAAAAGATATTGATGACGCCCTGTTAATAACCAATAGCCAAGATAACTTAAGACTTTCTACTGAATTTTTTGTTGTTCTAGGATATATATCACTACAATGATCAGCAGGAGTTTTGTTTCACATTGTACTTTACCAACTTTAGAAGCAAAAGGAAAGAGATAATTGCCCCGGTGCTCAAATTCTTTATATCTTTTCAACCGCTTTCATATGATTTGTGAAGATTGCCAGGTCTTTTTTCAAAGATGAATCTTTTTTTTCTTTCTACTTAATAAAGTGCCTTGAAAAATATAACTGTTTTATTAAAATCTTTATAGAAAATTAAATGAATTACCCATAGAGACATCAGGGAGACTAGCTCACATGGTAGAGCGCTCGCTTAGCATACGAGAGGTACCGGGATCGATGCCCGGGTCCTCCAGTTCATTTAATCTAGCTCTAGGCTTTTGTTCAAAGACTGTGGAGGGACGGAGTTTCCGCTCAGAAAGAAATCTTTGATCTAGCTTACTTTCATCAAACGTCTTCACAAATCATAAAGTTTCTTAAAATCATTGATGTTTTACTGGCTGAATAGCAGCCCAAACAAGAAAGGGAATTATCTTTACTTTAAACCTGCTCAATTCAGATGATAAGTTTTTCTTCCAGTCGAGAAGATACTCTCCAAAATTCAAAACTCTTATTTTTATTGTTAAATTCGAATTGAAGATATCTTACTAAAGAGATAGCTCAATTAGATATCAGGGGGACTAGCTCACATGGTAGAGTGCTTGCTTTGCATGCGAGAGATACTGGGATCGATGCCGGGTCCTCCAATTCATTTGAACTTGATGGTAATATTTTCAACAAATCTCAATATTGACTATAGTTTTTGTCGAAGAGAAGTATAACACTATTTTAGTTGGATCAGATTTTAAGAAATATTCAAAACACTGATTCAATTTCTGATTTTCTAATGCACTAACTAATCATTCTCTCAGCTATGGAAGTCTGAACCCAAGAATAAAGTAATTATTTCCTCAAAAGTAAACCTATGAGCCTGCTCTAATCGAGGAAAAGCTTGGAACTTGATGTCTTTTATTTAGATTATTGACATTTTGATATAGAGTTAGTATCACAGCATGTAAGGGGGACTATCTTACACGGTAGAGTGTTCACTTTGCATGGATAACGTACCAGAACCGATGTTTTTTTCCTTCAAATCCTCTGATCCCGAATTCAAGGGTCTCCATTATGTTTGATAACCAACCATAACTCTTTATCAAAAAAGATATTGATGACGCCCTGTTAATAAGCAATAGCCAAGATAACTTAAGACTTTCTACTGAATTTTTTGTTGTTTTAGGATATATATCACTAGAATGATCAGCAGGAGTTTTGTTTCACATTGTACTTTACCAACTTTAGAAGCAAAAGGAAAGAGATAATTGCCCCGGTACTCAAATTCTTTATATCTTTTCCACCGCTTTCATATGATTTGTGAAGATTGCCAGGTCTTTTTTCAAAGATGAATCTTTTTTTTCTTTCTACTTAATAAAGTGCCTTGAAAAATATAACTGTTTTATTAAAATCTTTATAGAAAATTAAATGAATTACCCATAGAGACATCAGGGAGACTAGCTCACATGGTAGAGCGCTCGCTTAGCATACGAGAGGTACCGGGATCGATGCCCGGGTCCTCCAGTTCATTTAATCTAGCTCTAGGCTTTTGTTCAAAGACTGTGGAGGGACGGAGTTTCCGCTCAGAAAGAAATCTTTGATCTAGCTTACTTTCATCAAACGTCTTAACAAATCATAAAGTATCTTAAAATCATTGATGTTTTACTGGCAGAATAGCAGCCCAAACAAGAAAGGGAATTATCTTTACTTTAAACCTGCTCAATTCAGATGTTAAGTTTTTCTTTCAGGCGAGAAGATACTGTGCAAAATTCAAAACTCTTATTTTTATAGTTAAATTCGAATTGAAGATATCTTACTAAAGAGATAGCTCAATTAGATATCAGGGGGACTAGCTCACATGATAGAGCGCTCGCTTTGCCTGCGAGAGATACTGGGATCGATGCCGGGTCCTCCAATTCATTTGAACTTGATGGTAATATTTTCAACAAATCTCAATATTGACTATAGTTTTTGTCGAAGAGAAGTATAACACTATTCCAGTTGGATCAGATTTTAAGAAATATTCAAAACACTGATTCAATTTCTGATTTTCTAATGCACTAACTAATCATTCTCTCAGCTATGGAAGTCTGAACCCAAGAATAAAGTAATTATTTTCTCAAAAGTAAACCTATGAGCCTGCTCTAATCGAGGAAAAGCTTGGATCTTGATGTCTTTTATTTAGATTATTGACATTTTGATATAGAGTTAGTATCACAGCATGTAAGGGGGACTATCTTACACGGTAGAGTGTTCACTTTGCATGGATAACGTACCAGAACCGATGTTTTTTTCCTTCAAATCCTCTGATCCCGAATTCAAGGGTCTCCATTATGTTTGATAACCAACCATAACTCTTTATCAAAAAAGATATTGATGACGCCCTGTTAATAACCAATAGCCAAGATAACTTAAGACTTTCTACTGAATTTTTTGTTGTTTTAGGATATATATCACTAGAATGATCAGCAGGAGTTTTGTTTCACATTGTACTTTACCAACTTTAGAAGCAAAAGGAAAGAGATAATTGCCCCGGTACTCAAATTCTTTATATCTTTTCCACCGCTTTCATATGATTTTTGAAGATTGCCAGGTCTTTTTTCAAAGATGAATCTTTTTTTTCTTTCTACTTAATAAAGTGCCTTGAAAAATATAACTGTTTTATTAAAATCTTTATAGAAAATTAAATGAATTACCCATAGAGACATCAGGGAGACTAGCTCACATGGTAGAGCGCTCGCTTAGCATATGAGAGGTACCGGGATCGATGCCCGGGTCCTCCAGTTCATTTAATCTAGCTCTAGGCTTTTGTTCAAAGACTGTGGAGGGACGGAGTTTCCGCTCAGAAAGAAATCTTTGATCTAGCTTACTTTCATCAAACGTCTTAACAAATCATAAAGTATCTTAAAATCATTGATGTTTTACTGGCAGAATAGCAGCCCAAACAAGAAAGGGAATTATCTTTACTTTAAACCTGCTCAATTCAGATGTTAAGTTTTTCTTTCAGGCGAGAAGATACTGTGCAAAATTCAAAACTCTTATTATTATAGTTAAATTCGAATTGAAGATATCTTACTAAAGAGATAGCTCAATTAGATATCAGGGGGACAAGCTCACATGGTAGAGCGCTCGCTTTGCCTGCGAGAGATACTGGGATCGATGCCGGGTCCTCCAATTCATTTGAACTTGATGGTAATATTTTCAACAAATCTCAATATTGACTATAGTTTTTGTCGAAGAGAAGTATATCACTATTCCAGTTGGATCAGATTTTAAGAAATATTCAAAACACTGATTCAATTTCTGATTTTCTAATGCACTAACTAATCATTCTCTCAGCTATGGAAGTCTGAACCCAAGAATAAAGTAATTATTTTCTCAAAAGTAAACCTATGAGCCTGCACTAATCGAGGAAAAGCTTGGAACTTGATGTCTTTTATTTAGATTATTGACATTTTGATATAGAGTTAGTATCACAGCATATAAGGGGGACTATCTTACACGGTAGAGTGTTCACTTTGCATGGATAACGTACCAGAACCGATGTTTTTTTCCTTCGAATCCTCTGATCCCGAATTCAAGGGTCTCCATTATATTTGATAACTGACCATAACTCTCCCTCAAAAAAGATATCGATGACGCCCTGTTAATAACCAATAATTAAGATAAGTTAAGACTTTCTACTGAATTTTTCGTTATTCTACGATATATATCACTAGAATGATCAGCAGGAGATCTGTTTCACATTCTACTTTACCAATTTTAGATGCAAAAGAAAAAGCAAATCATTGCCCTTGCACTCAAATTCTTTATATCTATTCAACGGCTTTCCGATTGATTTCTGAAGATTTCCAAAACTTTTTTCAAAGATGAAACTTTGTTTTCTTTCTACTTAATAAAGTGCCTTGAAAAATACAACTCTTTTATTAAAATCTTTATAGAAAATTAAAGGAATTACGCATAAAGACATAAGGGGGACTAGCTCTCATTGTAGAGCGCTCGCTTAGCATGCGAGATGTACCGGGATCGATGCCCAGGTCCTCCAGTTCATTTAATCTAGCTCCAAGCTTTTGTTCAAAGACTGTGGAGGGACGGAGTTTCGACTCAGAAAAAAATCTTTGATCTAGCTTCCTTTCATCAAACGTCTTAACAAATCATAAAGTATCTTTAAATCATTGATGTTTTACTTGCTGAATAGCAGCCCAAACAAGAAAGGGAATTTTCTTTACTTTAAACCTGCTCCATTCAGATAATAAATTTTTCTTCCAGTCGAGAAGATACTGTGCAAAATTTAAAACTCTTATTTTTATAGTTAAATTCGAATTGAAGATATCTTACTAAAGAGATTGCTCAATTAGATATCAGGGGGACTAGCTTACATGATAGAGCGCTCGCTTTGCATGTGAGAGTTACTGGGGTCGATGCCCGCGTCCTCCAATTCATTTTAATTTGATGGTAATATTTTCAACAAATCTCAATATTGACTATAGTTTTTGTCGAAGAGAAGTATAACACTATTCCAGTTGGATCAGATTTTAAGAAATATTCAAAACACTGATTCAATTTCTGATTTTCTAATGCACTAACTAATCATTCTCTCAGCTATGGAAGTCTGAACCCAAGAATAAAGTAATTATTTTCTCAAAAGTAAACCTATGAGCCTGCTCTAATCGAGGAAAAGCTTGGAACTTGATGTCTTTTATTTAGATTATTGACATTTTGATATAGAGTTAGTATCACAGCATGTAAGGGGGACTATCTTACACGGTAGAGTGTTCACTTTGCATGGATAACGTACCAGAACCGATGTTTCTTTCCTTCAAATCCTCTGATCCCGAATTCAAGGGTCTCCATTATGTTTGATAACCAACCATAACTCTTTATCAAAAAAGATATTGATGACGCCCTGTTAATAAGCAATAGCCAAGATAACTTTAGACTTTCTACTGAATTTTTTGTTGTTTTAGGATATATATCACTAGAATGATCAGCAGGAGTTTTGTTTCACATTGTACTTTACCAACTTTAGAAGCAAAAGGAAAGAGATAATTGCCCCGGTACTCAAATTCTTTATATCTTTTCCACCGCTTTCATATGATTTGTGAAGATTGCCAGGTCTTTTTTCAAAGATGAATCTTTTTTTTCTTTCTACTTAATAAAGTGCCTTGAAAAATATAACTGTTTTATTAAAATCTTTATAGAAAATTAAATGAATTACCCATAGAGACATCAGGGAGACTAGCTCACATGGTAGAGCGCTCGCTTAGCATACGAGAGGTACCGGGATCGATGCCCGGGTCCTCCAGTTCATTTAATCTAGCTCTAGGCTTTTGTTCAAAGACTGTGGAGGGACGGAGTTTCCGCTCAGAAAGAAATCTTTGATCTAGCTTACTTTCATCAAACGTCTTAACAAATCATAAAGTATCTTAAAATCATTGATGTTTTACTGGCAGTATAGCAGCCCAAACAAGAAAGGGAATTATCTTTACTTTAAACCTGCTCAATTCAGATGTTAAGTTTTTCTTTCAGGCGAGAAGATACTGTGCAAAATTCAAAAATCTTATTTTTATAGTTAAATTCGAATTGAAGATATCTTACTAAAGAGATAGCTCAATTAGATATCAGGGGGACTAGCTCACATGGTAGAGCGCTCGCTTTGCCTGCGAGAGATACTGGGATCGATGCCGGGTCCTCGAATTCATTTGAACTTGATGGTAATATTTTCAACAAATCTCAATATTGACTATAGTTTTTGTCGAAGAGAAGTATAACACTATTCCAGTTGGATCAGATTTTAAGAAATATTCAAAACACTGATTCAATTTCTGATTTTCTAATGCACTAACTAATCATTCTCTCAGCTATGGAAGTCTGAACCCAAGAATAAAGTAATTATTTTCTCAAAAGTAAACCTATGAGCCTGCTCTAATCGAGGAAAAGCTTGGATCTTGATGTCTTTTATTTAGATTATTGACATTTTGATATAGAGTTAGTATCACAGCATGTAAGGGGGACTATCTTACACGGTAGAGTGTTCACTTTGCATGGATAACGTACCAGAACCGATGTTTTTTTTCTTCGAATCCTCTGATCCCGAATTCAAGGGTCTCCATTATGTTTGATAACCG
The DNA here is from genome assembly GCA_963924455.1 of Pelagia noctiluca. Classification (NCBI taxonomy): domain Eukaryota; kingdom Metazoa; phylum Cnidaria; class Scyphozoa; order Semaeostomeae; family Pelagiidae; genus Pelagia; species Pelagia noctiluca. The sequence continues at coordinate 6,905,088 of OZ004318.1, forward strand.
ACAATAACTCTCCCTCAAAAAAGATATCGATGACGCCCTGTTAATAACCTAATAGCAAATATAACTTAAGACCTTCTACTGAATTTTTTGTTATTGTACGATATATATCACAAGAATGATCAGCAGGAGTTTTGTTTCACATTGTACTTTACCAACTTTAGATGCAAAAGGAAAAAGATCATTGCCCTGGTACTCAAATTCTTTATATCTATTCAACGGCTTTCATATCATTTCTGAAGATTGCCAAGTCTTTTTTCAAAGATGAATCTTTGTTTTCTTTCTACTTAATAAAGTGCCTTGAAAAATACAACTGTTTTATTAAAATCTTTATAGAAAATTAAACGAATTACCCATAAAGACATAAGGTGGACTAGCTCACATGGTAGAGCGCTCGCTTAGCATGGGAGAGGTACCGGGATCGATGCCAGGGTCCTCCAGTTCATTTAATCTAGCTCTAGGCTTTTGTTCAAAGACTGTGGAGGGACGGAGTTTCCGCTCAGAAAGAAATCTTTGATCTAGCTTCCTTTCATCAAACGTCTTAACAAATCATAAAGTATCTTTAAATCATTGATGTTTTACTTGCTGAATAGCAGCCCAAACAAGAAAGGGAATTTTCTTTACTTTAAACCTGCTCAATTCAGATAATAAGTTTCTTTTCCAGTCGAGAAGATACTGTGCAAAATTCAAAACTCTTATTTTTATAGTTAAATTCGAATTGAAGATATCTTACTAAAGAGATTGCTCAATTAGATATCAGGGGGAGTAGCTCATATGATAGAGCGCTCGCTTTGCATGTGAGAGATACTGGGACCGATGCCAGCGTCCTCCAATTCATTTTAATTTGATGGTAATATTTACAACAAATCTCAATATTGACTATAGTTTTTGTCGAAGAGAAGTATATCACTATTCCGGTTGAATCAGATTTTAAGAAATATTCAAAACACTGATTCAATTTCTGATTTTCTAATGCACTAACTAATCATTCTCTCAGCTATGGAAGTCTGAACCCAAGAATAAAGTAATTATTTTCTCAAAAGTAAACCTATGAGCCTGCTCTAATCGAGGAAAAGCTTGGAACTTGATGTCTTTTATTTAGATTATTGACATTTTGATAAAGAGTTAGTATCACAGCATATAAGGGGGACTATCTTACACGGTAGAGTGTTCACTTTGCATGGATAACGTACCAGAACCGATGTTTTTTTCCTTCGAATCCTCTGATCCCGAATTCAAGGGTCTCCATTATATTTGATAACTGACCATAACTCTCCCTCAAAAAAGATATCGATGACGCCCTGTTAATAACCAATAATTAAGATAAGTTAAGACTTTCTACTGAATTTTTCGTTATTCTACGATATATATCACTAGAATGATCAGCAGGAGATCTGTTTCACATTCTACTTTACCAATTTTAGATGCAAAAGAAAAAGCAAATCATTGCCCTTGCACTCAAATTCTTTATATCTATTCAACGGCTTTCCGATTGATTTCTGAAGATTTCCAAAACTTTTTTCAAAGATGAAACTTTGTTTTCTTTCTACTTAATAAAGTGCCTTGAAAAATACAACTCTTTTATTAAAATCTTTATAGAAAATTAAAGGAATTACGCATAAAGACATAAGGGGGACTAGCTCTCATTGTAGAGCGCTCGCTTAGCATGCGAGATGTACCGGGATCGATGCCCAGGTCCTCCAGTTCATTTAATCTAGCTCCAAGCTTTTGTTCAAAGACTGTGGAGGGACGGAGTTTCGACTCAGAAAGAAATCTTTGATCTAGCTTCCTTTCATCAAACGTCTTAACAAATCATAAAGTATCTTTAAATCATTGATGTTTTACTTGCTGAATAGCAGCCCAAACAAGAAAGGGAATTTTCTTTACTTTAAACCTGCTCCATTTAGATAATAAATTTTTCTTCCAGTCGAGAAGATACTGTGCAAAATTGAAAACTCTTATTTTTATAGTTAAATTCGAATTGAAGATATCTTACTAAAGAGATTGCTCAATTAGATATCAGGGGGACTAGCTTACATGATAGAGCGCTCGCTTTGCATGTGAGAGTTACTGGGGTCGATGCCCGCGTCCTCCAATTCATTTTAATTTGATGGTAATATTTTCAACAAATCTCAATATTGACTATAGTTTTTGTCGAAGAGAAGTATATCACTATTCCAGTTGGATCAGATTTTAAGAAATATTCAAAACACTGATTCAAATTCTGATTTTCTAATGCCCTAACTAATCATTCTCTAAGCTCTGGTAATCTGAGCCCAAGAATAAACTAACTTTTTTGTCAAAAGTAAACCTATGAGTCTGCTCTTCTTGAGTAAATGCTTGGAACATGATGTCTTTTATTTAGATAATTGACATTTTCATATAGAGTTAGTATCACATATGTAAGGGGGACTAGCTTAAACAGTATAGTGTTCACTTAGCATGGATAACATACCAGAACCGATGTTCTTGTCCTTCCAATCATCGGATCCCAAATTCAAGGGTCTCCATCATGTTTGATAACCGACGATAACTCTTCCTGAAAAAAGATATCGATGACCCTCTTTTAATAAGCAATAGCTAAGATAACTTAAGACTTTCTACTGAATTTTTCGTTATTCTACGATATATATCACTAGAATGATCAGCAGGAGATCTGTTTCACATTGTACTTTACCAATTTTAGATGCAAAAGAAAAAGCAGATCATTGCCCTTGCACTCAAATTCTTTATATCTATTCAACGGCTTTCCGATTGATTTCTGAAGATTTCCAAAACTTTTTTCAAAGATGAAACTTTGTTTTCTTTCTACTTAATAAAGTGCCTTGAAAAATACAACCCTTTTAATAAAATCTTTATAGAAAATTAAAGGAATTACGCATAAAGACATAAGGGGGACTAGCTCTCATTGTAGAGCGCTCGCTTAGCATGCGAGATGTACCGGGATCGATGCCCAGGTCCTCCAGTTCATTTAATCTAGCTCCAAGCTTTTGTTCAAAGAATGTGTAGGGACAGAGTTTCTGCTCAGAAAGAAATCTTTGATCTAGCTTACTTTCTTCAAACGTCTTCACAAATCATAAAGTATCTTTAAATCATTGATGTTTTACTTGCTGAACAGCAGCCGAAACAAGAAAGGGAATTATCTTTTCTTTAAATCTGCTTAATTCGGATGATAGATATATTGACATGGATTGCTGAGTTTGCAAATCAATATTTAGCTTGGTGCTTTAACTTTAATCTAATAATCACCAAGATTTCCCCAACAAAATGAAAGTTTTTCTTTCAGTCGAGAAAATACTTTGCAAAATTCAAAACTCTGATTTTTATAGTTAAATTCGAATTGAAGTTATCTTACTAAAGGGTCTCCATTATGTTTGATAACCGACCATAACTCTCCCTCAAAAAAGATATCGATGACGCCTTTTTAATAACCTAATAGCTAATATAACTTAAGACCTTCTACTGAATTTTTTGTTATTGTACGATATATATCACTAGAATGATCAGCAGGAGTTTTGTTTCACATTGTACTTTACCAACTTTAGATGCAAAAGCAAAAAGATCATTGCCCTGGTACTCAAATTCTTTATATCTATTCAACGGCTTTCATATGATTTCTGAAGATTGCCAAGTCTTTTTTCAAAGATGAATCTTTGTTTCTTTCTACTTGATAAAGTGCCTTGAAAAATACAACTGTTTTATTAAAATCTTTATAAAAATTAAGCAAATTACCCATAAAGACATAAGGTGGACTAGCTCACATGGTAGAGCGCTCGCTTAGCATGCGAGATGTACCGGGATCGATGCCCAGGTCCTCCAGTTCATTTAATCTAGCTCCAAGCTTTTGTTCAAAGACTGTGGAGGGACGGAGTTTCGACTCAGCAAGAAATCTTTGATCTAGCTTCCTTTCATCAAACGTCTTAACAAATCATAAAGTATCTTTAAATCATTGATGTTTTACTTGCTGAATAGCAGCCCAAACAAGAAAGGGAATTTTCTTTACTTTAAACTTGCTCCATTCAGATAATAAACTTTTCTTCCAGTCGAGAAGATACTGTGCAAAATTCAAAACTCTTATTTTTATAGTTAAATTGGAATTGAAGATATCTTACTAAAGAGATTGCTCAATTAGATATCAGGGGGACTAGCTTACATGATAGAGCGCTCGCTTTGCATGTGAGAGTTACTGGGGTCGATGCCCGCGTCCTCCAATTCATTTTAATTTGATGGTAATATTTTCAACAAATCTCAATATTGACTATAGTTTTTGTCGAAGAGAAGTATATCACTATTCCAGTTGGATCAGATTTTAAGAAATATTCAAAACACTGATTCAAATTCTGATTTTCTAATGCCCTAACTAATCATTCTCTAAGCTCTGGTAATCTGAGCCCAAGAATAAACTAACTTTTTTGTCAAAAGTAAACCTATGAGTCTGCTCTTCTTGAGTAAAAGCTTGGAACATGATGTCTTTTATTTAGATAATTGACATTTTCATATAGAGTTAGTATCACATATGTAAGGGGGACTAGCTTAAACAGTATAGTGTTCACTTAGCATGGATAACATACCAGAACCGATGTTCTTGTCCTTCCAATCATCGGATCCCAAATTCAAGGGTCTCCATCATGTTTGATAACCGACGATAACTCTTCCTGAAAAAAGATATCGATGACCCTCTTTTAATAAGCAATAGCTAAGATAACTTAAGACTTTCTACTGAATTTTTCGTTATTCTACGATATATATCACTAGAATGATCAGCAGGAGATCTGTTTCACATTGTACTTTACCAATTTTAGATGCAAAAGAAAAAGCAGATCCTTGCCCTTGCACTCAAATTCTTTATATCTATTCAACGGCTTTCCGATTGATTTCTGAAGATTTCCAAAACTTTTTTCAAAGATGAAACTTTGTTTTCTTTCTACTTAATAAAGTGCCTTGAAAAATACAACTCTTTTATTAAAATCTTTATAGAAAATTAAAGGAATTACGCATAAAGACATAAGGGGGACTAGCTCTCATTGTAGAGCGCTCGCTTAGCATGCGAGATGTACCGGGATCGATGCCCAGGTCCTCCAGTTCATTTAATCTAGCTCCAAGCTTTTGTTCAAAGAATGTGGAGGGACAGAGTTTCTGCTCAGAAAGAAATCTTTGATCTAGCTTACTTTCTTCAAACGTCTTCACAAATCATAAAGTATCTTTAAATCATTGATGTTTTACTTGCTGAACAGCAGCCGAAACAAGAAAGGGAATTATCTTTTCTTTAAATCTGCTTAATTCGGATGATAGATATATTGACATGGATTGCTGAGTTTGCAAATCAATATTTAGCTTGGTGCTTTAACTTTAATCTAATAATCACCAAGATTTCCCCAACAAAAGGAAAGTTTTTCTTTCAGTCGAGAAAATACTGTGCAAAATTCAAAACTCTGATTTTTATAGTTAAATTCGAATTGAAGTTATCTTACTAAAGGGTCTCCATTATGTTTGATAACCGACCATAACTCTCCCTCAAAAAAGATATCGATGACGCCTTTTTAATAACCTAATAGCTAATATAACTTAAGACCTTCTACTGAATTTTTTGTTATTGTACGATATATATCACTAGAATGATCAGCAGGAGTTTTGTTTCACATTGTACTTTACCAACTTTAGATGCAAAAGGAAAAAGATCATTGCCCTGGTACTCAAATTCTTTATATCTATTCAACGGCTTTCATATGATTTCTGAAGATTGCCAAGTCTTTTTTCAAAGATGAATCTTTGTTTCTTTCTACTTGATAAAGTGCCTTGAAAAATACAACTGTTTTATTAAAATCTTTATAAAAATTAAGCAAATTACCCATAAAGACATAAGGTGGACTAACTCACATGGTAGAGCGCTCGCTTAGCATGCGAGAGGTACTGGGATCGATGCTCGGGTCCTCCAGTTCATTTAATCTATCTCTACGTTTTTGTTCAAAGACTGTGGAGGGACGGATTTTCCGCTCAGAAAGAAATCTTTGATCTAGCTTACTTTCATCAAACGTCTTAACAAATCAAAAAGTATCTCTAAATCATTGATGTTTTACTTGCTGAATAGCAGCCCAAACATAAAAGGGAATTATCTTTACTTTAAACCTGCTTAATTCGAAGGATAGATATATTGACATGGATTGCTAAGTTTGCAAATCTATATTTAGCTTGGTGCTTTAACATAAATCTAATAATCACCAAGATTTCCCCAATAAAATGAAAACTTTTCTTCCAGTCGAGAAGATACTGTGCAAAATTCAAAACTCTTTTTTTATAGTTAAATTCGAATTGAAGATATCTTACTAAAGAGATAGCTAAATTAGATATCAGGGGGACTAGCTCACATGGTAGAGCGCTCGCTTTGCATGCGAGAGGTAATGGGATCGATGCCCGGGTCCTCCAATTCATTTGAACTTGATGGTAATATTTTCAACAAATCTCAATATTGACTATATTTTTAGTCGAAGAGAAGTATATCACTACTTCAGTTGGATCAGATTATAAGCAATATTCAAAACACTGATTCAATTTCTGATTTTCTAATGCACTAACTAATCATTCTCTTAGCTCTGGAAGTCTGAACCCAAGAATAAACTAATTATTTTCTCAAAAGTAAACCTATAAGTCGCTCTAATCGAGGAAAAGCTTGGAACTTGATGTTTTTTATTTAGATTATTGACATTTTGATATAGAGTTAGTGTCACAGCATATAAGGGGGACTATCTTACACGGTAGAGTGTTCACTTTGCATGGATAACGTACCAGAACCGATGTTCTTTTCCTTCAAATCCTCTGATCCCGAATTCTAGGGTCTCCATTATGTTTGATAACCGATCATAACTCTCCCTCAAAAAATATATCGATGACGCCCTTTTAATAACCTATAGCTAAGATAACTTAAGACTTTCTACTGAATTTTTTGTTATTCTACGATATATATCACTAGAATGATCAGCAGGAGTTTTGTTTCACATTGTACTTTACCAACTTTAGATGGAAAAGGAAAGAGATAATTGCCCTGGTACTCAAATTCTTTATATCTTTTCAACCGCTTTCATATCATTTCTGAAGATTGCCAAGTCTTTTTTCAAAGATGAATCTTTGTTTTCTTTATACTTAATAAAGTGCCTTGAAAAATACAACTGTTTTATTAAAATCTTTATAGAAAATTAAACGAATTACCCATAATAACATAAGGGGGACTAGCTCACATGGTGGAGCGCTCGCTTAGCATGGGAGAGGTACCGGGATCGATGCCAGGGTCCTCCAGTTCATTTAATCTAGCGATAGGCTTTTGTTCAAAGACTGTGGAGGTACGGAGTTTCCGCTCAGAAAGAAATCTTTGATCTAGCTTACTTTCATCAAACGTGTTAACAAATCATAAAGTATCTTTAAATCATTGATGTTTTACTTGCTGAATAGCAGCCCAAACAAGAAAGGGAATTTTCTTTACTTTAAACCTGCTCAATTCAGATAATAAGTTTTTCTTCCAGTCGAGAAGATACTGTGCAAAATTCAAAACTCTTATTTTTATAGTTAAATTCGAATTGAAGATATCTTACTAAAGAGATTGCTCAATTAGATATCAGGGGGACTAGCTCACATGATAGAGCGCTCGCTTTGCATGTGAGAGCTACTTGGATCGATGCCCGCGTCCTCCAATTCATTTTAATTTGATGGTAATATTTTCAACAAATCTCAATATTGACTATAGTTTTTGTCTAAGAGAAATATATCACTATTCCAGTTGAATCAGATTTTAAGAAATATTCAAAACACTGATTCAATTTCTGATTTTCTAATGCACTAACTAATCATTCTCTCAGCTATGGAAGTCTGAACCCAAGAATAAACTAATTATTTTCTCAAAAGTAAACCTATGAGCCTGCTCTAATCGAGGAAAAGCTGGGAGCTTGATGTCTTTTATTTAGATTATTGATATTTTGATATAGAGTTAGTATCACAGCACATAAGGGGGACTATCTTACAAGGTAGAGTGTTCACTTTGCATGGATAACGTACCAGAACCGATGTTTTTTTCCTTCGAATCCTCTGATACCGAATTCAAGGGTCTCCATTATATTTGATAACCGACCATAAGTCTCCCTCAAAAAAGATATCGATGACGCCCTGTTAATAACCAATAGCTAAGATAACTTTAGACTTTCTACTGAATTTTTTGTTGTTTTAGGATATATATCACTAGAATGATCAGCAGGAGTTTTGTTTCACATTGTACTTTACCAACTTTAGATGCAAAAGGAAAGAGATAATTGCCCTGGTACTCAAATTCTTTATATCTTTTCAACCAATTTCATATCTTTTCTAAAGATTGTCAAGTCTTTTTTCAAAGATGAATCTTTGTTTTCTTTCTACTTAGTAAGTGCCTTGAAAAATACAACTGTTTTATTAAAATCTTTATAGAAAATTAAACGAATTACCCATAAAGACATAAAGGGGACTAGCTCACATGGTAGAGCGCTCGCTTAGCATGGGAGAGGTACCGGGATCGATGCCCAGGTCCTCCAGTTCATTTAATCTAGCTCTAGGCTTTTGTTCAAAGACTGTAGAGGGACGGAGTTTCCGCTCAGAAAGAAATCTTTAATCTAGCTTCCTTTCATCAAACGTCTTAACAAATCATAAAGTATCTTTAAATCATTGATGTTTTACTTGCTGAATAGCAGCCCAAACAAGAAAGGGAATTTTCTTTACTTTAAACCTGCTCAATTCAGGTTATAAGTTTTTCTTCCAGTCGAGAAGAAAGTTTGCAAAATTCAAAACTCTTATTTTTATAGTTAAATTCGAATAGAAGATATCTTACTAAAGAGATTGCTCAATTAGATATCAGGGGGACTAGCTCATATGATAGAGCGCTCGCTTTGCATGTGAGAGCTACTGGGATCGATGCCCCTGTCCTCCAATTCATTTTTATTTGATGGTAATATTTTCAACAAATCTCAATATTGACTATAGTTTTTGTCGAAGTTAAGTATATCACTATTCCAGTTGGATCAGATTTTAAGAAATATTCAAAACACTGATTCAATTTCTGATTTTCTAATGCCCTAACTAAGCATTCTCTAAGCTCTGGTAATCTGAGCCCAAGAATAAACTAACTTTTTTGTCAAAAGTAAACCTATGAGTCTGCTCTTCTTGAGTAAAAGCTTGGAACATGATGTCTTTTATTTAGATAATTGACATTTGCATATAGAGTTAGTATCACATATGTAAGGGGGACTAGGTTAAACAGTATAGTGTTCACTTAGCATGGATAACATACCAGAACCGATGTTCTTGTCCTTCCAATCGTCGGATCCCAAATTCAAGGGTCTCCATCATGTTTGATAACCGACGATAACTCTTCCTGAAAAAAGATATCGATGACCCTCTTTTAATAACCAATAGCTAAGATATGTTAAGACTTTCTACTGAATTTTTTGTTATTCCACGATATATATCACTAGAATGATCAGCAGGAGATCTGTTTCACATTGTACTTTACCAATTTTAGATGCAAAAGAAAAAGCAGATAATTGCCCTGGTACTCAAATTCTTTATATCTATTCAACGGCTTTCAGATGATTTCTGAAGATTGCCAAGTCTTTTTTTAAAGATGAAACTTTGTTTTCTTTCTACTTAATAAAGTGCCTTGAAAAATACAACTTTTTTATTAAAATCTTTATAGAAAATTAAAGGAATTACCCATAAAGACATAAGGGGGACTAGCTCTCATTGTAGAGCGCTCGCTTAGCATGCGAGATAAACCGGGATCGATGCCCGGGTCCTTCAGTTCATTTAATCTAGCTCCAAGCTTTTGTTCAAAGAATGTGGAGGGACAGAGTTTCTGCTCAGAAAGAAATCTTTGATCTAGCTTACTTTCTTCAAACGTCTTCAAAAATCATAAAGTATCTTTAAATCATTGATGTTTTACTTGCTGAACAGCAGCCCAAACAAGAAAGGGAATTATCTTTTCTTTAAATCTGCTTAATTTGGATGATAGATATATTGACATGGATTGCTGAGTTTGCAAATCAATATTTAGCTTGGTGCTTTAACATTAATCTAATAATCACCAAGATTTCCCAAAAAAAATGAAAGTTTTTCTTTCAGTCGAGAAGATACTGTGCAAAATTCAAACTCTGATTTTATAGTTAAATTCGAATTGAAGTTATCTTACTAAAGGGTCTCCATTATGTTTGATAACCGACCATAACTCTCCCTCAAAAAAGATATCGATGACGCCCTTTTAATAACCAATAGCTAAGATATGTTAAGACTTTCTACTGAATTTTTCGTTATTCCACGATATATATCACTAGAATGATCAGCAGGAGTTTTGTTTCACATTATACTTAACCAACTTTAGATGCAAAAGGAAAGAGATAATTGCTCTGGTACTCAAATTCTTTAAATCTATTCAACGGCTTTCATATGATTTCTGAAGATTGCCAAGTCTTTTTTTAAAGATGAAACTTTGTTTTCTTTCTACTTAATAAAGTGCCCTGAAAAATACAACTGTTTTATTAAAATCTTTATAAAAATTAAGCGAATTACCCATAAAGACATAAGGTGGACTAGCTCACATGGTAGAGCAATCCCTTAGCATGCGAGAGGTACCGGAATCGATGCTCGGGTCCTCCAGTTCATTTAATCTATCTCTACGTTTTTGTTCAAAGACTGTGGAGGGACGGATTTTCCGCTTAGAAAGAAATCTTTGATCTAGCTTACTTTCATCAAACGTCTTAACAAATCAAAAAGTATCTTTAAATCATTGATGTTTTACTTGCTGAATAGCAGCTCAACCAAGAAAGGGAATTATGTTTACTTTAAACCTGCTTAATTCGGATGATAGATATATTGACATGGATTGCTAAGCTTGCAAATCTTCATTAGCTTGGTGCTTTAACATAAATCTAATAATCACCAAGATTTCCCAAACAAAATGAAAGTTTTTCTTCTAGTCGAGAAGATACTGTGCAAAATTCAAAACTCTTATTTTTATAGTTAAATTCGAATTGAAGATATCTTACTAAAGAGATAGCTAAATAAGATATCAGGGAGAATATCTCGCATGGTAGAGCGCTCGCTTTGCATGCGAGAGGTACTGGGATCGATGCCCGGGTCCTTCAATTCATTTGAACTTGATGGTAATATTTTCAACAAATCTCAATATTTACTATAGTCTTTTTCGAAGAGAAGTATATCACTACTTCAGATGGATCAGATATTAAGAAATATTCAAAACACTGATTCAATTTCTGATTTTCTAATGCACTAACTAATCATTCTCTCAGCTCTGGAAGTCTGAACCCAAGAATAAACTAATTATTTTCTAAAAAGTAAACCTATAAGCCTGCTCTAATCGAGGAAAAGCTTGGAAATTGATGTTTTTTATTTAGATTATTGACATTTTGATATAGAGTTAGTGTCACAGCATATAAGGGGGACTATCTTACATGGTAGAGTGTTCACTTTGCATGGATATTGTACAAGAACCGATGTTCTTTTCCTTCAAATCCTCTGATCCTGAATTCTAGGGCCTCAATCATGTTTGACAACCGACCATAACTCTCCCTGAAAAAAGATATCGATGACGCCCTTTTAATAACCTAATAGCTAATATAACTTAAGACCTTCTACTGAATTTTTTGTTATTCTATGATATATATCACTAGAATGATCAGCTGGAGTTTTGTTTTACATTGTACTTTACCAATTTTAGATGCAAAAGAAAAATCAGATAATTGCCCTGGTACTCAAATTCTTTATATCTATTCAACGGCTTTCAGATGATTTCTGAAGATTGCCAAGTCTTTTTTTAAAGATGAAACTTTGTTTTCTTTCTACTTAATAAAGTGCCTTGAAAAATACAACTGTTTTATTAAAATTTTTGTAAAAAATTAAACAAATTAACCATAAAGACATAAGGGGGACTAGCTCACATGGTAGAGCGCTCGCTTAGCATGCGAGAGATACCGGGATCGATACCCGGGTCCTCCAGTTCATTTAATCTAGCTCTAGGTTTTTGTTCAAAGACTGTGGAGGGACGGAGTTTCCGCTCAGAAAGAAATCTTTGATCTTGCTTACTTTCATCAACCGTCTTAACAAATCATAAAGTCTCTTTAAATCATTGATGTTTTACTTGCTGAATAGCAGCTCAACCAAGAAAGGGAATTATGTTTACTTTAAACCTGCTTAATTCGGATGATAGATATATTGACATGGATTGCTAAGCTTGCAAATCTATATTTAGCTTGGTGCTTTAACATAAATCTAATAATCATCAAGATTTCCCAGACAAAATGAAAGTTTTTCTTCTAGTCGAGAAGATACTGTGCTAAATTCAAAACTCTTATTTTTATAGTTAAATTCGAATTGAAGATATCTTACTAAAGAAATAGCTAAATAAGATATCAGGGGGACTAGCTCGCATGGTAGAGCGCTCGCTTTGCATGCGAGAGGTAATGGGATCGATGCCCGGGTCCTCCAATTCATTTGAACTTGATTGTAATATTTTCAACAAATCTCAATATTGACTATAGTTTTTTTCGAAGAGAAGTATATCACTACTTCAGATGGATCAGATTTTAAGAAATATTCAAAACACTGATTCAATTTCTGATTTTCTAATGCAGTAACTAATCATTCTCTCAGCTCTGGAAGTCTGAACCCAAGAATAAACTAATTATTTTCTCAAAAGTAAACCTATAAGCCTGCTCTAATCGAGGAAAAGCTTGGAAATTGATGTTTTTTATTTAGATTATTGACATTTTGATATAGAGTTAGTGTCACAGCATATAAGGGGGACTATCTTACATGGTAGAGTGTTCACTTTGCATGGATATCGTACAAGAACCGATGTTCTTTTCCTTCAAATCCTCTGATCCCGAATTCTAGGGTCTCCATCATGTTTGATAACCGATCATAACTCTCCCTTAAAAAAGATATCGATGACGACCTTTTAATAACCTATAGCTAAGATAACTTAAGACTTTCTACTGAATTTTTTGTTATTCTATGATATATATCACTAGAATGATCAGCTGGAGTTTTGTTTTACATTGTACTTTACCAATTTTAGATGCAAAAGAAAAAGCAGATAATTGCCCTGGTACTCAAATTCTTTATATCTATTCAACGGCTTTCAGATGATTTCTGAAGATTGCCAAGTCTTTTTTTAAAGATGAAACTTTGTTTTCTTTCTACTTAATAAAGTGCCTTGAAAAATACAACTGTTTTATTAAAATCTTTATAAAAATTAAGCGAATTACCCATAAAGACATAAGGTGGACTAGCTCACATGGTAGAGCAATCCCTTAGCATGCGAGAGGTACCGGGATCGATGCTCGGGTCCTCCAGTTCATTTAATCTATCTCTACGTTTTTGTTCAAAGACTGTGGAGGGACGGATTTTCCGCTTAGAAAGAAATCTTTGATCTAGCTTACTTTCATCAAACGTCTTAACAAATCAAAAAGTATCTTTAAATCATTGATGTTTTACTTGCTGAATAGCAGCTCAACCAAGAAAGGGAATTATGTTTACTTTAAACCTGCTTAATTCGGATGATAGATATATTGACATGGATTGCTAAGCTTGCAAATCTATATTTAGCTTGGTGCTTTAACATAAATCTAATAATCATCAAGATTTCCCAGACAAAATGAAAGTTTTTCTTCTAGTCGAGAAGATACTGTGCTAAATTCAAAACTCTTATTTTTATAGTTAAATTCGAATTGAAGATATCTTACTAAAGAAATAGCTAAATAAGATATCAGGGGGACTAGCTCGCATGGTAGAGCGCTCGCTTTGCATGCGAGAGGTAATGGGATCGATGCCCGGGTCCTCCAATTCATTTGAACTTGATTGTAATATTTTCAACAAATCTCAATATTGACTATAGTTTTTTTCGAAGAGAAGTATATCACTACTTCAGATGGATCAGATTTTAAGAAATATTCAAAACACTGATTCAATTTCTGATTTTCTAATGCAGTAACTAATCATTCTCTCAGCTCTGGAAGTCTGAACCCAAGAATAAACTAATTATTTTCTCAAAAGTAAACCTATAAGCCTGCTCTAATCGAGGAAAAGCTTGGAAATTGATGTTTTTTATTTAGATTATTGACATTTTGATATAGAGTTAGTGTCACAGCATATAAGGGGGACTATCTTACATGGTAGAGTGTTCACTTTGCATGGATATCGTACAAGAACCGATGTTCTTTTCCTTCAAATCCTCTGATCCCGAATTCTAGGGTCTCCATCATGTTTGATAACCGATCATAACTCTCCCTTAAAAAAGATATCGATGACGACCTTTTAATAACCTATAGCTAAGATAACTTAAGACTTTCTACTGAATTTTTTGTTATTCTATGATATATATCACTAGAATGATCAGCTGGAGTTTTGTTTTACATTGTACTTTACCAACTTTAGATGCAAAAGGAAAGAGATAATTGCCCTGGTACTGATATTCTTTATATCTATTCAACGGCTTTCATATGATTTCTGAAGATTGCCTAGTCTTTTTTCAAAGATGAATCTTTGTTTTCTCTCTACTTAATAAAGTGCCTTGAAAAATACATTTTTTTTACTAAAATCTTTATAGAAAATTAAACAAATTACCAAAAAGACATAAGGGGGACTAGCTCACATGGTAGAGCGCTCGCTTAGCATGCAAGAGGTACCGGGATCGATGCCCGGGTCCTCAAGTTCATTTTATATAGCTCTAGGCTTTTGTTCAAAGACTGAGGAGGGGCGGAGTTTTCGCTAAGAAAGAAATCTTTGATCTAGCTTACTTTCATCAACCGTCTTAACAAATCATAAAGTCTCTTTCAATCATTGATGTTTTACTTGCTGAATAGCAGCTCAACCAACAAATGGAATTATGTTTACTTTAAACCTGCTTAATTCAGACGATAGATATATTGACATGGATTGCTAAGCTTGCAAATCTATATTTAGCTTGGTGCTTTAACATAAATCTAATAATCACCAAGATTTCCCAAACAAAATGAAAGTTTTTCTTCTAGTCGAGAAGATACTGTGAAAAATTCAAAAATCTTATTTTTATAGTTAAATTCGAATTGAAGATATCTTACTAAAGAGATAGCTAAATAAGATATCAGGGGGACTAGCTCGCATGGTAGAGCGCTCGCTTTGCATCCGAGAGGTACTGGGATCGATGCCCGGGTCCTCCAATTCATTTGAACTTGATGGTAATATTTTCAACAAATCTCAATATTGACTATAGTTTTTTTCGAAGAGAAGTATATCACTACTTCAGATGGATCAGATTTTAAGAAATATTCAAAACACTGATTCAATTTCTGATTTTCTAATGCACTAACTAATCATTCTCTCAGCTCTGGAAGTCTGAACCCAAGAATAAACTAATTAATTTTCTCAAAAGTAAACCTATAAGCCTGCTCTAATCAAGGAAAAGCTTGGAAATTGATGTTTTTTATTTAGATTATTGACATTTTGATATAGAGTTAGTGTCACAGCATATAAGGGGGACTATCTTACATGGTAGAGTGTTCACTTTGCATGGATATCGTACAAAAACCAATGTTCTTTTCCTTCAAATCCTCTGATCCCGAATTCTAGGGTCTCCATCATGTTTGATAACCGATCATAACTCTCCCTCAAAAAAGATATCGATGACGACCTTTTAATAACCTATAGCTAAGATAACTTAAAACTTTCTACTGAATTTTTTGTTATTCTATGATATATATCACTAGAATGATCAGCTGGAGTTTTGTTTTACATTGTACTTTACCAACTTTAGATGCAAAAGGAAAGAGATAATTGCCCTGGTACTGATATTCTTTATATCTATTCAACGGCTTTCATATGATTTCTGAAGATTGCCTAGTCTTTTTTCAAAGATGAATTTTTGTTTTCTTTCTACTTAATAAAGTGCCTTGAAAAATACATTTTTTTTATTAAA
This sequence comes from Pelagia noctiluca, assembly GCA_963924455.1. NCBI lineage: Eukaryota > Metazoa > Cnidaria > Scyphozoa > Semaeostomeae > Pelagiidae > Pelagia > Pelagia noctiluca. The sequence continues at coordinate 6,921,064 of OZ004318.1, forward strand.
ATCTTTATAGAAAATTAAACAAATTACCAAAAAGACATAATGGGGACTAGCTCACATGGTAGAACGCTCGCTTAGCATGCGAGAGGTACCGGGATCGTTGCTTGGGTCCTCAAGTTCATTTAATCTAGCTCTAGGGTTTTGTTCAAAGACTGTGGAGGGGCGGAGTTTTCGCTAAGAAAGAAATCTTTGATCTAGCTTACTTTCATCAAACGTCTTAACAAATCATGAAGTTTCTTTAAATCATGGATGTTTTACTGGCTGAATAGCAGCCGAAACAAGAAAGGGAATTATATTTACTTTAAACCTGCTGAATTCAGATGTTACGTTTTTCTTCCAGGCGAGAAGATACTGTGTAAAATTAAAAATTCTTATTTCTATAGTTTAATTCGAATTGAAGATATCTTACTAGGAGATAGCTCAAATAAATATCAGTGGGACTAGCTCAAATGGTAGAGCGCTCGCTTCGCATGCGAGAGGTACCGGGATCGATGCCCGGGTCCTCCAATTCATTTGAACTTGATGGTAATATTTTCAACGAATCTCAATATTGACTATAGTTTTTGTCGAAGAGAAGTATATCACTATTTCAGTTGGATCAGATTTTAAGAAATATTCAAAACACTGATTCAATTTCTGATTTTCTAATGCACTAACTAATCATTCTCTCAGCTCTGGAAGTCTGAACCCCAGAATAAACTAATTATTTTCTCAAAAGTAAACCTATGAGCCTGCTCTACTCGAGGAAAAGCTTGGAACTTGATGTCTTTTATTTAGATTATGACATTTTGATATAGAGTTAGTATCACAGCATATAAGTGGGACTATCTTACACGGTAGAGTGTTCACTTTGCTTGGATATCGTAACAGAATGGATGTTCTTTTCCTTCTAATCATCTGATCCCAAATTGAGGGTTTCCATTCTATTTGATAACCGATCATAACTCTTCCTCAAAAAAGATATCAATGGTGCCCTTTTAATAACCAATACCTAAGATAACTTAAGACCAACTACTGAATTTTTTGTTATTCTACGATATATATCACTAGAATGATCAGCAGGAGTTTTGTTTCACATTGTACTTTACCAAATTTAGATGCAAAAGGAAAGAGATAATTGCCCTGGTACTCAAATTCTTTATATCTATTCAACGGCTTTCATATGATTTCTGAAGATTGCCAAGTCTTTTTTCAAAGATAAATCTTTGTTTTCTTTCTACTTAATAAAGTGTCTTGAAAAATACAACTGTGTTATTTAAATCTTTATAGAAAATTAAACGAATAGCCTATAAAGACATCAGGCTTTTGTTCAAAGACTGTTGAGGGACGGAGTTTTCGCTCAAAAAGAAATCTTTGATCTTGCTTACTTTCATCAAACGTCTTAACAAATCATAAAGTCTCTTCAAATCATTGATGTTTTACTTGCTGAATAACAGCCCAAACAAGAAAGGGAATTATCTTTACTTTAAATCTGCTTAATTCGGATGATAGATATATTGACATGGATTGCTAAGTTTGCAAATCTATATTTAGCTTTAGTGCTTTAACATCAATCCAATAATCACCAAGATTTCCCCAACAAAATGAAAGTTTTTCCTCCAGTCGAGAAGATACTGTGCAAAATTCAAAACTCTTATTTTTATAGTTAAATTCGAATTGAAGATATCTTACTAAAGAGATAGCTAAATTAGGTATCAGGGGGACTAGCTCACATGGTAGAGCGCTCGCTTTGCATGCGAGAGGTACTGGGATCGATGCCCGGGTCCTCCAATTCATTTGAACTTGATGGTAATATTTTCAACAAATCTCAATATTGACTATAGTTTTTGTCGAAGAGAAGTATATCACTACTTCAGTTGGATCAGATTTTGAGAAATATTCAAAACACTGATTCAATTTCTGATTTTCTAATGCAGTAACTAATCATTCTCTCAGCTCTGGAAGTCTGAACCCAAGAATAAACTAATTATTTTCTCATAAGTAAACCTATAAGCCTGCTCAAATCGAGAAAAAGCTTGGAACATGATGTCTCTTATTAAGATTATTGGCATTTAGATATAGAGTTAGTGTCACAGCATATAAGGGGGACTATCTTACACGGTAGAGTGTTCACTTTGCATGCATATCGTACCAGAACCGATGTTCTTTTCCTTCAAATCCTCTGATCCCGAATTCAAGGGTCTCCATCATGTTTGACAACCGACCATAACTCTCCCTGAAAAAAGAAATCGATGACGCCCTTTTAATAACCAATAGCTAAGATAACTTAAGACTTTCTACTGAATTTTTTGTTATTCTACGATATATATCAATAGAATTATCAGCAGGAGTTTTGTTTCACATTGTACTTTACCAACTTTAGATGCAAAAGGAAAGAGATAATTGCCCTGGTACTCAAATTCTTTATATCTAATCAACAGCTTTCATATGATTTCTGAAGATTGCCAAGTATTTTTTCAAAGATGAATCTTTGTTTTCTTTCTACTTAATAAAGTGCCTTGAAAAAAACAACGGTTTTATTAAAATCTTTATAAAAAATTAAACAAATTAACCATAAAGACATAAGAAGGACTAGCTTACATGGTAGAATCCTCCCTTAGCATGCGAGAGGTACCGGGATCGACGCCCGGGTCCTCCAGCTCATTTAATCTAGCTCTTGGCTTTTCTTCACAGACTGTCGAGGAACGGAGTTTCTGCTCAGAAAGAAATCTTTGATCTAGCCTACTTTATTCAAACATCTTAACAAATCATAAAGTATCTTTAAATCATTGAGGTTTTACTGGCTGAATAGCAGCCCAAACAAGAAAGGGAATAATCTTTACTTAACCTGCTCAATTCAGATAATAAGTTTTTCTTCCAGTAGAGAAGATACTGTGCAAAATTCAAAACTCTTATTTTTATAGTTTAATTCGAATTGAAGATATCTTACCTAAGAGATAGCTTAATTAGATATCAGGGGGACTAGCTCACCTGGTAGAGCGCTCGCTTTGCATGCGAGAGGTACTGGGATCGATGCCCGGGTCCTCCAAATCATTTGAACTTCATGGTAATAAGTTCAAACAAATCTCAATATTGACTATAGTTTTTGTCGAAGAAAAGTATATAACTACTTCAGTTGGATCAGATTTTAAGAAAAAATTCAAAACACTGATTCAATTTCTGATTTTCTAATGCACTAACTAATCATTCTCTCAGCTCTGGAAGTCTGAATCCAAGAATAAACTAATTGTTTCCTCAAAAGTAAACCTATGAGCCTTCTCTAATCGAGGAAAAGCTTGGAACTTGATGTCTTATATTTAAATTATGGCATTTGGATATAAAGTTAGTATCACAGCATATAAGGGTGACTATCTTACACGGTAGTGTCTTCACATTGCATGGATAACGTACCAGAACCGATGTTCTTTTCCTTCAAATCCTGTGATCCCAAATTCAAAGGTCTCAATTATGTTTGATAACCGACCATAAATCTCCCTCAAAAAAGAAATTTATGAAGCCCTTTTAATAACCAATAGCTAAGATAACTTAAGACTTTGTACTGAATTTTTTGTTATTCTACGATATATATCACCAGAATGATCAGCAGGAGTTTTGTTTCACATTGTACTTTACCAACTTTAGATGCAAAAGGAAAGAGATAACTGCCCTGGTACTAATATTCTTTATATCTATTCAACGGCTTTCATATGATTTATGAAGATTGCCAAGTCTTTTTTCAAAGATTAATCTTTGTTTTCTTTCTACTAAATAAAGTGCCTTGAAAAATACAACTGTGTTATTAAAATCTTTATAGAAAATTAAACACATTACCAATAAAGACATCAGGGAGACTAGCTCACATGGTAGAGCGCTCGCTTAGCATGCGAGAGGTACCGGGATCGATGCCCGGGTCCTCCAGCTCATTTAATCTAGCTCTAGGCTTTTGTTCAAAGACTGCGGAGGGACGGTGTTTCTGCTCAGAAAGAAATCTTTGATCTAGCTTACTTTCATCAAACGTCTTAACAAATCATAAAGTATCTTTAAATCATTGATCTTTTACTTGCTGAATAGCAGCCCAAACAAGAAAGGGAATTATCTTTACTTTAAACCTGCTCAATTCAGATGTTAAGTTTTTCTTCCAGTCGAGAAGATACTGTGCAAAATTCAAAACTCTTATTTTTATAGTCTAATTCGAATTGAAGATATCTTACTAAAGAGATAGCTCAATTAGATATCAGGGGGACTAGCTCACATGGTAGAGCGCTCGCTTCGCATGCGAGAGGTACTGGGATCGATGCCCGGGTCCTCCAATTCATTTGAACTTGATGGTAATATTTTCAACAAATCTCAATATTGACTATAGTTTTTGTCGAAGAGAAGTATGTAACTACTTCAGTTGGATCAGATTTTGAGGAATATTCAAAACACTGATTCAATTTCTGATTTTCTAATGCACTAACTAATCATTCTCTCAGCTCTGGAAGTCTGAACTCAAGAATAAACTAATTATTTCCTCAAAAGTAAACCTATGAGCCTGCTCTAATCGAGGAAAAGCATGGAACTTGATGTCTTAAATTTAAATTATGGCATTTGGATATAGAGTTAGTATCACAGCATATAAGGAAGACTATCTTACACGGTAGTGTCTTAACATTGCATGGATAACGTACAAGAACCGATGTTCTTTTCCTTCAAATCCTGTGATCCCAAATTCAAAGGTCTCCATTATGTTTGATAACCGACCATAAATTTCCCTCAAAAAAGAATTTGATGACGCCCTTTTAATAACCAATAGCTTAGATAACTTAAGACTTTGTACTGAATTTTTTGTTATTCTACGATATATATCACTAGAATGATCAGCAGGAGTTTTGTTTCACATTGTACTTTACCAACTTTAGATGCAAAAGGAAAGAGATAACTGCCCTGGTACTAATATTCTTTATATCTATTCAACGGCTTTCATATGATTTATGAAGATTGCCAAGTCTTTTTTCAAAGATTAATCTTTGTTTTCTTTCTACTAAATAAAGTGCCTTGAAAAATACAACTGTGTTATTAAAATCTTTATACAAAATTAAACAAATTACCAATAAAGAAATCAGGGAGACTAGCTCACATGGTAGAGCGCTCGCTTAGCATGCGAGAGGTACCGGGATCGATGCCCGGGTCCTCCAATCCATTTGAACTTGATGGTAATATTTTCAACAAATCTCAATATTGACTATAGTTTTTGTCGAATAGAAATATATCATTACTTCAGTTGGATCAGATTTTAAGAAATATTCAAAACACTGATTCAATTTCTGATTTTCTAATGCACTAACTAATCCTTCTATCAGCTCTGGAAGTCTGAACCCCAGAATAAACTAATTATTTTCTCAAAAGTAAACCTATGAGCCTGCTCTACTCGAGGAAAAGCTTGGAACTTGATGTCTTTTATTTAGATTATGACATTTTGATATAGAGTTAGTATCACAGCATATAAGGGGGACTATCTTACACGAAAGAGTGTTCACTTTGCATGGATATCGTACCAGAATTGATGTTCTTTTCTTTCAAATCATCTGATCCCAAATTAAGGGTTTCCATTCTATTTGATAACCGATCATAACTCTCCCTCAAAAAAGATAGCAATGACGCCCTTTTAATAACCAATACCTAAGATAACTTAAGACCAACTACTGAATTTTTTGTTATTCTACGATATATATCACTAGAACGATCAGCAGGAGTTTTGTTTCACATTGTAATTTATCAAATTTAGATGCAAAAGGAAAGAGATAATTGCCCTGGTACTCAAATTCTTTATATCTTTTCAACAGCTTTCATATGATTTCTGAAAATTGCCAAGTATTTTTTCAAAGATTAATCTTTGTTTTCTTTCTACTTAATAAAGTGCCTTGAAAAATACAACTGTGTTATTAAAATATTTATAGAAAATCAAACGAATAACCTATAAAGACATCAGGCTTTTGTTCAAAGACTGTGGAGGGACGGAGTTTCCGCTCAGAAAGAAATCATTGATCTAGCTTACTTTCATCAAATGTCTTAACAAATCATAAAGTTTCTTTAAATCATTGATGTTTTACTTGCTGAATAGCAGCCCAAACAAATAGGGAATTATCTTTACTTTAAACCTGCTTAATTCGGATGATAGATATATTGACATGGATTGCTAAGTTTGCAAATCTATATTTAGCTTTAGTGCTTTAATATAAATCTAATAATCACCAAGATTTCCCCAACAAAATGAAAGTTTTTCCTCTAGTCGAGCAGATACTGTTCAAAATTCAAAACTCTTATTTTTATAGTTAAATTCGAATTGAAGATATCTTACTAAAGAGATAGCTAAATTAGGTATCAGGGGGACTAGCTCACATGGTAGAGCGCACGCTTTGCATGCGAGAGGTACTGGGATCGATGCCCGGGTCCTCCAATTCATTTGAACTTGATGGTAATATTTTCAACAAATCTCAATATTGACTATAGTTTTTTTCGAAGAGAAGTATATCACTACTTCAGTTGGATCAGATTTTAAGAAATATTCAAAACACTGATTCAATTTCTGATTTTCTAATGCAGTAACTAATCATTCTCTCAGCTCTGGAAGTCTGAACCCAAGAATAAACTAATTATTTTCTCAAAAGTAAACCTATTAGCCTGCTCAAATCGAGAAAAAGCTTGGAGCATGATGTCTCTTATTTAGATTATTGGCATTTAGATATAGAGTTAGTATCACAGCATATAAGGGGGACTATCTTACACGGTAGTGTCTTCACATTGCATGGATAACGTACCAGAACCGATGTTCTTTTCCTTCAAATTCTCTGATCCCGAATTCAAGGGTCTCCATCATGTTTGACAACCGACCATAACTCTCCCTCAAAAAAGATATCGATGACGCCCTTTTGATAACCAATAGCTTAGATAACCTAAGACTTTCTACTGAATTTTTTGTTATTCTACGATATATATCACTAGAATGATGTGCAGGAGTTTTGTTTCACATTGTACTTTACCAAATTTAGATGCAAAAGAAAAGAGATAATTGCGCTGGTACTCAAATTTTTTATATCTATTCAACGGCTTTCATATGATTTCTGAAAATTACCAAGTCTTTTTTCAAAGATGAATCTTTGTTTTCTTTCTACTTAATAAAGTGCCTTGAAAAATACAACTGTTCTATTAAAATATTTATAGAAAATTAAGCGAATTACCCATTAAGACATAAGGGTGACTAGCTCACATTGTAGAGCGCTCGCTTAGCATGCGAGAGGTACCGGGATCGATGCCCAGGTCCTCCAGTTCTTTTAATCTAGCTCTAGGCTTTTGTTCAAAGACTGTGGAGGGACGTAGTTTTCGCTCAAAAAGAAATCTTTGATCTTGCTTACTTTCATCAAACGTCTTAACAAATCATAAAGTCTCTTTAAATCACTGATGTTTTACTTGCTAAATAGCAGCCCAAACAAGAAAGGGAATTATCTTTACTTTAAACCTGCTTAATTCGGATGATTGATATATTGACATGGATTGCTAAGTTTGCAAATTTATATTTAGCTTGGTGCTTTAACATAAATCTAATAATCACCAAGATTTCCTTAACGAAATGAAAGTTTTTCCTCCAGTCGAGAAGATACTGTGCAAAATTCAAAACTCTTATTTTTATAGTTAAATTCGAATTGAAGATATCTTACTAAAGAGATAGCTAAATTAGATATCAGGGGGACTAGCTAACATGGTAGAGCGCTCGCTTTGCATGCGAGAGGTACTGGGATTGATGCCCGGGTACTCCAATTCATTTGAACTTGATGGTAATATTTTCAACAAATCTCAATATTGACTATAGTTTTTGTCGAAGAGAAGTATATCACTACTTCAGTTGGATCAGATTTTAAGAAATATTCCAAACACTGATTCAATTTCTGATTTTATAATGCAGTAACTAATCATTCTCTCAGCTCTGGAAGTCTGAACCCAAGAATAAACTAATTATTTTCTCATAAGTAAACCTATAAGCCTGCTCAAATCGAGAAAAAGCTTGGAACATGATGTCTCTTATTTAGATTATTGGCATTTAGATATAGAGTTAGTATCACAGCATATAAGGGGGTCTAACTTACACGGTAGAGTGTTCACTTTGCATGCATATCGTACCAGAACCGATGTTCTTTTCCTTCAAATCCTCTGATCCCGAATTCAAGGGTCTCCATCATGTTTGACAACCGACCATAACTCTCCCTCAAAAAAGATATCGATGACGCCCTTTTGATAACCAATAGCTAAGATAACCTAAGACTTTCTACTGAATTTTTTGTTATTCTACGATATATATCACTAGAATGATCAGCAGGAGTTTTGTTTCACATTGTACTTTACCAAATTTAGATGCAAAAGGAAAGAGATAATATCCCTGGTACTCAAACTCTTTATTCTATTCAACGGCTTTCATATGATTTCTGAAGATTGCCAAGTCTTTTTTCAAAGATGAATCTTTGTTTTCTTTCTACTTAATAAAGTGCCTTGAAAAATACAACTGTGTTATTAAAATCTTTATAGAAAATTAGACGAATAACCTATAAAGACATCAGGCTTTTGTTCAAAGACTGTGGAGGGACGGAGTTTTCGCTCCAAAAGAAATCTTTGATCTTGCTTACTTTCATCAAACGTCTTAACAAATCATAAAGTCTCTTTAAATCATTGATGTTTTACTTGCTGAATAGCAGCCCAAACAAGAAAGGGAATTATCTTTACTTTAACCCTGCTTATTTCGGATGATTGATATATTGACATGGATTGCTAAGTTTGCAAATCTATATTTAGCTTGGTGCTTTAACATAAATCTAATAATCACCAAGATTTCCCCAAGAAAATGAAAGTTTTTCCTCAAGTCGAGAAGATACTGTGCAAAATTCAAAACTCTTATTTTTATAGTTAAATTCGAATTGAAGATATCTTACTAAAGAGATAGCTAAATTAGATATCAGGGGACTAGCTCACATGGTAGAGCGCTCGCTTTGCATGCAAGAGGTACTGGGATCGATGCCCGGGTCTTCCAATTCATTTGAACTTGATGGTAATATTTTCAACAAATCTCAATATTGACTATAGTTTTTGTCGAAGAGAAGTATATCACTACTTCAGTTGGATCAGATTTTAAGAAATATTCCAAACACTGATTCAATTTCTGATTTTCTAATGCAGTAACTAATCATTCTCTCAGCTCTGGAAGTCTGAACCCAAGAATAAACTAATTATTTTCTCATAAGTAAACCTATAAGCCTGCTCAAATCGAGAAAAAGCTTGGAACATGATGTCTCTTATTTAGATTATTGGCATTTAGATATAGAGTTAGTATCACAGCATATAAGGGGGACTATCTTACACGGTAGACTGTTGACTTTGCTTGCATATCATACGAGAACCGATGTTCTTTTCCTTCAAATCCTCTGATCCCGAATTCAAGGGTCTCCATCATGTTTGACAACCGACCATAACTCTCCCTCAAAAAAGATATCGATGACGCCCTTTTGATAACCAATAGCTAAGATAACCTAAGACTCTCTACTGAATTTTTTTTTATTCTACGATATATATCACTAGAATGATCAGCAGGAGTTTTGTTTCACATTGTACTTTACCAACTTTAGATGCAAAAGGAAAGAGATAATTGCCCTGGTACTGATATTCTTTATATCTATTCAACGGCTTTCATATGATTTCAGAAGATTGCCAAGTCTTTTTTCAAAGATGAATCTTTGTTTTCTTTCTACTTAATAAATTGCCTTGAAAAATGCAACTGTTTTATTAGAATATTTATAGAAAATTAAGCGAATTACCCATTAAGACATAAGGGTGACTAGCTAACATAGTAGAGCGCTCGCTTAGCATGCGAGAGGTACCGGGATCGATGCCCAGGTCCTGTAGTTCTTTTAATCTAGCTCTAGGCTTTTGTTCAAAGACTGTGGAGGGACGGAGTTTTCGCTCAGAAAGAAATCTTTGATCTTGCTTACTTTCATCAAACGTCTAAACAAATCATAAAGTCTCTTTAAATCATTGATGTTTTACTTGCTGAATAGCAACCCAACCAAGAAAGTGAATTATCTTTACTTTAAACCTGCTAAATTTGGATGATAGATGTATTGACATGGATTGCTGAGTTTGCAAATCTATATTTAGCTTGGTGCTTTAACATAAATCTAATAATCACCAAGATTTCCCCAACAAAATGAAAGTTTTTCTTCAAGTCGAGAAGATACTATGCAAAATTCAAAACTCTTATTTTTATAGTTAAATTCGAATTGAAGATATCTTACTAAAGAGATAGTTGAATTAGATGTCAGGGGGACTAGCTCACATGGTAGAGCGCTCGCTTTGCATGCGAGAGGTACTAGGATCGATGCCCGGGTCCTCCAATTCATTTGAAGTTGATGGTAATATTTTCAACAAATTTCAATATTGACTATAGTTTTTGTCGAAGAGAAATATATAACTACTTCAGTTGGATCAGATTTTAAGAAATATTCAAAACACTGATTCAATTTCTGATTTTCTAATGCACTAACTAATCATTCTCTCAGCGATGGAAGTCTGAACCCAAGAATAAACTAATTATTTTCTCATAAGTAAACCTATAAGCCTGCTCTAATCGAGGAAAAGCTTGAAACTTGATACTTTTTATTTAAATTATGACATTTTGATATAGAGTTAATATCACAGCATATAAGGGGGACTATTTTACACGGTAGAGTGTTCACTTTGCATGGATAACGTACCAGAACCGATGTTTTTTTCCTTCAAATCCTCTGATCCCGAATTCAAGGGTCTCCATTATATTTGATAACCGACCATAACTCTCCCTCAAAAAGGTATCGATGACGCCCTGTTAATAACCAATAGCTAAGATAACTCATGACTTTCTACTGAATTTTTTGTTGTTCTAGGATATATATCACTAGAATGATCAGCTGGAGTTTTGTTTCACATTGTACTTTACCAACTTTAGAAGCAAAAGGAAAGAGATAATTGCCCTGGTACTCAAATTCTTTATATCTTTTCAACCGCTTTCATATGATTTCTGAAGATTGCCATGTCTTTTTTCAAAGATGAATCTTTGTTTTCTTTCTACTTAATAAAGTGCCTTGAAAAATACAACTGTTTTATTAAAATCTTTATAGAAAATTAAACGAATTACCCATAAAGACATAAGGGGGACTAGCTCACATGGTAGAGCGCTCGCTTAGCATGGGAGAGGTACCGGGATCGAAGCCAGGGTCCTCCAGTTCATTTAATCTAGCTCTAGGCTTTTGTTCAAAGACTGTGGAGGGACGGAGTTTCCGCTCAGAAAGAAATCCTTGATCTAGCTTACTTTCATCAAACGTCTTAACAAATCATAAAGTATCTTTAAATCATTGATGTTTTACTGGCTGAATAGCAGCCCAAACAAGAAAGGTAATTATCTGTACTTTAAACCTGCTCAATTCAGATGTTGAGTTTTTCTTCCAGTCGAGAAGAAACTATGCAAAATTCAAAACTCTTATTTTTATAGTTAAATTCGAATTGAAGATATCTTACTAAAGAGATAGTTGAATTAGATATCAGGGGGACTAGCTCACATGGTAGAGCGCTCGCTTTGCATGCGAGAGGTACTAGGATCGATGTTCGGGTCCTCCAATTCATTTGAAGTTGATGGTAATATTTTCAACAAATTTCAATATTGACTATAGTTTTTGTCGAAGAGAAGTATATAACTACTTCAGTTGGATCAGATTTTAAGAAATATTCAAAACACTGATTCAATTTCTGATTTTCTAATGCACTAACTAATCATTCTCTAAGCTTTGGAAGTCTGAACCCAAGAATAAACTAATTATTTTCTCAAAAGTAAACCTATAAGCCTGCTCTAATCGAGGAAAAGCTTGAAACTTGATACTTTTTATTTAAATTATGACATTTTGATATAGAGTTAATATCACAGCATATAAGGGGGACTATCTTACACAGTAGAGTGTTCACTTTGCATGGATAACGTACCAAAACCGATGTTCTTTTCCTTAAAATCCTCTGATCATAAATTCAAGGGTCTCCATTATGTTTGATAACCGACCATAACTCTCCCTCAAAAAAGATATCGATGACGCCCTTTTAATAACCAATAGCTAAGATAACTTAAAACTTTCTACTGAATGTTTTGTTATTCTACGATATATATTACTAGAATGATCAGCAGGAGTTTTGTTTCACATTATACTTAACCAACTTTAGATGCAAAAGGAAAGAGATAACTGCCCTGGTACTGATATTTTTTATATCTATTCAACGGCTTTCATATGATTTGTGAAGATTGCCAAGTCTTTTTTCAAAGATGAATCTTTGTTTTCTTTCTACTTAATAAAGTGCCTTGAAAAATACATTTGTTTTATTAAAATCTTTATAGAAAATTAAACAAATTACCAATAAAGACATAAGGGGGACTAGCTCACATGGTAGAGCGCTCGCTTCGCATGCGCGAGGTACTGCGATGGATGCCCGGGTCCTCCAATTCATTTGAACTTGATGGTAATATTTTCAACAAATCTCAATATTGACTATAGTTTTTGTCGAAGAGAAGTATATCACTACTTCAGTTGGATCAAATTTTAAGAAATATTCAAAACACTGATTCAATTTCTGATTTTCCAATGCACTAACTAATAAATTCTCTCAGCTCTGGAAGTCTGAACCCAAGAATAAACTAATCATTTTCTCAAAAGTAAACCTATGAGCCTGCTCTACTCGAGGAAAAGCTTGGAACTTGATGTCTTTTATTTAGATTATGACATTTTGATATAGACTTAGTATCACAGCATATAAGGGGGACTATCTAACACGGTAGAGTGTTCACTTTGCATGGATATCGTACCAGAATCGATGTTCTTTTCCTTCAAATCCTCTGATCCCGAATTAAGGGTTTCCATTATGTTTGATAACCGACCATAACTCTCCCTCAAAAAAGATATCAATGACGCCCTTTTAATAATCAATACCTAAGATAACTTAAGACTTTCTACTGAATTTCTTGTTATTGTACGATATAAATCACTAGAATGATCAGTAGGAGTTTTGTTTCACATTGTACTTTACCAACTTTAGATGCAAAAGGAAAGAGATAATTGCCCTGGTACTGATATTCTTTATATCTATTCAACGGCTTTCATATGATTTCTGAAGATTGCCAAATCTTTTTTCAAAGATGAATCTTTGTTTTCTTTCTACTTAATAAAGTGCCTTGAAAAATACAACTGTTTTATTAAAATCTTTATAGAAAATTAAATGAATTACCTAGCAAGACATAAGGGGGACTAGCTCACATGGTAGAGCGCTCGCTTAGCTTGCCAGAGGTACTGGAATCGAAGCCCGGGTCCTCCAATTTATTTAATCTAGCTCTAGGCTTCTGTTTCAAGACTGTGGAGGGACAGAGTTTCCGCTCAGAAAGAAATCTTTGATCTAGCTTACTTTCATCAAACGTCTTAACAAATCATAAAGTATTTTTAAATCATTGATCTTTTAATTGCTGAATAGCAGCCCAAACAAGAAAGGGAATTATCTTTACTTTAAACCTGCTCAATTCAGATGTTAAGTTTTTCTTTCAGGCGAGAAGATACTGTGCAAATTTCAAAGCCTTTATTTTTATAGTTAAATTAGAATGGAAGATATCTTACTAAAGAGATAGCTCAATTAGATATCAGGGGGACTAGCTCACATGGTAGAGCGCTCGCTTCGCATGCGAGAGGTACTGGGATCGATGCCCGGGTCCTCCAATTCATTTGAACTTGATGGTAATATTTTCAACAAATCTCAATATTGACTATAGTTTTTGTCGAAGAGAAGTATATCACTACTTCAGTTGGATCAGATTTTCAGAAATATTCAAAACACTGATTCAATTTCTGATTTTCTAATGCACTAACTAATCATTCTCTCAGCTCTGGAAGTCTGAACCGAAGAATATACTAATTATTTCCTCAAAAGTAAACCTATGAGCCTGCTCTAATCGAGGAAAAGCTTGGAACTTGATGTCTTTTATTTAAATTATGATATTTTGATATAGAGTTAGAATCACAGCATATAAGGGTGACTATCTTACACGGTAGTGTCTTCACATTGCATGGATAACGTACCAGAACCGATGTTCTTTTCCTTCAAATCCTCTGATCCCAAATTCAAGGGTCTCCATTATGTTTGATAACCGACCATAACTCTCCCTCAAAAAAGATATCAACAACGCCCTTTTAATAATCAATACCTAAGATAACTTAAGACTTTCTACTGAATTTTTTGTTATTCTACGATACATATCACTAGAATGATCAGCAGGAGTTTTGTTTCACATTGTACTTTACCAACTTTAGATGCAAAAGGAAAGAGATAATTGCTCTGGTACTCAAATTCTTTATATCTATTCAACGGCTTTCATATGATTTGTGAAGATTGCCAAGTCTTTTTTCAAAGATGAATCTTTGTTTTCTTTCTACTAAATAAAGTACCTTGAAAAATACATTTGTTTTATTAAAATCTTTATAGAAAATTAAACGAATTACCAATAAAGACATAAGGGGGACTAGCTCACATGGTAGAGCGCTCGCTTAGCATGCGAGAGGTACCGGGATTGATGCCCCGGTCCTCCAGTTCATTTAATCTAGCTCTAGGCTTTTGTTCAAAGACTGTGAAGGGACGGAGTTTTCGCTCAGAAAGAGATCTTTGATCTAGCTTCCTTTCATCATACGTCTTAACAAATCATAAAGTCTCTTTAAATCATTGATGTTTTACTGGCTGAATAGAAGCCCAAACAAGAAAAAGAATCATCTTTACTTTAAACCTGCTCAATTCAGATGTTAAGTTTTTCTTTCAGGCGAGAAGATACTGTGCAAAATTCAAAACTCTTATTTTTATAGTTTAATTCGAATTGTAGATATCTTACTAAAGAGATAGCTCAATTAGATATTAGTGGGACTAGCTCACATGATAGAGCGCTCGCTTCGCATGCGCGAGTTACTGGGATCGATGCCCGGGTCCTCCAATTCATTTGAACTTGATGGTAATATTTTCAACAAATTTCAATATTGACTATAGTTTTTGTCGAAGAGAAGTATATCACTACTTCAGTTGGATCAAATTTTAAGAAATATTCAAAACACTGATTCAATTTCTGATTTTCTAATGCACTAACTAATAAATTCTCTCAGCTCTGGAAATCTGAACCCAAGGAGAAACTAATTATTTTCTCAAAAGTAAACCCATGAGCCTGCTCTACTAGAGGAAAAGCTTGGAACTTGATGTCTTTTATTTAGATTATGAGATTTTGATATAGACTTAGTATCACAGCATAAAAGGGGGACTATCTTACACGGTAGAATGTTCACTTTGCATGGATATCGTACCAGAATCGATGTTCTTTTCCTTCAAATCCTCTGATCCCGAATTAAGGGTTTCCATTATGTTTGATAACCGACCATAACTCTCCCTCAAAAAAGATATCAATGACGCCCTTTTAATAATCAATACCTAAGATAACTTAAGACTTTCTACTGAATTTTTTGTTATTCTACGATATATATCACTAGAATGATCAGCAGGAGTTTTGTTTCACATTATACTTAACCAACTTTAGATGCAAAAGGAAAGATATAATTACTCTGGTACTCAAATTCTTTATATCTATTCAACGGCTTTCATATGATTTGTGAAGATTGCCAAGTCTTTTTT
This sequence comes from Pelagia noctiluca, assembly GCA_963924455.1. Lineage (NCBI taxonomy): Eukaryota > Metazoa > Cnidaria > Scyphozoa > Semaeostomeae > Pelagiidae > Pelagia > Pelagia noctiluca. Next base: position 6,936,784 of record OZ004318.1, read on the forward strand.
CAAAGATGAATCTTTGTTTTCTTTCTACTAAATAAAGTGCCTTGAAAAATACATTTGTTTTATTAAAATCTTTATAGAAAATTAAACGAATTACCAATAAAGACATAAGGGGGACTAGCTCACATGGTAGAGCGCTTGCTTAGCATGCGAGAGGTACCGGGATCGATCCCGGGTCCTCCAGTTCATTTAATCTAGCTCTAGGCTTTTGTTCAAAGACTGTGGAGGGACGGAGTTTCCGCTCAGAAAGAAATCTTTGATCTAGCTTACTTTCATCAAACGTCTTAGCAAATCATAAAGTATCTTTAAATCATTGATCTTTTACTTGCTGAATAGCAGCGCAAACAAGAAAGGGAATTATCTTTACTTTACACCTGCTCAATTCAGATCTTAAGTTTTTCTTCCAGGCGAGAAGATACTGTGCAAAATTCAAAACTCTTATTTTTATAGTTAAATTCGAATTGAAGATATCTTACTAAAGAGATAGTTAAATTAGATATCAGGGGGACTAGCTCACATGGTAGAGCGCTCGCTTAGCATGCGAGAGGTACAGGGATCGATGCCAGGTCCTCCAGTTCATTTAATCTAGCTCTAGGCTTTTGTTCAAAGACTGTGGAGGGACGGAGTTTCCGCTCAGAAAGAAATCATTGATCTAGCTTACTTTCATCAAATGTCTTAACAAATCATCAAGTATCTTTAAATCATTGATCTTTTACTTGCTGAATAGCAGCCCAAACAAGAAAGGGAATTATCTTTACTTTAAACCTGCTCAATTCAGATGTTAAGTTTTTCTTTCAGGCGAGATGATACTGTGCAAAATTGAAAACTCTTATTTTTATAGTTTAATTCGAATTGAAGATATCTTACTAAAGAGATAGCTCAATTAGATATCAGGGGGACTAGCTCACATGGTAGAGCGCTCGCTTTGCATGCGAGAGGTACTAGGATCGATGCCCGGGTCCTCCAATTCATTTGAACTTGATGGTAATATTTCCAACAAATCTCAATATTGACTATAGTTTTTGTTGAAGAGAAGTATATCACTACTTCAGTTGGATCAGATTTTTAGAAATATTCAAAACACCGATTCAATTTCTGATTTTGTAATGCACTAACTAATAAATTCTCTCAGCTCTGGAAGTCTGAACCCAAGAATAAACTAATTACTCTCTCAAAAGTAAACCTATGAGCCTGCTCTACTCGAGGAAAAGCTTGGAACTTGATGTCTTTTATTTAGATTATAACATTTTGATATAGAGTTAGTATCACAGCATATAAGGGGGACTATCTTACACGGTAGAGTGTTCACTTTGCATGGATAACGTACAAGAACCGATGTTCTTTTCCTTCAAATCCTCTGATCCCGAATTAAGGGTTTCCATTATGTTTGATAACCGACCATAACTGTTCCTCAAAAAAGATATCAATGACGCCCTTTTAATAATCAATACCTAAGTTAACTTAAGACTCTCTACTGAATTTTTTGTTATTCCACGATATATATCACTAGAATGATCAGCAGGAGTTTTGTTTCACATTATACTTAACCAACTTTAGATGCAAAAGGAAAGAGATAATTGCTCTGGTACTCAAATTCTTTAAATCTATTCAACGGCTTTCATATGATTTGTGAAGATTGCCAAGTCTTTTTTCAAAGATGAATCTTTGTTTTCTTTCTACTAAATAAAGTGCCTTGAAAAATACATTTGTTTTATTAAAATCTTTATAGAAAATTAAACGAATTACCAATAAAGACATAAGGGGGACTAGCTCACATGGTAGAGCGCTTGCTTAGCATGCGAGAGGTACCGGGATCGATCCCGGGTCCTCCAGTTCATTTAATCTAGCTCTAGGCTTTTGTTCAAAGACTGTGGAGGGACGGAGTTTCCGCTCAGAAAGAAATCTTTGATCTAGCTTACTTTCATCAAACGTCTTAGCAAATCATAAAGTATCTTTAAATCATTGATCTTTTACTTGCTGAATAGCAGCGCAAACAAGAAAGGGAATTATCTTTACTTTACACCTGCTCAATTCAGATCTTAAGTTTTTCTTCCAGGCGAGAAGATACTGTGCAAAATTCAAAACTCTTATTTTTATAGTTAAATTCGAATTGAAGATATCTTACTAAAGAGATAGTTAAATTAGATATCAGGGGGACTAGCTCACATGGTAGAGCGCTCGCTTAGCATGCGAGAGGTACAGGGATCGATGCCAGGTCCTCCAGTTCATTTAATCTAGCTCTAGGCTTTTGTTCAAAGACTGTGGAGGGACGGAGTTTCCGCTCAGAAAGAAATCATTGATCTAGCTTACTTTCATCAAATGTCTTAACAAATCATAAAGTATCTTTAAATCATTGATCTTTTACTTGCTGAATAGCAGCCCAAACAAGAAAGGGAATTATCTTTACTTTAAACCTGCTCAATTCAGATGTTAAGTTTTTCTTTCAGGCGAGATGATACTGTGCAAAATTGAAAACTCTTATTTTTATAGTTTAATTCGAATTGAAGATATCTTACTAAAGAGATAGCTCAATTAGATATCAGGGGGACTAGCTCACATGGTAGAGCGCTCGCTTTGCATGCGAGAGGTACTAGGATCGATGCCCGGGTCCTCCAATTCATTTGAACTTGATGGTAATATTTCCAACAAATCTCAATATTGACTATAGTTTTTGTTGAAGAGAAGTATATCACTACTTCAGTTGGATCAGATTTTTAGAAATATTCAAAACACCGATTCAATTTCTGATTTTGTAATGCACTAACTAATAAATTCTCTCAGCTCTGGAAGTCTGAACCCAAGAATAAACTAATTACTCTCTCAAAAGTAAACCTATGAGCCTGCTCTACTCGAGGAAAAGCTTGGAACTTGATGTCTTTTATTTAGATTATAACATTTTGATATAGAGTTAGTATCACAGCATATAAGGGGGACTATCTTACACGGTAGAGTGTTCACTTTGCATGGATAACGTACAAGAACCGATGTTCTTTTCCTTCAAATCCTCTGATCCCGAATTAAGGGTTTCCATTATGTTTGATAACCGACCATAACTGTTCCTCAAAAAAGATATCAATGACGCCCTTTTAATAATCAATACCTAAGTTAACTTAAGACTCTCTACTGAATTTTTTGTTATTCCACGATATATATCACTAGAATGATCAGCAGGAGTTTTGTTTCACATTATACTTAACCAACTTTAGATGCAAAAGGAAAGAGATAATTGCTCTGGTACTCAAATTCTTTAAATCTATTCAACGGCTTTCATATGATTTGTGAAGATTGCCAAGTCTTTTTTCAAAGATGAATCTTTGTTTTCTTTCTACTAAATAAAGTGCCTTGAAAAATACATTTGTTTTATTAAAATCTTTATAGAAAATTAAACGAATTACCAATAAAGACATAAGGGGGACTAGCTCACATGGTAGAGCGCTTGCTTAGCATGCGAGAGGTACCGGGATCGATCCCGGGTCCTCCAGTTCATTTAATCTAGCTCTAGGCTTTTGTTCAAAGACTGTGGAGGGACGGAGTTTCCGCTCAGAAAGAAATCTTTGATCTAGCTTACTTTCATCAAACGTCTTAGCAAATCATAAAGTATCTTTAAATCATTGATCTTTTACTTGCTGAATAGCAGCGCAAACAAGAAAGGGAATTATCTTTACTTTACACCTGCTCAATTCAGATCTTAAGTTTTTCTTCCAGGCGAGAAGATACTGTGCAAAATTCAAAACTCTTATTTTTATAGTTAAATTCGAATTGAAGATATCTTACTAAAGAGATAGTTAAATTAGATATCAGGGGGACTAGCTCACATGGTAGAGCGCTCGCTTAGCATGCGAGAGGTACAGGGATCGATGCCAGGTCCTCCAGTTCATTTAATCTAGCTCTAGGCTTTTGTTCAAAGACTGTGGAGGGACGGAGTTTCCGCTCAGAAAGAAATCATTGATCTAGCTTACTTTCATCAAATGTCTTAACAAATCATAAAGTATCTTTAAATCATTGATCTTTTACTTGCTGAATAGCAGCCCAAACAAGAAAGGGAATTATCTTTACTTTAAACCTGCTCAATTCAGATGTTAAGTTTTTCTTTCAGGCGAGATGATACTGTGCAAAATTGAAAACTCTTATTTTTATAGTTTAATTCGAATTGAAGATATCTTACTAAAGAGATAGCTCAATTAGATATCAGGGGGACTAGCTCACATGGTAGAGCGCTCGCTTTGCATGCGAGAGGTACTAGGATCGATGCCCGGGTCCTCCAATTCATTTGAACTTGATGGTAATATTTCCAACAAATCTCAATATTGACTATAGTTTTTGTTGAAGAGAAGTATATCACTACTTCAGTTGGATCAGATTTTTAGAAATATTCAAAACACCGATTCAATTTCTGATTTTGTAATGCACTAACTAATAAATTCTCTCAGCTCTGGAAGTCTGAACCCAAGAATAAACTAATTACTCTCTCAAAAGTAAACCTATGAGCCTGCTCTACTCGAGGAAAAGCTTGGAACTTGATGTCTTTTATTTAGATTATAACATTTTGATATAGAGTTAGTATCACAGCATATAAGGGGGACTATCTTACACGGTAGAGTGTTCACTTTGCATGGATAACGTACAAGAACCGATGTTCTTTTCCTTCAAATCCTCTGATCCCGAATTAAGGGTTTCCATTATGTTTGATAACCGACCATAACTGTTCCTCAAAAAAGATATCAATGACGCCCTTTTAATAATCAATACCTAAGTTAACTTAAGACTTTCTACTGAATTTTTTGTTATTCTACGATATATATCACTAGAATGATCAGCAGGAGTTTTGTTTCACATTGTACTTTACCAACTTTAGATGCAAAAGGAAAGAGATAATAGCCCTGGTACTGATATTCTTTATATCTAATCAACGGCTTTCATATGATTTCTGAAGATTGCCAAGTCTTTTTTCAAAGATGAATCTTTGTTTTCTTTCTACTTAATAAAGTGCCTTGAAAAATACAACTGTTTTATTAAAATCTTTATAAAAAATTAAGCGAATTACCCATAAAGTCATAAGGGGGACTAGCTCACATGGTAGAGCGCTCGCTTAGCATGCGAGAGGTACCGGGATCGATGCCCGGGTCCTCCAGTTCATTTAATCTAGCTCTCGGCTTTTGTTCAAAGACTGTGGAGGGACGGAGTTTTCGCTCATAAAGAAATCTTTGATCTTGCTTACTTTCATCAAGCGTCTTAACAAATCATAAAGTCTCTTTAAATCATTGATCTTTTACTTGCTGAATAGCAGCTCAGCCAAGAAAGGGAATTATGTTTACTTTAAACCTGCTTAATTCGGATGATAGATATATTGACATGGATTGCTAAGTTTGCAAATCTATATTTAGCTTGGTGCTTTAACATAAATCTAATAATCACCAAGATTTCCCCAACAAAATGAAAGTTTTTCCTCCAGTCGAGAAGATACTGTGCAAAATTGAAAACTCTTATTTTTATAGTTAAATTCGAATTGAAGATATCTTACTAAAGAGATAGCTAAATTAGATATCAGGGGGACTAGCTCACATGGTAGAGCGCTCGCTTTGCATGGGAGAGGTACTGGGATCGATGCCCGGGTCCTCCAATTCATTTGAACTTGATGGTAATATTTTCAACAAATCTCAATATTGACTATAGTTTTTGTCGAAGAGAAGTATATCACTACATCAGTTGGATCAGATTTTAAGAAATATTCAAAACAATGATCTAATTTCTGATTTTCTAATGCACTAACTAATCATTCTCTCAGCTCTGGAAGTCTGAACCCAAGAATAAACTAATTATTTTCTCAAAAGTAAACCTATATGCCTGCTCCAATCGAGGAAAAGCTTGGAACTTCATGTTTTTTATTTAGATTATTGACATTTTGATAAAGAGTTAGTGTCACAGCATATAAGGGGGAGTATCCTTCAAATAGCAACTCGTTGATAATCTCTGGCCTTTGCCCAAGAAGCGATGACGTTGATCTCAACAACAAAGCAACAGCAGTGAACAAGTCATTGAAACAGATGTGCAGCTTTAGAAATATCGGCTTCATGGACAACAGCAACATTGATGCACACAAGCACCTAAATGGAAGTAAATTACATCTTAATCGTAATGGTGATGCAGTCCTTGCTCGAAATTTACGGGATGCCATAGAAAAGTACTGATCTGAGACGACTCCAGGTAATCAACAAGATAGTGGTTTTTTTATAACTGTAGACAATAATGATTATATTAGTAATGAAATAGATGAAAGCTTAGGAATCGATGAAAATGCTGACATTTCCAATACAAAGGATCCAAATTCCATCTTAAAAGATTTAAGAATCAAAAACCACAATGGCATAATTCTTGCTTATTTGAACATAAATTCGATAAGAAATAAGTTTTACTTTTTAAAAGTCATCATATCAAATAACGTAGATATACTAGCCATAGCTGAAACAAAACTTGACAATACTTTTCCCACAAGTCAATTTATATTAGAAGGTTTTCACCCTCCCTTTCGCTACGATAGAAATAGGTATGGGGGTGGAATCCTTGTATATGTAAGAAATGGTGTCCCTGCTAAAGAATTAAAGGAGTATCAACTTCCAGATAATATAGAGTGTGGTTTCCTTGAAATAAATATCAACAACAAGAAGTGGCTTCTTGCAAATATATACCGTCCTCCCTCTCAAGGAGAGGGGTATTTTTTCCAAGAGATAGGGAAATCATTAGATCACTTCAGCTTGAAATTCGAAAACTTCATCCTAATGGGTGATTTTAATACAGAAGAAAATGACGAAAACATCAGCAATTTCATGGAATCCTATAGCTTAAAAAATATTGTTAAAGATCCGACATGCTTTAAGTCTGAGAGACCTAGGACAATCGATCTGATTCTCACAAACAGAGTCCACAATTTTCAAAACACAATGACGGTTGAAACAGGACTCTCGGACTTCCATTGCATGATTGCAACTGTACTTAAGGGCGGCTTCGTAAAAAGGGGTCCTAAGATCATCAATTACCGGGACTACCGCAAATTTGATATTCATAGCTTCAGAGAAGATCTCCAAGATGGAATTCTAAGAGAAAGCCAACAGCCTCTGACTAGCTATGATACCCTTGATGCGATAGTCCTAAGTGTGTTAAATAAACACGCCCCTATGAAAAAGAAATCAGTAAGAGCCAATGATGGGCCCTTTATGACGAAGGCACTCAGGAAAGCCATTATGAAGAGAAGTTGCCTTTGCAACAGATTCAATAAAAACCGAACTGACGACAATAAAAAGGCTTTTAAAAAACAAAGAAATTTATGCGTAAAACTTTTGCGTGAAGCCAAACGAGATTATTATGCAAATATCGATCTCAAAAGTCTTAGTGACAATAGGAAATTCTGGAAAACTGTAAAACCACTTTTTTCTGGCAAAATCAAAACGTCCTCAAGTGTTACTTTGCTTGAAAATGGCGAGCTAATTTCCGATGACAAAGCTGTTGCTGAGATATTTAACGAATATTTCGCCAACATAACAAGTTCGTTGGGAATAGAAGAAACTGGATCAAACTTGATATCAACTGATGATATCGACGATCCTGTAGAGCTCGCTGTAGTCAAGTATAGTCTACACCCAAGTATCATGAGGATAGCCGAAAACTTTCGACCTACTGAAATGTTTGTATTTCGGTCCTCTTCGACAGAGGAGATAGAAGTTCAAATAAAAAGATTAAATCAGAAAAAAGGATCGCCAAAAGGAAGTATTCCAGCTAGAGTCTTAAAAGAAAATTCTGATTTACTTGTGCCCCATGTCATCAGCACGTACAACACGTGTATTTCCGAAGTATATTTTCCGGATGAGCTCAAAGCTGGAGATATTTCTTCACTTTATAAAAAAGATGACGCCTTCTGCAAGAAAAATTACAGACCCATTACTGTCTTGTCGTCAGTTTCCAAGGTTTTTGAACGACTCATGTATGAGCAAATAACCCCCTTTGCTGAGTGCTTTCTTTCTCCACTTTTATGTGGGTTTCGGAAGGGCTATAATACGCAACATGCGCTCTTGAAGTTCTTGGAAACCTGCAAGGCAACTATGGATAGCGGAGGCTTTGCTGGTGCAGTCCTGATGGATCTCTCCAAAGCCTTCGATTGTCTAAATCACGAGCTATTGCTAGCAAAATCGCATGCCTATGGTTTTAGTAAGAGCGCACTCACGCTTATTCATAGCTATCTTTCGAACAGAAGACAAAGGGTCAAAATCAACGGTTCCTTCAGCACATGGAAAGATACAAACTTAGGGGGGCCACAATGCTCGGTGCCAGGACCCCTTCTTTTTAATATATATATTAATGATATTTTTCTTCTGATGAATGGAACTGAAATATGCAACTATGCAGACGATACCACGATATACTCTTGCGGCTATGACATCAGGAATATCATAATAAAAACTAGAACAAGATGCTAACCATTTAGCTACATGGTTCCCAGAGAACTATATGAAACTAAATGAAGATAAATGCCACTTTATTCTTTTTGGGACTAACGAAAAAGTAAATATACACATTGGAGAAGCCCAGATAGAAGAAAGTGACGAAGAAAAGCTACTGGGGATCGATCTTGATAAGAAATTAAGCTTTAAAAAGCATGTCCGAACGCTATGCAAAAAGGCAAGTCAAAAACTTCATGCCCTAACACGCATTTCAGTGTACATGGAGCCTAATAAACTGTAATTATTGATGAAAACATTCGTTATGTCCAAATTCAGCTACTGCCCGCTGATCTGGATGTTTCATGACAGAAACTTAAATAATGATATTAACAAAATACATGAAAGGGCCTTAAGAATCGCATACAAGGACGATGTTTCTAGTTTTGAAGATTTATTGAAAATTGATAATTCGGTAACCGTTCATCAGAGGAACCTGCAGTTGCTTATGGTTGAGATCTATAAAACAAAATTTAATCTAAATCCTACTTTCATGAAACAGATTTTCAAAGAAAAAGAGACATCATACAAACTAAGGTGTTCTGATAAACTACAGTTACCAAAGGCAAAAACAACTTGCCTTGGAGTCGATACAGTAAGGTTTATGGGGAAAAAGGTATGGGAGACATTACCAACAGAACTTAAGAATGCAAACTCCCTCCAGATATTCAAAACTTGTATAAAGACCCATAAATGCCAAGCATGCAACTGCAGGTTATGCAAAACATTTTACGCTTATTTAGGTTTTTTATTGTAAATTTATCCTTTCTTAACAATGTATTTATGGATTTTTGTAAATAGTTGGCCTTAATTAGCAATTCTTGCTATTGTTTTTAGCAAACTTGAAATTAAAGTATTAATAATAATAATATCCTACACGGTAGAGTGTTCACTTTGCATGGATATCGTACCAGAATCGATGTTCTTTTCCTTCAAATCCTCTGATCCCGAATTAAGGGTTTCCATTATATTTGATAACCGACCATAACTCTCCCTCAAAAAAGATATCAATGACGCTCTTTTAATAATCAATACCTAAGATAACTTAAGACTTTCTACTGAATTTTTTTATATTGTACGATATAAATCACTTGAATGATCAGCAGGAGTTTTGTTTCACATTGTACTTTTCCAACATTAGATGTAAAAGGAAAGAGATAATTACCCTGGTACTGATATTCTTTATATCTATTCAACGGCTTTCATATGATTTCTGAAGATTGCCAAGTCTTTTTTCAAAGATGAATCTTTGTTTTCTTTCTACTAAATAAAGTGCCTTGAAAAATACATTTGTTTTATTAAAATATTTATAGAAAATTAAACGAATTACCAATGAAGACATAAGTGGGACTAGCTCACGTGGTAGAGCGCTCGCTTAGCATGCGAGAGGTACCGGGATCGATGCCCGGGTCCTCCAGTTCATTTAATCTAGCTCTAGGCTTTTGTTCAAAGACTGTGGAAGGACGGGGTTTCCGCTCAGAAAGAAATCTTTGATCTAGCTTACTTTCATCAAACGTCTTAACCAATCATAAAGTATCTTTAAATCATTGATCTTTTACTTGCTGAATAGCAGCCCAAACAAGAAAGGGAATTATCTTTACTTTAAACCTGCTCAATTCAGATGTTAAGTTTTTCTTTCAGGCCAGAAGATACTGTGCATTATTCAAAACTCTTATTTTTATAGTTTAATTCGAATTGAAGATATCTTACTAAAGAGATAGCTCAATTAGAAATCAGGGGGACTAGCTCACATGGTAGAGCGCTCGCTTCGCATGCGAGAGGTACTGGGATCGATGCCCGGGTCCTCCAATTCATTTGAACTTGATGGTAATATTTTCAACAAATCTCAATATTGACTATAGGTTTTGTCGAAGAGAAGTATATAACTACTTCAGTTGCATCAGATTTTCAGAAATATCAAGAACACTGATTCAATTTCTGATTTTCTAATTCACTAACTAATAAATTCTCTCAGCTCTGGAAGTCTGAACCCAAGAATAATCTAATTATTTTCTCAAAAGTAAACCTTTGAGCCTGCTTTACTCGAGGAAAAGCTTGGAACTTGATGTCTTTTATTTAGATTATGACATTTTGATATAGACTTAGTATCACAGCATATAAGGGGGATTATCTTACACGGTAGAGTGTTCACTTTGCATTGATATCGTACCAGAATCGATGTTCTTTTCCTTCAAATCCTCTGATCCTGAATTAAGGGTTTCTATTATGTTTGATAACCGACCATAACTCTCCCTCAAAGAAGATATCAATGACGCCCTTTTAATAATCAATACCTAAGATAACTTTAGACTTTCTACTGAATTTTTTGTTATTCTACGATATATATCACTAGAATGATCAGCAGGAGTTTTGTTTCACATTGTACTTTACCAACTTTAGATGCAAAAGGAAAGAGATAATTGCCCTGGTACTGATATTCTTTATATCTATTCAACGGCTTTCATATGATTTCTGAAGATTGCCAAGTCTCTTTTCAAAGATGAATCTTTGTTTTCTTTCTACTTAATAAAGTGCCTTGAAAAATACAACTGTGTTATTAAAATCTTTATAGAAAATTAAACGAATTACCAATAAAGACATCAGGGGGACTAGCTCATATGGTAGAGTGCTCGCTTAGCATGCGAGAGGTACCGGGATCGATGCCCGGGTCCTCCAGTTCATTTAATCTAGCTCTAGGCTTTTGTTCAAATACTGTGGAGGGACATAGTTTCCGCTCAGAAAAAAATCTTTGATCTAGCTTACTTTCATCAAACGTCTTAACAAATCATAAAGTATCTTTAAATCATTGATCTTTTACTTGCTGAATAGCAGCCCAAACAAGAAAGGGAATTATCTTTACTTTAAACCTGCTCAATTCAGATGTTAAGTTTTTCTTCCAGTCGAGAAGATACTGTGCAAAATACAAAACTCTTATTTTTATAGTTTAATTCGAATTGAAGATATCTTACTAAAAAGATAGCTCAATTAGATATCAGGGGGACTAGCTCACGTGGTAGAGCGATCGCTTCGCATGCGAGAGGTACTGGGATCGATGCCTGGGTCCTCCAATTCATTTGAACTTGATGGTAATATTTTCAACAAATCTCAATATTGACTATAGTTTTTGTTGAAGAGAAGTATATCACTACTTCAGTTGGATCAGATTTTTAGAAATATTCAAAACACCGATTCAATTTCTGATTTTCTAATGCACTAACTAATAAATTCTCTCAGCTCTGGAAGTCTGAACCCAAGACTAAACTAATTATTTTCTCAAAAGTAAACCTATGAGCCTGCTCTACTCGAGGAAAAGCTTGGAACTTGATGTCTTTTATTTAGATTATTGACATTTTGATATAGAGTTAGTATCACTGCATGTAAGGGAAACTATCTTACACGGTAGAGTGTTCACTTTGCATGGATAACGTACCAGAACCGATGTTCTTTTCCTTCCAATCCTCTGATCCCGAATTCAAGGGTCTCCATTATGTTTGATAACCGACCATAACTCTCCCTCAAAAAAGATATCGATGACGCCCTATTAATAACCATTAGCTAAGATAACTTAAGACTTTCTACTGAATTTTTTTGTTGTTCTAGGATATATATCACTAGAATGATCAGCAGAAGTTTTGTTTCACATTGTACTTTACCAACTTTAGATGCAAAAGGAAAGAGATAATTGCCCTGGTACTCAAATTCTTTATATCTTTTTAACCGCTTTTATATGATTTGTGAAGATTGCCAAGTCTTTTTTCAAAGATGAATCTTTGTTTTCTTTCTACTTAATAAAGTGCCTTGAAAAATACAACTGTTTTTTTAAAATCTTTATAGAAAATTAAACGAATTACCCATAAAAACATCAGGGAGACTAGCTCACATGGTAGAGCGCTCGCTTAGCATGCGAGAGGTATCGGGATCGATGCCGGGGTCCTCCAGTTCATTTAATCTAGCTCTAGGCTTTTGTTCAAAGACTGTGGAGGGACGGAGTTTCCACTCAGAAAGAAACCTTTGATCTACCTTACTTTCATCAAACATCTTAACAAATCATCAAGTATCTTTAAATCATTGATGTTTTACTGGCTGAATAGCAGCCAAAACAAGAAAGGGAATTTTCTTTTCTCTAAACCTGCTCAATTCAGATAATAAGTTTTTCTTCCAGTCGAGAAGATACTGTGCAAAATTCAAAACTCTTATTTTAATAGTTAAATTCGAATTGAAGATATCTTACTAAAGAAATTGCTCAATTAGATATCAGGGGGACTAGCTCACATCATAGAGCGCTCGCTTTGCATGTGAGAGCTACTTGGATCGATGCCCGCGTCCTCCAATTCATTTTAATTTTTGGTGATATTTTCAACAAATATCAATATTGACTATAGTTTTTGTCGAAGAGAAGTATATCACTATTCAAGTTGGATCAGATTTTAAGAAATATTCAAAACACTGATTCAATTTCTGATTTTCAAATGCCTTAACTAATCATTCTCTAAGCTCTGGTAATCTGAGCCCAAGAATAAACTAACTTTTTTGTCAAAAGTAAACCTATGAGTCTGCTCTTCTTGAGTAAAAGCTTGGAACATGATGTCTTTTATTTAGTTAATTGACATTTTCATATAGAGTTAGTATCACATATGTAAGGGGGACTAGCTTAAACAGTATAGTGTTCACTTAGCATGGATAACATACCAGAACCGATGTTCTTGTCCTTCCAATCGCCGGATCCCAAATTCAAGGGTCTCCATTATGTTTGATAACCGACGATAACTCTTCCTGAAAAAAGATATCGATGACCCTCTTTTAATAACCAATAGCTAAGATATCTTAAGACTTTCTACTGAATTTTTCGTTATTCTACGATATATATCAGTAGAATGATCAGCAGGAGTTCTGTTTCACATTGTACTTTACCAACTTTAGATGCAAAAGATAAAGCAGATCATTACCCTGGTACTCAAATTCTTTATATCTATTCAACAGCTTTCAGATGATTTCTGAAGATTGCCAAGTCTTTTTTCAAAGATGAATCTTTGTTTTCTTTCTACTTAATAAAGTGCCTTGAAAAATACACCTCTTTTATTGAAATCTTTATAGAAAATTAAAGGAATTACCCATAAAGACATAAGGGGGACTAGCTCTCATTGTAGAGCGCTCGCTTAGCATGCGAGAGGTACCGGGATCGATGCCCGGGTCCTCCAGTTCATTTAATCTAGCTCTAGGCTTTTGTTCAAAGACTGTGGAGGGACGGAGTTTCCGCTCAGAAAGAAATCTTTGATCTTGCTTACTTTCATCAAACGTCTTAACAAATCATAAAGTCTCTTTAAATCATTGATGTTTTACTTGCTGAATAGCAGCTCAGCCAAGAAAGGGAATTATGTTTACTTTAAACCTGCTTAATTCGGATGATAGATATATTGACATGGATTGCTAAGCTTGCAAATCTATATTTAGCTTGGTGCTTTAACATAAAACTAATAATCATCAAAATTCCCCAAACAAAATGAAAGTTTTTCTCCCAGTTGAGAAGATACTGTGCAAAATTCAAAACTCTTATTTCTATAGTTAAATTCGAATTGAAGATATCCTACTAAAGAGATAGCAAAATTATATATCAGGGGGACTAGCCCACATGGTAGAGCGCTCGCTTTGCATGCGAGAGGTACTGGGATTGATGCCCGGGTCCTCCAATTCATTTGAACTTGATGGTAATATTTTCAACAAATCTCAATATTGACTATAGTTTTTGTTGAAGAGAAGTATATCACTACTTCAGTTGGATCAGATTTTTAGAAATATTCAAAACACCGATTCAATTTCTGATTTTCTAATGCACTAACTAATAAATTCTCTCAGCTCTGGAAGTCTGAACCCAAGACTAAACTAATTATTTTCTCAAAAGTAAACCTATGAGCCTGCTCTACTCGAGGAAAAGCTTGGAACTTGATGTCTTTTATTTAGATTATTGACATTTTGATATAGAGTTAGTATCACTGCATGTAAGGGAAACTATCTTACACGGTAGTGTCTTCACATTTCATGGATAACGTACCAGAACTGATGTTCTTTTCCTTCAAATCCTCTGATCCCGAATTCAGGGTTTCCATTATGTTTGATAATTGACCATAACTCTCCCTCAAAAAAGATATCGATGACGCCCTTTGAATAACCAATAGCTAAGATAACCTAGGACTTTCTACTGAATTTTTTGTTATTCAACGATATATATCACTAGAATGATCAGCAGAAGTTTTGTTTCACATTGTACTTTACCAACTTTATATGCAAAAGGAAAGAGATAATTGCCCTGGTACTGATATTCTTTAAATCTATTCAACAGCTTTCATATGATTTGTGAAGATTGCCAAGTCTTTTTTCAAAGATGAATCTTTGTTTTCTTTCTACTTAATAAAGTGCCTTGAAAAATACATTTGTTTTATTAAAATCTTTATAGAAAATTAAAGAATTACCAATAAAGACATCAGGGAGACTAGCTCACATGGTAGAGTGCTCGCTTAGCATGCGAGAGGTACCGGGATCGATGCCCGGGTCCTCCAGCTCATTTAATCTAGCTCTAGGCTTTTGTTCAAAGACTGTGGAGGGACGGAGTTTCTGCTCAGAAAGAAATCTTTGATCTAGCTTACTTTCATCAAATGTCTTAACAAATCATAAAGTATCTTTAAATCATTGATGTTTTACTGGCAGAATAGCAGCCCAAACAAGAAAGGGAATTATCTTTACTTTAAACCTGCTCAATTCAGATGATAAGTTTTTCTTCCAGTAGAGAAGATACTGTGCAAAATTCGAAACTCTTATTTTTATTGTTAAATTCGCATTGAAGATATCTTACTAAAGAGATAGCTCAGTTAGATATGAGGGGGACTAGCTCACAAGGTAGAGCGCTCGCTTTGCATGCGAGAGGTACTGGGATCGATGCCCGGGTCCTCCAATTCATTTGAACTTGATGGTAATATTTTCAACAAATCTCAATATTGACTATAGTTTTTGTCGAAGAGAAGTATATCACTATTCCAGTTGGATCAGATTTTAAGAAATATTCAAAACACTGATTCAATTTCTGATTTTCTAATGCACTAACTAATTATTCTCTCAGCTATGGAAGTCTGAACCCAAGAATAAACTAATTTATTTTCTCAAAAGTAAACCTATGAGCCTGCTCTAATCGAGGAAAAAATTGGAACTTGATGTCTGTTATTTAGATTATTGACATTTTGATATAGAGTTAGTATCACAGCATATAAGGGGGACTATCTTACACGGTAGAGTGTTCACTTTGCATGGATAACGTACCAGAACCGATGTTCTTTTCCTTCAAATCCTCTGATCCCGAATTCAAGGGTCTCCATCATGTTTGATAACCGACCATAACTCTCCCTTAAAAAGATATCGATGACGCCCTTTTAATAACCTATAGCTAAGATAACTTAAGACTTTCTACTGACTTTTTTGTTATTCTACGATATATATCACTAGAATGATCAGCTGGAGTTTTGTTTCACATTGTACTTTACCAACTTCAGATGCAAAAGGAAAGAGTACATTGCCCTGGTACTCAAATTCTTTATATCTATTCAACGGCTTTCATATGATTTCTGAAGATTGCCAAGTCTTTTTTCAAAGATGAATCTTTGTTTTCTTTCTACTTAATAAAGTGCCTTGAAACATACAACTGTTTTATTAAAATCTTTATAGAAAATTAAACGAATTACCAATAAAGACATAAGGGGGCCTAGCTCACATGGTAGAGTGCTCGCTTAGCATGCGAGAGATACCGGGATCGATGCCCGGGTCCTCCAGTTCATTTAATCTAGCTCTAGGCTTTTGTTCAAAGACTGTGGAGGGACGGAGTTTTCGCTCAAAAAGAAATCTTTGATTTTGCTTACTTTCATCAAACGTCTTAACAAATCATAAAGTCTCTTTAAATCATTGATGTTTTACTTGCTGAATAGCAGCTCAACCAAGAAAGGGAATTATGTTTACTTTAAACCTGCTTAATTCGGATGATAGATATATTGACATGGATTGCTAAGCTTGCAAATTTATATTTAACTTGGTGCTTAAACATAAATCTAATAATCACCAAGATTTCCCAAACAAAATGAAAGTTTTTCTTCCAGTCGAGAAGATACTGTGCAAAATTCAAAACTCTTTTTTATAGTTAAATTCGAATTGAAGATATCTTACTAAAGAGATAGCTAAATTAGATATCAGGGGGACTAGCTCACATGGTAGAGCGCTCGCTTTGCATGAGAGAGGTACTGGGATCGATGCCCGGGTCCTCCAATTCATTTGAACTTGATGGTAATATTTCCAACAAATCTCAATATTGACTATAGTTTTTTTCGAAGAGAAGTATATCACTACTTCAGATGGATCAGATTTTAAGAAATATTCAAAACACTGATTCAATTTCTGATTTTCTAATGCACTAACTAATCATTCTCTCAGCTCTGGAAGTCTGAGCCCAAGAATAAACTAATTATTTTCTCAAAAGTAAACCTATAAGCCTGCTCTAATCGAGGAAAAGCTTTGAAATTGATGTTTTTTATTTTGATTATTGACATTTTGATATAGAGTTAGTGTCACAGCATATAAGGGGGACTATCTTACACGGTAGAGTGTTCACTTTGCATGGATATCGTACCAGAACCGATGTTCTTTTCCTTCAAATCCTTTGATCCCGAATTCTAGGGTCTCCATCATGTTTGATAACCGATCATAACTCTCCCTCAACAAAGATATCGATGACGCTCTTTTAATAACCTATAGCTAAGATAACTTAAGACTTTCTACTGAATCTTTTTTATTCTACGATATATATCACTAGAATGATCAGCTGGAGTTTTGTTTGACATTGTACTTTACCAACTTTAGATGCAAAAGGAAAGAGTACATTGCCCTGGTACTCAAATTCTTTATATCTATTCAACGGCTTTCATATGATTTCTGAAGATTGCCAAAACTTTTTTCAAAGATGAATCTTTGTTTTCTTTCTACTTAATAAAGTGCCTTGAAAAAAACAACTGTTTTATTAAAATCTTTATAGAAAGTTAAACAAATGAAGCATAAAGACATAAGGGGGACTAGCTCACTTGTTAGAGCGCTCGCTTAGCATGCGAGACGTACCGAGATCGATGCCCGGGTCCTCCAGTTCATTTAATCTAGCTCTAGGCTTTTGTTCAAAGTTTATGGAGGGACGGAGTTTCCGCTCAGAAAGAAATCTATAATAAGGCTTGCTTTCATCAAACGTCGTAACAAATCATAAAGTATCTTTAAATCTTTGATGTTTTACTTGCTAATTAGCAGCC
Organism: Pelagia noctiluca; assembly: GCA_963924455.1. Lineage (NCBI taxonomy): Eukaryota > Metazoa > Cnidaria > Scyphozoa > Semaeostomeae > Pelagiidae > Pelagia > Pelagia noctiluca. Next base: position 6,954,596 of record OZ004318.1, read on the forward strand.
CAAACAAGAAAGGGAATTATCTTTATTTTAAACATGCTCAATTCAGATGATAAATTTTACCTTCCAGTCGAGAAGATACTGTGCAAAATTCAAAACTCTTATTTTTATAGTTAAATTCGAATTGAAGATATCTTACTAAAGAGATACCTCAATTACGTATTAGGGGGACTAGCTTACATGGTAGAGCGCTCGCTTTGCATGAGAGAGGTACTGGATCGATGCCCGGGTCCTCCCATTCATTTGAACTTGATGGTAATATTTTCAACAAATCTCAATATTGACTATAGTTTTTGTCGAAGAGAAGTATATAACTACTTCAGTTGGATCAGATTTTCAGAAATATTCAAAACACTGATTCAATTTCTGATTTTCTAATGCACTAACTAATCATTCTCTCAGCTCTGGAAGTCGGGACCCAAGAATAAACTAATTATTTCTCAAAAGTAAACCTATGAGCCTGCTTTAATCGAAGAAACGCTTGGAACTTGATTTTTTTTATTTAGATTATTGACATTTTGATATAGAGTTAGTGTCACAGCATATAAGGGGGACTATCTTACACGGTAGAGTGTTCACTTTGCATGGATATCGTACCAGAACCGATGTTCTTTTCCTTCAAATCCTCTGATCCCGAATTCAAGGGTCTCCATCATGTTTGATAACCGACCATAACTCTCCCTCAAAAAAGATATCGATGACGCCCTTTTAATAACCTATAGCTAAGATAACTTAAGACTTTCTACTGACTTTTTTGTTATTCTACGATATATATCACTAGAAAGATCAGCTGGAGTTTTGTTTCACATTGTACTTTACCAACTTAAGATGCAAAAGGAAAAAGTACATTGCCCTGGTACTCAAATTCTTTATATCTATTCAACGGCTTTCATATGATTTTTGAAGATTGCCAAGTCTTTTTTCAAAGATGAATCTTTGTTTTCTTTCTACTTAATAAAGTGCCTTGAAAAATACAACTGTTTTATTAAAATCTTTATACAAAATTAAACGAATTACCAATAAAGACATAAGGGGGCCTAGCTCACATGGTAGAGTGCTCGCTTAGCATGCGAGAGATACCGGGATCGATGCCCGGGTCCTCCAGTTCATTTAATCTAGCTCTAAGCTTTTGTTCAAAGACTGTGGAGGGACGGAGCTTTCGCTCAAAAAGAAATCTTTGATCTTGCTTACTTTCATCAAACGTCTTAACAAATCATAAAGTCTCTTTAAATCATTGATGTTTTACTTGCTGAATAGCAGCTCAACCAAGAAAGGGAATTATGTTTACTTTAAACCTGCTTAATTCGGATGATAGATATATTGACATGGATTGCTAAGCTTGCAAATTTATATTTAACTTGGTGCTTTAACATAAATCTAATAATCACCAAGATTTCCCAAACAAAATGAAAGTTTTTCTTCCAGTCGAGAATATACTGTGCAAAATTCAAAACTCTTATTTTTATAGTTAAATTCGAATTGAAGATATCTTACTAAAGAGATAGTTAAGTTAGATATCAGGGGGACTAGCTCACATGTTAGAGCGCTCGCTTTGCATGCGAGAGGTACTGGGATCGATGCCCGGGTCCTCCAATTCATTTGAACTTGATGGTAATATTTCCAACAAATCTCAATATTGACTATAGTTTTTTTCGAAGAGAAGTATATCACTACTTCAGATGGATCAGATTTTAAGAAATATTCAAAACACTGATTCAATTTCTGATTTTCTAATGCACTAACTAATCATTCTCTCAGCTCTGGAAGTCTGAACCCAAGAATAAAATAATTATTTTCTCAAAAGTAAACCTATAAGCCTGCTCTAATCGAGGAAAAGCTTTGAAATTGATGTTTTTTATTTTGATTATTGACATTTTGATATAGAGTTAGTGTCACAGCATATAAGGGGGACAATCTTACACGGTAGAGTGTTCACTTTGCATGGATATCGTACCAGAACCGATGTTCTTTTCCTTCAAATCCTCTGATCCCGAATTCTAGGGTCTCCATCATGTTTGATAACCGATCATAACTCTCCCTCAAAAAAGATATCGATGACGCTCTTTTAATAACCTATAGCTAAGATAACTTAAGACTTTCTACTGAATTTTTTGTTATTCTACGATATATATCTTTAGAATGATCAGCTGGAGTTTTGTTTGACATTGTACTTTACCAACTTTAGATGCAAAAGGAAAGAGATAATTGCCCTGGTACTCAAATTCTTTATATCTATTCAACGGCTTTCATATGATTTCTGAAGATTGCCAAAACTTTTTTCAAAGATGAATCGTTGTTTTCTTTCTACTTAATAAAGTGCCTTGAAAAAAACAACTGTTTTATTAAAATCTTTATAGAAAGTTAAACAAATGAAGCATAAAGACATAAGGGGGACTAGCTCACTTGTTAGAGCGCTCGCTTAGCATGCGAGACGTACCGAGATCGATGCCCGGGTCCTCCAGTTCATTTAATCTAGCTCTAGGCTTTTGTTCAAAGTTTATGGAGGGACGGAGTTTCCGCTCAGAAAGAAATCTTTGATCTAGCTTGCTTTCATCAAACGTCGTAACAAATCATAAAGTATCTTTAAATCTTTGATGTTTTACTTGCTAATTAGCAGCCCAAACAAGAAAGGGAATTATCTTTATTTTAAACATGCTCAATTCAGATGATAAATTTTACCTTCCAGTCGAGAAGATACTGTGCAAAATTCAAAACTCTTATTTTTATAGTTAAATTCGAATTGAAGATATCTTACTAAAGAGATACCTCAATTATATATTAGGGGGACTAGCTCACATGGTAGAGCGCTCGCTTTGCATGAGAGAGGTACTGGATCGATGCCTGGGTCCTCCCATTCATTTGAACTTGATGGTATTATTTTCAACAAATCTCAATATTGACTATAGTTTTTGTGGAAGAGATGTATATAACTACTTCAGTTGGATCAGATTTTCAGAAATATTCAAAACACTGATTCAATTTCTGATTTTCAAATGCACTAACTAATCATTTTCTCAGCTCTGGAAGTCGGAACCCAAGAATAAACTAATTATTTCTCAAAAGTAAACCTATGAGCCTGCTTTAATCGAGGAAACGCTTGGAGCTTGATGTCTTATATTTAAATTATTACATTTTGATATAGAGTTAGTATCACAGCATATAAGGGTAACTATCTTACACGGTAGTGTCTTCACATTGCATCGATAACGTACCAGAACCGATGTTCTTTTCCTTCAAATCCTCTGATCCCAAATTCAAGGGTTTCCATTATGTTTGATAACCGACCATAACTCTCCCTCAAAAAAGAAATAGATGACGCCCTTTTAATAACCAATAGCTAAGATAACTTAAGACTTTCTTCCGAATTCTTTGTTATTCATGATAAATATCACTAGAATGATCAGCAGGAGTTTTGTTTCACATTGTACTTTACCAACTTTAGATGCAAAAGGAAAGAGATAATTGCCTTGCTACTGATATTCTTTATATCTATTCAACGGCTTTCATATGATTTTTGAAGATTGCCAAGTCTTTTTTCAAAGATGAATCTTTGTTTTCTTTCTACTTAATAAAGTGTCTTGAAAAATACAACTGTTTTATTAAAATCTTTATAAAAACTTAAGCGAATTACCCATACAGACATAAGGGGGACTAGCTCACATGGTAGAGCGCTCGCTTAGCATGCGAGAGGTACCGGGATCGATGCCCGGGTCCTCCAGTTCATTTAATCTAGCTCTAGGCTTTTGTTCAAAGACTGTTGAGGGACGGAGTTTTCGCTCAAAACGAAATTTTTGATCTTGCTTACTTTCATCAAACGTCTTAACCAATCATAAAGTCTCTTTAAATCATTGATCTTTTACTTGCTGAATAGCAGCCTAAACAAGAAAGGGAATTATCTTTACTTTAAACCTGCTCAATTCAGACGTTAAGTTTTTCTTTCAGGCGAGAAGATACTGTGCAAATTTCAAAGCTCTTATTTTTATAGTTAAATTAGAATGGAAGATATCTTACTAAAGAGATAGCTCAATTAGATATCAGGGGGACTAGCTCAGATGGTAGAGCGCTCGCTTTGCACGAGAGAGGTATTGGGATCGATGCCCGGGTCCTCCAATTCATTTGAACTTGATGGTAATATTTTCAACAAATCTCAATATTGACTATAGTTTTTGTCGAAGAGAAGTATATAACTACTTCAGTTGGATCAGATTTTCAGAAATATTCAAATCACTGATTCAATTTCTGATTTTCTAATGCACTAAATAATCATTCTCTCAGCTCTGGAAGTCGGAACCCAAGAATAAACTAATTATTTCTCAAAAGTAAACCTATGAGCCTGCTTTAATCGAGGAAACGCTTGGAGCTTGATGTCTTATATTTAAATTATGACATTTTGATATAGAGTTAGTATCACAGCATATAAGGGGGACTATCTTACACGGTAGTGTCTTCGCATTGCATGGATAACGTACCAGAACCGATGTTCTTTTTCTTCAAATCCTCTGATCCCAAATTCAAGGGTTTCCATTTTGTTTGATAACCGATCATAAATCTCCCTCAAAAAAGAAATCGATGACGCCCTTTTAATAACCAATAGCTAAGACAACTTAAGACTTTCTACTGAATCTTTTGTTATTATACGATTTATATCACTAGAATGATCAGCAGGAGTTTTGTTTCACATTATACTTTACCGACTTTAGATGCAAAAGGAAAGAGATAATTGCCCTGGTACTGATATTCTTTATATCTATTCAACGGCTTTCATATGATTTCTGAAGATTGCCAAGTCTTTTTTCAAAGATGAATCTTTGTTTTCTTTCTACTTAATAAAGTGCCTTGAAAAATACATTTGTTTTATTAAAATCTTTATAGAAAATTAAACAAATTACCAATAAAGACAAAAGGGGGACTAGCTCACATGGTAGAGCGCTCGCTTAGCATGCGAGAGGTACCGGGATCGATGCCCGGGTCCTCCAGTTCATTTAATCTAGCTCTAGGCTTTTGTTCAAAGACTTTGGAGGGACGGAGTTTTCGCTCAAAAAGAAATCTTTGATCTTGCTTACTTTCATCAAACGTCTTAACAAATCATAAAGTCTCTTTAAATCATTGATGTTTTACTTGCTGAATAGCAGCCCAAACAAGAAAGGGAATTATCTTTACTTTAAACCTGCTTAATTCGGATGATAGATATATTGACATGGATTGCTAAGTTTGCAAATCTATATTTAGCTTGGTGCTTTAACATAAATCTAATAATCACCAAGATTTCCCCAACAAAATGAAAGTTTTTCCTCCAGTCAAGAAGATACTGTGCAAAATTCAAAACTCTTATTTTTATAGTTAAATTCGAATTGAAGATATTTTACTAAAGAGATAGCTTAATTAGATATCAGGGGGACTAGCTGACATGGTAGAGCGCTCGCTTTGCATGCGAGAGGTATTGGGATCGATGCCTGGGTCCTCCAATTCATTTGAACTTGATGGTAATATTTTCAACAAATCTCAATATTGACTATAGTTTTTGTCGAAGAGAAGTATATCACTACTTCAGTTGGATCAGATTTTAAGAAATATTCAAAACACTGATTCAATTTCTGATTTTCTAATGCACTAACTAATCATTCTCTCAGCTCTGGAAGTCGGGACCCAAGAATAAACTAATTATTTCTCAAAAGTAAACCTATGAGCCTGCTTTAATCGAAGAAACGCTTGGAACTTGATTTTTTTTATTTAGATTATTGACATTTTGATATAGAGTTAGTGTCACAGCATATAAGGGGGACTATCTTACACGGTAGAGTGTTCACTTTGCATGGATATCGTACCAGAACCGATGTTCTTTTCCTTCAAATCCTCTGATCCCGAATTCAAGGGTCTCCATCATGTTTGATAACCGACCATAACTCTCCCTCAAAAAAGATATCGATGACGCCCTTTTAATAACCTATAGCTAAGATAACTAAAGACTTTCTACTGACTTTTTTGTTATTCTACGATATATATCACTAGAATGATCAGCTGGAGTTTTGTTTCACATTGTACTTTACCAACTTCAGATGCAAAAGGAAAGAGTACATTGCCCTGGTACTCAAATTCTTTATATCTATTCAACGGCTTTCATATGATTTCTGAAGATTGCCAAGTCTTTTTTCAAAGATGAATCTTTGTTTTCTTTCTACTTAATAAAGTGCCTTGAAAAATACAACTGTTTTATTAAAATCTTTATAGAAAATTAAACGAATTACCAATAAAGACATAAGGGGGCCTAGCTCACATGGTAGAGTGCTCGCTTAGCATGCGAGAGATACCGGGATCGATGCCCGGGTCCTCCAGTTCATTTAATCTAGCTCTAAGCTTTTGTTCAAAGACTGTGGAGGGACGGAGTTTTCGCTCAAAAAGAAATCTTTGATCTTGCTTACTTTCATCAAACGTCTTAACAAATCATAAAGTCTCTTTAAATCATTGATGTTTTACTTGCTGAATAGCAGCTCAACCAAGAAAGGGAATTATGTTTACTTTAAACCTGCTTAATTCGGATGATAGATATATTGACATGGATTGCTAAGCTTGCAAATTTATATTTAACTTGGTGCTTTAACATAAATCTAATAATCACCAAGATTTCCCAAACAAAATGAAAGTTTTTCTTCCAGTCGAGAAGATACTGTGCAAAATTCAAAACTCTTATTTTTATAGTTAAATTGAATTGAAGATATCTTACTAAAGAGATAGTTAAGTTAGATATCAGGGGGACTAGCTCACATGGTAGAGCGCTCGCTTTGCATGCGAGAGGTACTGGGATCGATGCCCGGGTCCTCCAATTCATTTGAACTTGATGGTAATATTTCCAACAAATCTCAATATTGACTATAGTTTTTTTCGAAGAAAAGTATATCACTACTTCAGATGGATCAGATTTTAAGAAATATTCAAAACACTGATTCAATTTCTGATTTTCTAATGCACTAACTAATCATTCTCTCAGCTCTGGAAGTCTGAACCCAAGAATAAACTAATTATTTTCTCAAAAGTAAACCTATAAGCCTGCTCTAATCGAGGAAAAGCTTTGAAATTGATGTTTTTTATTTTGATTATTGACATTTTGATATAGAGTTAGTGTCAACGCATATAAGGGGGACAATCTTACACGGTAGAGTGTTCACTTTGCATGGATATCGTACCAGAACCGATGTTCTTTTCCTTCAAATCCTCTGATCCCGAATTCTAGGGTCTCCATCATGTTTGATAACCGATCATAACTCTCCCTCAAAAAAGATATCGATGACGCTCTTTTAATAACCTATAGCTAAGATAACTTAAGACTTTCTACTGAATTTTTTGTTATTCTACGATATATATCTTTAGAATGATCAGCTGGAGTTTTGTTTGACATTGTACTTTACCAACTTTAGATGCAAAAGGAAAGAGATAATTGCCCTGGTACTCAAATTCTTTATATCTGTTCAACGGCTTTCATATGATTTCTGAAGATTGCCAAAACTTTTTTCAAAGATGAATCGTTGTTTTCTTTCTACTTAATAAAGTGCCTTGAAAAAAACAACTGTTTTATTAAAATCTTTATAGAAAGTTAAACAAATGAAGCATAAAGACATAAGGGGGACTATCTCACTTGTTAGAGCGCTCGCTTAGCATGCGAGACGTACCGAGATCGATGCCCGGGTCCTCCAGTTCATTTAATCTAGCTCTAGGCTTTTGTTCAAAGTTTATGGAGGGACGGAGTTTCCGCTCAGAAAGAAATCTTTGATCTAGCTTGCTTTCATCAAACGTCGTAACAAATCATAAAGTATCTTTAAATCTTTGATGTTTTACTTGCGAATTAGCAGCCCAAACAAGAAAGGGAATTATCTTTATTTTAAACATGCTCAATTCAGATGATAAATTTTACCTTCCAGTCGAGAAGATACTGTGCAAAATTCAAAACTCTTATTTTTATAGTTAAATTCGAATTGAAGATATCTTACTAAAGAGATACCTCAATTATATATTAGGGGGACTAGCTCACATGGTAGAGCGCTCGCTTTGCATGACAGAGGTACTGGATCGATGCCTGGGTCCTCCCATTCATTTGAACTTGATGGTATTATTTTCAACAAATCTCAATATTGACTATAGTTTTTGTGGAAGAGATGTATATAACTACTTCAGTTGGATCAGATTTTCAGAAATATTAAAAACACTGATTCAATTTCGGATTTTCTAATGCACTAACTAATCATTTTCTCAGCTCTGGAAGTCGGAACCCAAGAATAAACTAATTATTTCTCAAAAGTAAACCTATGAGCCTGCTTTAATCGAGGAAACGCTTGGAGCTTGATGTCTTATATTTAAATTATTACATTTTGATATAGAGTTAGTATCACAGCATATAAGGGTAACTATCTTACACGGTAGTGTCTTCGCATTGCATGGATAACGTACCAGAACCGATGTTCTTTTCCTTCAAATCCTCTGATCCCAAATTCAAGGGTTTCCATTATGTTTGATAACCGACCATAACTCTGCCTCAAAAAAGAAATCGATGACGCCCTTTTAATAACCAATAGCTAAGATAACTGAAGACTTTCTTCCGAATTCTTTGTTATTCATGATAAATATCACTAGAATGATCAGCAGGAGTTTTGTTTCACATTGTACTTTACCAACTTTAGATGCAAAAGGAAAGAGATAATTGCCTTGGTACTGATATTCTTTATATCTATTCAACGGCTTTCATATGATTTTTGAAGATTGCCAAGTCTTTTTTCAAAGATGAATCTTTGTTTTCTTTCTACTTAATAAAGTGTCTTGAAAAATACAACTGTTTTATTAAAATCTTTATAAAAACTTAAGCGAATTACCCATAAAGACATAAGGGGGACTAGCTCACATGGTAGAGCGCTCGCTTAGCATGCGAGAGGTACCGGGATCGATGCCCGGGTCCTCCAGTTCATTTAATCTAGCTCTAGGCTTTTGTTCAAAGACTGTTGAGGGACGGAGTTTTCGCTCAAAACGAAATTTTTGATCTTGCTTACTTTCATCAAACGTCTTAACCAATCATAAAGTCTCTTTAAATCATTGATGTTTTACTTGCTGAATAGCAGCCCAAACAAGAAAGGGAATTATCTTTACTTTAAACCTGCTTAATTCGGATGATAGATATATTGACATGGATTGCTAAGTTTGCAAATCTATATTTAGCTTGGTGCTTTAACATAAATCTAATAATCACCAAGATTTCCCCAACAAAATGAAAGTTTTTCCTCCAGTCAAGAAGATACTATGCAAAATTCAAAACTCTCATTTTCATAGTTAAATTCGAATTGAAGATATTTTAATAAAGAGATAGCTTAATTAGATATCAGGGGGACTAGCTGACATGGTAGAGCGCTCGCTTTGCATGCGAGAGGTACTGGGATCGATGCCTGGGTCCTCCAATTCATTTGAACTTGATGGTAATATTTTCAAAAAATCTCAATATTGACTATAGTTTTTGTCGAAGAGAAGTATATCACTACTTCAGTTGGATCAGATTTTAAGAAATATTCAAAACACTGATTCAATTTTTGATTTTCTAATGCACCAACTAATCATTCTCTCAGCTCTGGAAGTCTGAACCCAAGAATAAACTAATTATTTTCTCAAAAGTAAACCTATAAGCCTGCTCTAATCGAGGAAAAGCTTGGAACTTGATAGTTTTCATTTAAATTATGACATTTTGATATAGAGTTAATATCACAGCATATAAGGGGGACTATCTTACACGGTAGAGTGTTCACTTTGCATTGATAACGTACCAGAACCGATGTTCTTTTCCTTCAAATCTTCTGATCCCGAATTCAAGGGTCTCCATCATGTTTGACAACCGACCATAACTCTCCCTCAAAAAAGAAATCGATGACGCCCTTTTAATAACCAATAGCTAAGATAACTGAAGACTTTCTTCCGAATTCTTTGTTATTCTATGATATATATCACTAGAATGATCAGCCGGAGTTTTGTTTCACATTGTACTTTACCATCTTTAGATGCAAAAGGAAAGAGATAATTGCCTTGGTACTGATATTCTTTATATCTATTCAACGGCTTTCATATGATTTTTGAAGATTGCCAAGTCTTTTTTCAAAGATGAATCTTTGTTTTCTTTCTACTTAATAAAGTGTCTTGAAAAATACAACTGTTTTATTAAAATCTTTATGAAAAATTAAACAAATTAACCATAAACACATAAGGGGGACTAGCTCACATGGTAGAGCGCTCGCTTAGCATGCGAGAGGTACCGGGATCGATGCCCGGGTCCTCCAGTTCATTTAATCTAGCTCTAGGCTTTTGTTCAAAGACTGTTGAGGGACGGAGTTTTCGCTCAAAACGAAGTTTTTGATCTTGCTTACTTTCATCAAACGTCTTAACCAATCATAAAGTCTCTTTAAATCATTGATCTTTTACTTGCTGAATAGCAGCCTAAACAAGAAAGTGAATTATCTTTACTTTAAACCTAATCAATTCAGACGTTAAGTTTTTCTTTCAGGCGAGAAGATACTGTGCAAATTTCAAAGCTCTTATTTTTATAGTTAAATTAGAATGGAAGATATCTTACTAAAGAGATAGCTCAATTAGATATCAGGGGGACTAGCTCACATGGTAGAGCGCTCGCTTTGCACGGGAGAGGTATTGGGATCGATGCCCGGGTCCTCCAATTCATTTGAACTTGATGGTAATATTTTCAACAAATCTCAATATTGACTATAGTTTTTGTCGAAGAGAAGTATATAACTACTTCAGTTGGATCAGATTTTCAGAAATATTCAAATCACTGATTCAATTTCTGATTTTCTAATGCACTAAATAATCATTCTCTCAGCTCTGGAAGTCGGAACCCAAGAATAAACTAATTATTTCTCAAAAGTAAACCTATGAGCCTGCTTTAATCGAGGAAACGCTTGGAGCTTGATGTCTTATATTTAAATTATGACATTTTGATATAGAGTTAGTATCACAGCATATAAGGGGGACTATCTTACACGGTAGTGTCTTCGCATTGCATGGATAACGTACCAGAACCGATGTTCTTTTTCTTCAAATCCTCTGATCCCAAATTCAAGGGTTTCCATTTTGTTTGATAACCGATCATAAATCTCCCTCAAAAAAGAAATCGATGACGCCCTTTTAATAACCAATAGCTAAGACATCTTAAGACTTTCTACTGAATCTTTTGTTATTGTACGATTTATATCACTAGAATGATCAGCAGGAGTTTTGTTTCACATTATACTTTACCGACTTTAGATGCAAAAGGAAAGAGATAATTGCCCTGGTACTGATATTCTTTATATCTATTCAACGGCTTTCATATGATTTCTGAAGATTGCCAAATCTTTTTTCAAAGATGAATCTTTGTTTTCTTTCTACTTAATAAAGTGCCTTGAAAAATACATTTGTTTTATTAAAATCTTTATAGAAAATTAAACAAATTACCAATAAAGACAAAAGGGGGACTAGCTCACATGGTAGAGCGCTCGCTTAGCATGCGAGAGGTACCGGGATCGATGCCCGGGTCCTCCAGTTCATTTAATCTAGCTCTAGGCTTTTGTTCAAAGACTTTGGAGGGACGGAGTTTTCGCTCAAAAAGAAATCTTTGATCTTGCTTACTTTCATCAAACGTCTTAACAAATCATAAAGTCTCTTTAAATCATTGATGTTTTACTTGCTGAATAGCAGTCCAAACAAGAAAGGGAATTATCTTTACTTTAAACCTGCTTAATTCGGATGATAGATATATTGACATGGATTGCTAAGTTTGCAAATCTATATTTAGCTTGGTGCTTTAACATAAATCTAATAATCACCAAGATTTCCCCAACAAAATGAAAGTTTTTCCTCCAGTCAAGAAGATACTATGCAAAATTCAAAACTCTTATTTTTATAGTTAAATTCGAATTGAAGATATTTTACTAAAGAGATAGCTTAATTAGATATCAGGGGGACTAGCTGACATGGTAGAGCGCTCGCTTTGCATGCGAGAGGTACTGGGATCGATGCCTGGGTCCTCCAATTCATTTGAACTTGATGGTAATATTTTCAAAAAATCTCAATATTGACTATAGTTTTTGTCGAAGAGAAGTATATCACTACTTCAGTTGGATCAGATTTTAAGAAATATTCAAAACACTGATTCAATTTTTGATTTTCTAATGCACCAACTAATCATTCTCTCAGCTCTGGAAGTCTGAACCCAAGAATAAACTAATTATTTTCTCAAAAGTAAACCTATAAGCCTGCTCTAATCGAGGAAAAGCTTGGAACTTGATAGTTTTCATTTAAATTATGACATTTTGATATAGAGTTAATATCACAGCATATAAGGGGGACTATCTTACACGGTAGAGTGTTCACTTTGCATTGATAACGTACCAGAACCGATGTTCTTTTCCTTCAAATCTTCTGATCCCGAATTCAAGGGTCTCCATCATGTTTGACAACCGACCATAATTCTCCCTGAAAAAAGATATCGATGACGCCCTTTTAATAACCAATAGCTAAGATAACTTAAGCCTTTCTACTGAATTTTTTGTTATTCTATGATATATATCACTAGAATGATCAGCCGGAGTTTTGTTTCACATTGTACTTTACCATCTTTAGATGCAAAAGGAAAGAGATAATTGCCCTGGTACTCAAATTCTTTATATCTATTCAACAGCTTTCATATGATTTCTGAAGATTGTCAAGTATTTTTTCAAAGATTAATCTTTGTTTTCTTTCTACTTAATAAAGTGCCTTGAAAAAAACAACGGTTTTATTAAAATCTTTATGAAAAATTAAACAAATTAACCATAAACACATAAGGGGGACTAGCTTACTTGGTAGAATCCTTCCTTAGCATGCGAGAGGTACCGGGGTCGATGCCCGGGTCCTTCAGCTCATTTAATCTAGCTCTAGGCTTTTCTTCACAGACTGTGGAGGAACGGAGTTTCTGCTCAGAAAGAAATCTTTGATCTAGATTACTTTATTCAAACATCTTAACAAATCATAAAGTATCTTTAAATCATTAATGTTTTACTGGCTGAATAGCAGCCCAAACAAGAAAGGGAATAATCTTTACTTTAAACCTGCTCAATTCAGATGATAAGTTTTTCTTCCAGTCGAGAAGATACTGTGCAAAATTCAAAACTCTTATTTTTATTGTTAAATTGGAATTGAAGATATCTTACTAAAGAGATAGCTCAATAAGATATCAGGGGGACTAGCTCACATGGTAGAGTGCTCGCTTTGCGTGCGAGAGATACTGGGATCGATGCCTGGGTCCTCCAGTTCATTTGAACTTGATGGTAATATTTTCAACAAATCTCAATATTGACTATAGTTTTTGTCGAAGAGAAGTTTATCACTACTTCAGTTGGATCAGATTTTAAGAAATATTCAAAACACTGATTCAATTTCTGATTTTCTAATGCACTAACTAATCAATCTCTCAGCTCTGGAAGTCTGAACCCAAGAATAAACTAATTATTTTCTCAAAAGTAAATCTATGAGCCTGCTCTACTCGAGGAAAAGCTTGGAACTTGATGTCTTTTATTTAGATAATGGCATTTTGATATAGAGTTAGTATCACAGCATAAAAGGGGGACTATCTTACACGGTAGAGTGTTCACTTTGCATGGATAACGTAACAGAACGGATGTTCTTTTCCTTCAAATCCTCTGATCCCGAATTAAGGGTTTCCATTATGTTTGATAACCGACCATAACTCTCCCTCAAAAAAGATATCGATGACGCCCTTTTAATAACCAATAGCTAAGATAACTTAAGACTTTCTACTGAATTTTTTGTTATTCTACGATATATATCACTAGAATGATCAGCAGGAGTTTTGTTTCACATTGTACTTTACCAACTTTAGATGCAAAAGGAAAGAGGTAATTGCCCTGGTACTGATATTCTTTATATCTATTCAACGGCTTTCATATGATTTCTGAAGATTGCCAAGTCTTTTTTCAAAGATGAACTTTTGTTTTCCTTCTACTTAATAAAGTGCCTTGAAAAATACAACGGTCTTATTAAAATCTTTATAAAAAATTAGACAAATTAACCATAAAGACATAAGGGGGACTCTTAGCATGAGAGAGGTACCGGGATCGATGCCCGGGTCCTCCAGCTCATTTAATCTAGCTGTAGGCTTTTCTTCACAGACTGTTGAGGAACGGAGTTTCTGCTCAGAAAGAAATCTTTGATCTAGCTTACTTTATTCAAACATCTTAAAAAATCATAAAGTATCTTTAAATCATTGAGGTTTTACTGGCTGAATAGCAGCCCAAACAAGAAAGGGAATAATCTTCACTTTAAACCTGCTCGATTCAGATGATAAGTTTTTCTTCCAGTCTGGAAGATACTGTGCAAAATTCAAAACTCTTATTTTTATAGTTAAATTCGAATTGAAGATATCTTACTAAAGAGATAGCTAAATTAGATATCAGGGGGACTAGCTCACATGGTAGAGCACTCGCTTTGCATGCGAGAGGTACTGGGATCGATGCCCGGGTCCTCCAATTCATTTGAACTTGATGGTAATATTGTCAACATATTTTCAACAAATCTCAATATTGACTATAGTTTTTGTCGAAGAGAAGTATATCACTACTTCAGTTGGATCAGATTTTAAGAAATATTCAAAACACTGATTAAATTTCTGATTTTCTAATGCACTAACTAATCATTCTCTCAGCTCTGGAAGTCTGAACCCAAGAATAAACTAATCATTTTCTCAAAAGTAAGCCTATAAGCCTGCTGTAATCGAGGAAAAGCTTGGAATTGATGTTTTTTATTTAGATTTTTGACATTTTGATATAGAGTTAGTGTCACAGCATATAAGGGGGACTATCTTACACGGTAGAGTGTTAACTTTGCATGGATATCGTACTAGAACCGATGTTCTTTTCCTTCAAATCCTCTGATCCCGAATTCAAGGGTCTCCATCATGTTTGATAACCGACCATAACTGTCCCTCAAAAAAGATATAGATGACGCCCTTTTAATAACCTAAAGCTAAGATAACTTAACCATTTCTACTGAATTTTTTGTTATTCTACGATATATATCACTAGAATGATCAGCAGGAGTTTTGTTTCACATTGTACTTTACCAACTTCAGATGCAAAAGGAAAGAGATCATTGCCCTGGTACTGAAATTCTTTATATCTATTCAACGGCTTTCATATGATTTGTGAAGATTGCCAAGTCTTTTTTCAAAGATGAATCTTTGTTTTCTTTCTAGTTAATAAAGTGCCTTGAAAAATAAAACTGTTTTATTAAAATCTTTATAGAAAATTAAGCGAATTACCAATAAAGACATAAGGGGGACAAGCTCACATGGTACAGCGCTCGCTTAGCATGCGAGAGGTACCGGGATCGATGCCCGGGTCCTCCGGTTCATTTAATCTAGCTCTACGCTTTTGTTCAAAGACTGTGGAGGAACGAAGTTTCCGCTCAGAAAGAAATCTTTGATCTAGCTTACTTTCATCAAACGTCTTATCAAATCAAAAAGTATCTTTAAATCATTGATGTTTTATTTGCTGAATAGCAGCCCAAACAAGAAAGTGAATTATCTTTACTTTAAACCTGCTTAATTCGAATGATAGATATATTGACATGGATTGCTAAGTTTGCAAATTTATATTTAGCTTGGTGCTTTAACATTAATCTTATAATCACCAAGATTTCCCCAACAAAATGAAAGTTTTTCTTCCAGTCGAAGGATGCTGTGCAAAATTCAAAACTCTTATTTTTATAGTTAAATTCGAATTGAAGATATCTTACTAAAGAGATAGCTCAATTAGATATCAGGGGGACTAGCTCATATGGTAGAGCGCTCGCTTTGTAGCGAGAGGTACTGGGATCGATGCCCGGGTCCTCTAATTCATTTGAACTTGATGGTAATATTTTCAACAAATTTCAATATTGACTAGAGTTTTTGTCGAAGAGAAGTATATCACTACTTCAGTTGGATCAGATTTTAAGAAATATTCAAAACAGTGATTCATTTTATGATTTTCTAATGCACTAACTAATCATTCTATCAGCTCTGGAAGTCTGAACCCAAGAATAAACTAATTATATTTTTCAGAAGTAAACCTATAAGCCTGCTCTAATCGAGGAAAAGCTTGGAACTTGATGTTTTTTATTTAGATTATTAACATTTTGATATAGAGTTAGTGTCACAGCATATAAGGGGGACTATCTTACACGGTAGGGTGTTCACTTTGCATGGAAATCGTACCAAAACCGATGTTCTTTCAAATCCTCTGATCCCGAATTCAAGGGTCTCCATCATGTTTGACAACCGACCATAACTCTCCTTCAAAAAAGATATCGATGACGCCCTTTTGATAACCAATAGCTAAGATAACTTAAGACTTTCTACTGAATTTTTTGTTATTCTACGATATATATCACTAGAATGATCAGCAGAAGTTTTGTTTAACATTTTACTTTACCGACTTTCGATGCAAAAGGAAAGAGATAATTGCCCTGGTACTCAAATTCTTTATATCTATTCAACGGCTTTCATATGATTTGTGAAGATTGCAAAGTCTTTTTTCAAAGATGAATCATTGTTTTCTTTCTACTTAATAAAGTGCCTTGAAAAAACAACTCTTTTTTTAAAATCTTTATTGAAAATTAAACAAATAAAACGTAAAGACATAAGGGGGACTAGCTCACATGGTAGGGCGCTCGCTTATCATGCGAGACGTACCGAGATCGATGCTCGGGTCCTCAAGTTCATTTAATCTAGCTCTAGGCTTTTGTTCAAAGACTATGGAGGGACGGAGTTTTTGCTCAGAAAGAAATCTTTGATCTTACTTACTTTCATCAAACGTCTTAACAACTCATAAAGTCTCTTTAAATCATTGATGTTTTACTTGCTGAATTGCAGCACAACCAAGCAAGGGAATTATCTTTACTTTAAACCTGCTTAATTCGGATGATAGATATATTGACAAGGATTGCTAAACTTGGAAATCTATATTTAGCTTGGTGCTTTAACATAAATCTAATAATCACCAAGATTTCCCCAACAAAATGAAAGTTTTCTTCCAGTCGAGAAGATACTGTGCAAAATTCAAAACTCTTATTTTTATAGTTAAATTCGAATTGAAGATGTCTTACTAAAGAGATAGCTAGATTAGATATCGGGGGGACTAGCTCACATGGTAGAGCGCTCGCTTCGCATGCGAGAGGTACTGGGATCGATGCCCGGGTCCTCCAATTCATTTGAATTTGATGGTAATATTTTCAATAAATCTCAATATTGACTATAGTTTTTGTCGAAGAGAAGTATATCACTACTTCAGTTGGATCATATTTTAAGAAATATTCAAAACACTGATTAAATTTCTGATTTTCTAATGCACTAACTAATCATTCTCTCAGCTCTGGAAGTCTGAACCCAAGAATAAACTAATTATTTTCTCAAAAGTAAGCCTATGAGCCTGCTGTAATCGAGGAAAAGCTGTGAAATTGATGTTTTTTATTTAGATTTTTGACATTTTGATATAGAGTTAGTGTCACAGCATATAAGGGGGACTATCTTACACGGTAGAGTGTTCACTTTGCATGGATATCGTACCAGAACCGATGTTCTTTTCCTTCAAATCCTCTGATCCCGAATTCAAGGGTCTCCATCATGTTTGATAACCGACCATAACTGTCCCTCAAAAAAGATATAGATGACGCCCTTTTAATAACCTAAAGCTAAGATAACTTAACCCTTTCTACTGAATTTTTTGTTATTCTACGATATATATCACTAGAATGATCAGCTGGAGTTTTGTTTCACATTGTACTTTACCAACTTCAGATGCAACAGGGAAGAGATCATTGCCCTGGTACTGAAATTCTTTATATCTATTCAACGGCTTTCATATGATTTCTGAAGATTGCCAAGTCTTTTTTCAAAGATAAATCTTTGTTTTCTTTCTAGTTAATAAAGTGCCTTGAAAAATACAACTGTTTTATTAAAATCTTTATAGAAAATTAAACGAATTACCAATAAAGACATTAGGGGGACTAGCTCACATGGTACAGCGCTCACTTAGCATGCGAGCGGTACCGGGATCGATGCCCGGGTCCTCCAGTTCATTTAATCTAGCTCTAGGCTTTTGTTCAAAGACTGTGGAGGAACGAAGTTTCCGCTCAGAAAGAAATCTTTGATCTCGCTTACTTTCATCAAACGTCTTAACAAATCAAAAAGTATCTTTAAATCATTGATGTTTTACTTGCTGAATAGCAGCCCAAACAAGAAAGTGAATTATCTTTACTTTAAACCTGCTGAATTCGAATGATAGATATATTGACATGGATTGCTAAGTTTGCAAATTTATATTTAGCTTGGTGCTTTAACATAAATCTAATAATCACCAAGATTTCCCCAACAAAATGAAAGTTTTTCTTCCAGTCGAGAAGATGCTGTGCAAAATTCAAAACTCTTATTTTTATAGTTAAATTCGAATTGAAGATATCTTACTAAAGAGATAGCTCAATTAGATATCAGGGGGACTAGCTCACATAGTAGAGCACTCGCTTTGCATGCAAGAGGTACTGGGATCGATGCCCGGGTCCTCGAATTCATTTGAACTTGATGGTAATATTTTCAACAAATCTCAATGTTGAATATAGTTTTTGTCGAAGAGAAGTATATCATTACTTCAGTTGGATCAGATTTTAAGAAATATTCAAAACACTGATTCAATTTCTGATTTTCTAATGCACTAACTAATCATTCTCTCAGCTCTCAAAGTTGAAACCCAAGAATAAACTAATTATTTCCTCAAAAGAAAACCTATGGGCCTGCTCTAATGCATGGAAAAGCTTGGAACATCATGTCTTTTATTTAGATTATGACATTTTGATATAGAGTTAGTATCACAGCATATAAGGGGGACTATCTTACACGGTAGAGTGTTCACTTTGCATGGAGAACGTACCAGAACCAATGTTCTTTTCCTTAAATTCCTCTGATCCCGAATTCAAGGGTCTCAATTATGTTTGAAAGCCGACCATAACTATTCCTCAAAAAAGATATCGATGACGCCCTTTTAATAACCAATAGCTAAGATAACTTAAGACTTTCTACTGAATGTTTTGTTATTGTACGATATATATCACTAGAATGATCAGCAGGAGTTTTGTTTCACATTTTACTTTACCAACTTTCGATGCAATAGGAAAGAGAAAATTGCCTTGGTACTCAAATTCTTTATAACTATTCAATGGCTTTCATTTGATTTTATAAGATTGCAAAGTCTTTTTTCAAAGATGAATCATTGTTTTCTTTCTACTTAATAAAGTGCCTTGAAAAATATAACTGTTTTATTAAAATCTTTATGAAAAATTTAGCGAATTACCCATAAAGATATAAGGGGGTGTAGCTCACATGGTAGAGCGCTCGCTTAGCATGCGAGAGGTACCGGGATCGATGCCCGGGTCCTCCGGTTCATTTAATATAGCTCTAGGCTTTTGTTCAGAGACTGTTGAGGGACGGATATTTCGCTTATAAAGAAAACTTTGATCTTGCTTACTTTCATCAAACGTCTTAACAAATCATAAAGTCTCTTTAAATCATTAATGTTTTACTTGCTGAATAGCAGCCCAACCAAGAAAGGGAATTATCTTTACTTTAAACCTGCTTAATTCGGATGATAGATTTATTGAGATGGATTGCTAAGTTTGCAAATCTATATTTAGCTTGGTGCTTTAACATAAATCTAATAATCACCAAGATTTCCCCAACAAAATGAAAGTTTTTCTTCCAGTCGAGAAGATACTGTGCAAAATTCAAAACTCTTATTTTTATACTTAAATTCGAATTGAAATTAGATATCAGGGGGACTAGCTCACATGGTAGAGCGCTCGCTTTGCATGCAAGAGGTACTGGGATCAATGCCCGGGTCCTCCAATTCATTTGAACTTGATGGTAATATTTTCAACATATCTCAATATTGACTATAGTTTTTGTCGAAGAGAAGTATATCACTACTTCAGTTGGATCAAATTTTAAGAAATATTCAAAACACTGATTCAATTTCTGATTTTCTAATGCACTAACTAATCATTCTCTCAGCTTTGGAAGTCTGAACCCAAGAATAAACTAATCATTTTCTCAAAAGTAAACCTAAAAGCCTGCTCAAATCGAGAAAAAGCTTGGAACTTGATGTCTCTTATTTAGATTATTTGCATTTTGATATAGAGTTAGTATCACACCATATAAGGGGGACTATCTTACACGGTAGAGTGTTCACTTTGCATGGATATCGTACCAGAACCGATGTTCTTTTCCTTCAAATCCTCTGATCCCGAATTCAAGGGTCTCCATCATGTTTGACAACCGACCATAACTCTCCCTCAAAAAAGATATCGATGACGCCCTTTTAATAATCAATAGCTAAGATAACTTAAGACTTTCTACTGAATTTTTTGTCATTCTACGATATATATCACTAGAATGATCAGCAGGAGTTTTGTTTCACATTGTACTTTACCAACTTTAGATGCAAAAGGAAAGAGATAATTGCCCTGGTACTCAAATTCTTTATATCTATTCAACGGCTTTCATATAATTTCTGAATATTGCCAAGTCGTTTTTCAAAGATGAATCATTGTTTTCTTTCTACTTAATAAAGTGCCATGAAAAAAACAACTCTTTTATTAAAATCTTAATAGAAAATTAAACAAATTAACCATAAACACATAAGGGGGACTAGCTTACTTGGTAGAATCCTTCCTTAGCATGCGAGAGGTACCGGGGTCGATGCCCGGGTCCTTCAGCTCATTTAATCTAGCTCTAGGCTTTTCTTCACAGACTGTGGAGGAACGGAGTTTCTGCTCAGAAAGAAATCTTTGATCTAGCTTACTTTATTCAAACATCTTAACAAATCATAAAGTATCTTTAAATCATTAATGTTTTACTTGCTGAATAGCAGCCCAAACAAGAAAGGGAATAATCTTTACTTTAAACCTGCTCAATTCAGATGATAAGTTTTTCTTCCAGTCGAGAAGATACTGTGCAAAATTCAAAACTCTTATTTTTATTGTTAAATTGGAATTGAAGATATCTTACTAAAGAGATAGCTCAATAAGATATCAGGGGGACTAGCTCACATGGTAGGGTGTTCACTTTGCATGGAAATCGTACCAAAACCGATGTTCTTTCAAATCCTCTGATCCCGAATTCAAGGGTCTCCATCATGTTTGACAACCGACCATAACTCTCCTTCAAAAAAGATATCGATGACGCCCTTTTGATAACCAATAGCTAAGATAACTTAAGACTTTCTACTGAATTTTTTGTTATTCTACGATATATATCACTAGAATGATCAGCAGGAGTTTTGTTTAACATTTTACTTTACCGACTTTCGATGCAAAAGGAAAGAGATAATTGCCCTGGTACTCAAATTCTTTATATCTATTCAACGGCTTTCATATGATTTGTGAAGATTGCAAAGTCTTTTTTCAAAGATGAATCATTGTTTTCTTTCTACTTAATAAAGTGCCTTGAAAAAACAACTCTTTTTTTAAAATCTTTATTGAAAATTAAACAAATAAAACGTAAAGACATAAGGGGGACTAGCTCACATGCTAGGGCGCTCGCTTATCATGCGAGACATACCGAGATCGATGCTCGGGTCCTCAAGTTCATTTAATCTAGCTCTAGGCTTTTGTTCAAAGACTGTGGAGGGACGGAGTTTTTGCTCAGAAAGAAATCTTTGATCTTACTTACTTTCATCAAACGTCTTAACAACTCATAAAGTCTCTTTAAATCATTGATGTTTTACTTGCTGAATTGCAGCTCAACCAAGCAAGGGAATTATCTTTACTTTAAACCTGCTTAATTCGGATGATAGATATATTGACAAGGATTGCTAAACTTGGAAATCTATATTTAGCTTGGTGCTTTAACATAAATCTAATAATCACCAAGATTTCCCCAACAAAATGAAAGTTTTCTTCCAGTCGAGAAGATACTGTGCAAAATTCAAAACTCTTATTTTTATAGTTAAATTCGAATTGAAGATGTCTTACTAAAGAGATAGCTAGATTAGATATCGGGGGTTCTAGCTCACATGGTAGAGCGCTCGCTTCGCATGCGAGAGGTACTGGGATCGATGCCCGGGTCCTCCAATTCATTTGAATTTGATGGTAATATTTTCAATAAATCTCAATATTGACTATAGTTTTTGTCGAAGAGAAGTATATCACTACTTCAGTTGGATCATATTTTAAGAAATATTCAAAACACTGATTAAATTTCTGATTTTCTAATGCACTAACTAATCATTCTCTCAGCTCTGGAAGTCTGAACCCAAGAATAAACTAATTATTTTCTCAAAAGTAAGCCTATGAGCCTGCTGTAATCGAGGAAAAGCTGTGAAATTGATGTTTTTTATTTAGATTTTTGACATTTTGATATAGAGTTAGTGTCACAGCATATAAGGGGGACTATCTTACACGGTAGAGTGTTCACTTTGCATGGATATCGTACCAGAACCGATGTTCTTTTCCTTCAAATCCTCTGATCCCGAATTCAAGGGTCTCCATCATGTTTGACAACCGACCATAACTCTCCCTCAAAAAAGAAATCGATGACGCCCTTTTAATAATCAATAGCTAAGATAACTTAAGACTTTCTACTGAATTTTTTGTCATTCTACGATATATATCACTAGAATGATCAGCAGGAGTTTTGTTTCACATTGTACTTTACCAACTTTAGATGCAAAAGGAAAGAGATAATTGCCCTGGTACTCAAATTCTTTATATCTATTCAACGGCTTTCATATAATTTCTGAATATTGCCAAGTCGTTTTTCAAAGATGAATCATTGTTTTCTTTCTACTTAATAAAGTGCCATGAAAAAAACAACTCTTTTATTAAAATCTTAATAGAAAATTAAACAAATTAACCATAAACACATAAGGGGGACTAGCTTACTTGGTAGAATCCTTCCTTAGCATGCGAGAGGTACCGGGGTCGATGCCCGGGTCCTTCAGCTCATTTAATCTAGCTCTAGGCTTTTCTTCACAGACTGTGGAGGAACGGAGTTTCTGCTCAGAAAGAAATCTTTGATCTAGCTTACTTTATTCAAACATCTTAACAAATCATAAAGTATCTTTAACCCTATCAAGCCTAGGGTATTTGAAGCTGTAGGAAGCCTAGGGGGGGGCTGATTCGGCCCCCCCTCTTTTATTCCTTTCTTACAAACCCGGTAGACTTTAAACTTTCCATGACTATAGTCCATAGCAATATGCAAAAAACTGACCAATGTTTTTTTAGAAAAGTCACGTGATATCTTGATGACGTCATCATATGTTCCGTTTGTTTGAAATTTTTAATATTCGATTGTATGAATTCCTGGAAGGGATCTGAAACACAATTTTTTCTTCAATATGGATGCAGACAGGCTTTATAAGTACTTGTAAATCATATATGTGAATATTACACAAAATTTTGATGGAATTAGGTATATTTCTTTGCGTTATGTCTGAGCGCGCTCTTATCCCAAGAAAAATGAATCGCTCTTATTTCATATATTTCAGTTGTTTTACCTGTAAAGGCAGTTTTGTTGAGTAAAATACATTTGCAGGGTCGGAGAATGTAATCGTGAATATATTTTCTATAGTATAAGGGTCAAGTAAAAATGCTGACGTCAGCATAAAATGTGGGAGAAAAAATTGCGCATGCGCAGTGAAATTGCACAAAATGTTGTTCATCAGGAAGAGCATAAAAAATAGCCTATAGCAATAGTCCAATATGCATTTTCCATGTCTTGTGAAACTTTTATAAGGACGCGTTTGAATTTTGATGCTTACTGTTTTTCAAAATGACCTGTGTTGACCCCCTGGAACGTATTCAATTTTTTCAAAATATCACTTTTTAATTATTAGGAAGAAAAAAACTAAAAGTCAGAAAGTTTGAAAGTCGCAGATGCCATTGATAAAAATACACAGCAGAAAAACTGCTAGGGGGGGCTGATTCAGCCCCCCCCCCTAGGCTTGATAGGGTTAAATCATTAATGTTTTACTGGCTGAATAGCAGCCCAAACAAGAAAGGGAATAATCTTTACTTTAAACCTGCTCAATTCAGATGATAAGTTTTTCTTCCAGTCGAGAAGATACTGTGCAAAATTCAAAACTCTTATTTTTATTGTTAAATTGGAATTGAAGATATCTTACTAAAGAGATAGCTCAATAAGATATCAGGGGGACTAGCTCACATGGTAGAGTGCTCGCTTTGCATGCGAGAGGTACTGGGATCGATGCCTGGGTCCTCCAGTTCATTTGAACTTGATGGTAATATTTTCAACAAATCTCAATATTGACTATAGTTTTTGTCGAAGAGAAGTTTATCACTACTTCAGTTGGATCAGATTTTAAGAAATATTCAAAACACTGATTCAATTTCTGATTTTCTAATGCACTAACTAATCAATCTCTCAGCTCTGGAAGTCTGAACCCAAGAATAAACTAATTATTTTCTCAAAAGTAAACCTATGAGCCTGCTCTACTCGAGGAAAAGCTTGGAACTTGATGTCTTTTATTTAGATAATGGCATTTTGATATAGAGTTAGTATCACAGCATAAAAGGGGGACTATCTTACACGGTAGAGTGTTCACTTTGCATGGATAACGTAACAGAACGGATGTTCTTTTCCTTCAAATCCTCTGATCCCGAATTAAGGGTTTCCATTATGTTTGATAACCGACCATAACTCTCCCTCAAAAAAGATATCGATGACGCCCTTTTAATAACCAATAGCTAAGATAACTTAAGACTTTCTACTGAATTTTTTGTTATTCTACGATATATATCACTAGAATGATCAGCAGGAGTTTTGTTTCACATTGTACTTTACCAACTTTACATGCAAAAGGAAAGAGGTAATTGCCCTGGTACTGATATTCTTTATATCTATTCAACGGCTTTCATATGATTTCTGAAGATTGCCAAGTCTTTTTTCAAAGATGAACTTTTGTTTTCCTTCTACTTAATAAAGTGCCTTGAAAAATACAACTGTTTTATTAAAATCTTTATAAAAAATTAAGCGAATTACCCATAAAGACATAAGGGGGACTAGCTCACATGGTAGAGCGCTCGCTTAGCATGCGAGAGGTACTGGGATCGATGCCCGGGTCGTCCAGTTCATTTAATCTAGCTCTAGGCTTTTGTTCAAAGACTTTGGAGGGATGGAGTTTTCGCTCAAAAAGAAATCTTTGATCTTCCTTACTTTCATCAAACGTCTTAAGAAATCATAAAGTATCTTTAAATCATTGGGGTTTTACTTGCGAAATAGCAGCCAAAACAAGAAAGGGAAATATTTTTACTTTAAACCTGCTTAATTCGAATGATAGATATATTGACATGGATTGCTGAGTTTCCAAATCTATATCTAGCTTGGTGCTTTAACATAAATCTAATAATCACCCAGATTTCCCCAACAAAATGAAAGTTTTTCTTCCAGTCGAGAAGATACTGTGCAAAATTCAAAACTCTTATTTTTATAGATAAATTCGAATTGAAGATATCTTACTAAAGAGATAGCTTAATTAGATATCAGGGGGACTAGCTCACATGGTAGAGCGCTCGCTTTGCATGCGAGAGGTACTGGGATCGATGCCCGGGTCCTCCAATTCATTTGAACTTGATGGTAATATTTTCAAAAAAATCTCAATATTGACTATAGTTTTTGTCGAAGAAAAGTATATAACTACTTCAGTTGGATCAGATTTTCAGAAATATTCAAAACACTGATTCAATTTCTGATTTTCTAATGCACTAACTAATCATTCTCTCAGCTCTGGAAGTCTGAACTCAAGAATAAACTAATTATTTTCTCAAAAGTTAACCTATAAGCCTGCTCTAATCGAGGAAAAGCTTGGAACTTGATGTCTTTTATTTAGATTATGACATTTTGATATAGAGTTAGTATCACAGCATATAAGGGGGACTATCTTACACGGTAGAGTGTTCACTTTGCATGGATAACGTACCAGAACCGATGTTCTTTTCCTTCAAATCCTCTGATCCCGAATTCAAGGGCCTCAATCATGTTTGACAACCGACCATAATTCTCCCTGAGAAAAGATATCGATGACGCCCTTTTAATAACCAATAGCTAAGATAACTTAAGACTTTCTACTTAATTTTTTGTTATTCTACGATATATATCACTAGAATGATCAGCCGGAGTTTTGGTCACATTGTACTTTACCAACTTTAGATGCAAAAGGAAAGAGATAATTGCCCTGGTACTCAAATTCTTTATATCTATTCAACAGCTTTCATATGATTTCTGAAGATTGCCAAGTATTTTTTCAAAGATTAATCGTTGTTTTCTTTCTACTTAATAAAGTGCCTTGAAAAAAATAACGGTCTTATTAAAATCTTTATAAAAAATTAGACAAATTAACCATAAAGACATAAGGGGGACTCTTAGCATGCGAGAGGTACCGGGATCGATGCCCAGGTCCTCCAGCTCATTTAATCTAGCTGTAGGCTTTTCTTCACAGACTGTTGAGGAACGGAGTTTCTGCTCAGAAAGAAATCTTTGATCTAGCTTACTTTATTCAAACATCTTAAAAAATCATAAAGTATCTTTAAATCATTGAGGTTTTACTGGCTGAATAGCAGCCCAAACAAGAAAGGGAATAATCTTCACTTTAAACCTGCTCGATTCAGATGATAAGTTTTTCTTCCAGTCTGGAAGATACTGTGCAAAATTCAAAACTCTTATTTTTATAGTTAAATTCGAATTGAAGATATCTTACTAAAGAGATAGCTAAATTAGATATCAGGGGGACTAGCTCACATGGTAGAGCACTCGCTTTGCATGCGAGAGGTACTGGGATCGATGCCCGGGTCCTCCAATTCATTTGAACTTGATGGTAATATTGTCAACATATTTTCAACAAATCTCAATATTGACTATAGTTTTTGTCGAAGAGAAGTATATCACTACTTCAGTTGGATCAGATTTTAAGAAATATTCAAAACACTGATTAAATTTCTGATTTTCTAATGCACTAACTAATCATTCTCTCAGCTCTGGAAGTCTGAACCCAAGAATAAACTAATTATTTTCTCAAAAGTAAGCCTATAAGCCTGCTGTAATCGAGGAAAAGCTTGGAATTGATGTTTTTTATTTAGATTTTTGACATTTTGATATAGAGTTAGTGTCACAGCATATAAGGGGGACTATCTTACACGGTAGAGTGTTAACTTTGCATGGATATCGTACCAGAACCGATGTTCTTTTCCTTCAAATCCTCTGATCCCGAATTCAAGGGTCTCCATCATGTTTGATAACCGACCATAACTGTCCCTCAAAAAAGATATAGATGACGCCCTTTTAATAACCTAAAGCTAAGATAACTTAACTATTTCTACTGAATTTTTTGTTATTCTACGATATATATCACTAGAATGATCAGCAGGAGTTTTGTTTCACATTGTACTTTACCAACTTCAGATGCAAAAGGAAAGAGATCATTGCCCTGGAACTGAAATTCTTTATATCTCTTCAACGGCTTTCATATGATTTGTGAAGATTGCCAAGTCTTTTTTCAAAGATGAATCTTTGTTTTCTTTCTAGTTAATAAAGTGCCTTGAAAAATAAAACTGTTTTATTAAAATCTTTATAGAAAATTAAGCGAATTACCAATAAAGACATAAGGGGGACAAGCTCACATGGTACAGCTCTCGCTTAGCATGCGAGAGGTACCGGGATCGATGCCCGGGTCCTCCGGTTCATTTAATCTAGCTCTACCCTTTTGTTCAAAGACTGTGGAGGAACGAAGTTTCCGCTCAGAAAGAAATCTTTGATCTAGCTTACTTTCATCAAACGTCTTATCAAATCAAAAAGTATCTTTAAATCATTGATGTTTTATTTGCTGAATAGCAGCCCAAACAAGAAAGTGAATTATCTTTACTTTAAACCTGCTTAATTCGAATGATAGATATATTGACATGGATTGCTAAGTTTGCAAATTTATATTTAGCTTGGTGCTTTAACATAAATCTTATAATCACCAAGATTTCCCCAACAAAATGAAAGTTTTTCTTCCAGTCGAAGGATGCTGTGCAAAATTCAAAACTCTTATTTTTATAGTTAAATTCGAATTGAAGATATCTTACAAAAGAGATAGCTCAATTTGATATCAGGGGGACTAGCTCATATGGTAGAGCGCTCGCTTTGTAGCGAGAGGTACTGGGATCGATGCCCGGGTCCTCTAATTCATTTGAACTTGATGGTAATATTTTCAACAAATTTCAATATTGACTAGAGTTTTTGTCGAAGAGAAGTATATCACTACTTCAGTTGGATCAGATTTTAAGAAATATTCAAAACAGTGATTCATTTTATGATTTTCTAATGCACTAACTAATCATTCTATCAGCTCTGGAAGTCTGAACCCAAGAATAAACTAATTATATTTTTCAGAAGTAAACCTATAAGCCTGCTCTAATCGAGGAAAAGCTTGGAACTTGATGTTTTTTATTTAGATTATTAACATTTTGATATAGAGTTAGTGTCACAGCATATAAGGGGGACTATCTTACACGGTAGGGTGTTCACTTTGCATGGAAATCGTACCAA
The DNA here is from genome assembly GCA_963924455.1 of Pelagia noctiluca. Classification (NCBI taxonomy): domain Eukaryota; kingdom Metazoa; phylum Cnidaria; class Scyphozoa; order Semaeostomeae; family Pelagiidae; genus Pelagia; species Pelagia noctiluca. The sequence goes on from OZ004318.1 coordinate 6,983,238, forward strand.
AACCGATGTTCTTTTAAATCCTCTGATCCCGAATTCAAGGGTCTCCATCATGTTTGACAACCGACCATAACTCTCCTTCAAAAAAGATATCGATGACGCCCTTTTGATAACCAATAGCTAAGATAACTTAAGACTTTCTACTGAATTTTTTGTTATTCTACGATATATATCACTAGAATGATCAGCAGGAGTTTTGTTTAACATTTTACTTTACCGACTTTCGATGCAAAAGGAAAGAGATAATTGCCCTGGTACTCAAATTCTTTATATCTATTCAACGGCTTTCATATGATTTGTGAAGATTGCAAAGTCTTTTTTCAAAGATGAATCATTGTTTTCTTTCTACTTAATAAAGTGCCTTGAAAAAACAACTCTTTTTTTAAAATCTTTATTGAAAATTAAACAAATAAAACGTAAAGACATAAGGGGGACTAGCTCACATGGTAGGGCGCTCGCTTATCATGCGAGACGTACCGAGATCGATGCTCGGGTCCTCAAGTTCATTTAATCTAGCTCTAGGCTTTTGTTCAAAGACTGTGGAGGGACGGAGTTTTCGCTCAGAAAGAAATCTTTGATCTTACTTACTTTCATCAAACGTCTTAACAACTCATAAAGTCTCTTTAAATCATTGATGTTTTACTTGCTGAATTGCAGCTCAACCAAGCAAGGGAATTATCTTTACTTTAAACCTGCTTAATTCGGATGATAGATATATTGACAAGGATTGCTAAACTTGGAAATCTATATTTAGCTTGGTGCTTTAACATAAATCTAATAATCACCAAGATTTCCCCAACAAAATGAAAGTTTTCTTCCAGTCGAGAAGATACTGTGCAAAATTCAAAACTCTTATTTTTATAGTTAAATTCGAATTGAAGATGTCTTACTAAAGAGATAGCTAGATTAGATATCGGGGGGACTAGCTCACATGGTAGAGCGCTCGCTTCGCATGCGAGAGGTACTGGGATCGATGCCCGGGTCCTCCAATTCATTTGAATTTGATGGTAATATTTTCAATAAATCTCAATATTGACTATAGTTTTTGTCGAAGAGAAGTATATCACTACTTCAGTTGGATCATATTTTAAGAAATATTCAAAACACTGATTAAATTTCTGATTTTCTAATGCACTAACTAATCATTCTCTCAGCTCTGGAAGTCTGAACCCAAGAATAAACTAATTATTTTCTCAAAAGTAAGCCTATGAGCCTGCTGTAATCGAGGAAAAGCTGTGAAATTGATGTTTTTTATTTAGATTTTTGACATTTTGATATAGAGTTAGTGTCACAGCATATAAGGGGGACTATCTTACACGGTAGAGTGTTCACTTTGCATGGATATCGTACCAGAACCGATGTTCTTTTCCTTCAAATCCTCTGATCCCGAATTCAAGGGTCTCCATCATGTTTGATAACCGACCATAACTGTCCCTCAAAAAAGATATAGATGACGCCCTTTTAATAACCTAAAGCTAAGATAACTTAACCCTTTCTACTGAATTTTTTGTTATTCTACGATATATATCACTAGAATGATCAGCTGGAGTTTTGTTTCACATTGTACTTTACCAACTTCAGATGCAAAAGGGAAGAGATCATTGCCCTGGTACTGAAATTCTTTATATCTATTCAACGGCTTTCATATGATTTCTGAAGATTGCCAAGTCTTTTTTCAAAGATAAATCTTTGTTTTCTTTCTAGTTAATAAAGTGCCTTGAAAAATACAACTGTTTTATTAAAATCTTTATAGAAAATTAAACGAATTACCAATAAAGACATTAGGGGGACTAGCTCACATGGTACAGCGCTCACTTAGCATGCGAGCGGTACCGGGATCGATGCCCGGGTCCTCCAGTTCATTTAATCTAGCTCTAGGCTTTTGTTCAAAGACTGTGGAGGAACGAAGTTTCCGCTCAGAAAGAAATCTTTGATCTAGCTTACTTTCATCAAACGTCTTAACAAATCAAAAAGTATCTTTAAATCATTGATGTTTTACTTGCTGAATAGTAGCCCAAACAAGAAAGTGAATTATCTTTACTTTAAACCTGCTTAATTCGAATGATAGATATATTGACATGGATTGCTAAGTTTGCAAATTTATATTTAGCTTGGTGCTTTAACATAAATCTAATAATCACCAAGATTTCCCCAACAAAATGAAAGTTTTTCTTCCAGTCGAGAAGATGCTGTGCAAAATTCAAAACTCTTATTTTTATAGTTAAATTCGAATTGAAGATATCTTACTAAAGAGATAGCTCAATTAGATATCAGGGGGACTAGCTCACATAGTAGAGCACTCGCTTTGCATGCAAGAGGTACTGGGATCGATGCCCGGGTCCTCGAATTCAATTGAACTTGATGGTAATATTTTCAACAAATCTCAATGTTGAATATAGTTTTTGTCGAAGAGAAGTATATCATTACTTCAGTTGGATCAGATTTTAAGAAATATTCAAAACACTGATTCAATTTCTGATTTTCTAATGCACTAACTAATCATTCTCTCAGCTCTCAAAGTTGAAACCCAAGAATAAACTAATTATTTCCTCAAAAGAAAACCTATGGGCCTGCTCTAATGCATGGAAAAGCTTGGAACATCATGTCTTTTATTTAGATTATGACATTTTGATATAGAGTTAGTATCACAGCATATAAGGGGGACTATCTTACACGGTAGAGTGTTCACTTTGCATGGAGAACGTACCAGAACCAATGTTCTTTTCCTTAAATTCCTCTGATCCCGAATTCAAGGGTCTCAATTATGTTTGAAAGCCGACCATAACTATTCCTCAAAAAAGATATCGATGACGCCCTTTTAATAACCAATAGCTAAGATAACTTAAGACTTTCTACTGAATGTTTTGTTATTGTACGATATATATCACTAGAATGATCAGCAGGAGTTTTGTTTCACATTTTACTTTACCAACTTTCGATGCAATAGGAAAGAGAAAATTGCCTTGGTACTCAAATTCTTTATAACTATTCAATGGCTTTCATTTGATTTTATAAGATTGCAAAGTCTTTTTTCAAAGATGAATCATTGTTTACTTTCTACTTAATAAAGTGCCTTGAAAAATATAACTGTTTTATTAAAATCTTTATGAAAAATTTAGCGAATTACCCATAAAGATATAAGGGGGTGTAGCTCACATGGTAGAGCGCTCGCTTAGCATGCGAGAGGTACTGGGATCGATGCCCGGGTCCTCCAGTTCATTTAATATAGCTCTAGGCTTTTGTTCAGAGACTGTTGAGGGACGGATATTTCGCTTATAAAGAAATCTTTGATCTTGCTTACTTTCATCAAACGTCTTAACAAATCATAAAGTCTCTTTAAATCATTAATGTTTTACTTGCTGAATAGCAGCCCAACCAAGAAAGGGAATTATCTTTACTTTAAACCTGCTTAATTCGGATGATAGATTTATTGAGATGGATTGCTAAGTTTGCAAATCTATATTTAGCTTGGTGCTTTAACATAAATCTAATAATCACCAAGATTTCCCCAACAAAATGAAAGTTTTTCTTCCAGTCGAGAAGATACTGTGCAAAATTCAAAACTCTTATTTTTATACTTAAATTCGAATTGAAATTAGATATCAGGGGGACTAGCTCACATGGTAGAGCGCTCGCTTTGCATGCAAGAGGTACTGGAATCAATGCCCGGGTCCTCCAATTAATTTGAACTTGATGGTAATATTTTCAACATATCTCAATATTGACTATAGTTTTTGTCGAAGAGAAGTATATCACTACTTCAGTTGGATCAAATTTTAAGAAATATTCAAAACACTGATTCAATTTCTGATTTTCTAATGCACTAACTAATCATTCTCTCAGCTTTGGAAGTCTGAACCCAAGAATAAACTAATTATTTTCTCAAAAGTAAACCTATAAGCCTGCTCAAATCGAGAAAAAGCTTGGAACTTGATGTCTCTTATTTAGATTATTTGCATTTTGATATAGAGTTAGTATCACAGCATATAAGGGGGACTATCTTACACGGTAGAGTGTTCACTTTGCATGGATATCGTACCAGAACCGATGTTCTTTTCCTTCAAATCCTCTGATCCCGAATTCAAGGGTCTCCATCATGTTTGACAACCGACCATAACTCTCCCCCAAAAAAGATATCGATGACGCCCTTTTAATAATCAATAGCTAAGATAACTTAAGACTTTCTACTGAATTTTTTGTCATTCTACGATATATATCACTAGAATGATCAGCAGGAGTTTTGTTTCACATTGTACTTTACCAACTTTAGATGCAAAAGGAAAGAGATAATTGCCCTGGTACTCAAATTCTTTATATCTATTCAACGGCTTTCATATAATTTCTGAAGATTGCCAAGTCGTTTTTCAAAGATGAATCATTGTTTTCTTTCTACTTAATAAAGTGCCATGAAAAAAACAACTCTTTTATTAAAATCTTAATAGAAAATTAAGCGAATTACCCATAAAAACATAAGGAGGACTAGCTCATATGGTAGAGCGCTCGCTTAGCATGCCAGAGGTACCGGGATCGATGCCCGGGTCCTCCAGTTCATTTAATCTAGCTCTAGGCTTTTGTTCAAATACTGTGGAAGGACGGAGTTTTCGCTCAGTAAGAAATCTTTGATCTTGCTTACTTTCATCAAACGTCTTAACAAATCATAAAGTCTCTTTTAATCATTGATGTTTTACTTGCTGAATAGCAGCCCAACCAAAAAAGGGAATTATCTTTACTTTAAACCTGCTCAATTCGGATGATAGATATATTGACATGCATTGCTAAGTTTGCAAATCTATATTTAGCTTGGTGCTTTAACATAAATCTAATAATCACCAAGATTTCCCCAACAAAATGAAAGTTTTTCTTCCAGTCGAGAAGATACTGTGCAAAATTTAAAACTCTTATTTTTATAGTTAAATTCGAATTGAAGATATCTTACTAAAGAGATAGCTCAGTTAGATATCAGGGGGACTAGCTCACATGGTAGAGCGCTCGCTTTGCATGCGAGAGGTACTGGGATCGATGCCCAGGTCCTCCAATTCATTTGAACTTGATGGTTATATTTTAAACAAATCTTGATATTGACTATAGATTTTGTCAAAGAGAAGTATATCACTACTTCAGTTGGATCAAATTTTAAGAAATATTCAAAACACTGATTCACTTTCTGATTTTCTAATGCACTAACTAATCATTCTCTCAGCTCTGGAAGTCGGAACCCAAGAATAAACTAATTATTTTCTTAAAAGAAAACCTATGGGCCTGCTCTAATCGATGGAAAAGCTTAGAACTTGATGCTTTTTATTTAGATTATGACATTTTGATATAGAGTTAGTATCACAGCATATAAGGGGGAGTATCTTACACGGTAGAGTGTTCACTTTGCATGGATAACATACCAAAACCGATGTTCTTTTCCTTAAAATCCTCTGATCCCGAATTCAAGGGTCTCCATTATGTTTGATAACCGACCATAACTCTCCCTCAATTAAGATATCGATGACGCCCTTTTAATAACCAATAGCTAAGATAGCTTAAGACTTTCTACTGAATTCTTTTTGTTATTGTACGATATATATCACTAGAATGATCAGCAGGACTTTTGTTTCACATTGTACTTTACCAACTTTAGATGCAAAAGGAAAGAGATAATTGCCCTGGTACTGATATTCTTTATATCTATTCAACGGCTTTCATTTGATTTTATAAGATTTCAAAGTCTTTTTTCAAAGATGAATCATTGTTTTCTTTCTACTTAATAAAGTGCCTTGAAAAATATAACTGTTTTATTAAAATCTTTATGAAAAATTAAGCGAATTACCCATAAAGATATAAGGGGGTGTAGCTCACATGGTAGAGCGCTCGCTTAGCATGCGAGAGGTACCGGGATCGATGCCCGGGTCCTCCAGTTCATTTAATATAGCTCTAGGCTTTTGTTCAGAGACTGTGGAGGGACGGATATTTCGCTTAGAAAGAAATCTTTGATCTTGCTTACTTTCATCAAACGTCTTAACAAATCATAAAGTCTCTTTAAATCATTAATGTTTTACTTGCTGAATAGCAGCCCAACCAAGAAAGGGAATTATCTTCACTTTAAACCTGCTTAATTCGGATGATAGATTTATTGAGATGGATTGCTAAGTTTGCAAATCTATATTTAGCTTGGTGCTTTAACATAAATCTAATAATCACCAAGATTTCCCCAACAAAATGAAAGTTTTTCTTCCAGTCGAGAAGATACTGTGCAAAATTCAAAACTCTTATTTTTATACTTAAATTCGAATTGAAATTAGATATCCAATTCATTTGAACTTGATGGTAATATTTTCAACATTGACTATAGTTATATCTCAATATTGGCATATAACTATATCGTTAAAACTCTTATTTTTATAGTTAAATTCGAATTGAAGATATCTTACTTAAGAGATAGTTCAGTTAGATATCAGGGGGACTAGCTCACATGGTAGAGCGCTCGCTTTGCATGCGAGAGGTACTGGGATCGATGCCCGGGTCCTCCAATTGATTTGAACTTGATGGTAATATTTTCAACAAATCTCGATATTGACTATAGTTTTTGTCAAAGAGAAGTATATCACTACTTCAGTTGGATCAAATTTTAAGAAATATTCAAAACACTGATTCAATTTCTGATTTTCTAATGCACTAACTAATCATTCTCTCAGCTCTGGAAGTCTGAACCCAAGAATAAACTAATTATTTTCTCAAAAGTAAACCTACGAGCCTGCTCTAATCGAGGAAAGGCTTGGAACTTGATGTCTTTTATTTAGATTATGACAATTTGATATAGAGTTAGTATCACAACATATAAGGGGGCTATCTAACACGGTAGAGTGTTCACTTTGCATTGATAACATACCAATACCGATGTTCTTTTCCTTAAAATCATCTGATCCCGAATTCAAGGGTTTCCATTATGTTTGATAACCGACCATAACTCTCCCTCAAAAAAGATATCGATGACGCCCTTTTAATAACCAATAGCTAAGATAACTTAAGACTTTCTACTGAATTTTTTGTTATTGTACGATATATATCACTAGAATGATCAGCAGGAGTTTTGTTTCACATTGTACTTTACCAACTTTAGATGCAAAAGGAAAGATATTATTGCCCTGGTACTCAAATTCTTTATATCTATTCAACGGCTTTCATATGATTTCTGAAAATTGCCAAGTCTTTTTTCAAAGATGAATCTTTGTTTTCTTTCTACTTAATAATGTGCCTTGAAAAATACAACTGTTTTATTAAAATCTTTATAGAAAATTAAACGAATTACCTATAAAAACATAAGGAGGACTAGCTCATATGGTAGAGCGCTCGCTTAGCATGCCAGAGGTACCGGGATCGATGCCCGGGTCCTCCAGTTCATTTAATCTAGCTCTAGGTTTTTGTTCAAATACTGTGGAGGGAAGGAGTTTTCGCTCAGTAAGAGATCTTTGATCTTGCTTACTTTCATCAAACGTCTTAACAAATCATAAAGTCTCTTTTAATCATTGATGTTTTACTTGCTGAATAGCAGCCCAACCAAGAAAGGGAATTATCTTTACTTTAAACCTGCTTAATTCGGATGATAGATATATTGACATGCATTGCTAAGTTTGCAATTCTATATTTAGCTTGGTGCTTTAACATAAATCTAATAATCACCAAGATTTCCCAAACAAAATGAAAGTTTTTCTTCAAGTCGAGAAGATACTGTGCAAAATTTAAAAGTCTTATTCTTATAGTTAAATTCGAATTGAAGATATCTTACTAAAGAGATAGCTCAGTTAGATATCAGGGGGACTAGCACACATGGTAGAGCGCTCGCTTTGCATGCGAGAGGTACTGGGATCGATGCCCGGGTCCTCCAATTGATTTGAACTTGATGGTAATATTTTCAACAAATCTCGATATTGACTATAGTTTTTGTCAAAGAGAAGTATATCACTACTTCAGTTGGATCAAATTTTAAGAAATATTCAAAACACTGATTCAATTTCTGATTTTCTAATGCACTAACTAATCATTCTCTCAGCTCTGGAAGTCTGAAACCAAGAATAAACTAATTATTTTCTCAAAAGTAAACCTACGAGCCTGCTCTAATCGAGGAAAGGCTTGGAACTTGATGTCTTTTATTTAGATTATGACAATTTGATATAGAGTTAGCATCACAACATAAAAGGGGGCTATCTAACACGGTAGAGTGTTCACTTTGCATTGATAACATACCAATACCGATGTTCTTTTCCTTAAAATCATCTGATCCCAAATTCAAGGGTTTCCATTATGTTTGATAACCGACCATAACTCTCCCTCAAAAAAGATATCGATGACGCCCTTTTAATAACCAATAGCCAAGATAACTTAAGACTTTCTACTGAATTTTTTGTTATTGTACGATGTATATCACTAGAATGATCAGCAGGAGTTTTGTTTCACATTGTACTTTACCAACTTTAGATGCAAAAGGAAAGATATTATTGCCCTGGTACTCAAATTCTTTATATCTATTCAACGGCTTTCATATGATTTCTGAAAATTGCCAAGTCTTTTTTCAAAGATGAATCTTTGTTTTCTTTCTACTTAATAAAGTGCCTTGAAAAATACAACTGTTTTATTAAAATCTTTATAGAAAATTAAACGAATTACCCATAAAGACATAAGGGGGACTAGCTCACATGGTAGAGCGCTCGCTTAGCATGGGAGAGGTACCAGGATCGAAGCCAGGGTCCTCCAGTTCATTTAATCTAGCTCTAGGCTTTTGTTCAAAGACTGTGGAGGGACGGAGTTTCCGCTCAGAAAGAAATCCTTGATCTAGCTTACTTTCATCAAACGTCTTAACAAATCATAAAGTATCTTTAAATCATTGATGTTTTACTGGCTGAATAGCAGCCCAAACAAGAAAGGTAATTATCTGTACTTTAAACCTGCTCAATTCAGATGTTGAGTTTTTCTTCCAGTCGAGAAGAAACTGTGCAAAATTCAAAACTCTTATTTTTATAGTTAAATTCGAATTGAAGATATCTTACTAAAGAGATAGCTAAATTAGATATCAGGGGACTAGCTCACATGGTAGAGCGCTCGCTTTGCATGCAAGAGGTACTGGGATCGATTCCCGGGTCTTCCAATTCATTTGAACTTGATGGTAATATTTTCAACAAATCTCAATATTGACTATAGTTTTTGTCGAAGAGAAGTATATCACTACTTCAGTTGGATCAGATTTTAAGAAATATTCCAAACACTGATTCAATTTCTGATTTTCTAATGCAGTAACGAATCATTCTCTCAGCTCTGGAAGTCTGAACCCAAGAATAAACTAATTATTTTCTCATAAGTAAACCTATAAGCCTGCTCAAATCGAGAAAAAGCTTGGAACATGATGTCTCTTATTTAGATTATTGGCATTTAGATATAGAGTTAGTATCACAGCATATAAGGGGGACTATCTTACACGGTAGACAGTTGCCTTTGCTTGCATATCGTACCAGAACCGATGTTCTTTTCCTTCAAATCCTCTGATCCCGAATTCATGGGTCTCCATCATGTTTGACAACCGACAATAACTCTCCCTCAAAAAAGATATCGATGACGCCCTTTTGATAACCAATAGCTAAGATAACCTAAGACTCTCTACTGAATTTTTTTTTATTCTACGATATATATCACTAGAATGATCAGCAGGAGTTTTGTTTCGCATTGTACTTTACCAACTTTAGATGCAAAAGGAAAGAGATAATTGCCCTGGTACTGATATTCTTTATATCTATTCAACGGCTTTCATATGATTTCAGAAGATTGCCAAGTCTTTTTTCAAAGATGAATCTTTGTTTTCTTTCTACTTAATAAATTGCCTTGAAAAATGCAACTGTTTTATTAGAATATTTATAGAAAATTAAGCGAATTACCCATTAAGACATAAGGGTGACTAGCTAACATAGTAGAGCGCTCGCTTAGCATGCGAGAGGTACCGGGATCGATGCCCAGGTCCTGTAGTTCTTTTAATCTAGCTCTAGGCTTTTGTTCAAAGACTGTGGAGGGACGGAGTTTTCGCTCAGAAAGAAATCTTTGATCTTGCTTACTTTCATCAAACGTCTAAACAAATCATAAAGTCTCTTTAAATCATTGATGTTTTACTTGCTGAATAGCAACCCAACCAAGAAAGTGAATTATCTTTACTTTAAACCTGCTAAATTTGGATGATAGATGTATTGACATGGATTGCTGAGTTTGCAAATCTATATTTAGCTTGGTGCTTTAACATAAATCTAATAATCACCAAGATTTCCCCAACAAAATGAAAGTTTTTCTTCAAGTCGAGAAGATACAATGCAAAATTCAAAACTCTTATTTTTATAGTTAAATTCGAATTGAAGATATCTTACTAAAGAGATAGTTGAATTAGATATCAGGGGGACTAGCTCACATTGTAGAGCGCTCGCTTTGCATGCGAGAGGTACTAGGATCGATGCCCGGGTCCTCCAATTCATTTGAAGTTGATGGTAATATTTTCAACAAATTTCAATATTGACTATAGTTTTTGTCGAAGAGAAGTATATAACTACTTCAGTTGGATCAGATTTTAAGAAATATTCAAAACACTGATTCAATTTCTGATTTTCTAATGCACTAACTAATCATTCTCTCAGCGATGGAAGTCTGAACCCAAGAATAAACTAATTATTTTCTCAAAAGTAAACCTATAAGCCTGCTCTAATCGAGGAAAACCTTGAAACTTGATACTTTTTATTTAAATTATGACATTTTGATATAGAGTTAATATCACAGCATATAAGGGGGACTATCTTACACGGTAGAGTGTTCACTTTGCATGGATAACGTACCAGAACCGATGTTTTTTTCCTTCCAATCCTCTGATCCCGAATTCAAGGGTCTCCATTATGTTTGATAACCGACCATAACTCTCCCTCAAAAAGGTATCGATGACGCCCTGTTAATAACCAACAGCTAAGATAACTCATGACTTTCTACTGAATTTTTTGTTGTTCTAGGATATATATCACTAGAATGATCAGCTGGAGTTTTGTTTCACATTGTACTTTACCAACTTTAGAAGCAAAAGGATAGAGATAATTGCCCTGGTACTCAAATTCTTTATATCTTTTCAACCGCTTTCATATGATTTCTGAAGATTGCCATGTCTTTTTTCAAAGATGAATCTTTGTTTTCTTTCTACTTAATAAAGTGCCTTGAAAAATACAACTGTTTTATTAAAATCTTTATAGAAAATTAAACGAATTACCCATAAAGATATAAGGGGGACTAGCTCACATGGTAGAGCGCTCGCTTAGCATGGGAGAGGTACCGGAATCGAAGCCAGGGTCCTCCAGTTCATTTAATCTAGCTCTAGGCTTTTGTTCAAAGACTGTGGAGGGACGGAGTTTCCGCTCAGAAAGAAATCCTTGATCTAGCTTACTTTCATCAAACGTCTTAACAAATCATAAAGTATCTTTAAATCATTGATGTTTTACTGGCTGAATAGCAGCCCAAACAAGAAAGGTAATTATCTGTACTTTAAACCTGCTCAATTCAGATGTTGAATTTTTCTTCCAGTCGAGAAGAAACTGTGCAAAATTGAAAAATCTTATTTTTATAGTTTAATTCGAATTGAAAATATCGTACTAAAGAGATAGCTCGATTAGATATCAGGGGGACTAGCTCACATGGTAGAGCGGTCGCTTTGCATGCGAGAGGTACTGGGATCGATGCCCGGGTCTTCAAATTCATTTCAACTTGATGGTAATATTTTCATTAAATCTCAATATTGACTATAGTTCTTGTTGAAAAGAAGTATATCACTACTTCAGTTGGATCAGATTTTAAGAAATATTCAAAACACTGATTCAATTTCTGATTTTCTAATGCACTAACTGATCATTCTCTCAGCTCTTGATGTCTGAACCCAAGAATAAACTAATTATTTTCTCAAAAGTAAACCTATGAGCCTGCTCTAATCGAGGAAAAGCTTGGAACTTGATGTCTGTTATTTAGATTATGACATTTTGATATAGAGTTAGTATCACAGCATATAAGGGGGACTATCTTACACGGTAGAGTGTTCACTTTGCATGCATATCGTACCAGAACCGATGTTCTTTTCCTTCAAATCCTCTGATCCCGAATTCATGGGTCTCCATCATGTTTGACAACCGACCATAACTCTCCCTCAAAAAAGATATCGATGACGCCCTTTTGATAACCAATAGCTAAGATAACTTAAAACTTTCTACTGAATTTTTTTTTATTCTACGATATATATCACTAGAATGATCAGCAGGAGTTTTGTTTCACATTGTACTTTACCAACTTTAGATGCAAAAGGAAAGAGATAATTGCCCTGGTACTGATATTCTTTATATCTATTCAACGGCTTTCATATGATTTCAGAAGATTGCCAAGTCTTTTTTCAAAGATGAATCTTTGTTTTCTTTCTACTTAATAAATTGCCTTGAAAAATGCAACTGTTTTATTAGAATATTTATAGAAAATTAAGCGAATTACCCATTAAGACATAAGGGTGACTAGCTAACATAGTAGAGCGCTCGCTTAGCATGCGAGAGGTACCGGGATCGATGCCCAGGTCCTGTAGTTCTTTTAATCTAGCTCTAGGCTTTTGTTCAAAGACTGTGGAGGGACGGAGTTTTCGCTCAGAAAGAAATCTTTGATCTTGCTTACTTTCATCAAACGTCTAAACAAATCATAAAGTCTCTTTAAATCATTGATGTTTTACTTGCTGAATAGCAACCCAACCAAGAAAGTGAATTATCTTTACTCTAAACCTGCTAAATTTGGATGATAGATGTATTGACATGGATTGCTGAGTTTGAAAATCTTTATTTAGCTTGGTGCTTTAACATAAATCTAATAATCACCAAGATTTCCCCAACAAAATGAAAGTTTTTCTTCAAGTCGAGAAGATACTATGCAAAATTCAAAACTCTTATTTTTATAGTTAAATTCGAATTGAAGATATCTTACTAAAGAGATAGTTGAATTAGATATCAGGGGGACTAGCTCACATGGTAGAGCGCTCGCTTTGCATGCGAGAGGTACTAGGATCGATGCCCGGGTCCTCCAATTCATTTGAAGTTGATGGTAATATTTTCAACAAATTTCAATATTGACTATAGTTTTTGTCGAAGAGAAGTATATAACTACTTCAGTTGGATCAGATTTTAAGAAATATTCAAAACACTGATTCAATTTCTGATTTTCTAATGCACTAACTAATCATTCTCTAAGCTTTGGAAGTCTGAACCCAAGAATAAACTAATTATTTTCTCAAAAGTAAACCTATAAGCCTGCTCTAATCGAGGAAAAGCTTGAAACTTGATACTTTTTATTTAAATTATGACATTTTGATATAGAGTTAATATCACAGCATATAAGGGGGACTATCTTACACGGTAGAGTGTTCACTTTGCATGGATAACGTACCAAAACCGATGTTCTTTTCCTTAAAATCCTCTGATCATAAATTCAAGGGTCTCCATTATGTTTGATAACCGACCATAACTCTCCCTCAAAAAAGATATCGATGACGCCCTTTTAATAACCAATAGCTAAGATAACTTAAAACTTTCTACTGAATGTTTTGTTATTCTACGATATATATCACTAGAATGATCAGCAGGAGTTTTGTTTCACATTGTACTTTACCAACTTTAGATGCAAAAGGAAAGAGATAACTGCCCTGGTACTGATTTTTTTTTATATCTATTCAACGGCTTTCATATGATTTGTGAAGATTGCCAAGTCTTTTTTCAAAGATGAATCTTTGTTTTCTTTCTACTTAATAAAGTGCCTTGAAAAATACATTTGTTTTATTAAAATCTTTATAGAAAATTAAACAAATTACCAATAAAGACATAAGGGGGACTAGCTCACATGGTAGAGCGCTCGCTTCGCATGCGCGAGGTACTGGGATGGATGCCCGGGTCCTCCAATTCATTTGAACTTGATGGTAATATTTTCAACAAATCTCAATATTGACTATAGTTTTTGTCGAAGAGAAGTATATCACTACTTCAGTTGGATCAAATTTTAAGAAATATTCAAAACACTGATTCAATTTCTGATTTTCCAATGCACTAACTAATAAATTCTCTCAGCTCTGGAAGTCTGAACCCAAGAATAAACTAATCATTTTCTCAAAAGTAAACCTATGAGCCTGCTCTACTCGAGGAAAAGCTTGGAACTTGATGTCTTTTATTTAAATTATGATATTTTGATATAGAGTTAGAATCACAGCATATAAGGGTGACTATCTTACACGGTAGTGTCTTCACATTGCATGGATAACGTACCAGAACCGATGTTCTTTTCCTTCAAATCCTCTGATCCCAAATTCAAGGGTCTCCATTATGTTTGATAACCGACCATAACTCTCCCTCAAAAAAGATATCAACAACGCCCTTTTAATAATCAATACCTAAGATAATTTAAGACTTTCTACTGTATTTTTTGTTATTCTACGATATATATCACTAGAATGATCAGCAGGAGTTTTGTTTCACATTGTACTTTACCAACTTTAGATGCAAAAGGAAAGAGATAATTGCCCTGGTACTGATATTCTTTATATCTATTCAACGGCTTTCATATGATTTGTTAAGATTGCCAAGTCTTTTTTCAAAGATGAATCTTTGTTTTCTTTCTACTAAATAAAGTGCCTTGAAAAATACATTTGTTTTATTAAAATCTTTATAGAAAATTAAACAAATTACCAATAAAGACATAAGGGGGACTAGCTCACATGGTAGAGCGCTCGCTTAGCATGCCAGAGGTACTGGAATCGAAGCCCGGGTCATCCAATTCATTTAATCTAGCTCTAGGCTTCTGTTCCAAGACTGTGGAGGGACAGAGTTTCCGCTCAGAAAGAAATCTTTGATCTAGCTTACTTTCATCAAACGTCTTAACAAATCATAAAGTATCTTTAAATCATTGAGGTTTTACTGGCTGAATAGTAGCCCAAACAAGAAAGGGAATAATCTTTACTTTAAACCTGCTCAATTCAGATGATAAGTTTTTCTTCCAGTCGAGAAGATACTGTGCAAAATTCAAAACTCTTTTTTTTATAGTTGATATCGAATTGAAGATATCTTACTAAAGAGATAGCTCAATTAGATATCAGTGGCACTAGCTCACATGGTAGAGCGCAAGGTACTGGGATCGATGCCCGGGTCCTCCGATTCATTTGAACTTGATGGTAATATTTTCAACAAATCTCAATATTGACTATAGTTTTTGTCATAGAGAAGTATATCACTACCTCAGTTGGATCAGATTTTAAGAAATATTCAAAACACTGATTCAATTTCTGATTTTCTAATGCAGTAACTAATCATTCTCTCAGCTCTGGAAGTCTGAACCCAAGAATAAACTAATTATTTTCTCATAAGTAAACTTATGAGCCTGCTCTAATCGAGGAAAAGCTTGGAACTTGATGTCTTATATTTAAATTATGGCATTTGGATATAGACTTAGTATCACAGCATATAAGGGTGACTATCTTACACGGTAGTGTCTTCACATTGCATGGATAACGTACCAGAACCGATGTTCTTTTCCTTCAAATCCTCTGATCCAAAATTCAAAGGTCTCCATTATGTTTGATAACCGACCATAAATCTCCCTCAAAAAAGAAATTGATGACGCCCTTTTAATAACCAATAGCTAAGATAACTTAAGACTTTCTACTGAATTTTTTGTTATTCTACGATATATATCACTAGAATGATCAGCAGGAGTTTTGTTTCACATTGTACTTTACCAACTTTAGATGCAAAAGGAAAGAGATAATTGCCCTGGTACTGATATTCTTTATATCTATTCAACGGCTTTCATATGATTTGTGAAGATTGCCAAGTCTTTTTTCAAAGATGAATCTTTGTTTTTTTTCTACTTAATAAAGTGCCTTGAAAAATACATTTGTTTTATTAAAATCTTTATAGAAAATTAAACAAATTACCAATAAGGACATAAGGGGGACTAGCTCACATGGTAGAGCGCTCGCTTAGCATGCGAGAGGTACCGGGATCGGTGCCCGGGTCCTCCAGTTCTTTAATCTAGCTCTAGGCTTTTGTTCAAAGACTGTGGAGGGACGGAATTTTCGCTCAGAAAGAAATCTTTGATCTAGCTTACTTTCATCAAACGTCTTCACAAATCATAAAGTTTCTTAAAATCATTGATGTTTTACTGGCTGAATAGCAGCCCAAACAAGAAAGAGAATTATCTTTACTTTACACCTGCTCAATTCAGATCTTAAGTTTTTCTTCCAGGCCTGAAGATACTGTGCAAAATTCAAAACTCTTATTTTTATAGTTTATTTCAAATTGAAGATATCTTACTAAAGAGATAGCTCAATTAGCTATCAGTGGCACTAGCTCACATGGTAGAGCGCTGGCTTCGCATGCACAAGGTACTGGGATCGATGCCCGGGTCCTCCAGTTCATTTGAACTTGATGGTAATATTTTCAACAAATCTCAATATTGACTATAGTTTTTGTCGAAGAGAAGTATATCACTACTTCAGTTGGATCAGATTTTAAGAAATATTCAAAACACTGATTCAATTTCTGATTTTCTAATGCAGTAACTAATCATTCTCTCAGCTCTGGAAGTCTGAACCCAAGAATAAACTAATTATTTTCTCATAAGTAAACTTATTAGCTTGCTCAAATCGAGAAAAAGCTTGGAACATGATGTCTCTTATTTAGATTATTGGCATTTAGATATAGAGTTAGTATCACAGCATATAACGGGGACTATCTTACACGGTAGAGTGTTCACTTTGCATGCATATCGTACCAGAACTGATGTTCTTTTCCTTCAAATCCTCTGATCCCGAATTCAAGGGTCTCCATCATGTTTGACGACCGACCATAACTTTCCCTCAAAAAAGATATCGATGACGCCCTTTTGATAACCAATAGCTAAGATAACTTAAGACTTTCTACTGAATTTTTTGTTATTCTACGATATATATCACTAGAATGATCAGCAGGAGTTTTGTTTCACATTGTACTTTACCAAATTTAGATGAAAAAGGAAAGAGATAATTGCCCTGGTACTGATATTCTTTATATCTATTCAACGGCTTTCATATGATTTGTGAAGATTGCCAAGTATTTTTTCAAAGATGAATCTTTGTTTTCTTTCTACTTAATAAAGTGCCTTGAAAAATACAACTGTGTTATCCAAATCTTTATAGAAATTTAAACGAATAACCTATAAAGACATCAGGCTTTTGTTCAAAGACTGTGGAGGGACGGAGTTTTCGCTCAAAAAGAAATCTTTGATCTTGCTTACTTTCATCAAACGTCTTAACAAATCATAAAGTCTCTTTAAATCATTGATGTTTTACTTGCTGAATAGCAGCCCAAACAAGAAAGGGAATTATCTTTACTTTAAACCTGCTTAATTCGGATGATAGATATATTGGCATGGATTGCTAAGTTTGAGAATCTATATTTAGCTTGGTGCTTTAGCATAAATCTAATAATCACCAAGATTTCCCCAACAAAATGAAAGTTTTTCCTCCAGTCGAGAAGATACTGTGCAAAATTCAAAACTCTTACCTTTATAGTTAAATTCGAATTGAAGATATCTTACTAAAGAGATAGCTAAATTAGATATCAGGGGGACTAGCTCACATGGTAGAGCGCTCGCTTTGCATGCGAGAGGTACTAGGATCGATGCCCGGGTCCTCCAGTTCATTTGAACTTGATGGTAATATTTTCAACAAATCTCAATATTGACTATAGTTTTTGTCATAGAGAAGTATATCACTACTTCAGTTGGATCAGATTTTAAGAAATATTCAAAACACTGATTCAATTTCTGATTTTCTAATGCAGTAACTAATCATTCTCTCAGCTCTGGAAGTCTGAACCCAAGAATAAACTAATTATTTTCTCATAAGTAAACTTATAAGCTTGCTCAAATCGAGAAAAAGCTTGGAACATGATGTCTCTTATTTAGATTATTGGCATTTAGATATAGAGTTAGTATCACAGCATATAACGGGGACTATCTTACACGGTAGAGTGTTCACTTTGCATGCATATCGTACCAGAACTGATGTTCTTTTCCTTCAAATCCTCTGATCCCGAATTCAAGGGTCTCCATCATGTTTGACAACCGACCATAACTTTCCCTCAAAAAAGATATCGATGACGCCCTTTTGATAACCAATAGCTAAGATAACTTAAGACTTTCTACTGAATTTTTTGTTATTCTACGATATATATCACTAGAATGATCAGCAGGAGTTTTGTTTCACATTGTACTTTACCAAATTTAGATGAAAAAGGAAAGAGATAATTGCCCTGGTACTCAAATTCTTTATATCTATTCAACGGCTTTTATATGATTTCTGAAGATTGCCAAGTCTTTTTTCAAAGATGAATCTTTGTTTTCTTTCTACTTAATAAAGTGCCTTGAAAAATACATTTGTTTTATTAAAATCTTTATAGAAAATAAACAAATTACCAATAAAGACATTAGGGGGACTAGCTCACATGGTAGAGCGCTCGCTTAGCATGCGAGAGGTACCGGGATCCATGCCCGGGTCCTCCAGTTCTTTAATCTAGCTCTAGGCTTCTGTTCAAAGACTGTGGAGGGACGGAGTTTCCGCTCAGAAAGAAATCTTTGATCTAGCTTACTTTCATCAAACGGCTTAACAAATCATAAAGTATCTTTAAATCATTGATCTTTTAATTGCTGAATAGCAGCCCAAACAAGAAAGGGAATTATCTTTATTTTAAACCTGCTCAATTCAGATGTTAAGTTTTTCTTTCAGGCGAGAAGATACTGTGCAAATTTCAAAGCCTTTATTTTTATAGTTAAATTAGAATGGAAGATATCTTACTAAAGAGATAGCTCAATTAGATATCAGGAGGACTAGCTCACATGGTAGAGCGCTCGCTTCGCATGCGCGAGGTACTGGGATCGATGCCCGGGTCCTCCAATTCATTTGAACTTGATGGTAATATTTTCAACAATTCTCAATATTGACTATAGTTTTTGTCGAAGAGAAGTATATCACTACTTCAGTTGGATCAAATTTTAAGAAATATTCAAAACACTGATTCAATTTCTGATTTTCTAATGCACTAACTAATAAATTCTCTCAGCTCTGGAAGTCTGAACCCAAGAATAAACTAATTATTCTCTCAAAAGTAAACCTATGAGCCTGCTCTACTCGAGGAAAAGTTTGGAACTTGATGTCTTTTATTTAGATTATGACATTTTGATATAGACTAGTATCACAGCATATAAGGGGGACTATCTTACACGGTAGAGTGTTCACTTTGCATGGATATCGTACCAGAATCGATGTTCTTTTCCTTCAAATCCTCTGATCCCGAATTAAGGGTTTCCATTATATTTGATAACCGACCATAACTCTCCCTCAAAAAAGATATCAACGACGCCCTTTTAATAATCAATACCTAAGATAATTTAAGAATTTCTACTGAATTTTTTGTTATTCTACGATATATATCACTAGAATGATCAGCAGGAGTTTTGTTTCACATTGTACTTTACCAACTTTAGATTCAAAAGGAAAGAGATAATTGCTCTGGTACTCAAATTCTTTATATCCATTCAACGGCTTTCATATGATTTGTGAAGATTGCCAAGTCTTTTTTCAAAGATGAATCTTTGTTTTCTTTCTACTAAATAAAGTGCCTTGAAAAATACATATGTTTTATTAAAATCTTTATAGAAAATTAAACGAATTACCATTAAAGACATAAGGGGGACTAGCTCACATGGTAGAGCGCTCGCTTAGCATGCGAGAGGTACCGGGATCGATGCCCGGGTCCTCCAGTTCATTTAATCTAGCTCTAGGCTTTTGTTCAAAGACTGTGGAGGGACGGAGTTTCCGCTCAGAAAGAAATCTTTGATCTAGCTTACTTTCATCAAACGTCTTAACAAATCATAAAGTATCTTTAAATCATTGATCTTTTAATTGCTGAATAGCAGCCCAAACAAGAAAGGGGATTATCTTTACTTTAAACCTGCTGAATTCAGATGTTAAGTTTTTCTTTCAGGCGAGAAGATACTGTGCAAAATTCAAAACTCTTATTTTTATAGTTTAATTCGAATTGAAGATATCTTACTAAAGAGATAGCTCAATTAGATATCAGGGGGACTAGCTCACATGGTAGAGCGCTCGCTTTGCATGCGAGAGGTACTAGGATCGATGCCCGGGTCCTCCAGTTCATTTGAACTTGATGGTAATATTTTCAACAAATCTCAATATTGACTATAGTTTTTGTCATAGAGAAGTATATCACTACTTCAGTTGGATCAGATTTTAAGAAATATTCAAAACACTGATTCAATTTCTGATTTTCTAATGCAGTAACTAATCATTCTCTCAGCTCTGGAAGTCTGAACCCAAGAATAAACTAATTATTTTCTCATAAGTAAACTTATAAGCTTGCTCAAATCGAGAAAAAGCTTGGAACATGATGTCTCTTATTTAGATTATTGGCATTTAGATATAGAGTTAGTATCACAGCATATAACGGGGACTATCTTACACGGTAGAGTGTTCACTTTGCATGCATATCGTACCAGAACTGATGTTCTTTTCCTTCAAATCCTCTGATCCCGAATTCAAGGGTCTCCATCATGTTTGACAACCGACCATAACTTTCCCTCAAAAAAGATATCGATGACGCCCTTTTGATAACCAATAGCTAAGATAACTTAAGACTTTCTACTGAATTTTTTGTTATTCTACGATATATATCACTAGAATGATCAGCAGGAGTTTTGTTTCACATTGTACTTTACCAAATTTAGATGAAAAAGGAAAGAGATAATTGCCCTGGTACTCAAATTCTTTATATCTATTCAACGGCTTTTATATGATTTCTGAAGATTGCCAAGTCTTTTTTCAAAGATGAATCTTTGTTTTCTTTCTACTTAATAAAGTGCCTTGAAAAATACATTTGTTTTATTAAAATCTTTATAGAAAATAAACAAATTACCAATAAAGACATTAGGGGGACTAGCTCACATGGTAGAGCGCTCGCTTAGCATGCGAGAGGTACCGGGATCCATGCCCGGGTCCTCCAGTTCTTTAATCTAGCTCTAGGCTTCTGTTCAAAGACTGTGGAGGGACGGAGTTTCCGCTCAGAAAGAAATCTTTGATCTAGCTTACTTTCATCAAACGGCTTAACAAATCATAAAGTATCTTTAAATCATTGATCTTTTAATTGCTGAATAGCAGCCCAAACAAGAAAGGGAATTATCTTTATTTTAAACCTGCTCAATTCAGATGTTAAGTTTTTCTTTCAGGCGAGAAGATACTGTGCAAATTTCAAAGCCTTTATTTTTATAGTTAAATTAGAATGGAAGATATCTTACTAAAGAGATAGCTCAATTAGATATCAGGAGGACTAGCTCACATGGTAGAGCGCTCGCTTCGCATGCGCGAGGTACTGGGATCGATGCCCGGGTCCTCCAATTCATTTGAACTTGATGGTAATATTTTCAACAATTCTCAATATTGACTATAGTTTTTGTCGAAGAGAAGTATATCACTACTTCAGTTGGATCAAATTTTAAGAAATATTCAAAACACTGATTCAATTTCTGATTTTCTAATGCACTAACTAATAAATTCTCTCAGCTCTGGAAGTCTGAACCCAAGAATAAACTAATTATTCTCTCAAAAGTAAACCTATGAGCCTGCTCTACTCGAGGAAAAGTTTGGAACTTGATGTCTTTTATTTAGATTATGACATTTTGATATAGACTAGTATCACAGCATATAAGGGGGACTATCTTACACGGTAGAGTGTTCACTTTGCATGGATATCGTACCAGAATCGATGTTCTTTTCCTTCAAATCCTCTGATCCCGAATTAAGGGTTTCCATTATATTTGATAACCGACCATAACTCTCCCTCAAAAAAGATATCAACGACGCCCTTTTAATAATCAATACCTAAGATAATTTAAGAATTTCTACTGAATTTTTTGTTATTCTACGATATATATCACTAGAATGATCAGCAGGAGTTTTGTTTCACATTGTACTTTACCAACTTTAGATTCAAAAGGAAAGAGATAATTGCTCTGGTACTCAAATTCTTTATATCCATTCAACGGCTTTCATATGATTTGTGAAGATTGCCAAGTCTTTTTTCAAAGATGAATCTTTGTTTTCTTTCTACTAAATAAAGTGCCTTGAAAAATACATATGTTTTATTAAAATCTTTATAGAAAATTAAACGAATTACCATTAAAGACATAAGGGGGACTAGCTCACATGGTAGAGCGCTCGCTTAGCATGCGAGAGGTACCGGGATCGATGCCCGGGTCCTCCAGTTCATTTAATCTAGCTCTAGGCTTTTGTTCAAAGACTGTGGAGGGACGGAGTTTCCGCTCAGAAAGAAATCTTTGATCTAGCTTACTTTCATCAAACGTCTTAACAAATCATAAAGTATCTTTAAATCATTGATCTTTTAATTGCTGAATAGCAGCCCAAACAAGAAAGGGGATTATCTTTACTTTAAACCTGCTGAATTCAGATGTTAAGTTTTTCTTTCAGGCGAGAAGATACTGTGCAAAATTCAAAACTCTTATTTTTATAGTTTAATTCGAATTGAAGATATCTTACTAAAGAGATAGCTCAATTAGATATCAGGGGGACTAGCTCACATGGTAGAGCGCTCGCTTCGCATGCGACAGGTACTGGGATCGATGCCCTGGTCCTCCAATTCATTTGAACTTGATGGTAATATTTTCAACAATTCTCAATAATGACTATAGTTTTTGTCGAAGAGAAGTATATCACTACTTCAGTTGGATCAAATTTTAAGAAATATTCAAAACACTGATTCAATTTCTGATTTTCTAATGCACTAACTAATAAATTCTCTCAGCTCTGGAAGTTTGAACCCAAGAATAAACTAATTATTTTCTCAAAAGTAAACCTATGAGCCTGCTCTACTCGAGGAAAAGTTTGGAACTTGATGTCTTTTATTTAGATTATGACATTTTGATATAGACTTAGTATCACAGCATATAAGGGGGACTATCTTACACGGTAGAGTGTTCACTTTGCATGGATATCGTACCAGAATCGATGTTCTTTTCCTTCAAATCCTCTGATCCCGAATTAAGGGTTTCCATTATCTTTGATAACCGACCATAACTCTCCCTCAAAAAAGATATCAACGACGCCCTTTTAATAATCAATACCTAAGATAATTTAAGACTTTCTACTGAATTTTTTGTTATTCTACGATATATATCACTAGAATGATCAGCAGGAGTTTTGTTTCACATTGTACTTTACCAACTTTAGATTCAAAAGGAAAGAGATAATTGCTCTGGTACTCAAATTCTTTATATCTATTCAACGGCTTTCATATGATTTGTGAAGATTGCCAAGTCTTTTTTCAAAGATGAATCTTTGTTTTCTTTCTACTTAATAAAGTGCCTTGAAAAATACAACTGTTTTATTAAAATCTTTATAGAAAATTAAACGAATTACCAATAAAGACATAAGGGGGACTAGCTCACACGGTAGAGCGCTCGCTTAGCATGCGAGAGGTACCGGGATCGATGCCCGGGTCCTCCAGTTCATTTAATCTAGCTCTAGGCTTTTGTTCAAAGACTGTGGAGGGACGGAGTTTCCGCTCAGAAAGAAATCTTTGATCTAGCTTACTTTCATCAAACGTCTTAACAAATCATAAAGTATCTTTAAATCATTGATCTTTTACTTGCTGAATAGCAGCCCAAACAAGAAAGGGAACTATCTTTACTTTAAACCTGCTCAATTCAGATGATAAGTTTTTCTTCTAGTCGAGAAGATACTGTGCAAAATTCAAAACTCTTATTTTTATAGTTAAATTCGAATTGAAGATATCTTACTAAAGAGATAGCTCAATTAGGTATCAGGGGGACTAGCTCACATGATAGAGCGCTCGCTTTGCATGCGAGAGGTACTGGGATCAATGCCCGGGTCCTCCTATTCATTTGAACTTGACGGTAATATTTTCAACAAATCTCAATATTGACTATAGTTTTTGTCGAAGAGAAGTATATCACTACTTCAGTTGGATCAGATTTTAAGAAATATTCAAAACACTGATTCAATTTCTGATTTTCTAATGCAGTAACTAATCATTCTCTCAGCTCTGGAAGTCTGAACCCAAGAATAAACTAATTATTTTCTCATAAGTAAACCTATAAGCCTGCTCAAATCGAGAAAAAGCTTGGAACATGATGTCTCTTATTTAGATTATTGGCATTTAGATATAGAGATAGTATCACAGCATATAAGGGGGACTATCTTACACGGTAGAGTGTTCACTTTGCATGCATATCGTACCAGAACCGATGTTCTTTTCCTTCAAATCCTCTGATCCCGAATTAAGGGTTTCCATTATATTTGATAACCGACCATAACTCTCCCTCAAAAAAAATATCAACGACGCCCTTTTAATAATCAATACCTAAGATAATTTAAGACTTTCTACTGAATTTTTTGTTATTCTACGATATATATCACTAGAATGATCGGCAGGAGTTTTGTTTCACATTGTACTTTACCAACTTTAGATTCAAAAGGAAAGAGATAATTGCTCTGGTACTCGAATTCTTTATATCTATTCAACGGCTTTCATATGATTTGTGAAGATTGCAAAGTCTTTTTTCAAAGATGAATCTTTGTTTTCTTTCTACTAAATAAAGTGCCTTGAAAAATACATTTGTTTTATTAAAATCTTTATAGAAAATTAAACGAATTACCAATAAAGACATAAGGGGGACTAGCTCACATGGTAGAGCGCTCGCTTAGCATGCGAGAGGTACCGGGATCGATGCCCGGGTCCTCCAGTTCATTTAATCTAGCTCTAGGCTTTTGTTCAAAGACTGTGGAGGGACGGAGTTTCCACTCAGAAAGAAATCTTTGATCTAGCTTACTTTCATCAAACGTCTTAACAAATCATAAAGTATCTTTAAATTATTGATCTTTTACTTGCTGAATAGCAGCCCAAACAAGAAAGGGAACCATCTTTACTTTAAACCTGCTCAATTCAGATGTTAAGTTTTTCTTTCAGGCGAGAAGATACTGTGCAAAATTCAAAACTCTTATTTTTATAGTTTAATTCGAATTGAAGATATCTTACTAAAGAGATAGCTCAATTAGGTATCAGGGGGACTAGCTCACATGGTAGAGCGCTCGCTTCGCATGCGAGAGGTACTGGGATCGATGCCCGGGTCCTCCAATTCATTTGAACTTGATGGTAATATTTCCAACAAATCTCAATATTGACTATAGTTTTTGTCGAAGAGAAGTATGTAACTACTTCAGTTGGATCAGATTTTGAGGAATATTCAAAACACTGATTCAATTTCTGATTTTCTAATGCACTAACTAATCATTCTCTCAGCTCTGGAAATCTGAACCCAAGAATAAACTAATTATTTCCTCAAAAGTAAACCTATGAGCCTGCTCTAATCGAGGAAAAACTTGGAACTTGATGTCTTATATTTAAATTATGGCATTTTGATATAGAGTTAGTATCACAGCATATAAGGGAGACTATCTTACACGGTAGTGTCTTCACATTGCATGGATAACATACCAAAACCGATGTTCTTTTCCTTCAAATCCTCTGATCCCAAATTCAAGGGTCTCCATTATGTTTGATAACCGACCATAAATCTCCCTAAAAAAGAAATCGATGACGCCCTTTTAATAACCAATAGCTAAGATAACTTAAGACATTCTACTGAATTTTTTGTTATTGTACGATATAAATCACTAGAATGATCAGTAGCAGTTTTGTTTCACATTGTACTTTACCAACTTTAGATGCAAAAGGAAAGAGATAATTGCCCTGGTACTGATATTCTTTATATCTATTCAACGGCTTTCATATGATTTCTGAAGATTGCCAAGTCTTTTTTCAAAGATGAATCTTTGTTTTCTTTCTACTTAATAAAGTGCCTTGAAAAATACAACTGTTTTATTAAAATCTTTATAGAAAATTAAACAAATTACCAATAAAGACATAAGGGGGACTAGCTCACATGGTAGAGCGCTCGCTTAGCATGCGAGAGGTACCGGGATCGATGCCCGGGTCCTCCAGTTCATTTAATCTAGCTCTAGGCTTTTGTTCAAAGACTGTGGAGGGACGGAGTTTCCGCTCAGAAAGAAATCTTTGATCTAGCTTACTTTCATCAAACGTCTTAACAAATCATAAAGTATCTTTAAATCATTGATCTTTTACTTGCTGAATAGCAGCCCAAACAAGAAAGGGAACTATCTTTACTTTAAACCTGCTCAATTCAGATGTTAAGTTTTTCTTTCAGGCGAGAAGATACTGTGCAAAATTCAAAACTCTTATTTTTATAGTTTAATTCGAATTGAAGATATCTTACTAAAGAGATAGCTCAATTAGATATCAGGGGGACTAGCTCACATGGTAGAGCGCTCGCTTCGCATGCGAGAGGTACTGGGATCGATGCCCGGGTCCTCCAATTCATTTGAACTTGATGGTAATATTTTCAACAAATCTCAATATTGACTATAGTTTTTGTCGAAGAGAAGTATGTAACTACTTCAGTTGGATCAGATTTTGAGGAATATTCAAAACACTGATTCAATTTCTGATTTTCTAATGCACTAACTAATAAATTTTCTCAGCTCTGGAAGTCTGAACCCAAGAATAAACTAATTATTTTCTCAAAAGTAAACCTATGAGCCTGCTCTACTCGAGGGAAAGCTTGGAACTTGATGTCTTTAATTTAGATTATGACATTTTGATATAGACTTAGTATCACAGCATATAAGGGGGACTATCTTACACGGTAGATTGTTCACTTTGCATGGATATCGTACCAGAATCGATGTTCTTTTCCTTCAAATCCTCTGATCCCGAATTAAGGGTTTCCATTATATTTGATAACCGACCATAACTCTCCCTCAAAAAAGATATCAACGACGCCCTTTTAATAATCAATACCTAACATAGTTTAAGACTTTCTACTGAATTTTTTGTTATTCTACGATATATATCACTAGAATGATCAGCAGGAGTTTTGTTTCACATTGTACTTTACCAACTTTAGATTCAAAAGGAAAGAGATAATTGCTCTGGTACTCAAATTCTTTATATCTCTTCAACGGCTTTCATATGATTTGTGAAGATTGCCAAGTCTTTTTTCAAAGATGAATCTTTGTTTTCTTTCTACTTAATAAAGTGCCTTGAAAAATACAACTGTTTTATTAAAATCTTTATAGAAAATTAAACGAATTACCAATAAAGACATAAGGGGGACTAGCTCACATGGTAGAGCGCTCGCTTAGCATGCGAGAGGTACCAGGATCGATGCCCGGGTCCTCCAGTTCATTTAATCTAGCTCTAGGCTTTTGTTCAAAGACTGTGGAGGGACGGAGTTTCCGCTCAGAAACAAATCTTTGATCTAGCTTACTTTCATCAAACGTCTTAACAAATCATAAAGTATCTTTAAGTCATTGATCTTTTACTTGCTGAATAGCAGCCCAAACAAGAAAGGGAACTATCTTTACTTTAAACCTGCTCAATTCAGATGATAAGTTTTTCTTCTAGTCGAGAAGATACTGTGCAAAATTAAAAACTCTTATTTTTATAGTTAAATTCGAATTGAAGATATCTTACTAAAGAGATAGCTCAATTAGGTATCAGGGGGACTAGCTCACATGGTAGAGCGCTCGCTTTGCATGCGAGAGGTACTGGGATCAATGCCCGGGTCCTCCTATTCATTTGAACTTGACGGTAATATTTTCAACAAATCTCAATATTGACTATAGTTTTTGTCGAAGAGAAGTATATCACTACTTCAGTTGGATCAGATTTTAAGAAATATTCAAAACACTGATTCAATTTCTGATTTTCTAATGCAGTAACTAATCATTCTCTCAGCTCTGGAAGTCTGAACCCAAGAATAAACTAATTATTTTCTCATAAGTAAACCTATAAGCCTGCTCAAATCGAGAAAAAGCTTGGAACATGATGTCTCTTATTTAGATTATTGGCATTTAGATATAGAGATAGTATCACAGCATATAAGGGGGACTATCTTACACGGTAGAGTGTTCACTTTGCATGCATATCGTACCAGAACCGATGTTCTTTTCCTTCAAATCCTCTGATCCCGAATTCAAGGGTCTCCATCATGTTTGACAACCGACCATAACTCTCCCTCAAAAAAAGATATCGATGACGCCCTTTTGATAACCAATAGCTAAGATAACTTAAGACTTTCTACTGAATTTTTTGTTATTCTACGATATATATCACTAGAATGATCAGCAGGAGTTTTGTTTCACATTGTACTTTACCAACTTTAGATTCAAAAGGAAAGAGATAATTGCTCTGGTACTCAAATTCTTTATATCTATTCAACGGCTTTCATATGATTTGTGAAGATTGCCAAGTCTTTTTTGAAAGATGAATCTTTGTTTTCTTTCTACTAAATAAAGTGCCTTGAAAAATACATTTGTTTTATTAAAATCTTTATAGAAAATTAAACGAATTACCAATAAAGACATAAGGGGGACTAGCTCACATGGTAGAGCGCTCGCTTAGCATGCGAGAGGTACCGGGACCGATGCCCGGGTCCTCCAGTTCATTTAATCTAGCTCTAGGCTTTTGTTCAAAGACTGTGGAGGGACGGAGTTTCCGCTCAGAAAAAAATCTTTGATCTAGCTTACTTTCATCAAACGTCTTAACAAATCATAAAGTATCTTTAAATCATTGATCTTTTAATTGCTGAATAGCAGCCCAAACAAGAAAGGGGATTATCTTTACTTTAAACCTGCTCAATTCAGATGTTAAGTTTTTCTTTCAGGCGAGAAGATACTGTGCAAAATTCAAAACTCTTATTTTTATAGTTTAATTCGAATTGAAGATATCTTACTAAAGAGATAGCTCAATTAGATATCAGGGGGACTAGCTCACATGGTAGAGCGCTCGCTTCGCATGCGAGAGGTACTGGGATCGATGCCCGGGTCCTCCAATTCATTTGAACTTGATGGTAATATTTCCAACAAATCTCAATATTGACTATAGTTTTTGTTGAAGAGAAGTATGTAACTACTTCAGTTGGATCAGATTTTGAGGAATATTCAAAACACTGATTCAATTTCTGATTTTCTAATGCACTAACTAATCATTCTCTCAGCTCTGGAAGTCTGAACCCAAGAATAAACTAATTATTTTCTCAAAAGTAAACCTATGAGCCTGCTCTACTCGAGGGAAAGCTTGGAACTTGATGTCTTTTATTTAGATTATGACATTTTGATATAGACTTAGTATCACAGCATATAAGGGGGACTATCTTACACGGTAGAGTGTTCACTTTGCATGCATATCGTACCAGAATCGATGTTCTTTTCCTTCAAATCCTCTGATCCCGAATTAAGGGTTTCCATTATATTTGATAACCGACCATAACTCTCCCTCAAAAAAGATATCAACGACGCCCTTTTAATAATCAAAACCTAAGATAATTTAAGACTTTCTACTGAATTTTTTGTTATTCTACGATATATATCACTAGAATGATCAGCAGGAGTTTTGTTTCACATTGTACTTTACCAACTTTAGATTCAAAAGGAAAGAGATAATTGCTCTGGTACTCAAATTCTTTATATCTATTCAACGGCTTTCATATGATTTGTGAAGATTGCCAAGTCTTTTTTCAAAGATAAATCTTTGTTTTCTTTCTACTTAATAAAGTGCCTTGAAAAATACAACTGTTTTATCAAAATCTTTATAGAAAATTAAACAAATTACCAATAAAGACATAAGGGGGACTAGCTCACATGGTAGAGCACTCGCTTAGCATGCGAGAGGTACCGGGATCGATGCCCGGGTCCTCCAGTTCTTAAATCTAGCTCTAGGCTTTTGTTCAAAGACTGTGGAGGGACGGAGTTTTCGCTCAGAAAGAAATCTTTGACTTAGCTTACTTTCATCAAACGTCTTCACAAATCATAAAGTCTCTTAAAATCATTGATGTTTTACTGGCTGAATAGCAGCCCAAACAAGAAAGGGAACTATCTTTACTTTAAACCTGCTCAATTCAGATGTTAAGTTTTTCTTCTAGTCGAGAAGATACTGTGCAAAATTCAAAACTCTTATTTTTATAGTTAAATTCGAATTGAAGATATCTTACTAAAGAGATAGCTAAATTAGGTATCAGGGGGACTAGCTCACATGGTAGAGCGCTCGCTTTGCATGCGAGAGGTACTGGGATCAATGCCCGGGTCCTCCTATTCATTTGAACTTGATGGTAATATTTTCAACAAATCTCAATATTGACTATAGTTTTTGTCGAAGAGAAGTATATCACTACTTCAGTTGGATCAGATTTTAAGAAATATTCAAAACACTGATTCAATTTCTGATTTTCTTATGCAGTAACTAATCATTCTCTCAGCTATGGAAGTCTGAACCCAAGAATAAACTAATTATTTTCTCATAAGTAAACCTATGAGCCTGCTCTACTCGAGGGAAAGCTTGGAACATGATGTCTCTTATTTAGATTATTGGCATTTAGATATAGAGATAGTATCACAGCATATAAGGGGGACTATCTTACACGGTAGAGTGTTCACTTTGCATGCATATCGTACCAGAACCGATGTTCTTTTCCTTCAAATCCTCTGATCCCGAATTAAGGGTTTCCATTATATTTGATAACCGACCATAACTCTCCCTCAAAAAAAATATCAACGACGCCCTTTTAATAATCAATACCTAAGATAATTTAAGACTTTCTACTGAATTTTTTGTTATTCTACGATATATATCACTAGAATGATCAGCAGGAGTTTTGTTTCACATTGTACTTTACCAACTTTAGATTCAAAAGGAAAGAGATAATTGCTCTGGTACTCAAATTCTTTATATCTATTCAACGGCTTTCATATGATTTGTGAAGATTGCAAAGTCTTTTTTCAAAGATGAATCTTTGTTTTCTTTCTACTTAATAAAGTGCCTTGAAAAATACATTTGTTTTATTAAAATCTTTATAGAAAATTAAAAGAATTACCAATAAAGACATAAGGGGGACTAGCTCACATGGTAGAGCGCTCGCTTAGCATGCAAGAGGTACCAGGATCGATGCCCAGGTCCTCCAGTTCATTTAATCTAGCTCTAGGCTTTTGTTCAAAGACTGTGGAGGGACGGAGTTTCCGCTCAGAAACAAATCTTTGATCTAGCTTACTTTCATCAAACGTCTTAACAAATCATAAAGTATCTTTAAATCATTGATCTTTTACTTGCTGAATAGCAGCCCAGACAAGAAAGGGAACTATCTTTACTTTAAACCTGCTCAATTCAGATGATAAGTTTTTCTTCTAGTCGAGAAGATACTGTGCAAAATTAAAAACTCTTATTTTTATAGTTAAATTCGAATTGAAGATATCTTACTAGAGAGATAGCTCAATAAGGTATCAGGGGGACTAGCTCACATGGTAGAGCGCTCGCTTTGCATGCGAGAGGTACTGGGATCAATGCCCGGGTCCTCCAATTCATTTGAACTTGATGGTAATATTTTCAACAAATCTCAATATTGACTATAGTTTTTGTCGAAGAGAAGTATATCACTACTTTAGTTGGATCAGATTTTAAGAAATATTCAAAACATTGATTCAATTTCTGATTTTCTAATGCAGTAACTAATCATTCTCTCAGCTCTGGAAGTCTGAACCCAAGAATAAACTAATTATTTTCTCATAAGTAAACCTATAAGCCTGCTCAAATCGAGAAAAAGCTTGGAACATGATGTCTCTTATTTAGATTATTGGCATTTAGATATAGAGTTAGTATCACAGCATATAAGGGGGACTATCTTACACGGTAGAGTGTTCACTTTGCATGCATATCGTACCAGAACCGATGTTCTTTTCCTTCAAATCCTCTGATCCCGAGTTCAAGGGTCTCCATCATGTTTGACAACCGACCATAACTCTCCCTCAAAAAAAGATATCGATGACGCCCTTTTGATAACCAATAGCTAAGATAACTTAAGACTTT
Source organism: Pelagia noctiluca (assembly GCA_963924455.1). NCBI lineage: Eukaryota > Metazoa > Cnidaria > Scyphozoa > Semaeostomeae > Pelagiidae > Pelagia > Pelagia noctiluca. The sequence goes on from OZ004318.1 coordinate 7,015,322, forward strand.
CTACTGAATTTTTTGTTATTCTACGATATATATCACTAGAATGATCAGCAGGAGTTTTGTTTCACATTGTACTTTACCAACTTTAGATTCAAAAGGAAAGAGATAATTGCTCTAGTACTCAAATTCTTTATATCTATTCAACGGCTTTCATATGATTTGTGAAGATTGCCAAGTCTTTTTTGAAAGATGAATCTTTGTTTTCTTTCTACTAAATAAAGTGCCTTGAAAAATACATTTGTTTTATTAAAATCTTTATAGAAAATTAAACGAATTACCAATAAAGACATAAGGGGGACTAGCTCACATGGTAGAGCGCTCGCTTAGCATGCGAGAGGTACCGGGACCGATGCCCGGGTCCTCCAGTTCATTTAATCTAGCTCTAGGCTTTTGTTCAAAGACTGTGGAGGGACGGAGTTTCCGCTCAGAAAAAAATCTTTGATCTAGCTTACTTTCATCAAACGTCTTAACAAATCATAAAGTATCTTTAAATCATTGATCTTTTAATTGCTGAATAGCAGCCCAAACAAGAAAGGGGATTATCTTTACTTTAAACCTGCTCAATTCAGATGTTAAGTTTTTCTTTCAGGCGAGAAGATACTGTGCAAAATTCAAAACTCTTATTTTTATAGTTTAATTCGAATTGAAGATATCTTACTAAAGAGATAGCTCAATTAGATATCAGGGGGACTAGCTCACATGGTAGAGCGCTCGCTTCGCATGCGAGAGGTACTGGGATCGATGCCCGGGTCCTCCAATTCATTTGAACTTGATGGTAATATTTTCAACAAATCTCAATATTGACTATAGTTTTTGTTGAAGAGAAGTATGTAACTACTTCAGTTGGATCAGATTTTGAGGAATATTCAAAACACTGATTCAATTTCTGATTTTCTAATGCACTAACTAATCATTCTCTCAGCTCTGGAAGTCTGAACCCAAGAATAAACTAATTATTTTCTCAAAAGTAAACCTATGAGCCTGCTCTACTCGAGGGAAAGCTTGGAACTTGATGTCTTTAATTTAGATTATGACATTTTGATATAGACTTAGTATCACAGCATATAAGGGGGACTATCTTACACGGTAGATTGTTCACTTTGCATGCATATCGTACCAGAATCGATGTTCTTTTCCTTCAAATCCTCTGATCCCGAATTAAGGGTTTCCATTATATTTGATAACCGACCATAACTCTCCCTCAAAAAAGATATCAACGACGCCCTTTTAATAATCAATACCTAAGATTATTTAAGACTTTCTACTGAATTTTTTGTTATTCTACGATATATATCACTAGAATGATCAGCAGGAGTTTTGTTTCACATTGTACTTTACCAACTTTAGATTCAAAAGGAAAGAGATAATTGCTCTGGTACTCAAATTCTTTATATCTATTCAACGGCTTTCATATGATTTGTGAAGATTGCCAAGTCTTTTTTCAAAGATGAATCTTTGTTTTCATTCTACTTAATAAAGTGCCTTGAAAAATACAACTGTTTTATCAAAATCTTTATAAAAAATTAAACAAATTACCAATAAAGACATAAGGGGGACTAGCTCACATGGTAGAGCGCTCGCTTAGCATGTGAGAAGTACCGGGATCGATGCCCGGGTCCTCCAGTTCTTAAATCTAGCTCTAGGCTTTTGTTCAAAGACTGTGGAGGGACGGAGTTTTCGCTCAGAAAGAAATCTTTGACTTAGCTTACTTTCATCAAACGTCTTCACAAATCATAAAGTCTCTTAAAATCATTGATGTTTTACTGGCTGAATAGCAGCCCAAACAAGAAAGGGAACTATCTTTACTTTAAACCTGCTCAATTCAGATGTTAAGTTTTTCTTCTAGTCGAGAAGATACTGTGCAAAATTCAAAACTCTTATTTTTATAGTTAAATTCGAATTGAAGATATCTTACTAAAGAGATAGCTCAATTAGGTATCAGGGGGACTAGCTCACATGGTAGAGCGCTCGCTTTGCATGCGAGAGGTACTGGGATCAATGCCCGGGTCCTCCTATTCATTTGAACTTGATGGTAATATTTTCAACAAATCTCAATATTGACTATAGTTTTTGTCGAAGAGAAGTATATCACTACTTCAGTTGGATCAGATTTTAAGAAATATTCAAAACACTGATTCAATTTCTGATTTTCTAATGCAGTAACTAATCATTCTCTCAGCTATGGAAGTCTGAACCCAAGAATAAACTAATTGTTTTCTCATAAGTAAACCTATAAGCCTGCTCAAATCGAGAAAAAGCTTGGAACATGATGTCTCTTATTTAGATTATTGGCATTTAGATATAGAGTTAGTATCACAGCATATAAGGGGGACTATCTTACACGGTAGAGTGTTCACTTTGCATGCATATCGTACCAGAACCGATGTTCTTTTCCTTCAAATCCTCTGATCCCGAATTCAAGGGTCTCCATCATGTTTGACAACCGACCATAACTCTCCCTCAAAAAAGATATCGATGACGCCCTTTTGATAACCAATAGCTAAGATAACTTAAGACTTTCTACTGAATTTTTTGTTATTCTACGATATATATCACTAGAATGATCAGCAGGAGTTTTGTTTCACATTGTACTTTACCAACTTTAGATGCAAAAGGAAAGAGATAATTGCCCTGGTACTGATATTCTTTATATCTATTCAACGGCTTTCATATGATTTCTAAAGATTGCCAAGTCTGTTTTCAAAGATGAATCTTTGTTTTCTTTCTACTTAATAAAGTGCCTTGAAAAATACAACTGTTTTATTAAAATCTTTATAGAAAATTAAACGAATTACCTAGCAAGACATAAGGGGGACTAGCTCACATGGTAGAGCGCTCGCTTAGCATGCGAGAGGTACTGGAATCGAAGCCCGGGTCCTCCAATTCATTTAATCTAGCTCTAGGCTTCTGTTCAAAGACTGTGGAGGGACGGAGTTTCCGCTCAGAAAGAAATCTTTGATCTAGCTTACTTTCATCAAACGTCTTAACAAATCATAAAGTATCTTTAAATCATTGATCTTTTACTTGCTGAATAGCAGCCCAAACAAGAAAGGGAATTATCTTTACTTTAAACCTGCTCAATTCAGATGTTAAATTTTTCTTCCAGTCGAGAAGATACTGTGCAAAATTCAAAACTCTTATTTTTATAGTTTAATTCGAATTGAAGATATCTTACTAAAGAGATAGCTCAATTAGATATCAGGGGGACTAGCTCACATGGTAGAGCGCTCGCTTCGCATGCGAGAGGTACTGGGATCGATGCCCTGGTCCTCCAATTCATTTGAACTTGATGGTAATATTTCCAACAAATCTCAATATTGAATATAGTTTTTGTCGAAGAGAAGTATGTAACTACTTCAGTTGGATCAGATTTTGAGGAATATTCAAAACACTGATTCAATTTCTGATTTTCTAATTCACTAACTAATCATTCTCTCAGCTCTGGAAGTCTGAACCCAAGAATAAACTAAAATTTCCTCAAAAGTAAACCTATGAGCCTGCTCTACTCGAGGAAAAGCTTGGAACTTGATGTCTTTTATTTAGATTATGACATTTTGATATAGACTTAGTATCACAGCATATAAGGGGGACTATCTTACACGGTAGAGTGTTCACTTTGCATGGATATCGTACCAGAATCGATGTTCTTTTCCTTCAAATCCTCTGATCCCGAATTAAGGGTTTCCATTATATTTGATAACCGACCATAACTCTCTCTCAAGAAAGATATCAATGACGCCCTTTTAATAATCAATACCTAAGATAACTTAAGACTTTCTACTGAATTTTTTGTTATTGTACAATATAAATCACTAGAATGATCAGTAGGAGTTTTGTTTCACATTGTACTTTACCAACTTTAGATGCAAAAGGAAAGAGAAAATTGCCCTGGTACTGATATTCTTTATATCTATTCAACGGCTTTCATATGATTTCTGAAGATTGCCAAGTCTTTTTTCAAAGATGAATCTTTGTTTTCTTTCTACTTAATAATGTGCCTTAAAAAATACAACTGTTTAATTAAAATCTTGATAGAAAATTAAACGAATTACGAATAAAGACATAAGGGGGACTAGCTCACATGGTAGAGCGCTCGCTTAGCATGCGAGAGGTACTGGGATCGATGCCCGGGTCCTCCAGTTCATTTAATCTAACTCTAGGCTTTTGTTAAAAGACTGTGGAGGGACGGAGTTTCCGCTCAGAAAGAAATCTTTGATCTAGCTTACTTTCATCAAACGTCTTAACAAATCATAAAGTATCTTTAAATCATTGATCTTTTACTTGCTGAATAGCAGCCCAAACAAGAAAGGGAATTATCTTTACTTTAAACCTGCTCAATTCAGATGTTAAGTTTCTTCCAGTCGAGAATATACTGTGCAAAATTCAAAACTCTTATTTTTATAGTTTAATTCGAATTGAAGATAACTTACTAAAGAGATAGCTCAATTAGATATCAGGGGGACTAGCTCAGATGGTAGAGCGCTCACTTCGCATGCGAGAGGTACTGGGATCGATGCCCGGGTCCTCCAATTCATTTGAACTTGATGGTAATATTTTCAACAAATCTCAATATTGACTATAGTTTTTGTCGAAGAGAAGTATGTAACTACTTCAGTTGGATCAGATTTTGAGGAATATTCAAAACACTGATTCAATTTCTGATTTTCTAATGCACTAACTAATCATTCTCTGAGCTCTGGAAGTCTGAACCCAAGAATAAACTAATTATTTCCTCAAAAGTAAACCTATGAGCCTGCTCTAATCGAGGAAAAGCTTGGAACTTGATGTCTTATATTTAAATTATGGCATTTGGATATAGAGTTAGTATTACAGCATATAAGGGTGACTATCTTACACGGTAGTGTTTTCACATTGCATGAATAACGTACCAGAACCGATGTTCTTTTCCTTCAAATCCTCTGATCCCAAATTCAAAGGTCTCCATTATGTTTGATAACCGACCATAAATCTCCCTCAAAAAAGAAATTGATGACGCCCTTTTAATAACCAATAGCTAAGATAACTTAAGACTTTCTACTGAATTTTTTGTTATTGTACAATATAAATCACTAGAATGATCAGTAGGAGTTTTGTTTCACATTGTACTTTACCAACTTTAGATGCAAAAGGAAAGAGAAAATTGCCCTGGTACTGATATTCTTTATATCTATTCAACGGCTTTCATATGATTTCTGAAGATTGCCAAGTCTTTTTTCAAAGATGAATCTTTGCTTTCTTTCTACTTAATAAAGTGCCTTAAAAAATACAACTGTTTAATTAAAATCTTGATAGAAAATTAAACGAATTACGAATAAAGACATAAGGGGGACTAGCTCACATGGTAGAGCGCTCGCTTAGCATGCGAGAGGTACTGGGATCGATGCCCGGGTCCTCCAGTTCATTTAATCTAACTCTAGGCTTTTGTTAAAAGACTGTGGAGGGACGGAGTTTCCGCTCAGAAAGAAATCTTTGATCTAGCTTACTTTCATCAAACGTCTTAACAAATCATAAAGTATCTTTAAATCATTGATCTTTTACTTGCTGAATAGCAGCCCAAACAAGAAAGGGAATTATCTTTACTTTAAACCTGCTCAATTCAGATGTTAAGTTTCTTCCAGTCGAGAATATACTGTGCAAAATTCAAAACTCTTATTTTTATAGTTTAATTCGAATTGAAGATAACTTACTAAAGAGATAGCTCAATTAGATATCAGGGGGACTAGCTCAGATGGTAGAGCGCTCACTTCGCATGCGAGAGGTACTGGGATCGATGCCCGGGTCCTCCAATTCATTTGAACTTGATGGTAATATTTTCAACAAATCTCAATATTGACTATAGTTTTTGTCGAAGAGAAGTATGTAACTACTTCAGTTGGATCAGATTTTGAGGAATATTCAAAACACTGATTCAATTTCTGATTTTCTAATGCACTAACTAATCATTCTCTGAGCTCTGGAAGTCTGAACCCAAGAATAAACTAATTATTTCCTCAAAAGTAAACCTATGAGCCTGCTCTAATCGAGGAAAAGCTTGGAACTTGATGTCTTATATTTAAATTATGGCATTTGGATATAGAGTTAGTATTACAGCATATAAGGGTGACTATCTTACACGGTAGTGTTTTCACATTGCATGAATAACGTACCAGAACCGATGTTCTTTTCCTTCAAATCCTCTGATCCCAAATTCAAAGGTCTCCATTATGTTTGATAACCGACCATAAATCTCCCTCAAAAAAGAAATTGATGACGCCCTTTTAATAACCAATAGCTAAGATAACTTAAGACTCTCTACTGAATTTTTTGTTATTCTACGATATTTATCACTAGAATGATCAGCAGGAGTTTTGTTTCACATTGTACTTTACCAACTTTAGATACAAAAGGAAAGAGATAATTGCCCTCTTACTGATATTCTTTATATCTATTCAACGGCTTTCATATGATTTGTGAAGATTGCCAAGTCTTTTTTCAAAGATGAATCTTTGTTTTCTCTCTACTTAATAAATTGCCTTGAAAAATACATTTGTTTTATCAAAATCTTTATAGAAAATTAAACAAATTACCAATGAAGACATAAGGGGGACTAGCTCACATGGTAGAGCGCTCGCTTAGCATGCGAGAGGTACCGGGATCGATGCCCGGGTCCTTCAGTTCTTTAATCTAGCTCTAGGCTTTTGTTCAAAGACTGTGGAGGGACGGAGTTTTCGCTCAGAAAGAAATCTTTGATCTAGCTTCCTTTCATCAAAAGTCTTCATAAATCATAAAGTTTCTTAAAATCATTGATGTTTTACTGGCTGAATAGCAGCCCAAAAAAGAAAGGGAATTATCTTTACTTTACACCTGCTCAATTCAGATCTTAAGTTTTTCTTCCAGGCGAGAAGATACTGTGCAAATTTCAAAACTCTTATTTTTATAATTTAATTCGAATTGAAGATATCTTACTAAAGAGATAGCTCAATTAGATATCAGTGGCACTAGCTCACATGGTAGAGCAATGGCTTCGCATGCGCAAGGTACTGGGATCGATGCCCGGGTCCTCCAATTCATTTGAACTTGATGGTAATGACGAGTACCTCGTGGCAAGATGGCGGACGGTCATGTTACAGCACGCGTTCGCAAATCACCAGCTATTTAAAACTTTTGGGTTGGTTCCTAGAAGATTTTTACGCTTATTTTACTTTAATAATGTATTTCAGTTCAGTCTAATTCAATATTATTCAATACAATGGCTACTAAGGAAATTCCAGTTCGAGAGTTCATTCGAGAAATGATGGACGTTCAGGCCAAGGCCTACAGAACGGTTGTTGAAATGCTCGTAAACGATGTTAAAGCTGAGCTCAGATTATTGAAGAATGAAGTTAATGACATAAAGACAAGTCTTCAGTTTAGTCAAAAAGACGTTGACGAAATTAAAGAGAAACTTACTGGCGTTGATGAAAAAATCGAAGCTCAGTCTGATTTAGTCGAAGGTGCTCTGGGTGATTTGGGAAAGGTTATTGAAAAAGCAGACGACCTAGAAAACCGGAGTCGTAGGAATAACATTAAAGTTTTCGGCATTCCCGAAGAGTCTTCCGAAGACTACGCTGCTTCAGAGGTGAAACTGAAAGCTGCAATTGCTGATAAATTAGGAATAAAGGATGAAATTGTCATTGAACGAGCCCACAGGGTAGGGCCTAAAGATGGAGGAAGAAAAACACGTGATGGCACCAGAAGAAAAAATCCGGATGAGCCAAGACCGATTGTAGCGAAGCTTCTAAACTGGAAGCAGAAAGATGCTATAATCCAAGCAGCAAGAAAGAGTCGGCCACATGGAGTTTCCTTCAGAGATGATTTCTCAGACAGAGTGTTGGCAAAAAGGGCATCACTCATTCCAGACATGTTAGCAGCCAGAAAAGAGGGGAAACAAGCATTCCTTGTGAGAGATCGATTGGTGATAAAGAAGCTGAGTAAACCACCCGACGATGCTGCAACTACAAAACTGAATGATCAAGAAAGAATTTCTAGCAACATAAGTGACAATGAAGTTTTTATTAAAGAATGAACTTAAAGTAAGGCCTAAATTTTTTGTGTTTGTTTCAATTTTTCTTTTTTTCTTTTCTTCAGTTAGTTTCAAATAAAATCTTCCTTTTCGTCACAAGTTTAAATAGCTATGGCCAGCAGAATAGGTAATCCTAAATTCCCATGTGGGGTTTGCCAAAAAAATGTTACAAGAAATCAAAAATCTATTCAATGCAGCAAATGTTGTTTTTGGATACATGCAAAATGCAACAATATTTCCAATGCAGAATTTGATAATCTTTCTAAGGAAATGGATAATGTACCTTGGTATTGTATAAATTGTGAAATCAATAAAAATGCATCAATATTTCCATTTGGCAACGAAGAAAATGAGGACTTCCTTAAGGTCTTTGATTTAAAATCACCGTGCTTTGCAGATTGCACGCCCACTTATGAAATTACTTCACATCTCACTAACTTGCCTAATTTAAGCGATTATGATATTGATGAGCAGATGCCTCAAACTCTTGATTCTCGTTATTTCACACTGCCAGAGCTTTCATCCTTGCACTATTCTTCATCAGATCTTTCTGTTCTGCACACTAATATACGAAGCCTTTCTTGCCATCATGAGGAATTGATAGCATTATGCAATCAACTTACTTTCCATCCTGATGTAATTGGTGTTTCTGAAATTTGGGATAGTGATAACCATCCCATTACAACTAATGTTGACATTCCAGGTTACACATTGTATAAGACTTCTTCTTCAAGCCAAAATGGTGGAGTTGGTTTATATATTAAATCATCACTTACAGCAATCCATAGGAATGACCTGAACATCTCTAACTCAGATTTTGAAACTGTTTGGGTAGAAATTGACAATAAAAAAAGTAAAAATATGCTATTCTGTTGTGTTTACAGACACCCTAGTACTGATATTGAAACTCTTACTGATCACTTTGAAAACATTTTTGCAAAGATATCTTTGAACAAACTGGTTTTTATAATGGGTGACTTTAATATCAACTTACTCAACTATGATTCTCACACACCAACAAATGACTTTATTAATTTTCTCTCTGTTAATAACTTCTTACCCTGCATTCATCATCCAAGTAGAGTCTCTGATCAATCTGAATCTGTGATTGACAATATTTTTACAAATGCAATAGGAGATCTAACTTGTGGTAATATCCTAACTCAAATTTCTGACCACTTCCCTCAATTTATGGTCATGAAAAATAGCAAAATTGTTTATAATGAAACTGTAAGTTTTAAACATGATTTTTCTAAGCTAAATGAGCAAAACTTTATTGAAGATTTCAACAATCTTGATCTATCATTTTTAGAATTCGATAATATGGATGTCAATGAAAAATTTGATAGGTTTTTGGAAGTACTTAGTTCTTTGTCAAGTAAACATGCACCAATAACTAAACGTAGTAAGAAAGAAATCAAGTTTAAAAATAAACCATGGATTAATTGTAAAATACAAAAAATGATGAAAATTAGAGACAAAATCTTACATAAGCTAAAGAAGAATAAATCTGCTAACAACCTTACTCTTTATAAAAAATTTAGGAATCGGGTTTCTAATGAAATCAAACAAAGTAAAGCAAGATATTACTATAACTATTTCCATGAGAATAATAATAACATGAAAAAACTATGGTCTGGCATTAAAACAATAATCTCTCAAAAGTCTACTACCCCTTCCACTATCAATAAAATTAAGGATGATTTTGGTAACATAACTTCTGATCCCTCTGATATGTCAAACATCTTCAATAATTTTTTTACTACTGTTGCAGATAAAATTACATCCAAAATTCCTAAAACACCAAAATCGCCTCTGGACTATTTACAAAATAGAAATCCTGCTTCATTGTTTCTTTCCCCTGTAACCAGTGAGGAAATTTTGGACTTGATTAATCTGTTGGACTCTTCAAAATCAGTTGGTCCTAATAGTATTCCTATAAAAATGCTCAAAATAATTGGTTCCTCCATCTCCCCATGTCTTGCATCACTTGTTAATAAGTCATTTCAGGTTGGCATTTTTCCTAATAAATTGAAAGTAGCAAAAGTTATATCTCTCTTTAAGAAAGGAGATCCAGAACTACCATCAAATTACAGGCCTATTTCTCTTCTCCCTATATTTAGTAAATTGTTTGAAAAACTAATGTATAAAAGACTTTATAGATTTCTTGAGGTCCATAATATTTTTTATTCTTTACAGTTTGGGTTTCAAGAAAATAGGTCCATTGATCATGCTCTCATTAGCATGACTGAATCAATTAGAAGCACATTGGATTGCAAAAAATTTGGATGCGGCGTTTTCATTGATTTACAAAAGGCATTTGATACTGTCAACCATCAAATATTATTGTCTAAGCTTGAACATTATGGTATCCGTGGTTGTGCTTTAGACTGGTTCAAATCTTACCTTTTTCAAAGAAAACAATATGTGTCAATTAATGGACAAAATTCCAGCCTGCTTACAGTAAACTGTGGTGTCCCTCAAGGATCAGTCTTGGGCCCATTACTCTTCTTGATATATATTAATGACCTACCTCTTGCTTCAACTAAATTAAAATTTTATCTATTTGCTGATGATACTAACATCTATCTTGAAGATGGAAATTTGACCCATTTAGTTAAAACTGTTAACAAGGAACTAAAATTTGTGATGAAATGGCTCAATGCCAACAAACTCTCACTGAACATTGAAAAAACAAATTTTATTTTATTTCATTCTATGTCAATTAAAGTTCCTTCTGACATTAATATTAAAATAGGCAAAAAACCAATTAATAGAGTGAAATTTATAAAGTTCTTGGGAGTACTTCTTGATGAGAATATTAGCTGGAAACATCATCTTAATCAACTGTCAAAAAAACTTGCCAGAATATGTGGAATGTTTTTTAAGATAAGGAACTTTGTGCCATTGAACACTTTGTTATGCTTGTATAACGCTTTATTTTTATCATTTTTGCAATATGGAATAACTGTTTGGGGGAGTACTTGCACAACGTATATTGATCCTATTTTCAAATTACAAAAAAAGGTTGTCAGGGCCATCTCATTTGAATCATCTAATTCGCATTCTTCTCCCATTTTCAAAGATCTAAAGATTCTTAAACTCTCTGATGTTTTCCATTTAAAACTCTTAACTTTTGTCTATGAATCAATTCACAAAATATCTCCTAGTTGCTTTCATAATTTCTTCTGCTTGAGTTCATATGTTCATCAATATTCTACCAGGCAAGCTAGTAGAGGCAATTTATACTTGAATCAAAAAAACACAGTTAGATATGGCTTAAACTCTTTAGGGTATCTTGGAGCAAAACTCTGGAATGAATTGCCAGATCATATCAGAAGTGCTAAAACTAAAAATATGTTCAAAACGAAACTGAAGTCACATTTGATAGAAATTTTATAAAGTGATAAATATTTAAATAACATCCCACTCTTTGTTCATAATTGCTTTTGATCCGACCCAATATTAATATTAATTTCGAACTATTTCCATTTTTTCTAAATCTACAGATCCAATAGGGGGGCTCTCTTCTCGTTAGTTTATCTACTTAGAGAGTTCCTCCTTTAAGAAATTTCACACTCAATAGTTAAGATTCTTGATTTATTTATATTTTTCTTTATTTAGATTCTTTAAAATATTCTGTAAATATTTCTGTTATAATTTAATATTGTATGTGTGAAATTTTAAATCAATGAAACTGAAACTGAAACTGAAACTGTAATATTTTCAAAAAATCTCAATATTGACTATAGGTTTTGTCGAAGAGAAGTATATAACTACTTCAGTTGGATCAGATTTTCAGAAATATTCAAAACACTGATTCAATTTCTGATTTTCTAATGCACTAACTAATCATTCTCTCAGCTCTGGAAGTCTGAACCCAAGAATAAACTAATTATTTCCTCAAAAGTAAACCTATGAGCCTGCTCTACTCGAGGAAAAGCTTGGAACTTGATGTCTTTTATTTAGATTATGACATTTTGATATAGACTTAGTATCACAGCATATAAGTGGGACTATCTTACACGGTAGAGTGTTCACTTTGCATGGATATCGTACCAGAACCGATGTTCTTTTCCTACAAATCCTCTGATCCCAAATTCAAGGGTCTCCATTATGTTTGATAACCGACCATAAATCTCCCTCCAAAAAGAAATCGATGACGCCCTTTTAATAACCAATGGCCAAGATAACTGAAGACTTTCTACTGAATTTTTTGTTATTGTACGATATAAATCACTAGAATGATCAGCAGGAGTCTTTTTTCACATTGTACTTTACCAACTTTAGATGCAAAAGGAAAGAGATAATTGCCCTGGTACTGATATTCTTTATATCTATTCAACGGCTTTCATATGATTTTTGAAGATTGCCAAGTCTTTTTTCAAAGATGAATCTTTGTTTTCTTTCTACTAAATAAAGTGCCTTGAAAAATACAACTGTTTTATTAAAATCTTTATAGAAAATTAAACGAATTACCTAGCAAGACATAAGGGGGACTAGCTCACATGGTAGAGCGCTCGCTTAGCATGCGAGAGGTACTGGAATCGAAGCCCGGGTCCTCCAATTCATTTAATCTAGCTCTAGGCTTCTGTTCAAAGACTGTCGAGGGACGGAGTTTCCGCTCAGAAAGAAATCTTTGATCTAGCTTACTTTCATCAAACGTCTTAACAAATCATAAAGTATCTTTAAATAATTGATCTTTTAATTGCTGAATAGCAGCCCAAACAAGAAAGGGAATTATCTTTATTTTAAACCTGCTCAATTCAGATGTTAAGTTTTTCTTTCAGGCGAGAAGATACTGTGCAAATTTCAAAGCCTTTATTTTTATAGTTAAATTAGAATGGAAGATATCTTACTAAAGAGATAGCTCAATTAGATATCAGGGGGACTAGCTCACATGGTAGAGCGCTCGCTTCGCATGCGCGAGGTACTGGGATCGATGCCCGGGTCCTCCAATTCATTTGAACTTGATGGTAATATTTTCAACAAATCTCAATATTGACTATAGTTTTTGTCGAAGACAAGTATATCACTACTTCAGTTGGATCAAATTTTAAGAAATATTCAAAACACTGATTCAATTTCTGATTTTCTAATGCACTAACTAATCATTCTCTCAGCTCTGGAAGTCTGAACCCAAGAATAAACTAATTATTTTCTCAAAAGTAAACCTATGAGCCTGCTCTACTCGAGGAAAAGCTTGGAACTTGATGTCTTTTATTTAGATTATGACATTTGATATAGACTTAGTATCACAGCATATAAGGGGGACTATCTTACACGGTAGAGTGTTCACTTTGCATGGATATCGTACCAGAATCGATGTTCTTTTCCTTCAAATCCTCTGATCCCGAATCAAGGGTTTCCATTATATTTGATAACCGACCATAACTCTCCCTCAAAAAAGATATCAACGACGCCTTTTTAATAATCAATACCTAAGATAATTTAAGACTTTCTACTGTATTTTTTGTTATTCTACGATATATATTACTAGAATGACCAGCAGGAGTTTTGTTTCACATTGTACTTTACCAACTTTAGATGCAGAAGGAAAGAGATAATTGCTCTGGTACTCAAATTCTTTATATCTATTCAACGGCTTTCATATGATTTTTGAAGATTGCCAAGTCTTTTTTCAAAGATGAATCTTTGTTTTCTTTCTACTAAATAAAGTGCATTGAAAAATACAACTGTTTTATTAAAATCTTTATAGAAAATTAAACGAATTACCAATAAAGACATAAGGGGGCTAGCTCACATGGTAGAGCGCTCGCTTAGCATGCGAGAGGTACCGGGATCGATGCCCGGGTCCTCCAGTTCATTTTATCTAGCTCTAGGCTTTTGTTCAAAGACTGTGGAGGGACGGAGTTTCCGCTCAGAAAGAAATCTTTGATCTAGCTTACTTTCATCAAACGTCTTAACAAATCATAAAGTATCTTTAAATCATTGATCTTTTACTTGCTGAATAGCAGCCCAAACAAGAAAGGGAATTATCTTTACTTTAAACCTGCTCAATTCAGATGTTAAATTTTTCTTCCAGTCGAGAAGATACTGTGCAAAATTCAAAACTCTTATTTTTATAGTTTAATTCGAATTGAAGATATCTTACTAAAGAGATAGCTCAATTAGATATCTGGGGGACTAGCTCACATGGTAGAGCGCTCGCTTTGCATGCGAGAGGTACTGGGATCGATGCCCTGGTCCTCAAATTCATTTGAACTTGATGGTAATATTTCCAACAAATCTCAATATTGAATATAGTTTTTGTCGAAGAGAAGTATGTAACTACTTCAGTTGGATCAGATTTTGAGGAATATTCAAAACACTGATTCAATTTCTGATTTTCTAATGCACTAACTAATCATTCTCTCAGCTCTGGAAGTCTGAACCCAAGAATAAACTAATTATTTCCTCAAAAGTAAACCTATGAGCCTGCTCTACTCGAGGAAAAGCTTGGAACTTGATGTCTTTTATTTAGATTATGACATTTTGATATAGACTTAGTATCACAGCATATAAGGGGGACTATCTTACACGGTAGAGTGTTCACTTTGCATGGATAGCATACCAAAACCGATGTTCTTTTCCTTCAAATCCTCTGATCCCGAATTAAGGGTTTCCATTATATTTGATAACTGACCATAACTCTCCCTCAAGAAAGATATCAATGACGCCCTTTTAATAACCAATAGCTAAGATAACTTAAGACATTCTACTGAATTTTTTGTTATTGTACGATATAAATCACTAGAATGATCAGTAGCAGTTTTGTTTCACATTGTACTTTACCAACTTTAGATGCAAAAGGAAAGAGATAATTGCCCTTGTACTGATATTCTTTATATCTATTCAACGGCTTTCATATGATTTCTGAAGATTGCCAAGTCTTTTTTCAAAGATGAACCTTTGTTTTCTTTCTACTTAATAAAGTGCCTTGAAAAATACAACTGTTTAATTAAAATCTTGATAGAAAATTAAACGAATTACGAATAAAGACATAAGGGGGACTAGCTCACATGGTAGAGCGCTCGCTTAGCATGCGAGAGGTACCGGGATCGACGCCCGGGTCCTCCAGTTCATTTAATCTAGCTCTAGGCTTTTGTTAAAAGACTGTGGAGGGACGGAGTTTCCGCTCAGAAAGAAATCTTTGATCTAGCTTACTTTCATCAAACGTCTCAACAAATCATAAAGTATCTTTAAATCATTGATCTTTTACTTGCTGAATAGCAGCCCAAACAAGAAAGGGAATTATCTTTACTTTAAACCTGCTCAATTCAGATGTTAAGTTTCTTCCAGTCGAGAAGATACTGTGCAAAATTCAAAACTCTTATTTTTATAGTTTAATTCGAATTGAAGATAACTTACTAAAGAGATAGCTCAATTAGATATCAGGGGGACTAGCTCAGATGGTAGAGCGCTCGGTTCGCATGCGAGAGGTACTGGGATCGATGCGCGCGTCCTCCAATTCATTTGAACTTGATGGTAATATTTTCAACAAATCTCAATATTGACTATAGTTTTTGTCGAAGAGAAGTATGTAACTACTTCAGTTGGATCAGATTTTGAGGAATATTCAAAACACTGATTCAATTTCTGATTTTCTAATGCACTAACTAATCATTCTCTGAGCTCTGGAAGTCTGAACCCAAGAATAAACTAATTATTTCCTCAAAAGTAAACCTATGAGCCTGCTCTAATCGAGGAAAAGCTTGGAACTTGATGTCTTATATTTAAATTATGGCATTTGGATATAGAGTTAGTATTACAGCATATAAGGGTGACTATCTTACACGGTAGTGTTTTCACATTGCATGAATAACGTACCAGAACCGATGTTCTTTTCCTTCAAATTCTCTGATCCCAAATTCAAAGGTCTCCATTATGTTTGATAACCGACCATAAATCTCCCTCAAAAAAGAAATTGATGACGCCCTTTTAATAACCAATAGCTAAGATAACTTAAGACTCTCTACTGAATTTTTTGTTATTCTACGATATTTATCACTAGAATGATCAGCAGGAGTTTTGTTTCACATTGTACTTTATCAACTTTAGATACAAAAGGAAAGAGATAATTGCCCTCTTACTGATATTCTTTATATCTATTCAACGGCTTTCATATGATTTGTGAAGATTGCCAAGTCTTTTTTCAAAGATGAATCTTTGTTTTCTTTCTACTTAATAAATTGCCTTGAAAAATACATTTGTTTTATTAAAATCTTTATAGAAAATTAAACAAATTACCAATGAAGACATAGGTGGGACTAGCTCACATGGTAGAGCGCTCGCTTAGCATGCGAGAGGTACCGGGATCGATGCCCGGGTCCTCCAGTTCTTTAATCTAGCTCTAGGCTTTTGTTCAAAGACTGTGGAGGGACGGAGTTTTCGCTCAGAAAGAAATCTTTGATCTAGCTTCCTTTCATCAAACGTCTTCATAAATCATAAAGTTTCTTAAAATCATTGATGTTTTACTGGCTGAATAGCAGCCCAAACAAGAAAGGGAATTATCTTTACTTGACACCTGCTCAATTCAGATCTTAAGTTTTTCTTCCAGGCGAGAAGATACTGTGCAAATTTCAAAACTCTTATTTTTATAATTTAATTCGAATTGAAGATATCTTACTAAAGAGATAGCTCAATTAGATATCAGGGGGACTAGCTCACATGGTAGAGCGCTTGCTTCGCATGCGAGAGGTACTGGGATCGATGCCCGGGTCCTCCAATTCATTTGAACTTGATGGTAATATTTTCAAAAAATCTCAATATTGACTATAGTTTTTGTTGAAGAGAAGTATATCACTACTTCAGTTGGATCAGATTTTTAGAAATATTCAAAACACCGATTCAATTTCTGATTTTCTAATGCACTAACTAATAAATTCTCTCAGCTCTGGAAGTCTGAACACAAGAATAAACTAATTATTTCCTCAAAAGTAAACCTATATGCCTGCTCTAATCGAGGAAAAGCTTGGAACTTGATGTTTTTTATTTAGATTATTGACATTTTGATAAAGAGTTAGTGTCACAGCATATAAGGGGGAGTATCCTACAAGGTAGAGTGTTCACTTTCCATGGATATCGTACCAGAACCGATGTTCTTTTCCTTCAAATCCTCTGATCCCGAATTCAAGGGTCTCTATCATGTTTGATAACCGACCATAACTCTCCCTCAAAAAAGATATCGATGACGCCCTTTTAATAACCTATAGCTAAGATAACTTAAGACTTTCTACTGAATTTTTTGTTATTCTACAATATATATCACTAGAATGATCAGCTGGAGTTTTGTTTCACAATGTACTTTACCAACTTCAGATGCAAAAGGAAAGAGATCATTGCCCTGGTACTCAAATTCTTTATATCTTTTCAACGGCTTTCATATGATTTCTGAAGATTGCCAAGTCTTTTTTCAAAGATGAATCTTTGTTTTCTTTCTACTTAATAAAGTGCCTTGAAAAATACAACTGTTTTATGAAAATCTTTATAGAAAATTAAACAAATTACCAATAAAGACATAAGGGGGACTAGCTCACATGGTGGAGCGCTCGCTTAGCATGCGAGAGGTACCGGGATCGATGCCCGGGTCCTCCAGTTCATTTAATCTAGCTCTAGGCTTTTGTTCAAAGACTGTGGAGGGACATAGTTTCCGCTCAAAAAGAAATCTTTGATCTAGCTTACTTTCATCAAACGTCTTAACAAATCATAAAGTATCTTTAAATCATTGATCTTTTACTTGCTGAATAGCAGCCCAAACAAGAAAGGGAATTATCTTTACTTTAAACCTGCTCAATTCAGATGTTAAGTTTTTCTTCCAGTCGAGAAGATACTGTGCAAAATTCAAAACTCTTATTTTTATAGTTTAATTCGAATTGAAGATATCTTACTAAAGAGATAGCTCAATTAGATATCAGGGGGACTAGCTCACATGGTAGAGCGCTCGCTTCGCATATGAGAGGTACTGGGATCGATGCCCGGGTCCTCCAATTCATTTGAACTTGATGGTAATATTTTCAACAAATCTCAATACTGACTATAGTTTTTGTCGAAGAGAAGTATATCATCTTTTCAGTTAGGTCAGATTTAAAGAAATATTCAAAACACCGATTCAATTTCTGATTTTCTAATGCACTAACTAATAAATTCTCTCAGCTCTGGAAGTCTGAACCCAAGAATAAACTAATTATTTCTCAAAAGTAAACCTATGAGCCTGCTTTAATCGAGGAAAAGCTTGGAACTTGATGTCTTATATTTAAATTATGACATTTTGATATAGAGTTAGTATCACAGCATATAAGGGTGACTATCTTACACGGTAGTGTCTTCACATTGCATGGATAACGTACCAGAACCGATGTTCTTTTCCTTCAAATCCTCTGATCCCAAATTCAAGGGTTTCCATTATGTTTGATAACCGACCATAAATCTCCCTCAAAAAAGAAATCGATGACGCTCTTTTAATAACCAATAGCTAAGATAACTTAAGACTTTCTACTGAATTTTTTGTTATTCTACGATATATATCACTAGAATGATCAGCAGGAGTTTTGTTTCACATTGTACTTTACCAACTTTAGATGCAAAAGGAAAGAGATAATTGCCCTGGTACTGATATTCTTTATATCTATTCAATGGCTTTCATATGATTTGTGAAGATTGCAAAGTCTTTTTTCAAAGATGAATCTTTGTTTTCTTTCTACTTAATAAAGTGCCTTGAAAAATACAACTGTTTTACTAAAATCTTTATAAAAAATTAAGCGAATTACCCATCAAGACATAAGGGGGACTAGCTCACATGGTAGAGCGCTCGCTTAGCATGCGAGAGGTACCGGGATCGATGCCCGGGTCCTCCAGTTCATTTAATCTAGCTCTAGGCTTTTGTTCAAAGACTGTGGAGGGACGGAGTTTTCGCTCAAAAAGAAATCTTTGATCTTGCTTACTTTCATCAAACGTCTTAGCAAATCATAAAGTCTCTTTAAATCATTGATGTTTTACTTGCTGAATAGCAGCCCAAACAAGAAAGAAAATTATCTTTACTTTAAACCTGCTTAATTCGGATGATAGATATATTGACATGGATTGCTAAGTTTGCAAATCTATATTTAGCTTGGTGCTTTAACATAAATCTAATAATCACCAAGATTTCCCCAACAAAATGAAAGTTTTTCCTCCAGTCGAGAAGATACTGTGCAAAATTCAAAACTCTTATTTTTATAGTTAAATTCGAATTGAAGATATCTTACTAAAGTGATAATTAAATTAGATATCAGGGGGACTAGCTCACATGGTAGAGCGCTCGCTTTGCATGCGAGAGGTACTGGGATCGATGCCCGGATCCTCTAATTCAATTGAACTTTATGGTAATATTTTCAACAAATCTCAATATTGACTATAGTTTTTGTCGAAGAGAAGTACTCTACCCTCCATTAAATATGGAAACGGTTCGAATTTTAGGCCTAAATTAAATCATTTTCATAGTAAGACACAGAAATAAATTTCCAATCTGTCTCTCGCTTATCTCCCCACATGAGCTGAATCACATATCAACTTGTTGAGAAATTAGTGCAGAAACTTTATTTGGAGCTTAAATGTAAAATAAAGTTAGATATGACAAGTTTTTATTGAAAATCTTAAGCTTGGCGAGATGCTCGAAAATTTTATTTGAAGACTGAAGTGGTTCACGGAAAATAGCAATAAGTTGGGTTTTTCTATTAATAGAAAAAGTAAAAAAAATGGCAAAAGCAAGTCAATAACCTAAATAATAATGGGATTTCAAAAGTGGGCTCGTTCTCTATCGATTCACAAAATCCAAAGTAAACCAAAAAATATTTGGCATCAGCAAGGTTGTCGAGGTGAATTTGCAATGGAGAAATAAAGGCATGTCATATACACTTGCCCCATGATAACTCCTTATTACTGCCAAAAGCTTTGGAAGAAAATTAAGTGATGCAAACAATATTGATAGGGGTGTTATCTGATGTCTTTTATGCATAAGAAAGACCACAGATTATGCCATATAGCTTGCTTTATAAAAATATTACTTGCCGTCTTGCCATCAAACGTCAACTTGGGCCTAGTCAATCACTTGATACAACTCGATATCAATTTCTTTGAAAATGTTGAAGTTCTTGGATAAAAACAGCTTTAAATAAACTCATCATGGACTAAAGAACAATCCCTAACAAAAATTGTTTAAGAATGACATGCGACCTAAAAAACAGCTTATCAACAAACTTGAACAATAATTTTCAAGACTTTCGAAGCTGTTTCTTGCCTGCCAAGCTTCGAGAAAAAAATTGAAATTTTGAATCGACCGGGAAGGTTTCGAGACAATGAAAACAATATTTGAATAAAAGAATAATTTCTCTGTCATTGGTTTGAATTCCACAGTTCTTGGACGCTTGGTTACGTAGAAACTCATTGTTATATTTCTCTCATCGCTTTGATTGACATTTGGTCCGCCATATTAGCCTCCTAGTCGTTTCCATACATATGGGAGGGCAGAGTATATCACTACTTCAGTTGGATCAAATTTTAAGAAATATTCAAAACACTGATTCAATTTCTGATTTTCTAATGCACTAACAAATAAATTCTCTCAGCTCTGGAAGTCTGAACCCAAGAATAAACTAATTATTTTCTCAAAAGTAAACCTATGAGCCTGCTCTACTCGAGGAAAAGCTTGGAACTTGATGTCTTTTATTTAGATTATGACATTTTGATATAGACTTAGTATCACAGCATATAAGGGGGACTATCTTACACGGTAGAGTGTTCACTTTGCATGGATATCGTACCAGAATCGATGTTCTTTTCCTTCAAATCCTCTGATCCCGAATTAAGGGTTTCCATTATATTTGATAACCGACCATAACTCTCCCTCAAAAAAGATATCAATGACGCCCTTTTAATAATCAATACCTAAGATAACTTAAGACTTTCTACTGAATTTTTTGTTTTTGTATGATATAAATCACTTGAATGATCAGCAGGAGTTTTGTTTCACATTGTACTTTACCAACTTTAGATTCAAAAGGAAAGAGATAATTGCCCTGGTACTGATATTCTTTATATCTATTCAACGGCTATCATATGATTTGTGAAGATTGCCAAGTCTTTTTTCAAAGATGAATCTTTGTTTTCTTTCTACTTAATAAAGTGCCTTGAAAAATACAACTGTTTTTTTTTAAATCTTTATAGAAAATTAAAGAATTACCTAGCAAGACATAAGGGGGACTAGCTCACATGGTAGAGCGCTCGCTTAGCATGCGAGAGGTACCGAAATCGAAGCCCCGGTCCTCCAGTTCATTTAATCTAGCTCTAGGCTTTTGTTCAAAGACTGTGGAGGGACGGAGTTTCCGCTCAGAAAGAAATCTTTGATCTAGCTTACTTTCATCAAACGTCTTAACAAATCATAAAGTATCTTTAAATCATTGATCTTTTAATTGCTGAATAGCAGCCCAAACAAGAAAGGGAATTATCTTTACTTTAAACCTGCTCAATTCAGATGTTAAGTTTTTCTTTCAGGCGAGAAGATACTGTGCAAATTTCAAAGCCTTTATTTTTATAGTTAAATTAGAATGGAAGATATCTTACTAAAGAGATAGCTCAATTAGATATCAGGGGGACTAGCTCACATGGTAGAGCGCTCGCTTCGCATGCGCGAGGTACTGGGATCGATGCCCGGGTCCTCCAATTCATTTGAACTTGATGGTAATATTTTCAACAAATCTCAATATTGACTATAGTTTTTGTCGAAGAGAAGTATATCACTACTTCAGTTGGATCAAATTTTAAGAAATATTCAAAACACTGATTCAATTTCTGATTTTCTAATGCACTAACTAATCATTCTCTCAGCTCTGGAAGTCTGAACCAAAGAATAAACTAATTATTTTCTCAAAAGTAAACCTATGAGCCTGCTCTACTCGAGAAAAAGCTTGGAACTTGATGTCTTTAATTTAGATTATGACATTTTGATATAGACTTAGTATCACAGCATATAAGGGGGACTATCTTACACGGTAGAGTGTTCACTTTGCATGGATATCGTACCAGAATCGATGTTCTTTTCCTTCAAATCCTCTGATCCCGAATTAAGGGTTTCCATTATATTTGATAACCGACCATAACTCTCCCTCAAAAAAGATATCAATGACGCCCTTTTAATAACCAATAGCCAAGATAACTTAAGACTTTCTACTGAATTTTTTGTTATTGTACGATATAAATCACTAGAATGATCAGCAGGAGTTTTGTTTCACATTGTACTTTACCAACTTAAGATGCAAAAGGAAAGAGATAATTGCCCTGGTACTGATATTCTTTATATCTATTCAACGGCTTTCATATGATTTCTAAAGATTGCCAAGTCTGTTTTCAAAGATGAATCTTTGTTTTCTTTCTACTTAATAAAGTGCCTTGAAAAATACAACTGTTTTATTAAAATCTTTATAGAAAATTAAACGAATTACCTAGCAAGACATAAGGGGGACTAGCTCACATGGTAGAGCGCTCGCTTAGCATGCGAGAGGTACCGGAATCGAAGCCCGGGTCCTCCAGTTCATTTAATCTAGCTCTAGGCTTCTGTTCAAAGACTGTGGAGGGACGGAGTTTCCGCTCAGAAAGAAATCTTTGATCTAGCTTACTTTCATCAAACGTCTTAACAAATCATAAAGTATCTTTAAATAATTGATCTTTTAATTGCTGAATAGCAGCCCAAACAAGAAAGGGAATTATCTTTACTTTAAACCTGCTCAATTCAGATGTTAAGTTTTTCTTTCAGGCGAGAAGATACTGTGCAAATTTCAAAGCCTTTATTTTTATAGTTAAATTAGAATGGAAGATATCTTACTAAAGAGATAGCTCAATTAGATATCAGGGGGACTAGCTCACATGGTAGAGCGCTCGCTTCGCATGCGCGAGGTACTGGGATCGATGCCCGGGTCCTCCAATTCATTTGAGCTTGATGGTAATATTTTCAACAAATCTCAATATTGACTATAGTTTTTGTCGAAGACAAGTATATCACTACTTCAGTTGGATCAAATTTTAAGAAATATTCAAAACACTGATTCAATTTCTGATTTTCTAATGCACTAACTAATCATTCTCTCAGCTCTGGAAGTCTGAACCCAAGAATAAACTAATTATTTCCTCAAAAGTAAACCTATGAGCCTGCTCTAATCGAGGAAAAGCTTGGAACTTGATGTCTTTTATTTAAATTATGATATCTTGATATAGAGTTAGAATCACAGCATATAAGGGTGACTATCTTACACGGTAGTGTCTTCACATTGCATGGATAACGTACCAGAACCGATGTTCTTTTCCTTCAAATCCTCTGATCCCAAATTCAAGGGTCTCCATTATGTTTGATAACCGACCATAAATCTCCCTCAAAAAAGAAATCGATGACGCCCTTTTAATAACCAATAGCCAAGATAACTTAAGACTTTCTACTGAATTTTTTGTTATTGTACGATATAAACCACTAGAATGATCAGCAGGAGTTTTGTTTCACATTGTACTTTACCAACTTTAGATGCAAAAAGAAAGAGATAATTGCCCTGGTACTGATATTCTTTATATCTATTCAACGGCTTTCATATGATTTCTAAAGATTGCCAAGTCTTTTTTCAAAGATGAATTTTTGTTTTCTTTCTACTAAATAAAGTGCCTTGAAAAATACATTTGTTTTATTAAAATCTTTATAGAAAATTAAACAAATTAACAATAAAGACATAAGGGGGACTAGCTCACATGGTAGAGCGCTCGCTTAGCATGCGAGAGTTACCGGGATTGATGCCCGGGTCCTCCAGTTCATTTAATCTAGCTCTAGGCTTTTGTTCAAAGACTGTTGAGGGGCGGAGTTTTCGCTCAGAAAGAAATCTTTGATCTAGCTTCCTTTCATTAAACGTCTTAACAAATCATAAAGTCTCTTTAAATCATTGATGTTTTACTGGCTGAATAGCAGCCCAAACAAGAAAAGGAATTATCTTTACTTTAAACCTGCTCAATTCAGATGTTAAGTTTTTCATTCAGGTGAGAAGATACTGTGCAAAATTCAAAACTCTTATTTTTATAGTTTAATTCGAATTGTAGATATCTTACTAAAGAGATAGCTCAATTAGATATTAGTGGGACTAGCTCACATGGTAGAGCGCTCGCTTCGCATGCGCGAGGTACTGGGATCGATGCCCGGGTCCTCCAATTCATTTGAACTTGATGGTAATATTTTCAACAAATCTCAATATTGACTATAGTTTTTGTCGAAGACAAGTATATCACTACTTCAGTTGGATCAAATTTTAAGAAATATTCAAAACACTGATTCAATTTCTGATTTTCTAATGCACTAACTAATAAATTCTCTCAGCTCTGGAAGTCTGAACCCAAGAATAAACTAATTATTTTCTCAAAAGTAAACCTATGAGCCTGCTCTACTCGAGGAAAAGCTTGGAACTTGATGTCTTTTATTTAGATTATGACATTTTGATATAGACTTAGTATCACAGCATATAAGGGGGACTATCTTACACGGTAGAGTGTTCACTTTGCATGGATATCGTACCAGAATCGATGTTCTTTTCCTTCAAATCCTCTGATCCCGGATTAAGGGTTTCCATTATATTTGATAACCGACCATAACTGTCCCTCAAAAAAGATATCAATGACGCCCTTTTAATAACCAATAGCCAAGATAACTTAAGACTTTCTACTGAATTTTTTGTTATTGTACGATATAAATCACTAGAATGATCAGCAGGAGTTTTGTTTCACATTGTACTTTACCAACTTAAGATGCAAAAGGAAAGAGATAATTGCCCTGGTACTGATATTCTTTATATCTATTCAACGGCTTTCATATGATTTCTAAAGATTGCCAAGTCTGTTTTCAAAGATGAATCTTTGTTTTCTTTCTACTTAATAAAGTGCCTTGAAAAATACAACTGTTTTATTAAAATCTTTATAGAAAATTAAACGAATTACCTAGCAAGACATAAGGGGGACTAGCTCACATGGTAGAGCGCTCGCTTAGCATGCGAGAGGTACTGGAATCGAAGCCCGGGTCCTCCAATTCATTTTATCTAGCTCTAGGCTTCTGTTCAAAGACTGTGGAGGGACGGAGTTTCCGCTCAGAAAGAAATCTTTGATCTAGCTTACTTTCATCAAACGTCTTAACAAATCATAAAGTATCTTTAAATAATTGATCTTTTAATTGCTGAATAGCAGCCCAAACAAGAAAGGGAATTATCTTTACTTTAAACCTGCTCAATTCAGATGTTAAGTTTTTCTTTCAGGCGAGAAGATACTGTGCAAATTTCAAAGCCTTTATTTTTATAGTTAAATTAGAATGGAAGATATCTTACTAAAGAGATAGCTCAATTAGATATCAGGGGGACTAGCTCACATGGTAGAGCGCTCGCTTCGCATGCGCGAGGTACTGGGATCGATGCCCGGGTCCTCCAATTCATTTGAACTTGATGGTAATATTTTCAACAAATTTCAATATTGACTATAGTTTTTGTCGAAGACAAGTATATCACTACATCAGTTGGATCAAATTTTAAGAAATATTCAAAACACTGATTCAATTTCTGATTTTCTAATGCACTAACTAATCATTCTCTCAGCTCTGGAAGTCTGAACCCAAGAATAAACTAATTATTTCCTCAAAAGTAAACCTATGAGCCTGCTCTAATCGAGGAAAAGCTTGGAACTTGATGTCTTTTATTTAAATTATGATATCTTGATATAGAGTTAGAATCACAGCATATAAGGGTGACTATCTTACACGGTAGTGTCTTCACATTGCATGGATAACGTACCAGAATCGATGTTCTTTTCCTTCAAATCCTCTGATCCCGGATTAAGGGTTTCCATTATATTTGATAACCGACCATAACTGTCCCTCAAAAAAGATATCAATGACGCCCTTTTAATAACTAATAGCCAAGATAACTTAAGACTTTCTACTGAATTTTTTGTTATTGTACGATATAAATCACTAGAATGATCAGCAGGAGTTTTGTTTCACATTTTACTTTACCAACTTTAGATGCAAAAGGAAAGAGATAATTGCCCTGGTACTCAAATTCTTTATATCTTTTCAACGGCTTTCATATGATTTCTGAAGATTGCCAAGTCTTTTTTCAAAGATGAATCTTTGTTTTCTTTCTACTTAATAAAGTGCCTTGAAAAATACAACTGTTTTATTAAAATCTTTATAGAAAATTAAACAAATTACCAATAAAGACATAAGGGGGACTAGCTCACATGGTAGAGCGCTCGCTTAGCATGCGAGAGGTACCGGGATCGATGCCCGGGTCCTCCAGTTCATTTAATCTAGCTCTAGGCTTTTGTTGAAAGACTGTTGAGGGACGGAGTTTTCGCTCAGAAAGAAATCTTTGATCTAGCTTCCTTTCATCAAACGTCTTAACAAATCATAAATTCTCTTTAAATCATTGATGTTTTACTGGCTGAATAGTGTTATATTCTCATCAGAATCGCCTCTCTCCCTACCAACGTCTAAGATATGGCGAGTGCGAAGGAGATATCGCAGTATTGGCAAGGAGATCAGCGTGACCAGCCATCACCAAGGGAGGCGGGCGGGGTGTTTCAGCCCATATGTATATTACGGAGAATGGGCCGCAAACACCTCGTGCAGTGGATTAAATACCCAAACGCGGCCCAGGGGCTTGGCACTAGTCAAAATTAGCCAATCAGGAGTTGACACATCCCCGTAAATATCCATGCGTTGGTTTCCCGAGAGACTGGTTCAGTGAGAATAGTGTTATATTCTCATCAGAATCGCCTCTCTCCCTACCAACGTCTAAGATATGGCGAGTGCTTCGGAGATACCCCAAACGGCGTGAGATATACATAGGCAGCATGCAAGACAAAGAAAATCTCTCAAAATACCGGACTCTCTTCATAACTCAAAAACAAAACAACAACAATAAGCAACTGGCTTTAAAGAAATTAATTATCGCATGAATGTTCTACAGACACATATTTCAAAGTCATAATTCACAGCAACAGTCAAGAAAATAGAGGCTTGTAACCTTGCAAACTGTTTCTCTGCCGAAATTCTCTGCCAAGATTCTCTGCGGAGGAGAGGGTATTAAAATCCGGATGTGCTCCTTTAGCGAGCACTGAGCTAGCGTCATCGTTTGACATAACTCTGTCGAACTGGCAATAATGGGAAACCATACCAAGACTCTTCCAACCTACTAACTTGGCAACCTCACTGTAAGGGACCCCCAAGAGAGACAGCGTGATAGAGCAGCCACTCCTAAAACTGTGCATAGTCTCTCCGTTGTCCAGCGCCAACTCGCGTAAGTATTTTTTTAGCCTGTTTTCAACGGCGGAGCGTTCAAATGGCGAGTTGACAACGTTCTTGTGGTGATCCAACACGCGGAAGAGATAACCGGAACTGAGATCGATTGCCACTAATTTGGCGAGTGACAGATAAAAAGCCAAATTCGCAACGGGACAATAGGGTGCACCTACTATTTGTTTGATACCAAAAACATTGCTCTGGGTCCCTCTCAAAGTTTTACCGAAGACTTGATTGATTAAATAGCCCTCACCATTCGGTAAACACAGCACATCGGAAGATTTCACACGCCCCAGATCAGAGCCTCTATCTCCTGAAAAGAAGTCAAGAGAAAAGAAGGCCAGATCACGTGCTAAGATATATCTGGTGGAGCCTGTGATTTGAGGCGCAAGAATTAGGCTTCTAATATGAGAACACAGAGTTTTTAGCTTGTCTAAAAACATAGGTACAGCCTTTGATGGGAAGGATCTGGCAAGCGTTCGCTCCTCTAAGACCATCAAATAATAATTTTTCACCGTCGAGTGGGCCGCTGGGTTTCCTAACTTCAGTTCGTCATTCCAAGAGACTCCTCTACCACGTTCTTTGAAAATCGATTTTAACTTCCCAATGTTATTGTCTATAGTGCCAGCAGAGAGCATCTTCGGGCACTGACACCGGGATCCTGATGACCTACTGCACGACTCACAATGACGAACGGCCTTCCCAAATTTGTCGCGCCAAGCTAAAAAGGATACCACATCATGTGGAGAAGCGGTAGCGAGCGATCTCTTGTTCGGAAGACTCCAAAGATAAGACTCGAGCTGCTTCTGCAGGCTGCACTTTTGACGCTGATATGGTTTTGCATTTCTGAAATCTTGCAATGACTTCAACCTATTGGCTACGCGATCCCCATCTGTGTCGACGTAAGGCGGGTTGTACGAGGTGTCTGGATCTCTCCGCTTCTGTCCGCAATTTTGACAAAAATTAAAGTCAAAGTCATTTGGATGAAGGCACAAAACACAACAAACTGCTGGCTTCCAGATCCTGGGAACATGCACTTCCAACTGACGCTGAGCCTGTATGAGGAATTAAAAGAAGATCCGGTAAGCATGCAAGTCCCAAGGTAAAGGTTTTGAGTGCCAACCAATTTTAGAGGTCGGGGGAAAACAGATGACCCCTGAATCGCCCTTTTTCCCAAGTTGAACGCGTCCAACACAAAGCTTGTTAAGAATAGGCCACCAATATCTTCGTGGAGAAATGTCCGGGGCAACAATAGTCACCCTAGTGCCTTTGCTTTGCAAAAATTTTAGCAGAGGACCCACCAGAACAAAAGGTGGAAATACATAATAATTCTCGTGGTTAGACAAATCTTGAGCAAAGACATCTACCCCCGAAGAGCCATGCATAGGGGAGGGTGAAAAGAACTTGAGATCGTTGCCAGATGCGTCCTTCACGACATTAGAAGGAGTCGCCATGAGATCACATGAATGTGGCCCAAAGGCTGCCTGAACTTGCGACCACGATTTTCCAGACAATGTGCAGTCCAGGTCTGAGTGAAACCTCGAAGGGGAGTCTGCAGAATTTAAAGCGGAGGGCACATAGATCATCTTCAAGAAGATGTTTAACTTCACACACAGATTGAATAAATCTTTCATTTCATTTGACAGTGGAACTGATCTCCCACCTTCGTTCTCCCAGAAACTGATAAGGTTAGCATTGTCAACGTACGCATTAACTCTGCCATTGAAGACATCAGAAGCAAAGGTGGAGAGAGTCTTGTAGAGTGCTCTCGCCTCCTTAACAGCAATGTCTGTCCCTTCCACAACTTCATTTGACCAGTAATCTCTTATAACTCTGCGACCTTTCGGAGTGGAAAGAATTCCGGCCCAACCCGCGTTCGAAGCATCCGTAGTGATTTCCACCGAGAAGTGCCTCTCTTCCTTCCAAGGCAAGCGACCCGACCATGTATCGAGAAACCGCCAACTGCACAGTTCTTCTTTCAGACTTCTAGTCATTTGTAACGGTCTTGAATTTCTTAAACCCTTGCTGATGTGGAAATTTACTTCTCTACAGAAGAGTTTTGCCGCGGGTACTGCCAGCGAGAAAGAAACCGCTTTGCCTGCAAATCGTTGCAAAGACTTCACTGAAACCACCTTGCTGTTAATAAGCGATTCGCGGAGGGCTATAAACTTCTCTTTCTTTGGATCCGGCAGCACAAAGCACTGGCCTACCGAATCCGAGATAAACCCAAGAAATAGGATTCGTTGTGATGGAATTACAACTGACTTTTGAAGACTAATAAAATAACCGCATGAAACCAGGACAAGTGAGGCTATGTAGATAGCAGCATTAGCCAAGTCCAGGTTACTCCAAGTATCAGAAGTCGAGCCGGAAATTTGAAGTTGACCAACATGGCGATCATCAATATACTGTGAGACGGGGACACCCTTGGACCTAATGTAACTGGAAGCGCCTAGACCTGTTGTGTGGTAAATGTACGCACTCGGGCTCCAGCCAAAAGGCAGCGTGTTATAGACAAAAAACCAATCCATCCAGCAAAGTCCGAACAGTTTTCTACTATCCTTTGTTAACGAGATATGGTCATAACCACTCTTATCGTCCAGTTTGGACTGGAAATGCCCAACCTCCACATATCTCGGAAGATCTGTAATATGATCCAAAGAAATTTTAGGAGTGTTCATCCACAGGTTCAGGAACCTTTCGTCGTGACATAATCTTGGCTTTGTTGGCTCTATTGTCAAAGGCATTACCAAATAAGGAGGATCACATTCACCTTTCTTACCCCAGATGGACATGGAGCCATTGCGAACTCTCTCGATGATAGATGCACAAATAAAATCCTTAAATTGCTCACATATCTTGTTGTTGTCCAGAAAGATGGGTGGAGGAAACGGAGCATCGTATGATTTACCTTTGAAATCCCCTTTAAAATGGCGAACAAAATCAAACGCCGAAACACCATTTTTAACATAATTCAATATCTCATCCCGTTTGTGGAAACCTTCGAGAACTTGCTCCCACATATCATAATGGTGGTGTATCTCACCCGCCATAAAGTGCTCTGTGTTTCGGAATAACACATCTTCTGCTGACAATTTACAACGTCCTATCTCTACGTTTAGCACGGAGCTGATGGGCTTCTGGGTAGCTGAAGTGATAGGTCTTCCATTACAGTCACACCATGAAATGTTGTCCCTTGTACGCAGACCATTTCCCTCAGATAGCTGCAGAATAGCTTTATCAAAACGAAGCGAATCAAACGGAACCTAAGATAGATGGAAAACAAAGCTTGTAAACAACTGAAACAGAAGAGGAAGACCCTCCAGCTTCAGCTACCCAGAACCCAGCATAAGCCGAGTGTAAAGGCCCTTAGTTAGACCCCTGGGCAACAATAGCTGAACAGTCGAAGAGAGAGCTACCAATAATAAAAACTCAGATAGCAAGACGCCAAGACGCCAGCTAATACCCGCGCCAGTAAGAAAGAATACCAAGCCTAAAGAGTCGATTTGAACAACGTGGTGACACCCGAGAACATAGACCGAACATGAGCTTATAGAAACAACAACAACAGCATAAAAAAAAAACGGTCGAAACAACATATTTGCTAGTAGCATTATATATATATATACGAAAATACCGCTCACTATCCTAAGTCGACACGATTTTACGCATTGACAATATTACCGCAGCCCAGGCTCGTAGAGAGCGAAAGGGGCCCTAAATTAATGTTCTCAGCATGGTGCCTAGTGTTATATTGTTCTCGCACAGTAGTTGCCCATCAATAATTTTTTTTCCGAGCTACGGAGCTGCACAAACCATTCCTGTTGCAGAATGCCCACTGAGTATCATCACCATCCAGAAACGGAGTTCACCGCAAACAAGACAAGAGAGTATAAAAATGAGTGGCTAACAGATTTCGCCTAACAATATGCCCATAACCATTAATAACGTTGCTGCGCAGACGTTAAAGATTCAGTCGAAAAGCCTGACACCAAACAACACTTGACAAGAGAGTAAATTGCAGGTCAAAGTGGTAATTGCGACAGTGATATAGTTTACTAACAAGTATCCCGTGTCATAGGGTTGAAGCAAAAACACGAATGAAAACAATTTAAAGTCATATTTTTATCTTTCTCACAACCAACAATAGAGACAATAATGTCAATGAGGTATTATCTAAACATGTCATATCATACGAGTAAAACATCAAAAAATAGCAATCAACTCAATGCATCATATTAAAAATCAATTAGTTATTTTCCATGATCTTCGCCGGCACGATCGTCTCTTCTTGCCATTCTGTTGATAGGGTCCCGTCTAGTAGTGCTCACGGAAGGAAACTTAGATGGGCAATGGCGTTGGTAATGCCCACTACCGCCACACGAGAAACAAAAGTAAGGGCGAGCCCCTCGACCCGAACCAGCATAACCCCTGCTACGACCACGAGAAAAGCGTGAAGGCGGAATGATACTGTCCATATACGGGGAAGGGTAATCAGCGGGGGAGGGGGTGTGTACCGGAAAGCTAGGTGCTGGGAAAAACGGAGAAATACGCGGGGCGATGAGGGGTCCAGGGGAAGGGACTGTATCCCTGTTGAAGGCCCTGTCAACCTTGGCGATAGAATCGACAACTTTCTCATATTCCCTGTCCCCCAACAAGGAAAGCACATAAGACCTGAAATGTTCCAAAGGTCTATCGATTCTTTCCTGCAACGAGGAAAAAACAGTAGCGTAGAAGTCTGCTTTTTTATCCTTCACTTGTTGTGCGACGTTCTTCAGTTGCTCCACCATAGTGATGGCAGCATACTTATCAAAGTCTTGCATGGGACGCAAACAGTACTGAGTCACCGATTTTTTCAGAGATGCGATTGACGGCTTCTGCTTTTCTTCAAGCGCTTTAATACGAACCAGTAGTTCATCGACGTTATTGGCCTAAAATTATAACAATAAAAGGATAAGCTCGAGTCTGAACACTAACATGCCCCCTTGCATATAAAGCTAATAAATTGTAAACGTCGGTCCCCGCCCAAGAAGGCAAATTTTTTAAGACTTAAAAGGGCCTCAAACCCATTCCAGAAAGGCTAGAAACTTAAAACCCGGGCCACAACCCAATAAAACTTGAGAATACGAGCATAGGCATGGGCCTCAACCTATTTCAAAAGGTTAACAGCTAAAGATAAGTCCAACCCAATAAATTTGAGATTTTTAAAACGTGCCTCAACCCATTGCAAAGAGGCTAAAAACTTAAAACATGGGCTACAACCCAATAAGCTTGAAACTAGAACAAAACGGGCCTCAAACCGGAGCAAGAAGGCTACAAAACTTCAAAACCATGGGCCAAAGACCTATAAAACTTGATACCAGAACAATCATGGGCCTCAACCCTTTGCGGAAAAGCTAAAAGCGTAAACATGGCATCCCATCCAATAAAACTTGAAGCTAGCCCAAAAATGGGCCTCAACCCAGAGCACAAAAAGCTAAAAACTTTAAAACATGGGCCACAACCCAATAAAACTTGATACTAGAACAAAAACGGACCTCCACCCGGAGCAGAAAGGCTAAAAACTTTAAAACATGGGCCACAACCCAATAAAACTTGATACTTGAACAAAACATGGGCCTCAACCAATTGCAAGAATGTTAAAAAACCTAAACCTGGGCCCACAAACCAAACTTTAGGCGTTAAAACGGGCCTCAACCCAGAGCAAGAAGGGCTTAAAACTTTAAACCATGGGCCACAACCCAGCGAAACTTGATACTAACCAGAAATTGGCCTCAACCCATTGCAACAAAGGTTAAAAACTTAAACATGGGCCACAACCCAAAAAACTTGATACTAGCACAAAAACGGGCCTCAACCCAGAGCACAAAGGCTAAAAACTTTAAAACATGGGCCACAACCCAATAAAACTTGATACTAGAACACAACATGAGCCTCAACCCATTGCAAAAAGGTTAAAAAACCTAAACATGGGCCACAACCCAAACTTGATACTAGCGTTAAAACGGGCCACTACCCAGAGCAAAAAAGGCTTAAAACCTTTAAAATATGGGCCACAGCCCCAATAAAACTCGATAATCAAACAAAAATGGGCCTCAACTCTATGCACAAAGGTTAAAAATAAAACTTAAACATGGGCCACAACCCAATAACTTGATACTAGCATGAAAATGGGCCTCAACCCATTGCAAAAAAGGTTAGAAACTTAAACGTGGGCCACAACCCAATAGACTTTATGCAAGCACGAAAACGGGCCTCAAACCAGAGCACAAAGGCTAAAAACTTTCAACACATGGGCCACAACCCATTAAGACTTGATACTAGAACGGAATGGGCCTCAACCCAATGCAAAAAGGTTAAAATTAAAACTTAAACATGGGCCACAACCCAATAAACTTAATACTAGCATGAAAACGGGCCTCAACCCAGAGCAAAAAGGCTAAAAACTTAGAAACATGGGACACAGCCCAACAGACTTAGATATGAATAAAAATTTTAACATGGGCCACAACCCAACAAGACAGAATAAAACGATAAGATGAACTTTTACCCCTAGCATAATCGGCCAATAGAAAGTCGAGAAATTCAAACACTCCACGATACAGCGTATTAATGTACGCAGCTAAAGAGGCTAACAACTGAGACAGAGGTAAAGAATCCTTTAAAATGTGTACGTTCTATAAGAAAACAGGCCTACCCTGCATCACTAGGATAGAAGGCTTAAACATAGGCTATTACCTCCTATCTTACTTACTAGTTGAAAGTAGAACAAGCCGGCTGAAGGTCGGCCACGTGCAGAAAAATTGCAAAGGGAAGAACGAAGAAAACTCTCAAAACTCACATTATCATCTTGTAAAGGCAGAGCTGGAGCCACAGGTTCTGCAACCGGAGGTTGAGCCTGTGCTTCATTCATTGCAGCCGCCACTTCTTCGTGGCCCACGTTAGCTGGAGCTTGAGCCATAGCAGAGCAGTTGGTGATGGCTGGGTCGAGATTTCAACACGTCGTGTTTCAGCCAACAGATGTATATTACGGAGAATGGGCCGAAAACACCTCGTGCAGTGGATTAAATACCCAAACGCGGCCCAGGGGCTTGGCACTAGTCAAAATTAGCCAATCAGGAGTTGACACATCCCCGTAAATATCCATGCATTGGTTTCCCGAGAGACTGGTTCAGTGAGAATAGCAGCCCAAACAAGAAAAGGAATTATCTTTACTTTAAACCTGCTCAATTCAGATGTTAAGTTTTTCTTTCAGGAGAGAAAATACTGTGCAAAATTCAAAACTCTTAATTTTATAGTTTAATTCGAATTGTAGATATCTTACTAAAGAGATAGCTCAATTAGATATTAGTGGGACTAGCTCACATGGTAGAGCGCTCGCTTCGCATGCGCGAGGTACTGGGATCGATGCCCGGGTCCTCCAATTCATTTGAACTTGATGGTAATATTTTCAACAAATCTCAATATTGACTATAGTTTTTGTCGAAGAGAAGTATATCACTACTTCAGTTGGATCAAATTTTAAGAAATATTCAAAACACTGATTCAATTTCTGATTTTCTAATGCACTAACAAATTAATTCTCTCAGCTCTGGAAGTCTGAACCCAAGAATAAACTAATTACTTTCTCAAAAGTAAACCTATGAGCCTGCTCTACTCGAGGAAAAGCTTGGAACTTGATGTCTTTTATTTAGATTATGACATTTTGATATAGACTTAGTATCACAGCATATAAGGGGGACTATCTTACACGGTAGAGTGTTCACTTTGCATGGATATCGTACCAGAATCGATGTTGTTTTCCTTCAAATCCTCTGATCCCGAATTAAGGGTTTCCATTATATTTGATAACCGACCATAACTCTCCCTCAAAAAAGATATCAATGACGCCCTTTTAATAATCAATACCTAAGATAACTTAAGACTTTCTACTGAATTTTTTGTTTTTGTATGATATAAATCACTTGAATGATCAGCAGGAGTTTTGTTTCACATTGTACTTTACCAACTTTAGATGCAAAAGGAAAGAGATAATTGCCCTGGTACTGATATTCTTTATATCTATTCAACGGCTTTCATATGATTTCTGAAGATTGCCAAGTCTGTTTTCAAAGATGAATCTTTGTTTTCTTTCTACTTAATAAAGTGCCTTGAAAAATACAACTGTTTTTTTTTTAAATCTTTATAGAAAATTAAAGAATTACCTAGCAAGACATAAGGGGGACTAGCTCACATGGTAGAGCGCTCGCTTAGCATGCGAGAGGTACCGGAATCGAAGCCCCGGTCCTCCAATTCATTTAATCTAGCTCTAGGCTTTTGTTCAAAGACTGTGGAGGGACGGAGTTTCCGCTCAGAAAGAA
Organism: Pelagia noctiluca; assembly: GCA_963924455.1. Lineage (NCBI taxonomy): Eukaryota > Metazoa > Cnidaria > Scyphozoa > Semaeostomeae > Pelagiidae > Pelagia > Pelagia noctiluca. The sequence goes on from OZ004318.1 coordinate 7,051,065, forward strand.
ATCTTTGATCTAGCTTACTTTCTACAAACGTCTTAACAAATCATAAAGTATCTTTAAATCATTGATCTTTTAATTGCTGAATAGCAGCCCAAACAAGAAAGGGAATTATCTTTACTTTAAACCTGCTCAATTCAGATGTTAAGTTTTTCTTTCAGGCGAGAAGATACTGTGCAAATTTCAAAGCCTTTATTTTTATAGTTAAATTAGAATGGAAGATATCTTACTAAAGAGATAGCTCAATTAGATATCAGGGGGACTAGCTCACATGGTAGAGCGCTCGCTTCGCATGCGCGAGGTACTGGGATCGATGCCCGGGTCCTCCAATTCATTTGAACTTGATGGTAATATTTTCAACAAATTTCAATATTGACTATAGTTTTTGTCGAAGAGAAGTATATCACTACTTCAGTTGGATCAAATTTTAAGAAATATTCAAAACACTGATTCAATTTCTGATTTTCGAATGCACTAACTAATCATTCTCTCAGCTCTGGAAGTCTGAACCCAAGAATAAACTAATTATTTTCTCAAAAGTAAACCTATGAGCCTGCTCTACTCGAGGAAAAGCTTGGAACTTGATGTCTTTTATTTAGATTATGACATTTTGATATAGACTTAGTATCACAGCATATAAGGGGGACTATCTTACACGGTAAAGTGTTCACTCTGCATGGATATCGTACCAGAATCGATGTTCTTTTCCTTCAAATCCTCTGATCCCGAATTAAGGGTTTCCATTATATTTGATAACCGACCATAACTCTCCCTCAAAAAAGATATCAATGACGCCCTTTTAATAATCAATACCTAAGATAACTTAAGACTTTCTACTGAATTTTTTGTTTTTGTATGATATAAATCACTTGAATGATCAGCAGGAGTCTTTTTTCACATTGTACTTTACCAACTTTAGATGCAAAAGGAAAGAGATAATTGCCCTGGTACTGATATTCTTTATATCTATTCGACGGCTTTCATATGATTTCTGAAGATTGCCAAGTCTTTTTTCAAAGATGAATCTTTGTTTTCCTTCTACTTAATAAAGTGCCTTGAAAAATACAACTTTTTTTTTTAAATCTTTATAGAAAATTAAACGAATTACCTAGCAAGACATAAGGGGGACTAGCTCACATGGTAGAGTGCTCGCTTAGCATGGAAGAGGTACCGGAATCGAAGCCCGGGTCCTCCAATTCATTTAATCTAGCTCTAGGCTTTTGTTCAAAGACTGTCGAGGGACGGAGTTTCCGCTCAGAAAGAAATCTTTGATCTAGCTTACTTTCATCAAACGTCTTAACAAATCATAAAGTATCTTTAAATCATTGATCTTTTACTTGCTGAATAGCAGCCCAAACAAGAAAGGGAACTATCTTTACTTTAAACCTGCTCAATTCAGATGTTAAGTTTTTCTTTCAGGCGAGAAGATACTGTGCAAAATTCAAAACTCTTATTTTTATAGTTTAATTCGAATTGAAGATATCTTACTAAAGAGATAGCTCAATTAGATATCAGGGGGACTAGTTCACATGGTAGAGCGCTCGCTTCGCATGCGAGAGGTACTGGGATCGATGCCCGGGTCCTCCAATTCATTTGAACTTGATGGTAATATTTTCAACAAATCTCAATATTGACTATAGTTTTTGTCGAAGAGAAGTATGTAACGACTTCAGTTGGATCAGATTTTGAGGAATATTCAAAACACTGATTCAATTTCTGATTTTCTAATGCACTAACTAATAAATTTTCTCAGCTCTGGAAGTCTGAACCCAAGAATAAACTAATTATTTTCTCAAAAGTAAACCTATGAGCCTGCTCTACTCGAGGGAAAGCTTGGAACTTGATGTCTTTAATTTAGATTATGACATTTTGATATAGACTTAGTATCACAGCATATAAGGGGGACTATCTTACACGGTAGAGTGTTCACTTTGCATGGATATCGTACCAGAATCGATGTTCTTTTCCTTCAAATCCTCTGATCCCGAATTAAGGGTTTCCATTATATTTGATAACAGACCATAACTCTCCCTCAAAAAAGAAATCGATGACGCCCTTTTAATAACCAATAGCTAAGATAACTTAAGACATTCTACTGAATTTTTTGTTATTGTACGATATCAATCACTAGAATGATCAGTAGCAGTTTTGTTTCACATTGTACTTTACCAACTTTAGATGCAAAAGGAAAGAGATAATTGCCCTGGTACTGATATTCTTTATATCTATTCAACGGCTTTCATATGATTTCTGAAGATTGCCAAGTCTTTTTTCAAAGATGAATCTTTGTTTTCTTTCTACTTAATAAAGTGCCTTGAAGAATACAACTGTTTTATTAAAATCTTTATAGAAAATTAAACAAATTACCAATAAAGACATAAGGGGGACTAGCTCACATGGTAGAGCGCTCGCTTAACATGCGAGAGGTACCGGGATCGAGGCGTGGGTCCTCCAGTTCTTAAATCTAGCTCTAGGCTTTTGTTCAAAGACTGTGGAGGGACGGAGTTTTCGCTCAGAAAGAAATCTTTGACTTAGCTTACTTTCATCAAACGTCTTCACAAATCATAAAGTATCTTTAAATCATTGATCTTTTACTTGCTGAATAGCAGCCCAAACAAGAAAGGGAACTATCTTTATTTTAAACCTGCTCAATTCAGATGTTAAGTTTTTCTTTCAGGCGAGAAGATACTGTGCAAAATTCAAAACTCTTATTTTTATAGTTTAATTCGAATTGAAGATATCTTACTAAAGAGATAGCTCAATTAGGTATCAGGGGGACTAGCTCACATGGTAGAGCGCTCGCTTCGCATGCGAGAGGTACTGGGATCGATGCCCGGGTCCTCCAATTCATTTGAACTTGATGGTAATATTTTCAACAAATCTCAATATTGACTATAGTTTTTGTCGAAGACAAGTATATCACTACTTCAGTTGGATCAAATTTTAAGAAATATTCAAAACACTGATTCAATTTCTGATTTTCTAATGCACTAACTAATAAATTCTCTCAGCTCTGGAAGTCTGAACCCAAGAATAAACTAATTATTTTCTCAAAAGTAAACCTATGAGCCTGCTCTACTCGAGGAAAAGCTTGGAACTTGATGTCTTTTATTTAGATTATGACATTTTTATATAGACTTAGTATCACAGCATATAAGGGGGACTATCTTAAACGGTAGAGTGTTCACTTTGCATGGATATCGTACCAGAATCGATGTTCTTTTCCTTCAAATCCTCTGATCCCGAATTAAGGGTTTCTATTATATTTGATAACCGACCATAACTCTCCCTCAAACAAGATATCAATGACGCCCTTTTAATAATCAATACCTAAGATAATTTAAGACTTTCTACTGAATTTTTTGTTATTGTACGATATAAATCACTAGAATGATCAGTAGGAGTTTTGTTTCACATTGTACTTTATCAACTTTAGATGCAAAAGGGAAGAGATAATTGCTCTGGTACTCAAATTCTTTATATCTATTCAACGGCTTTCATATGATTTGTGAAGATTGCCAAGTCTTTTTTCAAAGATGAATCTTTGTTTTCTTTCTACTAAATAAAGTGCCTTGAAAAATACATTTGTTTTATTAAAATCTTTATAGAAAATTAAACGAATTACCTAGCAAGACATAAGGGGGACTAGCTCACATGGTAGAGTGCTCGCTTAGCATGCGAGAGGTACCGGAATCGAAGCCCGGGTCCTCCAATTCATTTAATCTAGCTCTGGGCTTCTGTTCAAAGACTGTGGAGGGACGGAGTTTTCGCTCAGAAAGAAATCTTTGATCTAGCTTACTTCCATCAAACGTCTTAACAAATCATAAAGTATCTTTAAATCATTGATCTTTTAATTGCTGAATAGCAGCCCAAACAAGAAAGGGAATTATGTTTACTTTAAACCTGCTCAATTAAGATGTTAAGTTTTTCTTCCAGTCGAGAAGATACTGTGCAAAATTCAAAACTCTTATTTTTATAGTTTAATTCGAATTGAAGATATCTTACTAAAGAGATAGCTCACTTAGATATCAGGGGGACTAGCTCACATGGAAGAGCGCTCGCTTCGCATGGGAGAAGTACTGGGATCGATGCCTGGGTCCTCCAATTCATTTGAACTTGATGGTAATATTTTCAACAAATCTCAATATTGAATATAGTTTTTGTCGAAGAGAAGTATGTAACTACTTCAGTTGGATCAGATTTTGAGGAATATTCAAAACACTGATTCAATTTCTGATTTTCTAATGCACTAACTAATCATTCTCTCAGCTCTGGAAGTCTGAACCAAAGAATAAACTAATTATTTCCTCAAAAGTAAACCTATGAGCCTGCTCTAATCGAGGAAAAGCTTGGAACTTGATGTCTTTTATTTAAATTATGATATCTTGATATAGAGTTAGAATCACAGCATATAAGGGTGACTATCTTACACGGTAGTGTCTTCACATTGCATGGATAACGTACCAGAACCGATGTTCTTTTCCTTCAAATCCTCTGATCCCAAATTCAAGGGTCTCCATTATGTTTGATAACCGACCATAAATCTCCCTCAAAAAAGAAATCGATGACGCCCTTTTAATAACCAATAGCCAAGATAACTTAAGACTTGCTACTGAATTTTTTGTTATTGTACGATATAAATCACTAGAATGATCAGCAGGAGTTTTGTTTCACATTGTACTTTACCAACTTTAGATGCAAAAGGAAAGAGATAATTGCCCTGGTACTGATATTCTTTATATCTATTCAACGGCTTTCATATGATTTCTAAAGATTGCCAATTCTATTTTCAAAGATGAATTTTTGTTTTCTTTCTACTAAATAAAGTGCCTTGAAAAATACATTTGTTTTATTAAAATCTTTATAGAAAATTAAACAAATTACCAATAAATACATAAGGGGGACTAGCTCACATGGTAGAGCGCTCGCTTAGCATGCGAGAGGTGCCGGGATCGATGCCCGGGTCCTCCAGTTCATTTAATCTAGCTCTAGGCTTTTGTTCAAAGACTGTTGAGGGGCGGAGTTTTCGCTCAGAAAGAAATCTTTGATCTAGCTTCCTTTCATCAAACGTCTTAACAAATCATAAAGTCTCTTTAAATCATTGATCTTTTAATTGCTGAATAGCAGCCCAAACAAGAAAAGGAATTATCTTTACTTTAAACCTGCTCAATTCAGATGTTAAGTTTTTCATTCAGGTGAGAAGATACTGTGCAAAATTCAAAACTCTTATTTTTATAGTTTAATTCGAATTGTAGATATCTTACTAAAGAGATAGCTCAATTAGATATTAGTGGGACTAGCTCACATGGTAGAGCGCTCGCTTCGCATGCGCGAGGTACTGGGATCGATGCCCGGGTCCTCCAATTCATTTTAACTTTATGGTAATATTTTCAACAAATCTCAATATTGACTATAGTTTTTGTCGAAGAGAAGTATATCACTACTTCAGTTGGATCAAATTTTAAGAAATATTCAAAACACTGATTCAATTTCTGATTTTCTAATGCACTAACTAATAAATTCTCTCAGCTCTGGAAGTCTGAACCCAAGAATAAACTAATTATTTTCTCAAAAGTAAACCTATGAGCCTGCTCTACTCGAGGAAAAGCTTGGAACTTGATGTCTTTTATTTAGATTATGACATTTTGATATAGACTTAGTATCACAGCATATAAGGGGGACTATCTTACACGGTAGAGTGTTCACTTTGCATGGATATCGTTCCAGAATCGATGTTCTTTTCCTTCAAATCCTCTGATCCCGGATTAAGGGTTTCCATTTTATTTGATAACCGACCATAACTCTCCCTCAAAAAAGATATCAATGACGCCCTTTTAATAACCAATAGCCAAGATAACTTAAGACTTTCTACTGAATTTTTTGTTATTGTACGATATAAATCACTAGAATGATCAGCAGGAGTTTTGTTTCACATTGTACTTTACCAACTTAAGATGCAAAAGGAAAGAGATAATTGCCCTGGTACTGATATTCTTTATATCTATTCAACGGCTTTCATATGATTTCTAAAGATTGCCAAGTCTGTTTTCAAAGATGAATCTTTGTTTTCTTTCTACTTAATAAAGTGCCTTGAAAAATACAACTGTTTTATTAAAATCTTTATAGAAAATTAAACGAATTACCTAGCAAGACATAAGGGGGACTAGCTCACATGGTAGAGCGCTCGCTTAGCATGCGAGAGGTACCGGAATGGAAGCCCGAAGCCTCCAATTCATTTAATCTAGCTCTAGGCTTCTGTTCAAAGACTGTGGAGGGACGGAGTTTCCGCTCAGAAAGAAATCTTTGATCTAGCTTACTTTAATCAAACGTCTTAACAAATCATAAAGTATCTTTAAATAATTGATCTTTTAATTGCTGAATAGCAGCCCAAACAAGAAAGGGAATTATCTTTACTTTAAACCTGCTCAATTCAGATGTTAAGTTTTTCTTTCAGGCGAGAAGATACTGTGCAAATTTCAAAGCCTTTATTTTTATAGTTAAATTAGAATGGAAGATATCTTACTAAAGAGATAGCTCAATTAGATATCAGGGGGACTAGCTCACATGGTAGAGCGCTCGCTTCGCATGCGCGAGGTACTGGGATCGATGCCCGGGTCCTCCAATTCATTTGAACTTGATGGTAATATTTTCAACAAATCTCAATATTGACTATAGTTTTTGTCGAAGACAAGTATATCACTACTTCAGTTGGATCAAATTTTAAGAAATATTCAAAACACTGATTCAATTTCTGATTTTCTAATGCACTAACTAATCATTCTCTCAGCTCTGGAAGTCTGAACCCAAGAATAAACTAATTATTTCCTCAAAAGTAAACCTATGAGCCTGCTCTGATCGAGGAAAAGCTTGGAACTTGATGTCTTTTATTTAAATTATGATATCTTGATATAGAGTTAGAATCACAGCATATAAGGGTGACTATCTTACACGGTAGTGTCTTCACATTGCATGGATAACGTACCAGAATCGATGTTCTTTTCCTTCAAATCCTCTGATCCCGGATTAAGGGTTTCCATTATATTTGATAACCGACCATAACTGTCCCTCAAAAAAGATATCAATGACGCCCTTTTAATAACCAATAGCCAAGATAACTTAAGACTTTCTACTGAATTTTTTGTTATTGTACGATATAAATCACTAGAATGATCAGCAGGAGTTTTGTTTCACATTGTACTTTACCAACTTTAGATGCAAAAGGAAAGAGATAATTGCCCTGGTACTGATATTCTTTATATCTATTCAACGGCTTTCATATGATTTCTAAAGATTGCCAATTCTATTTTCAAAGATGAATTTTTGTTTTCTTTCTACTAAATAAAGTGCCTTGAAAAATACATTTGTTTTATTAAAATCTTGATAGAAAATTAAACGAATTACGAATAAAGACATAAGGGGGACTAGCTCACATGGTAGAGCGCTCGCTTAGCATGCGAGAGGTACCGGGATCGATGCCCGGGTTCTCCAGTTCATTTAATCTAGCTCTAGGCTTTTGTTCAAAGACTGTGGAGGGACGGAGTTTCTGCTCAGAAAGAAATCTTTGATCTAGCTTACTTTCATCAAACGTCTTAACAAATCATAAAGTATCTTTAAATCATTGATCTTTTACTTGCTGAATAGCAGCCCAAACAAGAAAGGGAATTATCTTTACTTTAAACCTGCTCAATTCAGATGTTAAGTTTCTTCCAGTCGAGAAGATACTGTGCAAAATTCAAAACTCTTATTTTTATAGTTTAATTCGAATTGAAGATAACTTACTAAAGAGATAGCTCAATTAAATATCAGGGTGACTAGCTCACATGGTAGAGCGCGCGCTTCGCATGCGAGAGGTACTGGGATCGATGCCCGGGTCCTCCAATTCATTTGAACTTGATGGTAATATTTTCAACAAATCTCAATATTGACTATAGTTTTTGTCGAAGAGAAGTATGTAACTACTTCAGTTGGATCAGATTTTGAGGAATATTCAAAACACTGATTCAATTTCTTATTTTCTAATGCACTAACTAATCATTCTCTCAGCTCTGGAAGTCTGAACCCAAGAATAAACTAATTATTTCCTCAAAAGTAAACCTATGAGCCTGCTCTAATCGAGGAAAAGCTTGGAACTTGATGTCTTATATTTAAATAATGGCATTTGGATATAGAGTTAGTATTACAGCATATAAGGGTGACTATCTTACACGGTAGTGTTTTCACATTGCATGAATAACGTACCAGAACCGATGTTCTTTTCCTTCAAATCCTCTGATCCCAAATTCAAAGGTCTCCATTATGTTTGATAACCGACCATAAATCTCCCTCAAAAAAGAAATTGATGACGCCCTTTTAATAACCAATAGCTAAGATAACTTAAAACTCTCTACTGAATTTTTTGTTATTCTACGATATTTATCACTAGAATGATCAGCAGGAGTTTTGTTTCACATTGTACTTTACCAACTTTAGATGCAAAAGGAAAGAGATAATTGCCCTCTTACTGATATTCTTTATATCTATTCAACGGCTTTCATATGATTTGTGAAGATTGCCAAGTCTTTTTTCAAAGATGAATCTTTGTTTTCTTTCTACTTAATAAATTGCCTTGAAAAATACATTTGTTTTATTAAAATCTTTATAGAAAATTAAACAAATTACCAATGAAGATATAAGGGGGACTAGCTCACATGGTAGAGCGCTCGCTTAGCATGCGAGAGGTACCGGGATCGATGCCCGGGTCCTCCAGTTCTTTAATCTAGCTCTAGGCTTTTGTTCAAAGACTGCGGAGGGACAGAGTTTTCGCTCAGAAAGAAATCTTTCATCCAGCTTCCTTTCATCAAACGTCTTCATAAATCATAAAATTTCTTAAAATCATTGATGTTTTACTGGCTGAATAGCAGCCCAAACAAGAAAGGGAATTATCTTTACTTTAAACCTGCTCAATTCAGATGTTAAGTTTTTCTTTCAGGCGAGAAGATACTGTGCAAATTTCAAAGCCTTTATTTTTATAGTTAAATTAGAATGGAAGATATCTTACTAAAGAGATAGCTCAATTAGATATCAGGGGGACTAGCTCACATGGTAGAGCGCTCGCTTCGCATGCGCGAGGTACTGGGATCGATGCCCGGGTCCTCCAATTCATTTGAACTTAATGGTAATATTTTCAACAAATCTCAATATTGACTATAGTTTTTGTCATAGAGAAGTATATCACTACTTCAGTTGGATCAAATTTTAAGAAATATTCAAAACACTGATTCAATTTCTGATTTTCTAATGCACTAACTAATCATTCTCTCAGCTCTGGAAGTCTGAACCCAAGAATAAACTAATTATTTCCTCAAAAGTAAACCTATGAGCCTGCTCTAATCGAGGAAAAGCTTGGAACTTGATGTCTTTTATTTAAATTATGATATCTTGATATAGAGTTAGAATCACAGCATATAAGGGTGACTATCTTACACGGTAGTGTCTTCACATTGCATGGATAACGTACCAGAATCGATGTTCTTTTCCTTCAAATCCTCTGATCCCGGATTAAGGGTTTCCATTATATTTGATAACCGACCATAACTGTCCCTCAAAAAAGATATCAATGACGCCCTTTTAATAACCAATAGCCAAGATAACTTAAGACTTTCTACTGAATTTTTTGTTATTGTACGATATAAATCACTAGAATGATCAGCAGGAGTTTTGTTTCACATTGTACTTTACCAACTTTAGATGCAAAAGGAAAGAGATAATTGCCCTGGTACTGATACTCTTTATATCTATTCAACGGCTTTCATATGATTTCTAAAGATTGCCAATTCTATTTTCAAAGATGAATTTTTGTTTTCTTTCTACTAAATAAAGTGCCTTGAAAAATACATTTGTTTTATTAAAATCTTTATAGAAAATTAAACAAATTACCAATAAAGACATAAGGGGGACTAGCTCACATGGTAAAGCGCTCGCTTAGCATGCGAGAGGTGCCGGGATCGATGCCCGGGTCCTCCAGTTCATTTAATCTAGCTCTAGGCTTTTGTTCAAAGACTGTTGAGGGGCGGAGTTTTCGCTCAGAAAGAAATCTTTGATCTAGCTTCCTTTCCTCAAACGTCTTAACAAATCATAAAGTCTCTTTAAATCATTGATGTTTTACTGGCTGAATAGCAGCCCAAACAAGAAAAGGAATTATCTTTACTTTAAACCTGCTCAATTCAGATGTTAAGTTTTTCATTCAGGTGAGAAGATACTGTGCAAAATTCAAAACTCTTATTTTTATAGTTTAATTCGAATTGTAGATATCTTACTAAAGAGATAGCTCAATTAGATATTAGTGAGACTAACTCACATGGTAGAGCGCTTGCTTCGCATGCGCGAGGTACTGGGATCGATGCCCGGGTCCTCCAATTCATTTGAACTTGATGGTAATATTTTCAACAAATCTCAATATTGACTATAGTTTTTGTCGAAGAGAAGTATATCACTACTTCAGTTGGATCAAATTTTAAGAAGTATTCAAAACACTGATTCAATTTCTGATTTTCTAATGCACTAACTAATAAATTCTCTCAGCTCTGGAAGTCTGAACCCAAGAATAAACTAATTATTTTCTCAAAAGTAAACCTATTAGCCTGCTCTACTCGAGGAAAAGCTTGGAACTTGATGTCTTTTATTTAGATTATGACATTTTGATATAGACTTAGTATCACAGCATATAAGGGGGACTATCTTACACGGTAGAGTGTTCACTTTGCATGGATATCGTACCAGAATCGATGTTCTTTTCCTTCAAATCCTCTGATCCCGAATTAAGGGTTTCCATTATATTTGATAACCGACCATAACTCTCCCTCAAGAAAGATATCAATGACGCCCTTTTAATAATCAATACCTAAGATAACTTATGACTTTCTACTGAATTTTTTGTTATTGTACAATATAAATCACTAGGATGATCAGTAGGAGTTTTGTTTCACATTGTACTTTACCAACTTTAGATGCAAAAGGAAAGAGATAATTGCCCTGGTACTGATATTCTTTATATCTATTCAACGGCTTTCATATGATTTCTGAAGATTGCCAAGTCTTTTTTCAAAGATGAATCTTTGTTTTCTTTCTACTTAATAAAGTGCCTTGAAAAATACAACTGTTTTATTAAAATCTTGATAGAAAATTAAACGAATTACGAATAAAGACATAAGGGGGACTAGCTCACATGGTAGAGTGCTCGCTTAGCATGCGAGAGGTACCGGGATCGATGCCCGGGTCCTCCAGTTCATTTAATCTAGCTCTAGGCTTTTGTTCAAAGACTGTGGAGGGACGGAGTTTCTGCTCAGAAAGAAATCTTTGATCTAGCTTACTTTCATCAAACGTCTTAACAAATCATAAAGTATCTTTAAATCATTGATCTTTTACTTGCTGAATAGCAGCCCAAACAAGAAAGGGAATTATCTTTACTTTAAACCTGCTCAATTCAGATGTTAAGTTTCTTCCAGTCGAGAAGATACTGTGCAAAATTCAAAACTCTTATTTTTATAGTTTAATTCGAATTGAAGATAACTTACTAAAGAGATAGCTCAATTAGATATCAGGGTGACTAGCTCACATGGTAGAGCGCTCGCTTCGCATGCGAGAGGTACTGGGATCGATGCCCGGGTCCTCCAATTCATTTGAACTTGATGGTAATATTTTCAACAAATCTCAATATTGACTATAGTTTTTGTCGAAGAGAAGTATGTAACTACTTCAGTTGGATCAGATTTTGAGGAATATTCAAAACACTGATTCAATTTCTTATTTTCTAATGCACTGATTAATCATTCTCTGAGCTCTGGAAGTCTGAACCCAAGAATAAACTAATTATTTCCTCAAAAGTAAACCTATGAGCCTGCTCTAATCGAGGAAAAGCTTGGAACTTGATGTCTTATATTTAAATAATGGCATTTGGATATAGAGTTAGTATTACAGCATATAAGGGTGACTATCTTACACGGTAGTGTTTTCACATTGCATGAATAACGTACCAGAACCGATGTTCTTTTCCTTCAAATCCTCTGATCCCAAATTCAAAGGTCTCCATTATGTTTGATAACCGACCATAAATCTCCCTCAAAAAAGAAATTGATGACGCCCTTTTAATAACCAATAGCTAAGATAACTTAAGACTTTCTACTGAATTTTTTGTTATTCTACGATATTTATCACTAGAATGATCAGCAGGAGTTTTGTTTCACATTGTACTTTACCAACTTTAGATGCAAAAGGAAAGAGATAATTGCCCTCTTACTGATATTCTTTATATCTATTCAACGGCTTTCATATGATTTGTGAAGATTGCCAAGTCTTTTTTCAAAGATGAATATTTGTTTTCTTTCTACTTAATAAATTGCCTTGAAAAATACATTTGTTTTATTAAAATCTTTATACAAAATTAAACAAATTACCAATGAAGATATAAGGGGGACTAGCTCACATGGTAGAGCGCTCGCTTAGCATGCGAGAGGTACCGGGATCGATGCCCGGGTCCTCCAGTTCTTTAATCTAGCTCTAGGCTTTTGTTCAAAGACTGCGGAGGGACAGAGTTTTCGCTCAGAAAGAAATCTTTGATCCAGCTTCCTTTCATCAAACGTCTTCATAAATCATAAAGTTTCTTAAAATCATTGATGTTTTACTGGCTGAATAGCAGCCCAAACAAGAAAGGGAATTATCTTTACTTTACACCTGCTCAATTCAGATCTTAAGTTTTTCTTCCAGGCGAGAAGATACTGTGCAAATTTCAAAACTCTTATTTTTATAATTTAATTCGAATTGAAGATATCTTACTAAAGAGATAGCTCAATTAGATATCAGTGGCACTAGCTCACATGGTAGAGCGCTGGCTTTGCATGCGCAAGGTACTGGGATCGATGCCCGGTCCTCCAATTCATTTGAACTTGATGGTAATATTTTCAAAAAATCTCAATATTGACTATAGGTTTTGTCAAAGAGAAGTATATAACTACTTTAGTTGGATCAGATTTTCAGAAATATTCAAAACACTGATTCAATTTCTGATTTTCTAATGCACTAACTAATCATTCTCTCAGCTCTGGAAGTCTGAACCCAAGAATAAACTAATTATTTTCTTAAAAGTAAACCTATATGCCTGCTCTAATCGAGGAAAAGCTTGGAACTTGATGTTTTTTATTTAGATTATTGACATTTTGATAAAGAGTTAGTGTCACAGCATATAAGGGGGAGTATCCTACAAGGTAGAGTGTTCACTTTGCATGGATATCGTACCAGAACCGATGTTCTTTTCCTTCAAATCCTCTGATCCCGAATTCAAGGGTCTCTATCATGTTTGATAACCGACCATAACTCTCCCTCAAAAAAGATATCGATGACGCCCTTTTAATAACCTATAGCTAAGATAACTTAAGACTTTCTACTGAATTTTTTGTTATTCTACAATATATATCACTAGAATGATCAGCTGGAGTTTTGTTTCACAATGTACTTTACCAACTTCAGATGCAAAAGGAAAGAGATCATTGCCCTGGTACTCAAATTCTTTATATCTTTTCAACGGCTTTCATATGATTTCGGAAGATTGCCAAGTCTTTTTTCAAAGATGAATCTTTGTTTTCTTTCTACTTAATAAAGTGCCTTGAAAAATACAACTGTTTTATTAAAATCTTTATAGAAAATTAAACAAATTACCAATAAAGACATAAGGGGGACTAGCTCACATGGTGGAGCGCTCGCTTAGCATGCGAGAGGTACCGGGATCGATGCCCGGGTCCTCCAGTTCATTTAATCTAGCTCTAGGCTTTTGTTCAAAGACTGTCGAGGGACGGAGTTTCCGCTCAGAAAGAAATCTTTGATCTAGCTTACTTTCATCAAACGTCTTAACAAATCATAAAGTATCTTTAAATCATTGATCTTTTACTTGCTGAATAGCAGCCCAAACAAGAAAGGGAATTATCTTTACTTTAAACCTTCTCAATTCAGATGTTAAGTTTTTCTTGCAGTCGAGAAGATACTGTGCAAAATTCAAAACTCTTATTTTTATAGTTTAATTCGAATTGAAGATATCTTACTAAAGAGATAGCTCAATTAGATATCAGGGGGACTAGCTCACATGGTAGAGCGCTCGCTTCGCATGCGAGAGGTACTGGGATCAATGCCCGGGTCCTCCAATGCATTTGAACTTGATGGTAATATTTTCAACAAATCTCAATACTGACTATAGTTTTTGTCGAAGAGAAGTATATCATCTTTTCAGTTAGGTCAGATTTAAAGAAATATTCAAAACACCGATTCAATTTCTGATTTTCTAATGCACTAACTAATAAATTCTCTCAGCTCTGGAAGTCTGAACCCAAGAATAAACTAATTATTTCTCAAAAGTAAACCTATGAGCCTGCTTTAATCGAGGAAAAGCTTGGAACTTGATGTCTTATATTTAAATTATGACATTTTGATATAGAGTTAGTATCACAGCATATAAGGGTGACTATCTTACACGGTAGTGTCTTCACATTGCATGGATAACGTACCAGAACCGATGTTCTTTTCCTTCAAATCCTCTGTTCCCAAATTCAAGGGTTTCCATTATGTTTGATAACCGACCATAAATCTCCCTAAAAAAAGAAATCGATGACGCTCTTTTAATAACCAATAGCTAAGATAACTTAAGACTTTCTACTGAATTTTTTGTTATTCTACGATATATATCACTAGAATGATCAGCAGGAGTTTTGTTTCACATTGTACTTTACCAACTTTAGATGCAAAAGGAAAGAGATAATTGCCCTGGTACTAATATTCTTTATATCTATTCAACGGCTTTCATATGATTTCTGAAGATTGCCAAGTCTTTTTTCAAAGATGAATCTTTGTTTTCTTTCTACTTAATAAAGTGCCTTGAAAAATACAACTGTTTTACTAAAATCTTTATAAAAAATTAAGCGAATTACCCATAAAGACATAAGGGGGACTAGCTCACATGGTAGAGCGCTCGCTTAGCATGCGAGAGGTACCGGGATCGATGCCCGGGTCCTCCAGTTCATTTAATCTAGCTCTAGGCTTTTGTTCAAAGACTGTGGAGGGACGGAGTTTTCGCTCAAAAAGAAATCTTTGATCTTGCTTACTTTCATCAAACGTCTTAACAAATCATAAAGTCTCTTTAAATCATTGATGTTTTACTTGCTGAATAGCAGCCCAAACAAGAAAGAAAATTATCTTTACTTTAAACCTGCTTAATTCGGATGATAGATATATTGACATGGATTGCTAAGTTTGCAAATCTATATTTAGCTTGGTGCTTTAACATAAATCTAATAATCATCAAGATTTCCCCAACAAAATGAAAGTTTTTCCTCCAGTCGAGAAGATACTGTGCAAAATTCAAAACTCTTATTTTTATAGTTAAATTCGAATTGAAGATATCTTACTAAAGAGATAGCTAAATTAGATATCAGGGGGACTAGCTCATATGGTAGAGCGCTCGCTTTGCATGCGAGAGGTACTGGGATCGATGCCCGGGTCCTCCAATTCAATTGAACTTTATGGTAATATTTTCAACAAATCTCAATATTGACTATAGTTTTTGTCGAAGAGAAGTACTCTGCCCTCCATTAAATATGGAAACGGTTCGAATTTTAGGCCTAAATTAAATCATTTTCATAGTAAGACACAGAAATAAATTTCCAATCTGTCGCTCGCTTATCTCCCCACATGAGCTGAATCACATATCAACTTGTTGAGAAATTAGTGCAGAAACTTTATTTGGAGCTTAAATGTAAAATAAAGTTAGATATGACAAGTTTTTATTGAAAATCTTAAGCTTGGCGAGATGCTCGAAAATTTTATTTGAAGACTGAAGTGGTTCACGGAAAATAGCAATAAGTTGGGTTTTTCTATTAATAGAAAAAGTAAAAAAAATGGCAAAAGCAAGTCAATAACCTAAATAATAATGGGATTTCAAAAGTGGGCTCGTTCTCTATCGATTCACAAAATCCAAAGTAAACCAAAAAATATTTGGCATCAGCAAGGTTGTCGAGGTGAATTTGCAATGGAGAAATAAAGGCATGTCATATACACTTGCCCCATGATAACTCCTTATTACTGCCAAAAGCTTTGGAAGAAAATTAAGTGATGCAAACAATATTGATAGGGGTGTTATCTGATGTCTTTTATGCATAAGAAAGACCACAGATTATGCCATATAGCTTGCTTTATAAAAATATTACTTGCCGTCTTGCCATCAAACGTCAACTTGGGCCTAGTCAATCACTTGATACAACTCGATATCAATTTCTTTGAAAATGTTGAAGTTCTTGGATAAAAACAGCTTTAAATAAACTCATCATGGACTAAAGAACAATCCCTAACAAAAATTGTTTAAGAATGACATGCGACCTAAAAAACAGCTTATCAACAAACTTGAACAATAATTTTCAAGACTTTCGAAGCTGTTTCTTGCCTGCCAAGCTTCGAGAAAAAAATTGAAATTTTGAATCGACCGGGAAGGTTTCGAGACAATGAAAACAATATTTGAATAAAAGAATAATTTCTCTGTCATTGGTTTGAATTCCACAGTTCTTGGACGCTTGGTTACGTAGAAACTCATTGTTATATTTCTCTCATCGCTTTGATTGACATTTGGTCCGCCATATTAGCCTCCTAGTCGTTTCCATACATATGGGAGGGCAGAGTATATCACTACTTCAGTTGGATCAGATTTTAAGAAATATTCAAAACACTGATTCAATTTCTGATTTTCTAATGCACTAACTAATCATTCTCTCAGCTCTGGAAGTCTGAACCCAAGAATAAACTAATTATTTTCTTAAAAGTAAACCTATATGCCTGCTCTAATCGAGGAAAAGCTTGGAACTTGATGTTTTTTATTTAGATTATTGACATTTTGATAAAGAGTTAGTGTCACAGCATATAAGGGGAAGTATCCTACAAGGTAGAGTGTTCACTTTGCATGGATATCGTACCAGAACCGATGTTCTTTTCCTTCAAATCCTCTGATCCCGAATTCAAGGGTCTCTATCATGTTTGATAACCGACCATAACTCTCCCTCAAAAAAGATATCGATGACGCCCTTTTAATAACCAATGGCCAAGATAACTTAAGACTTTCTACTGAATTTTTTGTTATTGTACGATATAAATCACTAGAATGATCAGCATGAGTCTTTTTTCACATTGTACTTTACCAACTTTAGATGCAAAAGGAAAGAGATAATTGCCCTGGTACTGATATTCTTTATATCTATTCAACGGCTTTCATATGATTTCTGAAGATTGCCAAGTCTTTTTTCAAAGATGAATCTTTGTTTTCTTTCTACTAAATAAAGTGCCTTGAAAAATACATTTGTTTTATTAAAATCTTTATAGAAAATTAAACAAATTACCAATAAAGACATAAGGGGGACTAGCTCACATGGTAGAGCGCTCGCTTAGCATGCGAGAGGTACCGGGATCGATGCCCGGGTCCTCCAGTTCATTTAATCTAGCTCTAGGCTTTTGTTCAAAGACTGTGGAGGGACGGAGTTTCCGCTCAGAAAGAAATCTTTGATCTAGCTTACTTTCATCAAACGTCTTAACAAATCATAAAGTATCTTTAAATCATTGATCTTTTACTTGCTGAATAGCAGCCCAAACAAGAAAGGGAATTATCTTTACTTTAAACCTGCTCAATTCAGATGTTAAGTTTTTCTTTCAGGCGAGAAGATACTGTGCAAAATTCAAAACTCTTATTTTTATAGTTTAATTCGAATTGAAGATATCTTACTAAAGAGATAGCTCAATTAGATATCAGGGGGACTAGCTCACATGGTAGAGCGCTCGCTTCGCATGCGAGAGGTACTGGGATCGATGCCCGGGTCCTCCAATTCATTTGAACTTGATGGTAATATTTTCAACAAATCTCAACATTGACTATAGTTTTTGTTGAAGAGAAGTATATCACTACTTCAGTTGGATCAGATTTTTAGAAATATTCAAAACACCGATTCAATTTCTGATTTTCTAATGCACTAACTAATAAATTCTCTCAGCTCTGGAAGTCTGAACCCAAGAATAAACTAATTATTTTCTCAAAAGTAAACCTATGCGCCTGCTCTACTCGAGGAAAAGCTTGGAACTTGATGTCTTTTATTTAGATTATGACATTTTGATATAGAGTTAGTATCACAGCATATAAGGGGGACTATCTTACACGGTAGAGTGTTCACTTTGCATGGATAACGTACCAGAACCGATCTTCTTTTCCTTCAAATCCTCTGATCCCGAATTAAGGGTTTCCATTATGTTTGATAACCGACCATAACTCTCCCTCAAAAAAGATATCAATGACGCCCTTTTAATAATCAATACCTAAGATAACTTAAGACTCTCTACTGAATTTTTTGTTATTCCACGATATATATCACTAGAATGATCAGCAGGAGTTTTGTTTCACATTGTACTTTACCAACTTTAGATGCAAAAGGAAAGAGATAATTGCCCTGGTACTCAAATTCTTTATATCTATTCAACGGCTTTCATATGATTCATGAAGATGGCCAAGTCTTTTTTCAAAGATGAATCTTTGTTTTCTTTCTACTTAATAAAGTGCCTTGAAAAATACATTTGTTTTCTTAAAATCTTTATAGAAAATTAAACGAATTACCAATAAAGACATCAGGGGGACTAGCTCACATGGTGGAGCGCTCGCTTAGCATGCGAGAGGTACCGGGATCGATGCCCGGGTCCTCCAGTTCATTTAATCTAGCTCTAGGCTTCTGTTCAAAGACTGTGGAGTGACGGAGTTTCCGCTCAGAAAGAAATCTTTGAACTAGCTTACTTTCATCAAACGTCTTAACAAATCAAAAAGTATCTTTAAATCATTGATCTTTTACTTGCTGAATAGCAGCCCAAACAAGAAAGGGAATTATCTTTACTTTAAACCTGCTCAATTCAGATGTTAAGTTTTTCTTCCAGTCGAGAAGATACTGTGCAAAATTCAAAACTCTTATTTTTATAGTTTAATTCGAATTGAAGATATCTTACTAAAGAGATAGCTCAATTAGATATCAGGGGGACTAGCTCACATGGTAGAGTGCTCGCTTTGCATGCGAGAGGTACTGGGATCGATGCCTGGGTCCTCCAATTCATTTGAACTTGATGGTAATATTTTCAACAAATCTCAATACTGACTATAGTTTTTGTCGAAGAGAAGTATATCATCTTTTCAGTTAGGTCAGATTTAAAGAAATATTCAAAACACCGATTCAATTTCTGATTTTCTAATGCACTAACTAATAAATTCTCTCAGCTCTGGAAGTCTGAACCCAAGAATAAACTAATTATTTCTCAAAAGTAAACCTATGAGCCTGCTTTAATCGAGGAAAAGCTTGGAACTTGATGTCTTATATTTAAATTATGACATTTTGATATAGAGTTAGTATCACAGCATATAAGGGTGACTATCTTATACGGTAGTGTCTTCACATTGCATGGATAACGTACCAGAACCGATGTTCTTTTCCTTCAAATCCTCTGATCCCAAATTCAAGGGTTTCCATTATGTTTGATAACCGACCATAAATCTCCCTAAAAAAAGAAATTGATGACGCTCTTTTAATAACCAATAGCTAAGATAACTTAAGACTTTCTACTGAATTTTTTGTTATTCTGCGATATATATCACTAGAATGATCAGCAGGAGTTTTGTTTCACATTGTACTTTACCAACTTTAGATGCAAAAGGAAAGAGATAATTGCCCTGGTACTAATATTCTTTATATCTATTCAACGGCTTTCATATGATTTCTGAAGATTGCCAAGTCTTTTTTCAAAGATGAATCTTTGTTTTCTTTCTACTTAATAAAGTGCCTTGAAAAATACAACTGTTTTACTAAAATCTTTATAGAAATTTAAGCGAATTACCCATAAAGACATAAGGTGGACTAGCTCACATGGTAGAGCGCTCGCTTAGCATGCGAGAGATACCGGGATCGATGCCCGGGTCCTCCAGTTCATTTAATCTAGCTCTAGGCTTTTGTTCAAAGACTGTGGAGGGACGGAGTTTTCGCTCAAAAAGAAATCTTTGATGTTGCTTACTTTCATCAAACGTCTTAACAAATCATAAAGTCTCTTTAAATCATTGATGTTTTACTTGCTGAATAGCAGCCCAAACAAGAAAGAAAATTATCTTTACTTTAAACCTGCTTAATTCGGATGATAGATATATTGACATGGATTGCTAAGTTTGCAAATCTATATTTAGCTTGGTGCTTTAACATAAATCTAATAATCACCAAGATTTCCCCAACAAAATGAAAGTTTTTCCTCCAGTCGAGAAGATACTGTGCAAAATTCAAAACTCTTATTTTTATAGTTAAATTCGAATTGAAGATATCTTACTAAAGAGATAGCTAAATTAGATATCAGGGGGACTAGCTCACATGGTAGAGCGCTCGCTTTGCATGCGAGAGGTACTGGGATCGATGCCCGGGTCCTCCAATTCAATTGAACTTTATGGTAATATTTTCAACAAATCTCAATATTGACTATAGTTTTTGTCGAAGAGAAGTACTCTGCCCTCCATTAAATATGGAAACGGTTCGAATTTTAGGCCTAAATTAAATCATTTTCATAGTAAGACACAGAAATAAATTTCCAATCTGTCTCTCGCTTATCTCCCCACATGAGCTGAATCACATATCAACTTGTTGAGAAATTTGTGCAGAAACTTTATTTGGAGCTTAAATGTAAAATAAAGTTAGATATGACAAGTTTTTATTGAAAATCTTAGGCTTGGCGAGATGCTCGAAAATTTTATTTGAAGACTGAAGTGGTTCACGGAAAATAGCAATAAGTTGGGTTTTTCGATTAAAAGAAAAAGTAAAAAAAATGGCAAAAGCAAGTCAATAACCTAAATAATAATGGGATTTCAAAAGTGGGCTCGTTCTCTATCGATTCACAAAATCCAAAGTAAACCAAAAAATATTTGGCATCAGCAAGGTTGTCGAGGTGAATTTGCAATGGAGAAATAAAGGCATGTCATATACACTTGCCCCATGATAACTCCTTATTACTGCCAAAAGCTTTGGAAGAAAATTAAGTGATGCAAACAATATTGATAGGGGTGTTATCTGATGTCTTTTATGCATAAGAAAGACCACAGATTATGCCATATAGCTTGCTTTATAAAAATATTACTTGCCGTCTTGCCATCAAACGTCAACTTGGGCCTAGTCAATCACTTGATACAACTCGATATCAATTTCTTTGAAAATGTTGAAGTTCTTGGATAAAAACAGCTTTAAATAAACTCATCATGGACTAAAGAACAATCCCTAACAAAAATTGTTTAAGAATGACATGCGACCTAAAAAACAGCTTATCAACAAACTTTAACAATAATTTTCAAGACTTTCGAAGCTGTTTCTTGCCTGCCAAGCTTCGAGAAAAAAACTTGAAATTTTGAATCGACCGGGAAGGTTTCGAGACAATGAAAACAATATTTGAATAAAAGAATAATTTCTCTGTCATTGGTTTGAATTCCACAGTTCTTGGACGCTTGGTTACGTAGAAACTCATTGTTATATTTCTCTCATCGCTTTGATTGACATTTGGTCCGCCATATTAGCCTCCTAGTCGTTTCCATACATATGGGAGGGCAGAGTATATCACTACTTCAGTTGGATCAGATTTTAAGAAATATTCAAAACACTGATTCAATTTCTGATTTTCTAATGCACTAACTAATCATTCTCTCAGCTCTGGAAGTCTGAACCCAAGAATAAACTAATTATTTTCTTAAAAGTAAACCTATATGCCTGCTCTAATCGAGGAAAAGCTTGGAACTTGATGTTTTTTATTTAGATTATTGACATTTTGATAAAGAGTTAGTGTCACAGCATATAAGGGGAAGTATCCTACAAGGTAGAGTGTTCACTTTGCATGGATATCGTACCAGAACCGATGTTCTTTTCCTTCAAATCCTCTGATCCCGAATTCAAGGGTCTCTATCATGTTTGATAACCGACCATAACTCTCCCTCAAAAAAGATATCGATGACGCCCTTTTAATAACCTATAGCTAAGATAACTTAAGACTTTCTACTGAATTTTTTGTTATTCTACAATATATATCACTAGAATGATCAGCTGGAGTTTTGTTTCACATTGTACTTTACCAACTTCAGATGCAAAAGGAAAGAGATCATTGCCCTGGTACTCAAATTCTTTATATCTTTTCAACGGCTTTCATATGATTTCTGAAGATTGCCAAGTCTTTTTTCAAAGATGAATCTTTGTTTTCTTTCTACTTAATAAAGTGCCTTGAAAAATACAACTGTTTTATTAAAATCTTTATAGAAAATTAAACAAATTACCAATAAAGACATAAGGGGGACTAGCTCACATGGTAGAGCGCTCGCTTAGCATGCGAGAGGTACCGGGATCGATGCCCGGGTCCTCCAGTTCATTTAATCTAGCTCTAGGCTTTTGTTCAAAGACTGTGGAGGGACGGAGTTTCCGCTCAGAAAGAAATCTTTGATCTAGCTTACTTTCATCAAACGTCTTAACAAATCATAAAGTATCTTTAAATCATTGATCTTTTACTTGCTGAATAGCAGCCCAAACAAGAAAGGGAACTATCTTTACTTTAAACCTGCTCAATTCAGATGTTAAGTTTTTCTTTCAGGCGAGAAGATACTGTGCAAAATTCAAAACTCTTATTTTTATAGTTTAATTCGAATTGAAGATATCTTACTAAAGAGATAGCTCACTTAGATATCAGGGGGACTAGCTCACATGGAAGAGCGCTCGCTTCGCATGGGAGAGGTACTGGTATCGATGCCTGGGTCCTCCAATTCATTTGAACTTGATGGTAACATTTTCAACAAATCTCAATATTGAATATAGTTTTTGTCGAAGAGAAGTATGTAACTACTTCAGTTGGATCAGATTTTGAGGAATATTCAAAACACTGATTCAATTTCTGATTTTCTAATGCACTAACTAATCATTCTCTCAGCTCTGGAAGTCTGAACCAAAGAATAAACTAATTATTTCCTCAAAAGTAAACCTATGAGCCTGCTCTAATCGAGGAAAAGCTTGGAACTTGATGTCTTTTATTTAAATTATGATATCTTGATATAGAGTTAGAATCACAGCATATAAGGGTGACTATCTTACACGGTAGTGTCTTCACATTGCATGGATAACGTACCAGAACCGATGTTCTTTTCCTTCAAATCCTCTGATCCCAAATTCAAGGGTCTCCATTATGTTTGATAACCGACCATAAATCTCCCTCAAAAAAGAAATCGATGACGCCCTTTTAATAACCAATAGCCAAGATAACTTAAGACTTTCTACTGAATTTTTTGTTATTGTTCGATATAAATCACTAGAATGATCAGCAGGAGTTTTGTTTCACATTGTACTTTACCAACTTTAGATGCAAAAGGAAAGAGATAATTGCCCTGGTACTGATATTCTTTATATCTATTCAACGGCTTTCATATGATTTCTAAAGATTGCCAAGTCTTTTTTCAAAGATGAATTTTTGTTTTCTTTCTACTAAATAAAGTGCCTTGAAAAATACATTTGTTTTATTAAAATCTTTATAGAAAATTAAACAAATTAACAATAAAGACATAAGGGGGACTAGCTCACATGGTAGAGCGCTCGCTTAGCATGCGAGAGTTACCGGGATTGATGCCCGGGTCCTCCAGTTCATTTAATCTAGCTCTAGGCTTTTGTTCAAAGACTGTTGAGGGGCGGAGTTTTCGCTCAGAAAGAAATCTTTGATCTAGCTTCCTTTCATCAAACGTCTTAACAAATCATAAAGTCTCTTTAAATCATTGATGTTTTACTGGCAGAATAGCAGCCCAAACAAGAAAAGGAATTATCTTTATTTTAAACCTGCTCAATTCAGATGTTAAGTTTTTCATTCAGGTGAGAAGATACTGTGCAAAATTCAAAACTCTTATTTTTATAGTTTAATTCGAATTGTAGATATCTTACTAAAGAGATAGCTCAATTAGATATTAGTTGGACTAGCTCACATGGTAGAGCGCTCGCTTCGCATGCGCGAGGTACTGGGATCGATGCCCGGGTCCTCCAATTCATTTTAACTTGATGGTAATATTTTCAACAAATCTCAATATTGACTATAGTTTTTGTCGAAGAGAAGTATATCACTACTTCAGTTGGATCAAATTTTAAGAAATATTCAAAACACTGATTCAATTTCTGATTTTCTAATGCACTAACTAATAAATTCTCTCAGCTCTGGAAGTCTGAACCCAAGAATAAACTAATTATTTTCTCAAAAGTAAACCTATGAGCCTGCTCTACTCGAGGAAAAGCTTGGAACTTGATGTCTTTTATTTAGATTATGACATTTTGATATAGACTTAGTATCACAGCATATAAGGGGGACTATCTTACACGGTAGAGTGTTCACTTTGCATGGATATCGTTCCAGAATCGATGTTCTTTTCCTTCAAATCCTCTGATCCCGGATTAAGGGTTTCCATTATATTTGATAACCGACCATAACTCTCCCTCAAAAAAGATATCAATGACGCCCTTTTAATAACCAATAGCCAAGATAACTTAAGACTTTCTACTGAATTTTTTGTTATTGTACGATATAAATCACTAGAATGATCAGCAGGAGTTTTGTTTCACATTGTACTTTACCAACTTAAGATGCAAAAGGAAAGAGATAATTGCCCTGGTACTGATATTCTTTATATCTATTCAACGGCTTTCATATGATTTCTAAAGATTGCCAAGTCTGTTTTCAAAGATGAATCTTTGTTTTCTTTCTACTTAATAAAGTGCCTTGAAAAATACAACTGTTTTATTAAAATCTTTATAGAAAATTAAACGAATTACCTAGCAAGACATAAGGGGGACTAGCTCACATGGTAGAGCGCTCGCTTAGCATGCGAGAGGTACCGGAATGGAAGCCCGAAGCCTCCAATTCATTTAATCTAGCTCTAGGCTTCTGTTCAAAGACTGTGGAGGGACGGAGTTTCCGCTCAGAAAGAAATCTTTGATCTAGCTTACTTTAATCAAACGTCTTAACAAATCATAAAGTATCTTTAAATAATTGATCTTTTAATTGCTGAATAGCAGCCCAAACAAGAAAGGGAATTATCTTTACTTTAAACCTGCTCAATTCAGATGTTAAGTTTTTCTTTCAGGCGAGAAGATACTGTGCAAATTTCAAAGCCTTTATTTTTATAGTTAAATTAGAATGGAAGATATCTTACTAAAGAGATAGCTCAATTAGATATCAGGGGGACTAGCTCACATGGTAGAGCGCTCGCTTCGCATGCGCGAGGTACTGGGATCGATGCCCGGGTCCTCCAATTCATTTGAACTTGATGGTAATATTTTCAACAAATCTCAATATTGACTATAGTTTTTGTCGAAGACAAGTATATCACTACTTCAGTTGGATCAAATTTTAAGAAATATTCAAAACACTGATTCAATTTCTGATTTTCTAATGCACTAACTAATCATTCTCTCAGCTCTGGAACTCTGAACCCAAGAATAAACTAATTATTTCCTCAAAAGTAAACCTATGAGCCTGCTCTAATCGAGGAAAAACTTGGAACTTGATGTCTTTTATTTAAATTATGATATCTTGATATAGAGTTAGAATCACAGCATATAAGGGTGACTATCTTACACGGTAGTGTCTTCACATTGCATGGATAACGTACCAGAATCGATGTTCTTTTCCTTCAAATCCTCTGATCCCGGATTAAGGGTTTCCATTATATTTGATAACCGACCATAACTGTCCCTCAAAAAAGATATCAATGACGCCCTTTTAATAACCAATAGCCAAGATAACTTAAGACTTTCTACTGAATTTTTTGTTATTGTACGATATAAATCACTAGAATGATCAGCAGGAGTTTTGTTTCACATTGTACTTTACCAACTTTAGATGCAAAAGGAAAGAGATAATTGCCCTGGTACTGATATTCTTTATATCTATTCAACGGCTTTCATATGATTTCTAAAGATTGCCAATTCTATTTTCAAAGATGAATTTTTGTTTTCTTTCTACTAAATAAAGTGCCTTGAAAAATACATTTGTTTTATTAAAATCTTTATAGAAAATTAAACAAATTACCAATAAAAACATAAGGGGGACTAGCTCACAAGGTAGAGCGCTCGCTTAGCATGCGAGAGGTACCGGGATCGATGCCCGGGTCCTCCAGTTCATTTAATCTACCTCTAGGCTTTTGTTCAAAGACTGTTGAGGGGCGGAGTTTTCGCTCAGAAAGAAATCTTTGATCTAGCTTCCTTTCATCAAACGTCTTAACAAATCATAAAGTCTCTTTAAATCATTGATGTTTTACTGGCTGAATAGCAGCCCAAACAAGAAAAGGAATTATCTTTACTTTAAACCTGCTCAATTCAGATGTTAAGTTTTTCATTCAGGTGAGAAGATACTGTGCAAAATTCAAAACTCTTATTTTTATAGTTTAATTCGAATTGTAGATATCTTACTAAAGAGATAGCTCAATTAGATATTAGTGGGACTAGCTCACATGGTAGAGCGCTTGCTTCGCATGCGCGAGGTACTGGGATCGATGCCCGGGTCCTCCAATTCATTTGAACTTGATGGTAATATTTTCAACAAATCTCAATATTGACTATAGTTTTTGTCGAAGAGAAGTATATCACTACTTCAGTTGGATCAAATTTTAAGAAGTATTCAAAACACTGATTCAATTTCTGATTTTCTAATGCACTAACTAATAAATTCTCTCAGCTCTGGAAGTCTGAACCCAAGAATAAACTAATTATTTTCTCAAAAGTAAACCTATGAGCCTGCTCTACTCGAGGAAAAGCTTGGAACTTGATGTCTTTTATTTAGATTATGACATTTTGATATAGACTTAGTATCACAGCATATAAGGGGGACTATCTTACACGGTAGAGTGTTCACTTTGCATGGATATCGTACCAGAATCGATGTTCTTTTCCTTCAAATCCTCTGATCCCGAATTAAGGGTTTCCATTATATTTGATAACCGACCATAACTCTCCCTCAAGAAAGATATCAATGACGCCCTTTTAATAATCAATACCTAAGATAACTTAAGACTTTCTACTGAATTTTTTGTTATTGTACAATATAAATCACTAGGATGATCAGTAGGAGTTTTGTTTCACATTGTACTTAACCAACTTTAGATGCAAAAGGAAAGAGATAATTGCCCTGGTACTGATATTCTTTATATCTATTCAACGGCTTTCATATGATTTCTGAAGATTGCCAAGTCTTTTTTCAAAGATGAATCTTTGTTTTCTTTCTACTTAATAAAGTGCCTTGAAAAATACAACTGTTTTATTAAAATCTTGATAGAAAATTAAACGAATTACGAATAAAGACATAAGGGGGACTAGCTCACATGGTAGAGCGCTCGCTTAGCATGCGAGAGGTACCGGGATCGATGCCCGGGTCCTCCAGTTCATTTAATCTAGCTCTAGGCTTTTGTTCAAAGACTGTGGAGGGACGGAGTTGCTGCTCAGAAAGAAATCTTTGATCTAGCTTACTTTCATCAAACGTCTTAACAAATCATAAAGTATCTTTAAATCATTGATCTTTTACTTGCTGAATAGCAGCCCAAACAAGAAAGGGAATTATCTTTACTTTAAACCTGCTCAATTCAGATGTTAAGTTTCTTCCAGTCGAGAAGATACTGTGCAAAATTCAAAACTCTTATTTTTATAGTTTAATTCGAATTGAAGATAACTTACTAAAGAGATAGCTCAATTAGATATCAGGGTGACTAGCTCACATGGTAGAGCGCTCGCTTCGCATGCGAGAGGTACTGGGATCGATGCCCGGGTCCTCCAATTCATTTGAACTTGATGGTAATATTTTCAACAAATCTCAATATTGACTATAGTTTTTGTCGAAGAGAAGTATGTAACTACTTCAGTTGGATCAGATTTTGAGGAATATTCAAAACACTGATTCAATTTCTTATTTTCTAATGCACTAACTAATCATTCTCTGAGCTCTGGAAGTCTGAACCCAAGAATAACCTAATTATTTCCTCAAAAGTAAACCTATGAGCCTGCTCTAATCGAGGAAAAGCTTGGAACTTGATGTCTTATATTTAAATAATGGCATTTGGATATAGAGTTAGTATTACAGCATATAAGGGTGACTATCTTACACGGTAGTGTTTTCACATTGCATGAATAACGTACCAGAACCGATGTTCTTTTCCTTCAAATCCTCTGATCCCAAATTCAAAGGTCTCCATTATTTTTGATAACCGACCATAAATCTCCCTCAAAAAAGAAATTGAT
This sequence comes from Pelagia noctiluca, assembly GCA_963924455.1. NCBI lineage: Eukaryota > Metazoa > Cnidaria > Scyphozoa > Semaeostomeae > Pelagiidae > Pelagia > Pelagia noctiluca. The sequence continues at coordinate 7,079,402 of OZ004318.1, forward strand.
GACGCCCTTTTAATAACCAATAGCTAAGATAACTTAAAACTCTCTACTGAATTTTTTGTTATTCTACGATATTTATCACTAGAATGATCAGCAGGAGTTTTGTTTCACATTGTACTTTACCAACTTTAGATGCAAAAGGAAAGAGATAATTGCCCTCTTACTGATACTCTTTATATCTATTCAACGGCTTTCATATGATTTGTGAAGATTGCCAAGTCTTTTTTCAAAGATGAATCTTTGTTTTCTTTCTACTTAATAAATTGCCTTGAAAAATACATTTGTTTTATTAAAATCTTTATAGAAAATTAAACAAATTACCAATGAAGATATAAGGGGGACTAGCTCACATGGTAGAGCGCTCGCTTAGCATGCGAGAGGTACCGGGATCGATGCCCGGTCCTCCAGTTCTTTAATCTAGCTCTAGGCTTTTGTTCAAAGACTGCGGAGGGACAGAGTTTTCGCTCAGAAAGAAATCTTTGATCCAGCTTCCTTTCATCAAACGTCTTCATAAATCATAAAGTTTCTTAAAATCATTGATGTTTTACTGGCTGAATAGCAGCCCAAACAAGAAAGGGAATTATCTTTACTTTAAACCTGCTCAATTCAGATGTTAAGTTTTTCTTTCAGGCGAGAAGATACTGTGCAAATTTCAAAGCCTTTATTTTTATAGTTAAATTAGAATGGAAGATATCTTACTAAAGAGATAGCTCAATTAGATATCAGGGGGACTAGCTCACATGGTAGAGCGCTCGCTTCGCATGCGCGAGGTACTGGGATCGATGCCCGGGTCCTCCAATTCATTTGAACTTGATGGTAATATTTTCAACAAATCTCAATATTGACTATAGTTTTTGTCGAAGACAAGTATATCACTACTTCAGTTGGATCAAATTTTAAGAAATATTCAAAACACTGATTCAATTTCTGATTTTCTAATGCACTAACTAATCATTCTCTCAGCTCTGGAAGTCTGAACCCAAGAATAAACTAATTATTTCCTCAAAAGTAAACCTATGAGCCTGCTCTAATCGAGGAAAAGCTTGGAACTTGATGTCTTCTATTTAAATTATGATATCTTGATATAGAGTTAGAATCACAGCATATAAGGGTGACTATCTTACACGGTAGTGTCTTCACATTGCATGGATAACGTACCAGAATCGATGTTCTTTTCCTTCAAATCCTCTGATCCCGGATTAAGGGTTTCCATTATATTTGATAACCGACCATAACTGTCCCTCAAAAAAGATATCAATGACGCCCTTTTAATAACCAATAGCCAAGATAACTTAAGACTTTCTACTGAATTTTTTGTTATTGTACGATATAAATCACTAGAATGATCAGCAGGAGTTTTGTTTCACATTGTACTTTACCAACTTTAGATGCAAAAGGAAAGAGATAATTGCCCTGGTACTGATATTCTTTATATCTATTCAACGGCTTTCATATGATTTCTAAAGATTGCCAATTCTATTTTCAAAGATGAATTTTTGTTTTCTTTCTACTAAATAAAGTGCCTTGAAAAATACATTTGTTTTATTAAAATCTTTATAGAAAATTAAACAAATTACCAATAAAGACATAAGGGGGACTAGCTCACATGGTAGAGCGCTCGCTTAGCATGCGAGAGGTACCGGGATCGATGCCCGGGTCCTCCAGTTCATTTAATCTAGCTCTAGGCTTTTGTTCAAAGACTGTTGAGGGGCGGAGTTTTCGCTCAGAAAGAAATCTTTGATCTAGCTTCCTTTCATCAAACGTCTTAACAAATCATAAAGTCTCTTTAAATCATTGATGTTTTACTGGCTGAATAGCAGCCCAAACAAGAAAAGGAATTATCTTTACTTTAAACCTGCTCAATTCAGATGTTAAGTTTTTCATTCAGGTGAGAAGATACTGTGCAAAATTCAAAACTCTTATTTTTATAGTTTAATTCGAATTGTAGATATCTTACTAAAGAGATAGCTCAATTAGATATTAGTGGGACTAACTCACATGGTAGAGCGCTTGCTTCGCATGCGCGAGGTACTGGGATCGATGCCCGGGTCCTCCAATTCATTTGAACTTGATGGTAATATTTTCAACAAATCTCAATATTGACTATAGTTTTTGTCGAAGACAAGTATATCACTACTTCAGTTGGATCAAATTTTAAGAAGTATTCAAAACACTGATTCAATTTCTGATTTTCTAATGCACTAACTAATAAATTCTCTCAGCTCTGGAAGTCTGAACCCAAGAATAAACTAATTATTTTCTCAAAAGTAAACCTATTAGCCTGCTCTACTCGAGGAAAAGCTTGGAACTTGATGTCTTTTATTTAGATTATGACATTTTGATATAGACTTAGTATCACAGCATATAAGGGGGACTATCTTACACGGTAGAGTGTTCACTTTGCATGGATATCGTACCAGAATCGATGTTCTTTTCCTTCAAATCCTCTGATCCCGAATTAAGGGTTTCCATTATATTTGATAACCGACCATAACTCTCCCTCAAGAAAGATATCAATGACGCCCTTTTAATAATCAATACCTAAGATAACTTAAGACTTTCTACTGAATTTTTTGTTATTGTACAATATAAATCACTAGGATGATCAGTAGGAGTTTTGTTTCACATTGTACTTTACCAACTTTAGATGCAAAAGGAAAGAGATAATTGCCCTGGTACTGATATTCTTTATATCTATTCAACGGCTTTCATATGATTTCTGAAGATTGCCAAGTCTTTTTTCAAAGATGAATCTTTGTTTTCTTTCTACTTAATAAAGTGCCTTGAAAAATACAACTGTTTTATTAAAATCTTGATAGAAAATTAAACGAATTACGAATAAAGACATAAGGGGGACTAGCTCACATGGTAGAGCGCTCGCTTAGCATGCGAGAGGTACCGGGATCGATGCCCGGGTCCTCCAGTTCATTTAATCTAGCTCTAGGCTTTTGTTCAAAGACTGTGGAGGGACGGAGTTTCTGCTCAGAAAGAAATCTTTCATCTAGCTTACTTTCATCAAACGTCTTAACAAATCATAAAGTATCTTTAAATCATTGATCTTTTACTTGCTGAATAGCAGCCCAAACAAGAAAGGGAATTATCTTTACTTTAAACCTGCTCAATTCAGATGTTAAGTTTCTTCCAGTCGAGAAGATACTGTGCAAAATTCAAAACTCTTATTTTTATAGTTTAATTCGAATTGAAGATAACTTACTAAAGAGATAGCTCAATTAGATATCAGGGTGACTAGCTCACATGGTAGAGCGCTCGCTTCGCATGCGAGAGGTACTGGGATCGATGCCCGGGTCCTCCAATTCATATGAACTTGATGGTAATATTTTCAACAAATCTCAATATTGACTATAGTTTTTGTCGAAGAGAAGTATGTAACTACTTCAGTTGGATCAGATTTTGAGGAATATTCAAAACACTGATTCAATTTCTTATTTTCTAATGCACTAATTAATCATTCTCTGAGCTCTGGAAGTCTGAACCCAAGAATAAACTAATTATTTCCTCAAAAGTAAACCTATGAGCCTGCTCTAATCGAGGAAAAGCTTGGAACTTGATGTCTTATATTTAAATAATGGCATTTGGATATAGAGTTAGTATTACAGCATATAAGGGTGACTATCTTACACGGTAGTGTTTTCACATTGCATGAATAACGTACCAGAACCGATGTTCTTTTCCTTCAAATCCTCTGATCCCAAATTCAAAGGTCTCCATTATGTTTGATAACCGACCATAAATCTCCCTCAAAAAAGAAATTGATGACGCCCTTTTAATAACCAATAGCTAAGATAACTTAAGACTTTCTACTGAATTTTTTGTTATTCTACGATATTTATCACTAGAATGATCAGCAGGAGTTTTGTTTCACATTGTACTTTACCAACTTTAGATGCAAAAGGAAAGAGATAATTGCCCTCTTACTGATATTCTTTATATCTATTCAACGGCTTTCATATGATTTGTGAAGATTGCCAAGTCTTTTTTCAAAGATGAATCTTTGTTTTCTTTCTACTTAATAAATTGCCTTGAAAAATACATTTGTTTTATTAAAATCTTTATAGAAAATTAAACAAATTACCAATGAAGATATAAGGGGGACTAGCTCACATGGTAGAGCGCTCGCTTAGCATGCGAGAGGTACCGGGATCGATGCCCGGGTCCTCCAGTTCTTTAATCTAGCTCTAGGCTTTTGTTCAAAGACTGCGGAGGGACAGAGTTTTCGCTCAGAAAGAAATCTTTGATCCAGCTTCCTTTCATCAAACGTCTTCATAAATCATAAAGTTTCTTAAAATCATTGATGTTTTACTGGCTGAATAGCAGCCCAAACAAGAAAGGGAATTATCTTTACTTTACACCTGCTCAATTCAGATCTTAAGTTTTTCTTCCAGGCGAGAAGATACTGTGCAAATTTCAAAACTCTTATTTTTATAATTTAATTCGAATTGAAGATATCTTACTAAAGAGATAGCTCAATTAGATATCAGTGGCACTAGCTCACATGGTAGAGCGCTGGCTTCGCATGCGCAAGGTACTGGGATCGATGCCCGGTCCTCCAATTCATTTGAACTTGATGGTAATATTTTCAAAAAATCTCAATATTGACTATAGGTTTTGTCAAAGAGAAGTATATAACTACTTTAGTTGGATCAGATTTTCAGAAATATTCAAAACACTGATTCAATTTCTGATTTTCTAATGCACTAACTAATCATTCTCTCAGCTCTGGAAGTCTGAACCCAAGAATAAACTAATCATTTCCTCAAAAGTAAACCTATGAGCCTGCTCTACTCGAGGAAAAGCTTGGAAGTTGATGTATTTTATTTAGATTATGACATTTTGATATAGACTTAGTATCACAGCATATAAGTGGGACTATCTTACACGGTAGAGTGTTCACTTTGCATGGATATCGTACAAGAACCGATGTTCTTTTCCTACAAATCCTCTGATCCCAAATTCAAGGGTCTCCATTATGTTTGATAACCGACCATAAATCTCCCTCAAAAAAGAAATCGATGACGCCCTTTTAATAACCAATGGCCAAGATAACTTAAGACTTTCTACTGAATTTTTTGTTATTGTACGATATAAATCACTAGAATGATCAGCAGGAGTCTTTTTTCACATTGTACTTTACCAACTTTAGATGCAAAAGGAAAGAGATAATTGCCCTGGTACTGATATTCTTTATATGTATTCAACGGCTTTCATATGATTCATGAAGATTGCCAAGTCTTTTTTCAAAGATGAATCTTTGTTTTCTTTCTACTTAATAAAGTGCCTTGAAGAATACATTTGTTTTATTAAAATCTTTATAGAAAATTAAACGAATTACCAATAAAGACATCAGGGGGACTAGCTCACATGGTGGAGCCCTCGCTTAGCATGCGAGAGGTACCGGGATCGATGCCCGGGTCCTACAGTTCATTTAATCTAGCTCTAGGCTTTTGTTCAAAGACTGTGGAGGGACGGAGTTTCCGCTCAGAAAGAAATCTTTGATCTAGCTTACTTTCATCAAACGTCTTAACAAATCATAAAGTATCTTTAAATCATTGATCTTTTACTTGCTGAATAGCAGCCCAAACAAGAAAGGGAATTATCTTTACTTTAAACCTGCTCAATTCAGATGTTAAGTTTTTCTTGCAGTCGAGAAGATACTGTGCAAAATTCAAAACTCTTATTTTTATAGTTTAATTCGAATTGAAGATATCTTACTAAAGAGATAGCTCAATTAGATATCAGGGGGACTAGCTCACATGGTAGAGCGCTTGCTTCGCATGCGCGAGGTACTGGGATCGATGCCCGGGTCCTCCAATTCATTTGAACTTGATGGTAATATTTTCAACAAATCTCAATATTGACTATAGTTTTTGTCGAAGAGAAGTATATCACTACTTCAGTTGGATCAAATTTTAAGAAGTATTCAAAACACTGATTCAATTTCTGATTTTCTAATGCACTAACTAATAAATTCTCTCAGCTCTGGAAGTCTGAACCCAAGAATAAACTAATTATTTTCTCAAAAGTAAACCTATTAGCCTGCTCTACTCGAGGAAAAGCTTGGAACTTGATGTCTTTTATTTAGATTATGACATTTTGATATAGACTTAGTATCACAGCATATAAGGGGGACTATCTTACACGGTAGAGTGTTCACTTTGCATGGATATCGTACCAGAATCGATGTTCTTTTCCTTCAAATCCTCTGATCCCGAATTAAGGGTTTCCATTATATTTGATAACCGACCATAACTCTCCCTCAAGAAAGATATCAATGACGCCCTTTTAATAATCAATACCTAAGATAACTTAAGACTTTCTACTGAATTTTTTGTTATTGTACAATATAAATCACTAGGATGATCAGTAGGAGTTTTGTTTCACATTGTACTTTACCAACTTTAGATGCAAAAGGAAAGAGATAATTGCCCTGGTACTGATATTCTTTATATCTATTCAACGGCTTTCATATGATTTCTGAAGATTGCCAAGTCTTTTTTCAAAGATGAATCTTTGTTTTCTTTCTACTTAATAAATTGCCTTGAAAAATACATTTGTTTTATTAAAATCTTTATAGAAAATTAAACAAATTACCAATGTAGATATAAGGGGGACTAGCTCACATGGTAGAGCGCTCGCTTAGCATGCGAGAGGTACCGGGATCGATGCCCGGGTCCTCCAGTTCTTTAATCTAGCTCTAGGCTTTTGTTCAAAGACTGCGGAGGGACAGAGTTTTCGCTCAGAAAGAAATCTTTGATCCAGCTTCCTTTCATCAAACGTCTTCATAAATCATAAAGTTTCTTAAAATCATTGATGTTTTACTGGCTGAATAGCAGCCCAAACAAGAAAGGGAATTATCTTTACTTTACACCTGCTCAATTCAGATCTTAAGTTTTTCTTCCAGGCGAGAAGATACTGTGCAAATTTCAAAACTCTTATTTTTATAATTTAATTCGAATTGAAGATATCTTACTAAAGAGATAGCTCAATTAGATATCAGTGGCACTAGCTCACATGGTAGAGCGCTGGCTTCGCATGCGCAAGGTACTGGGATCGATGCCCGGTCCTCCAATTCATTTGAACTTGATGGTAATATTTTCAAAAAATCTCAATATTTACTATAGGTTTTGTCAAAGAGAAGTATATAACTACTTTAGTTGGATCAGATTTTCAGAAATATTCAAAACACTGATTCAATTTCTGATTTTCTAATGCACTAACTAATCATTCTCTCAGCTCTGGAAGTCTGAACCCAAGAATAAACTAATCATTCCCTCAAAAGTAAACCTATGAGCCTGCTCTACTCGAGGAAAAGCTTGGAACTTGATGTATTTTATTTAGATTATGACATTTTGATATAGACTTAGTATCACAGCATATAAGTGGGACTATCTTACACGGTAGAGTGTTCACTTTGCATGGATATCGTACAAGAACCGATGTTCTTTTCCTACAAATCCTCTGATCCCAAATTCAAGGGTCTCCATTATGTTTGATAACCGACCATAAATCTCCCTCAAAAAAGAAATCGATGACGCCCTTTTAATAACCAATGGCCAAGATAACTTAAGACTTTCTACTGAATTTTTTGTTATTGTACGATATAAATCACTAGAATGATCAGCAGGAGTCTTTTTTCACATTGTACTTTACCAACTTTAGATGCAAAAGGAAAGAGATAATTGCCCTGGTACTGATATTCTTTATATGTATTCAACGGCTTTCATATGATTCATGAAGATTGCCAAGTCTTTTTTCAAAGATGAATCGTTGTTTTCTTTCTACTTAATAAAGTGCCTTGAAGAATACATTTGTTTTATTAAAATCTTTATAGAAAATTAAACGAATTACCAATAAAGACATCAGGGGGACTAGCTCACATGGTGGAGCCCTCGCTTAGCATGCGAGAGGTACCGGGATCGATGCCCGGGTCCTACAGTTCATTTAATCTAGCTCTAGGCTTTTGTTCAAAGACTGTGGAGGGACGGAGTTTCCGCTCAGAAAGAAATCTTTGATCTAGCTTACTTTCATCAAACGTCTTAACAAATCATAGAGTATCTTTAAATCATTGATCTTTTACTTGCTGAATAGCAGCCCAAACAAGAAAGGGAATTATCTTTACTTTAAACCTGCTCAATTCAGATGTTAAGTTTTTCTTGCAGTCGAGAAGATACTGTGCAAAATTCAAAACTCTTATTTTTATAGTTTAATTCGAATTGAAGATATCTTACTAAAGAGATAGCTCAATTAGATATCAGGGGGACTAGCTCACATGGTAGAGCGCTCGCTTCGCATGCGAGAGGTACTGGGATCGATGCCCGGGTCCTCCAATTCATTTGAACTTGATGGTAATATTTTCAACAAATCTCAATACTGACTATAGTTTTTGTCGAAGAGAAGTATATCATCTTTTCAGTTAGGTCAGATTTAAAGAAATATTCAAAACACCGATTCAATTTCTGATTTTCTAATGCACTAACTAATAAATTCTCTCAGCTCTGGAAGTCTGAACCCAAGAATAAACTAATTATTTCTCAAAAGTAAACCTATGAGCCTGCTTTAATCGAGGAAAAGCTTGGAACTTGATGTCTTATATTTAAATTATGGCATTTTGATATAGAGTTAGTATCACAGCATATAAGGGAGACTATCTTACACGGTAGTGTCTTCACATTGCATGGATAACATACCAAAACCGATGTTCTTTTCCTTCAAATCCTCTGATCCCAAATTCAAGGGTCTCCATTATGTTTGATAACCGACCATAAATCTCCCTCAAAAAAGAAATCGATGACGCCCTTTTAATAACCAATAGCTAAGATAACTTAAGACATTCTACTGACTTTTTTGTTATTGTACGATATAAATCACTAGAATGATCAGTAGAAGTTTTGTTTCACATTGTACTTTACCAACTTTAGATGCAAAAGGAAAGAGATAATTGCCCTGGTACTAATATTCTTTATATCTATTCAACGGCTTTCATATGATTTCTGAAGATTGCCAAGTCTTTTTTCAAAGATGAATCTTTGTTTTCTTTCTACTTAATAAAGTGCCTTGAAAAATACAACTGTTTTATTAAAATCTTTATAGAAAATTAAACAAATTACCAATAAAGACATAAGGGGGACTAGCTCACATGGTAGAGCGCTCGCTTAGCATGCGAGAGGTACCGGGATCGATGCCCGGGTCCTCCAGTTCATTTAATCTAGCTCTAGGCTTTTGTTCAAAGACTGTGGAGGGACGGAGTTTCCGCTCAGAAAGAAATCTTTGATCTAGCTTACTTTCATCAAACGTCTTAACAAATCATAAAGTATCTTTAAATCATTGATCTTTTACTTGCTGAATAGCAGCCCAAACAAGAAAGGGAACTATCTTTACTTTAAACCTGCTCAATTCAGATGTTAAGTTTTTCTTTCAGGCGAGAAGATACTGTGCAAAATTCAAAACTCTTATTTTTATAGTTTAATTCGAATTGAAGATATCTTACTAAAGAGATAGCTCACTTAGATATCAGGGGGACTAGCTCACATGGAAGAGCGCTCGCTTCGCATGGGAGAGGTACTGGTATCGATGCCTGGGTCCTCCAATTCATTTGAACTTGATGGTAACATTTTCAACAAATCTCAATATTGAATATAGTTTTTGTCGAAGAGAAGTATGTAACTACTTCAGTTGGATCAGATTTTGAGGAATATTCAAAACACTGATTCAATTTCTGATTTTCTAATGCACTAACTAATCATTCTCTCAGCTCTGGAAGTCTGAACCAAAGAATAAACTAATTATTTCCTCAAAAGTAAACCTATGAGCCTGCTCTAATCGAGGAAAAGCTTGGAACTTGATGTCTTTTATTTAAATTATGATATCTTGATATAGAGTTAGAATCACAGCATATAAGGGTGACTATCTTACACGGTAGTGTCTTCACATTGCATGGATAACGTACCAGAACCGATGTTCTTTTCCTTCAAATCCTCTGATCCCAAATTCAAGGGTCTCCATTATGTTTGATAACCGACCATAAATCTCCCTCAAAAAAGAAATCGATGACGCCCTTTTAATAACCAATAGCCAAGATAACTTAAGACTTTCTACTGAATTTTTTGTTATTGTTCGATATAAATCACTAGAATGATCAGCAGGAGTTTTGTTTCACATTGTACTTTACCAACTTTAGATGCAAAAGGAAAGAGATAATTGCCCTGGTACTGATATTCTTTATATCTATTCAACGGCTTTCATATGATTTCTAAAGATTGCCAAGTCTTTTTTCAAAGATGAATTTTTGTTTTCTTTCTACTAAATAAAGTGCCTTGAAAAATACATTTGTTTTATTAAAATCTTTATAGAAAATTAAACAAATTAACAATAAAGACATAAGGGGGACTAGCTCACATGGTAGAGCGCTCGCTTAGCATGCGAGAGTTACCGGGATTGATGCCCGGGTCCTCCAGTTCATTTAATCTAGCTCTAGGCTTTTGTTCAAAGACTGTTGAGGGGCGGAGTTTTCGCTCAGAAAGAAATCTTTGATCTAGCTTCCTTTCATCAAACGTCTTAACAAATCATAAAGTCTCTTTAAATCATTGATGTTTTACTGGCAGAATAGCAGCCCAAACAAGAAAAGGAATTATCTTTATTTTAAACCTGCTCAATTCAGATGTTAAGTTTTTCATTCAGGTGAGAAGATACTGTGCAAAATTCAAAACTCTTATTTTTATAGTTTAATTCGAATTGTAGATATCTTACTAAAGAGATAGCTCAATTAGATATTAGTTGGACTAGCTCACATGGTAGAGCGCTCGCTTCGCATGCGCGAGGTACTGGGATCGATGCCCGGGTCCTCCAATTCATTTTAACTTGATGGTAATATTTTCAACAAATCTCAATATTGACTATAGTTTTTGTCGAAGAGAAGTATATCACTACTTCAGTTGGATCAAATTTTAAGAAATATTCAAAACACTGATTCAATTTCTGATTTTCTAATGCACTAACTAATAAATTCTCTCAGCTCTGGAAGTCTGAACCCAAGAATAAACTAATTATTTTCTCAAAAGTAAACCTATGAGCCTGCTCTACTCGAGGAAAAGCTTGGAACTTGATGTCTTTTATTTAGATTATGACATTTTGATATAGACTTAGTATCACAGCATATAAGGGGGACTATCTTACACGGTAGAGTGTTCACTTTGCATGGATATCGTTCCAGAATCGATGTTCTTTTCCTTCAAATCCTCTGATCCCGGATTAAGGGTTTCCATTATATTTGATAACCGACCATAACTCTCCCTCAAAAAAGATATCAATGACGCCCTTTTAATAACCAATAGCCAAGATAACTTAAGACTTTCTACTGAATTTTTTGTTATTGTACGATATAAATCACTAGAATGATCAGCAGGAGTTTTGTTTCACATTGTACTTTACCAACTTAAGATGCAAAAGGAAAGAGATAATTGCCCTGGTACTGATATTCTTTATATCTATTCAACGGCTTTCATATGATTTCTAAAGATTGCCAAGTCTGTTTTCAAAGATGAATCTTTGTTTTCTTTCTACTTAATAAAGTGCCTTGAAAAATACAACTGTTTTATTAAAATCTTTATAGAAAATTAAACGAATTACCTAGCAAGACATAAGGGGGACTAGCTCACATGGTAGAGCGCTCGCTTAGCATGCGAGAGGTACCGGAATGGAAGCCCGAAGCCTCCAATTCATTTAATCTAGCTCTAGGCTTCTGTTCAAAGACTGTGGAGGGACGGAGTTTCCGCTCAGAAAGAAATCTTTGATCTAGCTTACTTTAATCAAACGTCTTAACAAATCATAAAGTATCTTTAAATAATTGATCTTTTAATTGCTGAATAGCAGCCCAAACAAGAAAGGGAATTATCTTTACTTTAAACCTGCTCAATTCAGATGTTAAGTTTTTCTTTCAGGCGAGAAGATACTGTGCAAATTTCAAAGCCTTTATTTTTATAGTTAAATTAGAATGGAAGATATCTTACTAAAGAGATAGCTCAATTAGATATCAGGGGGACTAGCTCACATGGTAGAGCGCTCGCTTCGCATGCGCGAGGTACTGGGATCGATGCCCGGGTCCTCCAATTCATTTGAACTTGATGGTAATATTTTCAACAAATCTCAATATTGACTATAGTTTTTGTCGAAGACAAGTATATCACTACTTCAGTTGGATCAAATTTTAAGAAATATTCAAAACACTGATTCAATTTCTGATTTTCTAATGCACTAACTAATCATTCTCTCAGCTCTGGAACTCTGAACCCAAGAATAAACTAATTATTTCCTCAAAAGTAAACCTATGAGCCTGCTCTAATCGAGGAAAAACTTGGAACTTGATGTCTTTTATTTAAATTATGATATCTTGATATAGAGTTAGAATCACAGCATATAAGGGTGACTATCTTACACGGTAGTGTCTTCACATTGCATGGATAACGTACCAGAATCGATGTTCTTTTCCTTCAAATCCTCTGATCCCGGATTAAGGGTTTCCATTATATTTGATAACCGACCATAACTGTCCCTCAAAAAAGATATCAATGACGCCCTTTTAATAACCAATAGCCAAGATAACTTAAGACTTTCTACTGAATTTTTTGTTATTGTACGATATAAATCACTAGAATGATCAGCAGGAGTTTTGTTTCACATTGTACTTTACCAACTTTAGATGCAAAAGGAAAGAGATAATTGCCCTGGTACTGATATTCTTTATATCTATTCAACGGCTTTCATATGATTTCTAAAGATTGCCAATTCTATTTTCAAAGATGAATTTTTGTTTTCTTTCTACTAAATAAAGTGCCTTGAAAAATACATTTGTTTTATTAAAATCTTTATAGAAAATTAAACAAATTACCAATAAAGACATAAGGGGGACTAGCTCACAAGGTAGAGCGCTCGCTTAGCATGCGAGAGGTACCGGGATCGATGCCCGGGTCCTCCAGTTCATTTAATCTACCTCTAGGCTTTTGTTCAAAGACTGTTGAGGGGCGGAGTTTTCGCTCAGAAAGAAATCTTTGATCTAGCTTCCTTTCATCAAACGTCTTAACAAATCATAAAGTCTCTTTAAATCATTGATGTTTTACTGGCTGAATAGCAGCCCAAACAAGAAAAGGAATTATCTTTACTTTAAACCTGCTCAATTCAGATGTTAAGTTTTTCATTCAGGTGAGAAGATACTGTGCAAAATTCAAAACTCTTATTTTTATAGTTTAATTCGAATTGTAGATATCTTACTAAAGAGATAGCTCAATTAGATATTAGTGGGACTAGCTCACATGGTAGAGCGCTTGCTTCGCATGCGCGAGGTACTGGGATCGATGCCCGGGTCCTCCAATTCATTTGAACTTGATGGTAATATTTTCAACAAATCTCAATATTGACTATAGTTTTTGTCGAAGAGAAGTATATCACTACTTCAGTTGGATCAAATTTTAAGAAGTATTCAAAACACTGATTCAATTTCTGATTTTCTAATGCACTAACTAATAAATTCTCTCAGCTCTGGAAGTCTGAACCCAAGAATAAACTAATTATTTTCTCAAAAGTAAACCTATGAGCCTGCTCTACTCGAGGAAAAGCTTGGAACTTGATGTCTTTTATTTAGATTATGACATTTTGATATAGACTTAGTATCACAGCATATAAGGGGGACTATCTTACACGGTAGAGTGTTCACTTTGCATGGATATCGTACCAGAATCGATGTTCTTTTCCTTCAAATCCTCTGATCCCGAATTAAGGGTTTCCATTATATTTGATAACCGACCATAACTCTCCCTCAAGAAAGATATCAATGACGCCCTTTTAATAATCAATACCTAAGATAACTTAAGACTTTCTACTGAATTTTTTGTTATTGTACAATATAAATCACTAGGATGATCAGTAGGAGTTTTGTTTCACATTGTACTTAACCAACTTTAGATGCAAAAGGAAAGAGATAATTGCCCTGGTACTGATATTCTTTATATCTATTCAACGGCTTTCATATGATTTCTGAAGATTGCCAAGTCTTTTTTCAAAGATGAATCTTTGTTTTCTTTCTACTTAATAAAGTGCCTTGAAAAATACAACTGTTTTATTAAAATCTTGATAGAAAATTAAACGAATTACGAATAAAGACATAAGGGGGACTAGCTCACATGGTAGAGCGCTCGCTTAGCATGCGAGAGGTACCGGGATCGATGCCCGGGTCCTCCAGTTCATTTAATCTAGCTCTAGGCTTTTGTTCAAAGACTGTGGAGGGACGGAGTTTCTGCTCAGAAAGAAATCTTTGATCTAGCTTACTTTCATCAAACGTCTTAACAAATCATAAAGTATCTTTAAATCATTGATCTTTTACTTGCTGAATAGCAGCCCAAACAAGAAAGGGAATTATCTTTACTTTAAACCTGCTCAATTCAGATGTTAAGTTTCTTCCAGTCGAGAAGATACTGTGCAAAATTCAAAACTCTTATTTTTATAGTTTAATTCGAATTGAAGATAACTTACTAAAGAGATAGCTCAATTAGATATCAGGGTGACTAGCTCACATGGTAGAGCGCTCGCTTCGCATGCGAGAGGTACTGGGATCGATGCCCGGGTCCTCCAATTCATTTGAACTTGATGGTAATATTTTCAACAAATCTCAATATTGACTATAGTTTTTGTCGAAGAGAAGTATGTAACTACTTCAGTTGGATCAGATTTTGAGGAATATTCAAAACACTGATTCAATTTCTTATTTTCTAATGCACTAACTAATCATTCTCTGAGCTCTGGAAGTCTGAACCCAAGAATAACCTAATTATTTCCTCAAAAGTAAACCTATGAGCCTGCTCTAATCGAGGAAAAGCTTGGAACTTGATGTCTTATATTTAAATAATGGCATTTGGATATAGAGTTAGTATTACAGCATATAAGGGTGACTATCTTACACGGTAGTGTTTTCACATTGCATGAATAACGTACCAGAACCGATGTTCTTTTCCTTCAAATCCTCTGATCCCAAATTCAAAGGTCTCCATTATTTTTGATAACCGACCATAAATCTCCCTCAAAAAAGAAATTGATGACGCCCTTTTAATAACCAATAGCTAAGATAACTTAAAACTCTCTACTGAATTTTTTGTTATTCTACGATATTTATCACTAGAATGATCAGCAGGAGTTTTGTTTCACATTGTACTTTACCAACTTTAGATGCAAAAGGAAAGAGATAATTGCCCTCTTACTGATACTCTTTATATCTATTCAACGGCTTTCATATGATTTGTGAAGATTGCCAAGTCTTTTTTCAAAGATGAATCTTTGTTTTCTTTCTACTTAATAAATTGCCTTGAAAAATACATTTGTTTTATTAAAATCTTTATAGAAAATTAAACAAATTACCAATGAAGATATAAGGGGGACTAGCTCACATGGTAGAGCGCTCGCTTAGCATGCGAGAGGTACCGGGATCGATGCCCGGGTCCTCCAGTTCTTTAATCTAGCTCTAGGCTTTTGTTCAAAGACTGCGGAGGGACAGAGTTTTCGCTCAGAAAGAAATCTTTGATCCAGCTTCCTTTCATCAAACGTCTTCATAAATCATAAAGTTTCTTAAAATCATTGATGTTTTACTGGCTGAATAGCAGCCCAAACAAGAAAGGGAATTATCTTTACTTTAAACCTGCTCAATTCAGATGTTAAGTTTTTCTTTCAGGCGAGAAGATACTGTGCAAATTTCAAAGCCTTTATTTTTATAGTTAAATTAGAATGGAAGATATCTTACTAAAGAGATAGCTCAATTAGATATCAGGGGGACTAGCTCACATGGTAGAGCGCTCGCTTCGCATGCGCGAGGTACTGGGATCGATGCCCGGGTCCTCCAATTCATTTGAACTTGATGGTAATATTTTCAACAAATCTCAATATTGACTATAGTTTTTGTCGAAGACAAGTATATCACTACTTCAGTTGGATCAAATTTTAAGAAATATTCAAAACACTGATTCAATTTCTGATTTTCTAATGCACTAACTAATCATTCTCTCAGCTCTGGAAGTCTGAACCCAAGAATAAACTAATTATTTCCTCAAAAGTAAACCTATGAGCCTGCTCTAATCGAGGAAAAGCTTGGAACTTGATGTCTTCTATTTAAATTATGATATCTTGATATAGAGTTAGAATCACAGCATATAAGGGTGACTATCTTACACGGTAGTGTCTTCACATTGCATGGATAACGTACCAGAATCGATGTTCTTTTCCTTCAAATCCTCTGATCCCGGATTAAGGGTTTCCATTATATTTGATAACCGACCATAACTGTCCCTCAAAAAAGATATCAATGACGCCCTTTTAATAACCAATAGCCAAGATAACTTAAGACTTTCTACTGAATTTTTTGTTATTGTACGATATAAATCACTAGAATGATCAGCAGGAGTTTTGTTTCACATTGTACTTTACCAACTTTAGATGCAAAAGGAAAGAGATAATTGCCCTGGTACTGATATTCTTTATATCTATTCAACGGCTTTCATATGATTTCTAAAGATTGCCAATTCTATTTTCAAAGATGAATTTTTGTTTTCTTTCTACTAAATAAAGTGCCTTGAAAAATACATTTGTTTTATTAAAATCTTTATAGAAAATTAAACAAATTACCAATAAAGACATAAGGGGGACTAGCTCACATGGTAGAGCGCTCGCTTAGCATGCGAGAGGTACCGGGATCGATGCCCGGGTCCTCCAGTTCATTTAATCTAGCTCTAGGCTTTTGTTCAAAGACTGTTGAGGGGCGGAGTTTTCGCTCAGAAAGAAATCTTTGATCTAGCTTCCTTTCATCAAACGTCTTAACAAATCATAAAGTCTCTTTAAATCATTGATGTTTTACTGGCTGAATAGCAGCCCAAACAAGAAAAGGAATTATCTTTACTTTAAACCTGCTCAATTCAGATGTTAAGTTTTTCATTCAGGTGAGAAGATACTGTGCAAAATTCAAAACTCTTATTTTTATAGTTTAATTCGAATTGTAGATATCTTACTAAAGAGATAGCTCAATTAGATATTAGTGGGACTAACTCACATGGTAGAGCGCTTGCTTCGCATGCGCGAGGTACTGGGATCGATGCCCGGGTCCTCCAATTCATTTGAACTTGATGGTAATATTTTCAACAAATCTCAATATTGACTATAGTTTTTGTCGAAGACAAGTATATCACTACTTCAGTTGGATCAAATTTTAAGAAGTATTCAAAACACTGATTCAATTTCTGATTTTCTAATGCACTAACTAATAAATTCTCTCAGCTCTGGAAGTCTGAACCCAAGAATAAACTAATTATTTTCTCAAAAGTAAACCTATTAGCCTGCTCTACTCGAGGAAAAGCTTGGAACTTGATGTCTTTTATTTAGATTATGACATTTTGATATAGACTTAGTATCACAGCATATAAGGGGGACTATCTTACACGGTAGAGTGTTCACTTTGCATGGATATCGTACCAGAATCGATGTTCTTTTCCTTCAAATCCTCTGATCCCGAATTAAGGGTTTCCATTATATTTGATAACCGACCATAACTCTCCCTCAAGAAAGATATCAATGACGCCCTTTTAATAATCAATACCTAAGATAACTTAAGACTTTCTACTGAATTTTTTGTTATTGTACAATATAAATCACTAGGATGATCAGTAGGAGTTTTGTTTCACATTGTACTTTACCAACTTTAGATGCAAAAGGAAAGAGATAATTGCCCTGGTACTGATATTCTTTATATCTATTCAACGGCTTTCATATGATTTCTGAAGATTGCCAAGTCTTTTTTCAAAGATGAATCTTTGTTTTCTTTCTACTTAATAAAGTGCCTTGAAAAATACAACTGTTTTATTAAAATCTTGATAGAAAATTAAACGAATTACGAATAAAGACATAAGGGGGACTAGCTCACATGGTAGAGCGCTCGCTTAGCATGCGAGAGGTACCGGGATCGATGCCCGGGTCCTCCAGTTCATTTAATCTAGCTCTAGGCTTTTGTTCAAAGACTGTGGAGGGACGGAGTTTCTGCTCAGAAAGAAATCTTTCATCTAGCTTACTTTCATCAAACGTCTTAACAAATCATAAAGTATCTTTAAATCATTGATCTTTTACTTGCTGAATAGCAGCCCAAACAAGAAAGGGAATTATCTTTACTTTAAACCTGCTCAATTCAGATGTTAAGTTTCTTCCAGTCGAGAAGATACTGTGCAAAATTCAAAACTCTTATTTTTATAGTTTAATTCGAATTGAAGATAACTTACTAAAGAGATAGCTCAATTAGATATCAGGGTGACTAGCTCACATGGTAGAGCGCTCGCTTCGCATGCGAGAGGTACTGGGATCGATGCCCGGGTCCTCCAATTCATATGAACTTGATGGTAATATTTTCAACAAATCTCAATATTGACTATAGTTTTTGTCGAAGAGAAGTATGTAACTACTTCAGTTGGATCAGATTTTGAGGAATATTCAAAACACTGATTCAATTTCTTATTTTCTAATGCACTAATTAATCATTCTCTGAGCTCTGGAAGTCTGAACCCAAGAATAAACTAATTATTTCCTCAAAAGTAAACCTATGAGCCTGCTCTAATCGAGGAAAAGCTTGGAACTTGATGTCTTATATTTAAATAATGGCATTTGGATATAGAGTTAGTATTACAGCATATAAGGGTGACTATCTTACACGGTAGTGTTTTCACATTGCATGAATAACGTACCAGAACCGATGTTCTTTTCCTTCAAATCCTCTGATCCCAAATTCAAAGGTCTCCATTATGTTTGATAACCGACCATAAATCTCCCTCAAAAAAGAAATTGATGACGCCCTTTTAATAACCAATAGCTAAGATAACTTAAGACTTTCTACTGAATTTTTTGTTATTCTACGATATTTATCACTAGAATGATCAGCAGGAGTTTTGTTTCACATTGTACTTTACCAACTTTAGATGCAAAAGGAAAGAGATAATTGCCCTCTTACTGATATTCTTTATATCTATTCAACGGCTTTCATATGATTTGTGAAGATTGCCAAGTCTTTTTTCAAAGATGAATCTTTGTTTTCTTTCTACTTAATAAATTGCCTTGAAAAATACATTTGTTTTATTAAAATCTTTATAGAAAATTAAACAAATTACCAATGAAGATATAAGGGGGACTAGCTCACATGGTAGAGCGCTCGCTTAGCATGCGAGAGGTACCGGGATCGATGCCCGGGTCCTCCAGTTCTTTAATCTAGCTCTAGGCTTTTGTTCAAAGACTGCGGAGGGACAGAGTTTTCGCTCAGAAAGAAATCTTTGATCCAGCTTCCTTTCATCAAACGTCTTCATAAATCATAAAGTTTCTTAAAATCATTGATGTTTTACTGGCTGAATAGCAGCCCAAACAAGAAAGGGAATTATCTTTACTTTACACCTGCTCAATTCAGATCTTAAGTTTTTCTTCCAGGCGAGAAGATACTGTGCAAATTTCAAAACTCTTATTTTTATAATTTAATTCGAATTGAAGATATCTTACTAAAGAGATAGCTCAATTAGATATCAGTGGCACTAGCTCACATGGTAGAGCGCTGGCTTCGCATGCGCAAGGTACTGGGATCGATGCCCGGTCCTCCAATTCATTTGAACTTGATGGTAATATTTTCAAAAAATCTCAATATTGACTATAGGTTTTGTCAAAGAGAAGTATATAACTACTTTAGTTGGATCAGATTTTCAGAAATATTCAAAACACTGATTCAATTTCTGATTTTCTAATGCACTAACTAATCATTCTCTCAGCTCTGGAAGTCTGAACCCAAGAATAAACTAATCATTTCCTCAAAAGTAAACCTATGAGCCTGCTCTACTCGAGGAAAAGCTTGGAAGTTGATGTATTTTATTTAGATTATGACATTTTGATATAGACTTAGTATCACAGCATATAAGTGGGACTATCTTACACGGTAGAGTGTTCACTTTGCATGGATATCGTACAAGAACCGATGTTCTTTTCCTACAAATCCTCTGATCCCAAATTCAAGGGTCTCCATTATGTTTGATAACCGACCATAAATCTCCCTCAAAAAAGAAATCGATGACGCCCTTTTAATAACCAATGGCCAAGATAACTTAAGACTTTCTACTGAATTTTTTGTTATTGTACGATATAAATCACTAGAATGATCAGCAGGAGTCTTTTTTCACATTGTACTTTACCAACTTTAGATGCAAAAGGAAAGAGATAATTGCCCTGGTACTGATATTCTTTATATGTATTCAACGGCTTTCATATGATTCATGAAGATTGCCAAGTCTTTTTTCAAAGATGAATCTTTGTTTTCTTTCTACTTAATAAAGTGCCTTGAAGAATACATTTGTTTTATTAAAATCTTTATAGAAAATTAAACGAATTACCAATAAAGACATCAGGGGGACTAGCTCACATGGTGGAGCCCTCGCTTAGCATGCGAGAGGTACCGGGATCGATGCCCGGGTCCTACAGTTCATTTAATCTAGCTCTAGGCTTTTGTTCAAAGACTGTGGAGGGACGGAGTTTCCGCTCAGAAAGAAATCTTTGATCTAGCTTACTTTCATCAAACGTCTTAACAAATCATAAAGTATCTTTAAATCATTGATCTTTTACTTGCTGAATAGCAGCCCAAACAAGAAAGGGAATTATCTTTACTTTAAACCTGCTCAATTCAGATGTTAAGTTTTTCTTGCAGTCGAGAAGATACTGTGCAAAATTCAAAACTCTTATTTTTATAGTTTAATTCGAATTGAAGATATCTTACTAAAGAGATAGCTCAATTAGATATCAGGGGGACTAGCTCACATGGTAGAGCGCTTGCTTCGCATGCGCGAGGTACTGGGATCGATGCCCGGGTCCTCCAATTCATTTGAACTTGATGGTAATATTTTCAACAAATCTCAATATTGACTATAGTTTTTGTCGAAGAGAAGTATATCACTACTTCAGTTGGATCAAATTTTAAGAAGTATTCAAAACACTGATTCAATTTCTGATTTTCTAATGCACTAACTAATAAATTCTCTCAGCTCTGGAAGTCTGAACCCAAGAATAAACTAATTATTTTCTCAAAAGTAAACCTATTAGCCTGCTCTACTCGAGGAAAAGCTTGGAACTTGATGTCTTTTATTTAGATTATGACATTTTGATATAGACTTAGTATCACAGCATATAAGGGGGACTATCTTACACGGTAGAGTGTTCACTTTGCATGGATATCGTACCAGAATCGATGTTCTTTTCCTTCAAATCCTCTGATCCCGAATTAAGGGTTTCCATTATATTTGATAACCGACCATAACTCTCCCTCAAGAAAGATATCAATGACGCCCTTTTAATAATCAATACCTAAGATAACTTAAGACTTTCTACTGAATTTTTTGTTATTGTACAATATAAATCACTAGGATGATCAGTAGGAGTTTTGTTTCACATTGTACTTTACCAACTTTAGATGCAAAAGGAAAGAGATAATTGCCCTGGTACTGATATTCTTTATATCTATTCAACGGCTTTCATATGATTTCTGAAGATTGCCAAGTCTTTTTTCAAAGATGAATCTTTGTTTTCTTTCTACTTAATAAATTGCCTTGAAAAATACATTTGTTTTATTAAAATCTTTATAGAAAATTAAACAAATTACCAATGTAGATATAAGGGGGACTAGCTCACATGGTAGAGCGCTCGCTTAGCATGCGAGAGGTACCGGGATCGATGCCCGGGTCCTCCAGTTCTTTAATCTAGCTCTAGGCTTTTGTTCAAAGACTGCGGAGGGACAGAGTTTTCGCTCAGAAAGAAATCTTTGATCCAGCTTCCTTTCATCAAACGTCTTCATAAATCATAAAGTTTCTTAAAATCATTGATGTTTTACTGGCTGAATAGCAGCCCAAACAAGAAAGGGAATTATCTTTACTTTACACCTGCTCAATTCAGATCTTAAGTTTTTCTTCCAGGCGAGAAGATACTGTGCAAATTTCAAAACTCTTATTTTTATAATTTAATTCGAATTGAAGATATCTTACTAAAGAGATAGCTCAATTAGATATCAGTGGCACTAGCTCACATGGTAGAGCGCTGGCTTCGCATGCGCAAGGTACTGGGATCGATGCCCGGTCCTCCAATTCATTTGAACTTGATGGTAATATTTTCAAAAAATCTCAATATTTACTATAGGTTTTGTCAAAGAGAAGTATATAACTACTTTAGTTGGATCAGATTTTCAGAAATATTCAAAACACTGATTCAATTTCTGATTTTCTAATGCACTAACTAATCATTCTCTCAGCTCTGGAAGTCTGAACCCAAGAATAAACTAATCATTCCCTCAAAAGTAAACCTATGAGCCTGCTCTACTCGAGGAAAAGCTTGGAACTTGATGTATTTTATTTAGATTATGACATTTTGATATAGACTTAGTATCACAGCATATAAGTGGGACTATCTTACACGGTAGAGTGTTCACTTTGCATGGATATCGTACAAGAACCGATGTTCTTTTCCTACAAATCCTCTGATCCCAAATTCAAGGGTCTCCATTATGTTTGATAACCGACCATAAATCTCCCTCAAAAAAGAAATCGATGACGCCCTTTTAATAACCAATGGCCAAGATAACTTAAGACTTTCTACTGAATTTTTTGTTATTGTACGATATAAATCACTAGAATGATCAGCAGGAGTCTTTTTTCACATTGTACTTTACCAACTTTAGATGCAAAAGGAAAGAGATAATTGCCCTGGTACTGATATTCTTTATATGTATTCAACGGCTTTCATATGATTCATGAAGATTGCCAAGTCTTTTTTCAAAGATGAATCGTTGTTTTCTTTCTACTTAATAAAGTGCCTTGAAGAATACATTTGTTTTATTAAAATCTTTATAGAAAATTAAACGAATTACCAATAAAGACATCAGGGGGACTAGCTCACATGGTGGAGCCCTCGCTTAGCATGCGAGAGGTACCGGGATCGATGCCCGGGTCCTACAGTTCATTTAATCTAGCTCTAGGCTTTTGTTCAAAGACTGTGGAGGGACGGAGTTTCCGCTCAGAAAGAAATCTTTGATCTAGCTTACTTTCATCAAACGTCTTAACAAATCATAGAGTATCTTTAAATCATTGATCTTTTACTTGCTGAATAGCAGCCCAAACAAGAAAGGGAATTATCTTTACTTTAAACCTGCTCAATTCAGATGTTAAGTTTTTCTTGCAGTCGAGAAGATACTGTGCAAAATTCAAAACTCTTATTTTTATAGTTTAATTCGAATTGAAGATATCTTACTAAAGAGATAGCTCAATTAGATATCAGGGGGACTAGCTCACATGGTAGAGCGCTCGCTTCGCATGCGAGAGGTACTGGGATCGATGCCCGGGTCCTCCAATTCATTTGAACTTGATGGTAATATTTTCAACAAATCTCAATACTGACTATAGTTTTTGTCGAAGAGAAGTATATCATCTTTTCAGTTAGGTCAGATTTAAAGAAATATTCAAAACACCGATTCAATTTCTGATTTTCTAATGCACTAACTAATAAATTCTCTCAGCTCTGGAAGTCTGAACCCAAGAATAAACTAATTATTTCTCAAAAGTAAACCTATGAGCCTGCTTTAATCGAGGAAAAGCTTGGAACTTGATGTCTTATATTTAAATTATGGCATTTTGATATAGAGTTAGTATCACAGCATATAAGGGAGACTATCTTACACGGTAGTGTCTTCACATTGCATGGATAACATACCAAAACCGATGTTCTTTTCCTTCAAATCCTCTGATCCCAAATTCAAGGGTCTCCATTATGTTTGATAACCGACCATAAATCTCCCTCAAAAAAGAAATCGATGACGCCCTTTTAATAACCAATAGCTAAGATAACTTAAGACATTCTACTGACTTTTTTGTTATTGTACGATATAAATCACTAGAATGATCAGTAGAAGTTTTGTTTCACATTGTACTTTACCAACTTTAGATGCAAAAGGAAAGAGATAATTGCCCTGGTACTAATATTCTTTATATCTATTCAACGGCTTTCATATGATTTCTGAAGATTGCCAAGTCTTTTTTCAAAGATGAATCTTTGTTTTCTTTCTACTTAATAAAGTGCCTTGAAAAATACAACTGTTTTACTAAAATCTTTATAAAAAATTAAGCGAATTACCCATAAAGACGTAAGGGGGACTAGCTCACATGGTAGAGCGCTCGCTTAGCATGCGAGAGGTACCGGGATCGATGCCCGGGTCCTCCAGTTCATTTAATCTAGCTCTAAGCTTTTGTTCAAAGACTGTGGAGGGACGGAGTTTTCGCTCAAAAAGAAATCTTTGATCTTGCTTACTTTCATCAAACGTCTTAACAAATCATAAAGTCTCTTTAAATCATTGATGTTTTACTTGCTGAATAGCAGCCCAAACAAGAAAGAAAATTATCTTTACTTTAAACCTGCTTAATTCGGATGATAGATATATTGACATGGATTGCTAAGTTTGCAAATCTATATTTAGCTTGGTGCTTTAACATAAATCTAATAATCACCAAGATTTCCCAAACAAAATGAAAGTTTTTCCTCCAGTCGAGAAGATACTGTGCAAAATTCAAAACTATTATTTTTATAGTTAAATTCGAATTGAAGATATCTTACTAAAGAGATAGCTAAATTAGATATCAGGGGGACTAGCTCACATGGTAGAGCGCTCGCTTTGCATGCGAGAGGTACTGGGATCGATGCCCGGGTCCTCCAATTCAATTGAACTTTATGGTAATATTTTCAACAAATCTCAATATTGACTATAGTTTTTGTCGAAGAGAAGTATATCACTACTTCAGTTGGAACAGATTTTAAGAAATATTCAAAACACTGATTCAATTTCTGATTTTCTAATGCACTAACTAATAAATTCTCTCAGCTCTGGAAGTCTGAACCCAAGAATAAACTAATTATATCTCAAAAGTAAACCTATGAGCCTGCTTTAATCGAGGAAAAGCTTGGAACTTGATGTCTTATATTTAAATTATGACATTTTGATATAGAGTTAGTATCACAGCATATAAGGGTGACTATCTTACACGGTAGTGTCTTCACATTGCATGGATAACGTACCAGAACCGATGTTCTTTTCCTTCAAATCCTCTGATCCCAAATTCAAGGGTTTCCATTATGTTTGATAACCGACCATAACTCTCCCTCAAAAAAGAAATCGATGACGCCCTTTTAATAACCAATAGCTAAGATAACTTAAGACTCTCTACTGAATTTTTTGTTATTCTACGATATATATCACTAGAATGATCAGCAGGAGTTTTGTTTCACATTATACTTTACCAACTTTAGATGCAAAAGGAAAGAGATAATTGCTCTGGTACTCAAATTCTTTATATCTATTCAACGGCTTTCATATGATTCATGAAGATTGCCAAGTCTTTTTTCAAAGATGAATCTTTGTTTTCTTTCTACTTAATAAAATGCCTTGAAAAATACATTTGTTTTATTAAAATCTTTATAGAAAATTAAACGAATTACCAATAAAGACATCAGGGGGACTAGCTCACATGGTGGAGCGCTCGCTTAGCATGCGAGAGGTACCGGGATCGATGCCCGGGTCCTCCAGTTCATTTAATCTAGCTCTAGGCTTTTGTTCAAAGACTGTGGAGGGTTGGAGTTTCCGCTCAGAAAGAAATCTTTGATCTAGCTTACTTTCATCAAACGTCTTAACAAATCATAAAGTATCTTTAAATCATTGATCTTTTACTTGCTGAATAGCAGCCCAAACAAGAAAGGGAATTATCTTTACTTTAAACCTGCTCAATTCAGATGTTAAGTTTTTCTTGCAGTCGAGAAGATACTGTGCAAAATTCAAAACTCTTATTTTTATAGTTTAATTCGAATTGAAGATATCTTACTAAAGAGATAGCTCAATTAGATATCAGGGGGACTAGCTCACATGATAGAGCGCTCGCTTCGCATGCGAGAGGTACTGGGATCGATGCCCGGGTCCTCCAATTCATTTGAACTTGATGGTAATATTTTCAACAAATCTCAATACTGACTATAGTTTTTGTCGAAGAGAAGTATATCATCTTTTCAGTTAGGTCAGATTTAAAGAAATATTCAAAACACCGATTCAATTTCTGATTTTCTAATGCACTAACTAATAAATTCTCTCAGCTCTGGAAGTCTGAACCCAAGAATAAACTAATTATTTCTCAAAAGTAAACCTATGAGCCTGCTTTAATCGAGGAAAAGCTTGGAACTTGATGTCTTATATTTAAATTATGACATTTTGATATAGAGTTAGTATCACAGCATATAAGGGTGACTATCTTACACGGTAGTGTCTTCACATTGCATGGATAACGTACCAGAACCGATGTTCTTTTCCTTCAAATCCTCTGATCCCAAATTCAAGGGTTTCCATTATGTTTGATAACCGACCATAAATCTCCCTCAAAAAAGAAATCGATGACGCCCTTTTAATAACCAATAGCTAAGATAACTTAAGACTTTCTACTGAATTTTTTGTTATTCTACGATATATATCACTAGAATGATCAGCAGGAGTTTTGTTTCACATTGTACTTTACCAACTTTAGATGCAAAAGGAAAGAGATGATTGCCCTGGTACTAATATTCTTTATATCTATTCAACGGCTTTCATATGATTTCTGAAGATTGCCAAGTCTTTTTTCAAAGATGAATCTTTGTTTTCTTTCTACTTAATAAAGTGCCTTAAAAAAAAAACTGTTTTACTAAAATATTTATAAAAAATTAAGCGAATTACCCATAAAGACGTAAGGGGGACTAGCTCACATGGTAGAGCGCTCGCTTAGCATGCGAGAGGTACCGGGATCGATGCCTGGGTCCTCCAGTTCATTTAATCTAGCTCTAGGCTTTTGTTCAAAGACTGTGGAGGGACGGAGTTTTCGCTCAAAAAGAAATCTTTGATCTTGCTTACTTTCATCAAACGTCTTAACAAATCATAAAGTCTCTTTAAATCATTGATGTTTTACTTGCTGAATAGCAGCCAAAACAAGAAAGAAAATTATCTTTACTTTAAACCTGCTTAATTCGGATGATAGATATATTGACATGGATTGCTAAGTTTGCAAATCTATATTTAGCTTGGTGCTTTAACATAAATCTAATAATCACCAAGATTTCCCAAACAAAATGAAAGTTTTTCCTCCAGTCGAGAAGATACTGTGCAAAATTCAAAACTATTATTTTTATAGTTAAATTCGAATTGAAGATATCTTACTAAAGAGATAGCTAAATTAGATATCAGGGGGACTAGCTCACATGGTAGAGCTCTCGCTTTGCATGCGAGAGGTACTGGGATCGATGCCCGGGTCCTCCAATTCAATTGAACTTTATGGTAATATTTTCAACAAATCTCAATATTGACTATAGTTTTTGTCGAAGAGAAGTATATCACTACTTCAGTTGGAACAGATTTTAAGAAATATTCAAAACACTGATTCAATTTCTGATTTTCTAATGCACTAACTAATAAATTCTCTCAGCTCTGGAAGTCTGAACCCAAGAATAAACTAATTATTTCTCAAAAGTAAACCTATGAGCCTGCTTTAATCGAGGAAAAGCTTGGAACTTGATGTCTTATATTTAAATTATGACATTTTGATATAGAGTTAGTATCACAGCATATAAGGGTGACTATCTTACACGGTAGTGTCTTCACATTGCATGGATAACGTACCAGAACCGATGTTCTTTTCCTTCAAATCCTCTGATCCCAAATTCAAGGGTTTCCATTATGTTTGATAACCGACCATAAATCTCCCTCAAAAAAGAAATCGATGACGCCCTTTTAATAACCAATATCTTAGATAACTTAAGACTTTCTACTGAATTTTTTGTTATTCTACGATATATATCACTAGAATGATCAGCAGGAGTTTTAATTCACATTGTACTTTACCAACTTTAGATGCAAAAGGAAAGAGATAATTGCCCTGGTACTAATATTCTTTATATCTATTCAACGGCTTTCATATGATTTCTGAAGATTGCCAAGTCTTTTTTCAAAGATGAATCTTTGTTTTCTTTCTACTTAATAAAGTGCCTTGAAAAATACAACTGTTTTACTAAAATCTTTATAAAAAATTAAGCTTATTACCCATAAAGACATAAGGGGGACTAGCTCACATGGTAGAGCGCTCGCTTAGCATGCGAGAGGTACCGGGATCGATGCCCGGGTCCTCCAGTTCATTTAATCTAGCTCTAGGCTTTTGTTCAAAGACTGTGGAGGGACGGCGTTTTCGCTCAAAAAGAAATCATTGATCTTGCTTACTTTCATCAAACGTCTTAACAAATCATAAAGTCTCTTTAAATCATTGATGTTTTACTTGCTGAATAGCAGCCCAAACAAGAAAGAAAATTATCTTTACTTTAAACCTGCTTAATTCGGATGATAGATATATTGACATGGATTGCTAAGTTTGCAAATCTATATTTAGCTTGGTGCTTTAACATAAATCTAATAATCACCAAGATTTCCCCAACAAAATGAAAGTTTTTCCTCCAGTCGAGAAGATACTGTGCAAAATTCAAAACTCTTATTTTTATAGTTAAATTCGAATTGAAGATATCTTACTAAAGTGATAGCTTAAGTAGATATCAGGGGGACTAGCTCACATGGTAGAGCGCTCGCTTTGCATGCGAGAGGTACTGGGATCGATGCCCGGGTCCTCCAATTCAATTGAACTTTATGGTAATATTTTCAACAAATCTCAATATTGACTATAGTTTTTGTCGAAGAGAAGTATATCACTACTTCAGTTGGATCAGATTTTAAGAAATATTCAAAACACTGATTCAATTTCTGATTTTCTAATGCACTAACTAATCATTCTCTCAGCTCTGGAAGTCTGAACCCAAGAATAAACTAATTATTTTCTTAAAAGTAAACCTATATGCCTGCTCTAATCGAGGAAAAGCTTGGAACTTGATGTTTTTTATTTAGATTATTGACATTTTGATAAAGAGTTAGTGTCACAGCATATAAGGGGGAGTATCCTACAAGGTAGAGTGTTCACTTTGCATGGATATCGTACCAGAACCGATGTTCTTTTCCTTCAAATCCTCTGATCCCGAATTCAAGGGTCTCTATCATGTTTGATAACCGACCATAACTCTCCCTCAAAAAAGATATCGATGACGCCCTTTTAATAACCTATAGCTAAGATAACTTAAGACTTTCTACTGAATTTTTTGTTATTCTACAATATATATCACTAGAATGATCAGCTGGAGTTTTGTTTCACAATGTACTTTACCAACTTCAGATGCAAAAGGAAAGAGATCATTGCCCTGGTACTCAAATTCTTTATATCTTTTCAACGGCTTTCATATGATTTCTGAAGATTGCCAAGTCTTTTTTCAAAGATGAATCTTTGTTTTCTTTCTACTTAATAAAGTGCCTTGAAAAATACAACTGTTTTATTAAAATCTTTATAGAAAATTAAACAAATTACCAATAAAGACATAAGGGGGACTAGCTCACATGGTGGAGCGCTCGCTTAGCATGCGAGAGGTATCGGGATCGATGCCCGGGTCCTCCAGTTCATTTAATCTAGCTCTAGGCTTTTGTTCAAAGACTGTGGAGGGACGGAGTTTCCGCTCAGAAAGAAATCTTTGATCTAGCTTACTTTCATCAAACGTCTTAACAAATCATAAAGTATCTTTAAATCATTGATCTTTTACTTGCTGAATAGCAGCCCAAACAAGAAAGGGAATTATCTTTACTTTAAACCTGCTCAATTCAGATGTTAAGTTTTTCTTGCAGTCGAGAAGATACTGTGCAAAATTCAAAACTCTTATTTTTATAGTTTAATTCGAATTGAAGATATCTTACTAAAGAGATAGCTCAATTAGATATCAGGGGGACTAGCTCACATGGTAGAGCGCTCGCTTCGCATGCGAGAGGTACTGGGATCGATGCCCGGGTCCTCCAATTCATTTGAACTTGATGGTAATATTTTCAACAAATCTCAATACTGACTATAGTTTTTGTCGAAGAGAAGTATATCATCTTTTCAGTTAGGTCAGATTTAAAGAAATATTCAAAACACCGATTCAATTTCTGATTTTCTAATGCACTAACTAATAAATTCTCTCAGCTCTGGAAGTCTGAACCCAAGAATAAACTAATTATTTCTCAAAAGTAAACCTATGAGCCTGCTTTAATCGAGGAAAAGCTTGGAACTTGATGTCTTATATTTAAATTATGACATTTTGATATAGAGTTAGTATCACAGCATATAAGGGTGACTATCTTACACGGTAGTGTCTTCACATTGCATGGATAACGTACCAGAACCGATGTTCTTTTCCTTCAAATCCTCTGATCCCAAATTCAAGGGTTTCCATTATGTTTGATAACCGACCATAAATCTCCTTCAAAAAAGAAATCGATGACGCCCTTTTAATAACTAATAGCTAAGATAACTTAAGACTTTCTACTGAATTTTTTGTTATTCTACGATATATATCACTAGAATGATCAGCAGGAGTTTTGTTTCACATTGTACTTTACCAACTTTAGATGCAAAAGGAAAGAGATGATTGCCCTGGTACTAATATTCTTTATATCTATTCAACGGCTTTCATATGATTTCTGAAGATTGCCAAGTCTTTTTTCAAAGATGAATCTTTGTTTTCTTTCTACTTAATAAAGTGCCTTAAAAAAAAACTGTTTTACTAAAATCTTTATAAAAAATTAAGCGAATTACCCATAAAGACGTAAGGGGGACTAGCTTACATGGTAGAGCGCTCGCTTAGCATGCGAGAGGTACCGGGATCGATGCCTGGGTCCTCCAGTTCATTTAATCTAGCTCTAGGCTTTTGTTCAAAGACTGTGGAGGGACGGAGTTTTCGCTCAAAAAGAAATCTTTGATCTTGCTTACTTTCATCAAACGTCTTAACAAATCATAAAGTCTCTTCAAATCATTGATGTTTTACTTGCTGAATAGCAGCCCAAACAAGAAAGAAAATTATCTTTACTTTAAACCTGCTTAATTCGGATGATAGATATATTGACATGGATTGCTAAGTTTGCAAATCTATATTTAGCTTGGTGCTTTAACATAAATCTAATAATCACCAAGATTTCCCCAACAAAATGAAAGTTTTTCCTCCAGTCGAGAAGATACTGTGCAAAATTCAAAACTCTTATTTTTATAGTTAAATTCGAATTGAAGATATCTTACTAAAGTGATAGCTTAATTAGATATCAGGGGGACTAGCTCACATGGTAGAGCGCTCGCTTTGCATGCGAGAGGTACTGGGATCGATGCCCGGGTCC
The DNA here is from genome assembly GCA_963924455.1 of Pelagia noctiluca. Lineage (NCBI taxonomy): Eukaryota > Metazoa > Cnidaria > Scyphozoa > Semaeostomeae > Pelagiidae > Pelagia > Pelagia noctiluca. Next base: position 7,110,777 of record OZ004318.1, read on the forward strand.
TCCAATTCAATTGAACTTTATGGTAATATTTTCAACAAATCTCAATATTGACTATAGTTTTTGTCGAAGAGAAGTATATCACTACTTCAGTTGGATCAGATTTTAAGAAATATTCAAAACACTGATTCAATTTCTGATTTTCTAATGCACTAACTAATCATTCTCTCAGCTCTGGAAGTCTGAACCCAAGAATAAACTAATTATTTTCTTAAAAGTAAACCTATATGCCTGCTCTAATCGAGGAAAAGCTTGGAACTTGATGTTTTTTATTTAGATTATTGACATTTTGATAAAGAGTTAGTGTCACAGCATATAAGGGGGAGTATCCTACAAGGTAGAGTGTTCACTTTGCATGGATATCGTACCAGAACCGATGTTCTTTTCCTTCAAATCCTCTGATCCCGAATTCAAGGGTCTCTATCATGTTTGATAACCGACCATAACTCTCCCTCAAAAAAGATATCGATGACGCCCTTTTAATAACCTATAGCTAAGATAACTTAAGACTTTCTACTGAATTTTTTGTTATTCTACAATATATATCACTAGAATGATCAGCTGGAGTTTTGTTTCACAATGTACTTTACCAACTTCAGATGCAAAAGGAAAGAGATCATTGCCCTGGTACTCAAATTCTTTATATCTTTTCAACGGCTTTCATATGATTTCTGAAGATTGCCAAGTCTTTTTTCAAAGATGAATCTTTGTTTTCTTTCTACTTAATAAAGTGCCTTGAAAAATACAACTGTTTTATTAAAATCTTTATAGAAAATTAAACAAATTACCAATAAAGACATAAGGGGGACTAGCTCACATGGTGGAGCGCTCGCTTAGCATGCGAGAGGTATCGGGATCGATGCCCGGGTCCTCCAGTTCATTTAATCTAGCTCTAGGCTTTTGTTCAAAGACTGTGGAGGGACGGAGTTTCCGCTCAGAAAGAAATCTTTGATCTAGCTTACTTTCATCAAACGTCTTAACAAATCATAAAGTATCTTTAAATCATTGATCTTTTACTTGCTGAATAGCAGCCCAAACAAGAAAGGGAATTATCTTTACTTTAAACCTGCTCAATTCAGATGTTAAGTTTTTCTTGCAGTCGAGAAGATACTGTGCAAAATTCAAAACTCTTATTTTTATAGTTTAATTCGAATTGAAGATATCTTACTAAAGAGATAGCTCAATTAGATATCAGGGGGACTAGCTCACATGGTAGAGCGCTCGCTTCGCATGCGAGAGGTACTGGGATCAATGCCCGGGTCCTCCAATGCATTTGAACTTGATGGTAATATTTTCAACAAATCTCAATACTGACTATAGTTTTTGTCGAAGAGAAGTATATCATCTTTTCAGTTAGGTCAGATTTAAAGAAATATTCAAAACACCGATTCAATTTCTGATTTTCTAATGCACTAACTAATAAATTCTCTCAGCTCTGGACGTCTGAACCCAAGAATAAACTAATTATTTCTCAAAAGTAAACCTATGAGCCTGCTTTAATCGAGGAAAAGCTTGGAACTTGATGTCTTATATTTAAATTATGACATTTTGATATAGAGTTAGTATCACAGCATATAAGGGTGACTATCTTACACGGTAGTGTCTTCACATTGCATGGATAACGTACCAGAACCGATGTTCTTTTCCTTCAAATCCTCTGATCCCAAATTCAAGGGTTTCCATTATGTTTGATAACCGACCATAAATCTCCCTAAAAAAAGAAATCGATGACGCTCTTTTAATAACCAATAGCTAAGATAACTTAAGACTTTCTACTGAATTTTTTGTTATTCTACGATATATATCACTAGAATGATCAGCAGGAGTTTTGTTTCACATTGTACTTTACCAACTTTAGATGCAAAAGGAAAGAGATAATTGCCCTGGTACTAATATTCTTTATATCTATTCAACGGCTTTCATATGATTTCTGAAGATTGCCAAGTCTTTTTTCAAAGATGAATCTTTGTTTTCTTTCTACTTAATAAAGTGCCTTGAAAAATACAACTGTTTTACTAAAATCTTTATAAAAAATTAAGCGAATTACCCATAAAGACATAAGGGGGACTAGCTCACATGGTAGAGCGCTCGCTTAGCATGCGAGAGGTACCGGGATCGATGCCCGGGTCCTCCAGTTCATTTAATCTAGCTCTAGGCTTTTGTTCAAAGACTGTGGAGGGACGGAGTTTTCGCTCAAAAAGAAATCTTTGAGCTTGCTTACTTTCATCAAACGTCTTAACAAATCATAAAGTCTCTTTAAATCATTGATGTTTTACTTGCTGAATAGCAGCCCAAACAAGAAAGAAAATTATCTTTACTTTAAACCTGCTTAATTCGGATGATAGATATATTGACATGGATTGCTAAGTTTGCAAATCTATATTTAGCTTGGTGCTTTAACATAAATCTAATAATCACCAAGATTTCCCCAACAAAATGAAAGTTTTTCCTCCAGTCGAGAAGATACTGTGCAAAATTCAAAACTCTTATTTTTATAGTTAAATTCGAATTGAAGATATCTTACTAAAGAGATAGCTAAATTAGATATCAGGGGGACTAGCTCACATGGTAGAGCGCTCGCTTTGCATGCGAGAGGTACTGGGATCGATGCCCGGGTCCTCCAATTCAATTGAACTTTATGGTAATATTTTCAACAAATCTCAATATTGACTATAGTTTTTGTCGAAGAGAAGTACTCTGCCCTCCATTAAATATGGAAACGGTTCAAATTTTAGGCCTAAATTAAATCATTTTCATAGTAAGACACAGAAATAAATTTCCAATCTGTCTCTCGCTTATCTCCCCACATGAGCTGAATCACATATCAACTTGTTGAGAAATTAGTGCAGAAACTTTATTTGGAGCTTAAATGTAAAATAAAGTTAGATATGACAAGTTTTTATTGAAAATCTTAAGCTTGGCGAGATGCTCGAAAATTTTATTTGAAGACTGAAGTGGTTCACGGAAAATAGCAATAAGTTGGGTTTTTCTATTAATAGAAAAAGTAAAAAAAATGGCAAAAGCAAGTCAATAACCTAAATAATAATGGGATTTCAAAAGTGGGCTCGTTCTCTATCGATTCACAAAATCCAAAGTAAACCAAAAAATATTTGGCATCAGCAAGGTTGTCGAGGTGAATTTGCAATGGAGAAATAAAGGCATGTCATATACACTTGCCCCATGATAACTCCTTATTACTGCCAAAAGCTTTGGAAGAAAATTAAGTGATGCAAACAATATTGATAGGGGTGTTATCTGATGTCTTTTATGCATAAGAAAGACCACAGATTATGCCATATAGCTTGCTTTATAAAAATATTACTTGCCGTCTTGCCATCAAACGTCAACTTGGGCCTAGTCAATCACTTGATACAACTCGATATCAATTTCTTTGAAAATGTTGAAGTTCTTGGATAAAAACAGCTTTAAATAAACTCATCATGGACTAAAGAACAATCCCTAACAAAAATTGTTTAAGAATGACATGGGACCTAAAAAACAGCTTATCAACAAACTTGAACAATAATTTTCAAGACTTTCGAAGCTGTTTCTTGCCTGCCAAGCTTCGAGGAAAAAATTGAAATTTTGAATCGACCGGGAAGGTTTCGAGACAATGAAAACAATATTTGAATAAAAGAATAATTTCTCTGTCATTGGTTTGAATTCCACAGTTCTTGGACGCTTGGTTACGTAGAAACTCATTGTTATATTTCTCTCATCGCTTTGATTGACATTTGGTCCGCCATATTAGCCTCCTAGTCGTTTCCATACATATGGGAGGGCAGAGTATATCACTACTTCAGTTGGATCAGATTTTAAGAAATATTCAAAACACTGATTCAATTTCTGATTTTCTAATGCACTAACTAATCATTCTCTCAGCTCTGGAAGTCTGAACCCAAGAATAAACTAATTATTTTCTTAAAAGTAAACCTATATGCCTGCTCTAATCGACGAAAAGCTTGGAACTTGATGTTTTTTATTTAGATTATTGACATTTTGATAAAGAGTTAGTGTCACAGCATATAAGGGGAAGTATCCTACAAGGTAGAGTGTTCACTTTGCATGGAAATCGTACCAGAACCGATGTTCTTTTCCTTCAAATCCTCTGATCCCGAATTCAAGGGTCTCTATCATGTTTGATAACCGACCATAACTCTCCCTCAAAAAAGATATCGATGACGCCCTTTTAATAACCTATAGCTAAGATAACTTAAGACTTTCTACTGAATTTTTTGTTATTCTACAATATATATCACTAGAATGATCAGCTGGAGTTTTGTTTCACATTGTACTTTACCAACTTCAGATGCAAAAGGAAAGAGATCATTGCCCTGGTACTCAAATTCTTTATATCTTTTCAACGGCTTTCATATGATTTCTGAAGATTGCCAAGTCTTTTTTCAAAGATGAATCTTTGTTTTCTTTCTACTTAATAAAGTGCCTTGAAAAATACAACTGTTTTATTAAAATCTTTATAGAAAATTAAACAAATTACCAATAAAGACATAAGGGGGACTAGCTCACATGGTAGAGCGCTCGCTTAGCATGCGAGAGGTACCGGGATCGATGCCCGGGTCCTCCAGTTCATTTAATCTAGCTCTAGGCTTTTGTTCAAAGACTGTGGAGGGACGGAGTTTCCGCTCAGAAAGAAATCTTTGATCTAGCTTACTTTCATCAAACGTCTTAACAAATCATAAAGTATCTTTAAATCATTGATCTTTTACTTGCTGAATAGCAGCCCAAACAAGAAAGGGAATTATCTTTACTTTAAACCTGCTCAATTCAGATGTTAAGTTTCTTCCAGTCGAGATGATACTGTGCAAAATTCAAAACTCTTATTTTTATAGTTTAATTCGAATTGAAGATAACTTACTAAAGAGATAGCTCAATTAGATATCAGGGTGACTAGCTCACATGGTAGAGCGCTCGCTTCGCATGCGAGAGGTACTGGGATCGATGCCCGGGTCCTCCAATTCATTTGAACTTGATGGTAATATTTTCAACAAATCTCAATATTGACTATAGTTTTTGTCGAAGAGAAGTATGTAACTACTTCAGTTGGATCAGATTTTGAGGAATATTCAAAACACTGATTCAATTTCTGATTTTCTAATGCACTAACTAATCATTCTCTGAGCTCTGGAAGTCTGAACCCAAGAATAAACTAATTATTTCCTCAAAAGTAAACCTATGAGCCTGCTCTAATCGAGGAAAAGCTTGGAACTTGATGTCTTATATTTAAATAATGGCATTTGGATATAGAGTTAGTATTACAGCATATAAGGGTGACTATCTTACACGGTAGTGTTTTCACATTGCATGAATAACGTACCAGAACCGATGTTCTTTTCCTTCAAATCCTCTGATCCCAAATTCAAAGGTCTCCATTATGTTTGATAACCGACCATAAATCTCCCTCAAAAAAGAAATTGATGACGCCCTTTTAATAACCAATAGCTAAGATAACTTAAGACTTTCTACTGAATTTTTGTTATTCTACGATATTTATCACTAGAATGATCAGCAGGAGTTTTGTTTCACATTGTACTTTACCAACTTTAGATGCAAAAGGAAAGAGATAATTGCCCTCTTACTGATATTCTTTATATCTATTCAACGGCTTTCATATGATTTGTGAAGATTGCCAAGTCTTTTTTCAAAGATGAATCTTTGTTTTCTTTCTACTTAATAAATTGCCTTGAAAAATACATTTGTTTTATTAAAATCTTTATAGAAAATTAAACAAATTACCAATGAAGATATAAGGGGGACTAGCTCACATGGTAGAGCGCTCGCTTAGCATGGGAGAGGTACCGGGATCGATGCCCGGGTCCTCCAGTTCTTTAATCTAGCTCTAGGCTTTTGTTCAAAGACTGTGGAGGGACGGAGTTTTCGCTCAGAAAGAAATCTTTGATCTAGCTTCCTTTCATCAAACGTCTTCATAAATCATAAAGTTTCTTAAAATCATTGATGTTTTACTGGCTGAATAGCAGCCCAAACAAGAAAGGGAATTATCTTTACTTTACACCGGCTCAATTCAGATCTTAAGTTTTTCTTCCAGGCGAGAAGATACTGTGCAAATTTTAAAACTCTTATTTTTATAATTTGATTCGAATTGAAGATATCTTACTAAAGAGATAGCTCAATTAGATATCAGGGGGACTAGCTCACATGGTAGAGCGCTCGCTTCGCATGCGAGAGGTACTGGGATCGATGCCCGGGTCCTCCAATTCATTTGAACTTGATGGTAATATTTTCAACAAATCTCAATATTGACTATAGTTTTTGTTGAAGAGAAGTATATCACTACTTCATTTGGATCAGATTTTTAGAAATATTCAAAACACCGATTCAATTTCTGATTTTCTAATGCACTAACTAATAAATTCTCTCAGCTCTGGAAGTCTGAACCCAAGAATAAACTAATTATTTTCTCAAAAGTAAACCTATGCGCCTGCTCTACTCGAGGAAAAGCTTGGAACTTGATGTCTTTTATTTAGATTATGACATTTTGATATAGAGTTAGTATCACAGCATATAAGGGGGACTATCTTACACGGTAGAGTGTTCACTTTGCATGGATAACGTACCAGAACCGATGTTCTTTTCCTTCAAATCCTCTGATCCCGAATTAAGGGTTTCCATTATGTTTGATAACCGACCATAACTCTCCCTCAAAAAAGATATCAATGACGCCCTTTTAATAATCAATACCTAAGATAACTTAAGACTCTCTACTGAATTTTTTGTTATTCCACGATATATATCACTAGAATGATCAGCAGGAGTTTTGTTTCACATTGTACTTTACCAACTTTAGATGCAAAAGGAAAGAGATAATTGCCCTGGTACTCAAATTCTTTATATCTATTCAACGGCTTTCATATGATTCATGAAGATTGCCAAGTCTTTTTTCAAAGATGAATCTTTGTTTTCTTTCTACTTAATAAAGTGCCTTGAAAAATACATTTGTTTTATTAAAATCTTTATAGAAAATTAAACGAATTACCAATAAAGACATCAGGGGGACTAGCTCACATGGTGGAGCGCTCGCTTAGCATGCGAGAGGTACCGGGATCGATACCCGGGTCCTCCAGTTCATTTAATCTAGCTCTAGGCTTTTGTTCAAAGACTGTGGAGGGACGGAGTTTCCGCTCAGAAAGAAATCTTTGATCTAGCTTACTTTCATCAAACGTCTTAACAAATCATAAAGTATCTTTAAATCATTGATCTTTTACTTGCTGAATAGCAGCCCAAACAAGAAAGGGAATTATCTTTACTTTAAACCTGCTCAATTCAGATGTTAAGTTTTTCTTGCAGTCGAGAAGATACTGTGCAAAATTCAAAACTCTTATTTTTATAGTTTAATTCGAATTGAAGATATCTTACTAAAGGGATAGCTCAATTAGATATCAGGGGGACTAGCTCACATGGTAGAGCGCTCGCTTTGCATGCGAGAGGTACTGGGATCGATGCCTGGGTCCTCCAATTCATTTGAACTTGATGGTAATATTTTCAACAAATCTCAATACTGACTATAGTTTTTGTCGAAGAGAAGTATATCATCTTTTCAGTTAGGTCAGATTTAAAGAAATATTCAAAACACCGATTCAATTTCTGATTTTCTAATGCACTAACTAATAAATTCTCCCAGCTCTGGAAGTCTGGACCCAAGAATAAACTAATTATTTCTCAAAAGTAAACCTATGAGCCTGCTTTAATCGAGGAAAAGCTTGGAACTTGATGTCTTATATTTAAATTATGACATTTTGATATAGAGTTAGTATCACAGCATATAAGGGTGACTATCTTATACGGTAGTGTCTTCACATTGCATGGATAACGTACCAGAACCGATGTTCTTTTCCTTCAAATCCTCTGATCCCGAATTCAAGGGTCTCTATCATGTTTGATAACCGACCATAACTCTTCCTCAAAAAAGATATCGATGACGCCCTTTTAATAACCTATAGCTAAGATAACTTAAGACTTTCCACTGAATTTTTTGTTATTCTACAATATATATCACTAGAATGATCAGCTGGAGTTTTGTTTCACAATGTACTTTACCAACTTCAGATGCAAAAGGAAAGAGATCATTGCCCTGGTACTCAAATTCTTTATATCTTTTCAACGGCTTTCATATGATTTCTTAAGATTGCCAAGTCTTTTTTCAAAGATGAATCTTTGTTTTCTTTCTACTTAATAAAGTGCCTTGAAAAATACAACTGTTTTATTAAAATCTTTATAGAAAATTAAACAAATTACCAATAAAGACATAAGGGGGACTAGCTCACATGGTGGAGCGCTCGCTTAGCATGCGAGAGGTACCGGGATCGATGCCCGGGTCCTCCAGTTCATTTAATCTAGCTCTAGGCTTTTGTTCAAAGACTGTGGAGGGACGGAGTTTCCGCTCAGAAAGAAATCTTTGATCTAGCTTACTTTCATCAAACGTCTTAACAAATCATAAAGTATCTTTAAATCATTGATCTTTTACTTGCTGAATAGCAGCCCAAACAAGAAAGGGAATTATCTTTACTTTAAACCTGCTCAATTCAGATGTTAAGTTTTTCTTGCAGTCGAGAAGATACTGTGCAAAATTCAAAACTCTTATTTTTATAGTTTAATTCGAATTGAAGATATCTTACTAAAGAGATAGCTCAATTAGATATCAGGGGGACTAGCTCACATGGTAGAGCGCTCGCTTCGCATGCGAGAGGTACTGGGATCGATGCCCGGGTCCTCCAATTCATTTGAACTTGATGGTAATATTTTCAACAAATCTCAGTACTGACTATAGTTTTTGTCGAAGAGAAGTATATCATCTTCTCAGTTAGGTCAGATTTAAAGAAATATTCAAAACACCGATTCAATTTCTGATTTTCTAATGCACTAACTAATAAATTCTCTCAGCTCTGGAAGTCTGAACCCAAGAATAAACTAATTATTTCTCAAAAGTAAACCTATGAGCCTGCTTTAATCGAGGAAAAGCTTGGAACTTGATGTCTTATATTTAAATTATGACATTTTGATATAGAGTTAGTATCACAGCATATAAGGGTGACTATCTTACACGGTAGTGTCTTCACATTGCATGGATAACGTACCAGAACCGATGTTCTTTTCCTTCAAATCCTCTGATCCCAAATTCAAGGGTTTCCATTATGTTTGATAACCGACCATAAATCTCCCTCAAAAAAGAAATCGATGACGCTCTTTTAATAACCAATAGCTAAAATAACTTAAGACTTTCTACTGAATTTTTTGTTATTCTACGATATATATCACTAGAATGATCAGCAGGAGTTTTGTTTCACATTGTACTTTACCAACTTTAGATGCAAAAGGAAAGAGATAATTGCCCTGGTACTAATATTCTTTATATCTATTCAACGGCTTTCATATGATTTCTGAAGATTGCCAAGTCTTTTTTCAAAGATGAATCTTTGTTTTCTTTCTACTTAATAAAGTGCCTTGAAAAATACAACTGTTTTACTAAAATCTTTATAAAAAATTAAGCGAATTACCCATAAAGACATAAGGGGGACTAGCTCACATGGTAGAGCGCTCGCTTAGCATGCGAGAGGTACCGGGATCGATGCCCGGGTCCTCCAGTTCATTTAATCTAGCTCTAGGCTTTTGTTCAAAGACTGTGGAGGGACGGAGTTTTCGCTCAAAAAGAAATCTTTGATCTTGCTTACTTTCATCAAACGTCTTAACAAATCATAAAGTCTCTTTAAATCATTGATGTTTTACTTGCTGAATAGCAGCCCAAACAAGAAAGAAAATTATCTTTACTTTAAACCTGCTTAATTCGGATGATAGATATATTGACATGGATTGCTAAGTTTGCAAATCTATATTTAGCTTGGTGCTTTAACATAAATCTAATAATCACCAAGATTTCCCCAACAAAATGAAAGTTTTTCCTCCAGTCGAGAATATACTGTGCAAAATTCAAAACTCTTATTTTTATAGTTAAATTCAAATTGAAGATATCTTACTAAAGTGATAGCTAAATTAGATATCAGGGGGACTAGCTCACATGGTAGAGCGCTCGCTTTGCATGCGAGAGGTACTGGGATCGATGCCCGGGTCCTCCAATTCAATTGAACTTTATGGTAATATTTTCAACAAATCTCAATATTGACTATAGTTTTTGTCGAAGAGAAGTATATCACTACTTCAGTTGGATCAGATTTTGAGAAATATTCAAAACACTGATTCAATTTCTGATTTTCTAATGCACTAACTAATCATTCTCTCAGCTCTGGAAGTCTGAACCCAAGAATAAACTAATTATTTTCTTAAAAGTAAACCTATATGCCTGCTCTGATCGAGGAAAAGCTTGGAACTTGATGTTTTTTATTTAGATTATTGACATTTTGATAAAGAGTTAGTGTCACAGCATATAAGGGGGAGTATCCTACAAGGTAGAGTGTTCACTTTGCATGGATATCGTACCAGAACCGATGTTCTTTTCCTTCAAATCCTCTGATCCCGAATTCAAGGGTCTCTATCATGTTTGATAACCGACCATAACTCTTCCTCAAAAAAGATATCGATGACGCCCTTTTAATAACCTATAGCTAAGATAACTTAAGACTTTCCACTGAATTTTTTGTTATTCTACAATATATATCACTAGAATGATCAGCTGGAGTTTTGTTTCACAATGTACTTTACCAACTTCAGATGCAAAAGGAAAGAGATCATTGCCCTGGTACTCAAATTCTTTATATCTTTTCAACGGCTTTCATATGATTTCTGAAGATTGCCAAGTCTTTTTTCAAAGATGAATCTTTGTTTTCTTTCTACTTAATAAAGTGCCTTGAAAAATACAACTGTTTTATTAAAATCTTTATAGAAAATTAAACAAATTACCAATAAAGACATAAGGGGGACTAGCTCACATGGTGGAGCGCTCGCTTAGCATGCGAGAGGTACCGGGATCGATGCCCGGGTCCTCCAGTTCATTTAATCTAGCTCTAGGCTTTTGTTCAAAGACTGTGGAGGGACGGAGTTTCCGCTCAGAAAGAAATCTTTGATCTAGCTTACTTTCATCAAACGTCTTAACAAATCATAAAGTATCTTTAAATCATTGATCTTTTACTTGCTGAATAGCAGCCCAAACAAGAAAGGGAATTATCTTTACTTTAAACCTGCTCAATTCAGATGTTAAGTTTTTCTTGCAGTCGAGAAGATACTGTGCAAAATTCAAAACTCTTATTTTTATAGTTTATTTCGAATTGAAGATATCTTACTAAAGAGATAGCTCAATGAGATATCAGGGGGACTAGCTCACATGGTAGAGCGCTCGCTTCGCATGCGAGAGGTACTGGGATCGATGCCCGGGTCCTCCAATTCATTTGAACTTGATGGTAATATTTTCAACAAATCTCAATATTGACTATAGTTTTTGTCGAAGAGAAGTATGTAACTACTTCAGTTCGATCAGATTTTGAGGAATATTCAAAACAGTGATTCAATTTCTGATTTTCTAATGCACTAACTAATCATTCTCTCAGCTCTGGAAGTCTGAACCCAAGAATAAACTAATTATTTCCTTAAAAGTAAACCTATGAGCCTGCTCTAATCGAGGAAAAGCTTGGAACTTGATGTCTTATATTTAAATTATGGCATTTCGATATAGAGTTAGTATCACAGCATATAAGGGTGACTATCTTACACGGTAGTGTCTTCACAGTGCATGGATAACGTACCAGAACCGATGTTCTTTTCCTTCAAATCCTCTGATCCCAAATTCAAAGGTCTCCATTATGTTTGATAACCGAAATATAAATCTCCCTCAAAAAAGAAATTGATGACGCCCTTTCAATAACCAATAGCTAAGATAACTTAAGACTTGCTACTGAATTTTTTGTTATTCTACGATATATATCACTAGAATGATCAGCAGGAGTTTTGTTTCACATTGTACTTTACCAACTTTAGATGCAAAAGGAAAGAGATAATTGCCCTGGTACTGATATTCTTTATATCTATTCAACGGCTTTCATATGATTTGTGAAGATTGCCAAGTCTTTTTTCAAAGATGAATCTTTGTTTTCTTTCTACTTAATAAAGTGCCTTGAAAAATACATTTGTTTTATTAAAATCTTTATAGAGAATTAAACAAATTACCAATAAAGACATAAGGGGGACTAGCTCACATGGTAGAGCGCTCGCTTAGCATGCGAGAGGTACCGGGATCGATGCCCGGGTCCTCCAGTTATTCAATCTAGCTCTAGGCTTTTGTTCGAAGACTGTGGAGGGACGGAGTTAACGCTCAGATAGAAATCTTTGATCTAGCTTACTTTCATCGAACTTCTTCACAAATCATAAAGTTTCTTAAAATCCTTGATGTTTTACTGGCTGAATAGCAGCCCAAACAAGAAAGAGAATTATCTTTACTTTAAACCTGCTTAATTCGGATGATAGATATATTGACATGGATTGCTGAGTTTGCAAATCAATATTTAGCTTGGTGCTTTAACATAAATCTAATAATCACAAATATTTCCCAAACAAAATGAAAGTTTATTTTCCAGTCGAGAAGATACTGTGCAAAATTCAAAACACTCATTTTTATAGTTAAATTCGAATTGAAGATATCTTACTAAAGAGATAGCTAAATTAGATATCAGGGGTACTAGCACACATGGTAGAGCGCTCGCTTTGCATGCGAGAGGTACCAAGATCGATGCCCGGGTCCTCCAGTTCATTTAATCTAGCTCTAGGCTTTTGTTCAAAGACTGTGGAGGGACGGAGTTTTTGCTAAGAAAGAAATCTTTGATCTAGCTTACTTTCATCAAACGTCTTAACAAATCATGAAGTTTCTTTAAATCATGGATGTTTTACTGGCTGAATAGCAGCCCAAACAAGAAAGGGAATTATCTTTACTTTAAACCTGCTGAATTCAGATGTTACGTTTTTCTTCCAGTCGAGAAGATACTGTGTAAAATTAAAAACTCTTATTTTTATAGTTTAATTCGAATTGAAGATATCTTACTAAAGAGATAGCTCAAATAAATATCAGTGGGACTAGCTCAAATGGTAGAGCGCTCGCTTCGCATGCGAGAGGTACTTGGATCGATGCCCGGGTCCTCCAATTCATTTGAACTTGATGGTAATATTTTCAACAAATCTCAATATTGACTATAGTTTTTGTCGAAGAGAAGTATATCACTACTTCAGTTGGATCAGATTTTAAGAAATATTCAAAACACTGATTAAAATTCTGATTTTCTAATGCACTAACTAATCATTCTCTGAGCTCTGGAAGTCTGAACCCAAGAATAAACTAATTATTTTCTCAAAAGTAAACCTATGAGCCTGCTCTACTCGAGGAAAAGCTTGGAACTTGATGTCTTTTATTTAGATCATGACATTTTGATATAGAGTTAGTATCACAGCATATAAGGGGGACTATCTTACACCGTAGAGTGTTCACTTTGCATGGATATCGTACCAGAATCGATGTTCTTTTCCTTCAAATCATCTGATCCCGAATTAAGGGTTTCCATTCTATTTGATAACCGACAATAACTCTCCCTCAAAAAAGATTTCAATGACGCCCTTTTAATAACCAATACCTAAGATAACTTAAGACCTTCTACTGAATTTTTTGTTATTCTACGATATATATCACTAGAATGATCAGCAGGAGTTTTGTTTCACATTGTACTTTACCAACTTTAGATGCAAAAGGAAAGAGATAATTGCTTTGGTACTCAAATTCTTTATATCTATTCAATGGCTTTCATATGATTTGTGAAGATTGCCAAGTCTTTTTTCAAAGATGAGTCTTCGTTTTCTTTCTACTTAATAAAGTGCCTTGAAAAATACAACCGTGTTATTAAAATCTTTATAGAAAATTAAACGAATTATTAATAAAGACATAAGGGGGACTAGCTCACATGGTAGAGCGCTCGTTTAGCATGCGAGAGGTACCGGGATTGATGCCCGGGTCCTCCAGTTCATTTACTCTAGCTCTAGGCTTTTGTTTAAAGTCTGTGGCGGGACGGAATTTCCGCTCAGAAAGAAATCTTTGATCTAGCTTCCTTTCATCAAACGTCTTAACAAATCATAAAGTTTCTTAAAATCATTGATCTTTTACTTGCTGAAAAGCAGCCCAAACAAGAAAGGGAATTATCTTTACTTTAAACTTGCTCAATTCAGATCTTAAGTTTTTCTTCCAGGCGAGAAGATACTGTGCAAAATTCAAAACTCTTATTTTTATAGTTTAATTCGAATTGAAGATATCTTACTAAAGAGATAGCTCAATTAGATATCAGTGGCACTAGCGCACATGGTAGAGTGCTGGCTTCGCATGCGAGAGGTACTGGGATCGATGCCCGGGTCCTCCAATTCATTTGAGCTTGATGGTAATATCTTCAACAAATCTCAATATTGACTATAGGTTTTGTCGAAGAGAAGTATATAACTACTTCAGTTGGATCAAATTTTAAGAAATATTGAAAACACTGATTCAATTTCTGATTTTCTAATGCACTAACTAATAAATTCTCTCAGCTCTGGAAGTCTGAACCCAAGAATAAACTAATTATTTTCTCAAAAGTAAACCTATGAGCCTGCTCTACTCGATGGAAAGCTTGGAACTTGATGTCTTTAATTTAGATTATGACATTTTGATATAGACTTAGTATCACAGCATATAAGGGGGACTATCTTACACGGTAGAGTGTTCACTTTGCATGGATATCGTACCAGAATCGATGTTCTTTTCCTTCAAATCCTCTGATCCCGAATTAAGGGTTTCCATTATATTTGATAACCGACCATAACTCTCCCTCAAAAAAGATATCAACGACGCCCTTTTAATAATCAATACCTAAGATAATTTAAGACTTTCTACTGTATTTTTTGTTATTCTACGATATATATCACTAGAATGATCAGCAGGAGTTTTGTTTCACATTGTACTTTACCAACTTTAGATGCAAAAGGAAAGAGATAATTGCTCTGGTACTCAAATTCTTTATATCTATTCAACGGCTTTCATATGATTTGTGAAGATTGCCAAGTCTTTTTTCAAAGATGAATCTTTGTTTTCCTTCTACTAAATAAAGTGCCTTGAAAAATACATTTGTTTTATTAAAATCTTTATAGAAAATTAAACGAATTACCAATAAAGACATAAGGGGGACTAGCTCACATGGTAGAGCGCTCGCTTAGCATGCGAGAGGTACCGGGATCGATGCCCGGGTCCGCCAGTTCATTTAATCTAGCTCCAGGCTTTTGTTCAAAGACTGTGGAGGGACGGAGTTTCCGCTCAGAAAGAAATCTTTGATCTAGCTTACTTTCATCAAACGTCTTAACAAATCATAAAGTATCTTTAAATCATTGATCTTTTACTTGCTGAATAGCAGCCCAAACAAGAAAGGGAACTATCTTTACTTTAAACCTGCTCAATTCAGATGTTAAGTTTTTCTTTCAGGCGAGAAGATACTGTGCAAAATTCAAAACTCTTATTTTTATAGTTTAATTCGAATTGAAGATATCTTACTAAAGAGAAAGCTCAATTAGATATCAGGGGGACTAGCTCACATGGTAGAGCGCTCGCTTCGCATACGAGAGGTACTGGGATCGATGCCCGGGTCCTCCAATTCATTTGAACTTGATGGTAATATTTTCAACAAATCTCAATATTGACTATAGTTTTTGTCGAAGAGAAGTATGTAACTACTTCAGTTGGATCAGATTTTGAGGAATATTCAAAACACTGATTCAATTTCTGATTTTCTAATGCACTAACTAATAAATTTTCTCAGCTCTGGAAGTCTGAACCCAAGAATAAACTAATTATTTTCTCAAAAGTAAACCTATGAGCCTGCTCTACTCGAGGGAAAGCTTGGAACTTGATGTCTTTAATTTAGATTATGACATTTTGATATAGACTTAGTATCACAGCATATAAGGAATACTATCTTACACGGTAGAGTGTTCACTTTGCATGGATATCGTACCAGAAGCGATGTTCTTTTCCTTCAAATCCTCTGATCCCAAATTCAAAGGTCTCCATTATGTTTGATAACCGACCATAAATCTCCCTCAAAAAAGAAATTGATGACGCCCTTTTAATAACCAATAGCTAAGATAACTAAAGACTTTCTACTGAATTTTTTGTTATTCTACGATATAAATCACTAGAATGATCAGCAGGAGTTTCGTTTCACGTTGTACTTTACCAACTTTAGATGCAAAAGGAAAGAGATAATTGCCCTGGTACTGAAATTCTTTATATCTATTCAACGGCTTTCATATGATTTCTAAAGATTGCCAAGTCTTTTTTCAAAGATGAATTTTTGTTTTCTTTCTACTAAATAAAGTGCCTTGAAAAATACATTTGTTTTATTAAAATCTTTATAGAAAATTAAACAAATTACCAATAAAGACTTAAGGGGGACTAGCTCACATGGTAGAGCGCTCGCTTAGCATGCGAGAGGTACCGGGATCGATGCCCGGGTCCTCCAGTTCATTTAATCTAGTTCTAGGCTTTTGTTCAAAGACTGTTGAGGGGCGGAGTTTTCGCTCAGAAAGAAATCTTTGATCTAGCTTCCTTTCATCAAACGTCTTAACAAATCATAAAGTCTCTTTAAATCATTGATGTTTTACTGGCTGAATAGCAGCCCAAACAAGAAAAGGAATTATCTTTACTTTAAACGTGCTCAATTCAGATGTTAAGTTTTTCATTCAGGTGAGAAGATACTGTGCAAAATTCAAAACTCTTATTTTTATAGTTTAATTTGAATTGTAGATATCTTACTAAAGAGATAGCTAAATTAGATATTAGTGGGACTAGCTCACATGGTAGAGGGCTTGCTTCGCATGCGCGAGGTACTGGGATCGATCCAGGGTCCTCCAATTCATTTGAACTTGATGGTAATATTTTCAACAAATCTCAATATTGACTATAGTTTTTGTCGAAGAGAAGTATATCACTACTTCAGTTGGATCAAATTTTAAGAAGTATTCAAAACACTGATTCAATTTCTGATTTTCTAATGCACTAACTAATAAATTCTCTCAGCTCTGGAAGTCTGAACCAAAGAATAAACTAATTATTTTCTCAAAAGTAAACCTATGAGCCTGCTCTACTCGAGGAAAAGCTTGGAACTTGATGTCTTTTATTTAGATTATGAAATTTTGATATAGACTTAGTATCACAGCATATAAGGGGGACTATCTTACACGGTAGAGTGTTCATTTTGCATGGATATCGTACCAGAATCGATGTTCTTTTCCTTCAAATCCTCTGATCCCGAATTAAGGGTTTCCATTATATTTGATAACCGACCATAACTCTCCCTCAAGAAAGATATCCATGACGCCCTTTTAATAATCAATACCTAAGATAACTTAAGACTTTCTACTGAATTTTTTGTTATTGTACAATATAAATCACTAGAATGATCAGTAGGAGTTTTGTTTCACATTGTACTTTACCAACTTTAGATGCAAAAGGAAAGAGATAATTGCCCTGGTACTGATATTCTCTATATCTATTCAACGGCTTTCATATGATTTCTGAAGATTGCCAAGTCTTTTTTCAAAGATGAATCTTTGTTTTCTTTCTACTTAATAAAGTGCCTTAAAAAATACAACTGTTTTATTAAAATCTTGATAGAAAATAAAACGAATTACAATTAAAGACATAAGGGGGACTAGCTCACATGGTAGAGCGCTCGCTTAGCATGCGAGAGGTACCGGGATCGATGCCCGGGTCCTCCAGTTCATTTAATCTAGCTCTAGGCTTTTGTTCAAAGACTGTGGAGGGACGGAGTTTCCGCTCAGAAAGAAATCTTTGATCTAGCTTACTTTCATCAAACGTCTTAACAAATCATAAAGTATCTTTAAATAATTGATCTTTTAATTGCTTAATAGCAGCCCAAACAAGAAAGGGAATTATCTTTATTTTAAACCTGCTCAATTCAGATGTTAAGTTTTTCTTTCAGGCGAGAAGATACTGTGCAAATTTCAAAGCCTTTATTTTTATAGTTAAATTAGAATGGAAGATATCTTACTAAAGAGATAGCTCAATTAGATATCAGGGGGACTAGCTCACATGGTAGAGCGCTCGCTTCGCATGCGCGAGGTACTGGGATCGATGCCCGGGTCCTCCAAGTCATTTGAACTTGATGGTAATATTTTCAACAAATCTCAATATTGACTATAGTTTTTGTCGAAGACAAGTATATCACTACTTCAGTTGGATCAAATTTTAAGAAATATTCAAAACACTGATTCAATTTCTGATTTTCTAATGCACTAACTAATCATTCTCTCAGCTCTGGAAGTCTGAACCCAAGAATAAACTAATTATTTTCTCAAAAGTAAACCTATGAGCCTGCTCTACTCGAGGAAAAGCTTGGAACTTGATGTCTTTTATTTAGATTATGACATTTGATATGAACTTAGTATCACAGCATATAAGGGGGACTATCTTACACGGTAGAGTGTTCACTTTGCATGGATATCGTACAAGAATCGATGTTCTTTTCCTTCAAATCCTCTGATCCCGAATCAAGGGTTTCCATTATATTTGATAACCGACCATAACTCTCCCTCAAAAAAGATATCAACGACGCCCTTTTAATAATCAATACCTAAGATAATTTAAGACTTTCTACTGAATTTTTTGTTATTGTACGATATAAATCACTAGAATGATCAGCAGGAGTTTCGTTTCACATTGTACTTTACCAACTTTAGATGCAAAAGGAAAGAGATAATTGCCCTGGTACTGATATTCTTTATATCTATTCAACGGCTTTCATATGATTTCTAAAGATTGCCAAGTCTTTTTTCAAAGATGAATTTTTGTTTTCTTTCTACTAAATAAAGTGCCTTGAAAAATACATTTGTTTTATTAAAATCTTTATAGAAAATTAAACAAATTACCAATAAAGACTTAAGGGGGACTAGCTCACATGGTAGAGCGCTCGCTTAGCATGCGAGAGGTACCGGGATCGATGCCCGGGGCCTCCAGTTCATTTAATCTAGCTCTAGGCTTTTGTTCAAAGACTGTTGAGGGGCGGAGTTTTCGCTCAGAAAGAAATCTTTGATCTAGCTTCCTTTCATCAAACGTCTTAACAAATCATAAAGTCTCTTTAAATCATTGATGTTTTACTGGCTGAATAGCAGCCCAAACAAGAAAAGGAATTATCTTTACTTTAAACCTGCTCAATTCAGATGTTAAGTTTTTCATTCAGGTGAGAAGATACTCTGCAAAATTCAAAACTCTTATTTTTATAGTTTAATTCGAATTGTAGATATCTTACTAAAGAGATAGCTCAATTAGATATTAGTGGGACTAGCTCACATGGTAGAGCGCTCGCTTCGCATGCGCGAGGTACTGGGATCGATGCCCGGGTCCTCCAATTCATTTGAACTTGATGGTAATATTTTCAACAAATCTCAATATTGACTATAGTTTTTGTCGAAGACAAGTATATCACTACTTCAGTTGGATCAAATTTTAAGAAATATTCAAAACACTGATTCAATTTCTGATTTTCTAATGCACTAACTAATCATTCTCTCAGCTCTGGAAGTCTGAACTCAAGAATAAACTAATTATTTTCTCAAAAGTAAACCTATGAGCCTGCTCTACTCGAGGAAAAGCTTGGAACTTGATGTCTTTTATTTAGATTATGACATTTGATATAGACTTAGTATCACAGCATATAAGGGGGACTATCTTACACGGTAGAGTGTTCACTTTGCATGGATATCGTACCAGAATCGATGTTCTTTTCCTTCAAATCCTCTGATCCCGAAGCAAGGGTTTCCATTATATTTGATAACCGACCATAACTCTCCCTCAAAAAAGATATCAACGACGCCCTTTTAATAATCAATACCTAAGATAATTTAAGACTTTCTACTGAATTTTTTGTTATTGTACGATATAAATCACTAGAATGATCAGCAGGAGTTTCGTTTCACATTGTACTTTACCAACTTTAGATGCAAAAGGAAAGAGATAATTGCCCTGGTACTGATATTCTTTCTATCTATTCAACGGCTTTCATATGATTTCTAAAGATTGCCAAGTCTTTTTTCAAAGATGAATTTTTGTTTTCTTTCTACTAAATAAAGTGCCTTGAAAAATACATTTGTTTTATTAAAATCTTTATAGAAAATTAAACAAATTACCAATAAAGACATAAGGGGGACTAGCTCACATGGTAGAGCGCTCGCTTAGCATGCGAGAGGTACCGGGATCGATGCCCGGGTCCTCCAGTTCATTTAATCTAGCTCTAGGCTTTTGTTCAAAGACTGTTGAGGGGCGGAGTTTTCGCTCAGAAAGAAATCTTTGATCTAGCTTCCTTTCATCAAACGTCTTAACAAATCATAAAGTCTCTTTAAATCATTGATGTTTTACTGGCTGAATAGCAGCCCAAACAAGAAAAGGAATTATCTTTACTTTAAACCTGCTCAATTCAGATGTTAAGTTTTTCATTCAGGTGAGAAGATACTGTGCAAAATTCAAAACTCTTATTTTTATAGTTTAATTCGAATTGTAGATATCTTACTAAAGAGATAGCTCAATTAGATATTAGTGGGACTAGCTCACATGGTAGAGGGCTTGCTTCGCATGCGCGAGGTACTGGGATCGATCCCGGGTCCTCCAATTCATTTGAACTTGATGGTAATATTTTCAACAAATCTCAATATTGACTATAGTTTTTGTCGAAGAGAAGTATATCACTACTTCAGTTGGATCAAATTTTAAGAAGTATTCAAAACACTGATTCAATTTCTGATTTTCTAATGCACTAACTAATAAATTCTCTCAGCTCTGGAAGTCTGAACCCAAGAATAAACTAATTATTTCCTCAAAAGTAAACCTATGAGCCTGCTCTACTCGAGGAAAAGCTTGGAACTTGATGTCTTTTATTTAGATTATGACATTTTGATATAGACTTAGTATCACAGCATATAAGGGGGACTATCTTACACGGTAGAGTGTTCACTTTGCATGGATATCGTACCAGAATCGATGTTCTTTTCCTTCAAATCCTCTGATCCCGAATTAAGGGTTTCCATTATATTTGATAACCGACCATAACTCTCCCTCAAGAAAGATATCAATGACGCCCTTTTAATAATCAATACCTAAGATAACTTAAGACTTTCTACTGAATTTTTTGTTATTGTACAATATAAATCACTAGAATGATCAGTAGGAGTTTTGTTTCACATTGTACTTTACCAACTTTAGATGCAAAAGGAAACAGATAATTGCCCTGGTACTGATATTCTTTATATCTATTCAACGGCTTTCATATGATTTCTGAAGATTGCCAAGTCTTTTTTCAAAGATGAATCTTTGTTTTCTTTCTACTTAATAAAGTGCCTTAAAAAATACAACTGTTTTATTAAAATCTTGATAGAAAATTAAACGAATTACGAATAAAGACATAAGGGGGATAAGCTCACATGGTAGAGCGCTCGCTTAGCATGCGAGAGGTACCGGGATCGATGCCCGGGTCCTCCAGTTCATTTAATCTAGCTCTAGGCTTTTGTTCAAAGACTGTGGAGGGACGGAGTTTCCGCTCAGAAAGAAATCTTTGATCTAGCTTACTTTCATCAAACGTCTTAACAAATCATAAAGTATCTTTAAATAATTGATCTTTTAATTGCTTAATAGCAGCCCAAACAAGAAAGGGAATTATCTTTATTTTAAACCTGCTCAATTCAGATGTTAAGTTTTTCTTTCAGGCGAGAAGATACTGTGCAAATTTCAAAGCCTTTATTTTTATAGTTAAATTAGAATGGAAGATATCTTACTAAAGAGATAGCTCAATTAGATATCAGGGGGACTAGCTCACATGGTAGAGCGCTCGCTTCGCATGCGCGAGGTACTGGGATCGATGCCCGGGTCCTCCAATTCATTTGAACTTGATGGTAATATTTTCAACAAATCTCAATATTGACTATAGTTTTTGTCGAAGACAAGTATATCACTACTTCAGTTGGATCAAATTTTAAGAAATATTCAAAACACTGATTCAATTTCTGATTTTCTAATGCACTAACTAATCATTCTCTCAGCTCTGGAAGTCTGAACCCAAGAATAAACTAATTATTTTCTCAAAAGTAAACCTATGAGCCTGCTCTACTCGAGGAAAAGCTTGGAACTTGATGTCTTTTATTTAGATTATGACATTTGATATAGACTTAGTATCACAGCATATAAGGGGGACTATCTTACACGGTAGAGTGTTCACTTTGCATGGATATCGTACCAGAATCGATGTTCTTTTCCTTCAAATCCTCTGATCCCGAATCAAGGGTTTCCATTATATTTGATAACCGACCATAACTCTCCCTCAAAAAAGATATCAACGACGCCCTTTTAATAATCAATACCTAAGATAATTTAAGACTTTCTACTGAATTTTTTGTTATTGTACGATATAAATCACTAGAATGATCAGCAGGAGTTTCGTTTCACATTGTACTTTACCAACTTTAGATGCAAAAGGAAAGAGATAATTGCCCTGGTACTGATATTCTTTATATCTATTCAACGGCTTTCATATGATTTCTAAAGATTGCCAAGTCTTTTTTCAAAGATGAATTTTTGTTTTCTTTCTACTAATTAAAGTGCCTTGAAAAATACATTTGTTTTATTAAAATCTTTATAGAAAATTAAACAAATTACAAATAAAGACTTAAGGGGGACTAGCTCACATGGTAGAGCGCTCGCTTAGCATGCGAGAGGTACCGGGATCGATGCCCGGGTCCTCCAGTTCATTTAATCTAGCTCTAGGCTTTTGTTCAAAGACTGTTGAGGGGCGGAGTTTTCGCTCAGAAAGAAATCTTTGATCTAGCTTCCTTTCATCAAACGTCTTAACAAATCATAAAGTCTCTTTAAATCATTGATGTTTTACTGGCTGAATAGCAGCCCAAACAAGAAAAGGAATTATCTTTACTTTAAACCTGCTCAATTCAGATGTTAAGTTTTTCATTCAGGTGAGAAGATACTGTGCAAAATTCAAAACTCTTATTTTTATAGTTTAATTCGAATTGTAGATATCTTACTAAAGAGATAGCTCAATTAGATATTAGTGGGACTAGCTCACATGGTAGAGCGCTTGCTTCGCATGCGCGAGGTACTGGGATCGATCCCGGGTCCTCCAATTCATTTGAACTTGATGGTAATATTTTCAACAAATCTCAATATTGACTATAGTTTTGTCGAAGAGAAGTATATCACTACTTCAGTTGGATCAAATTTTAAGA
Organism: Pelagia noctiluca; assembly: GCA_963924455.1. NCBI lineage: Eukaryota > Metazoa > Cnidaria > Scyphozoa > Semaeostomeae > Pelagiidae > Pelagia > Pelagia noctiluca. The sequence goes on from OZ004318.1 coordinate 7,134,054, forward strand.
AGTATTCAAAACACTGATTCAATTTCTGATTTTCTAATGCACTAACTAATAAATTCTCTGTGCTCTTGAAGTCTGAACCCAAGAATAAACTAATTATTTTCTCAAAAGTAAACCTATGAGCCTGCTCTACTCGAGGAAAAGCTTGGAACTTGATGTCTTTTATTTAGATTATGACATTTTGATATAGACTTAGTATCACAGCATATAAGGGGGACTATCTTACACGGTAGAGTGTTCACTTTGCATGGATATCGTACCAGAATCGATGTTCTTTTCCTTCAAATCCTCTGATCCCGAATTAAGGGTTTCCATTATATTGTTGGAATGTTAAGTTCAGTTACCCCCCGGATCCAGTACCTTTATGTTATCGTGTAATTTACTATTTCTTCATTCGGTTATAATTCTAAGTAGAAAGCTCAACTCAGAATTCTGATCTCAGTATCCTACATTATTATAACCGAATTCTTATCCGCAATGGAATCGAATATTAAGAGTTACAATGGAACTGAAAATGTCAGAGTATTTATCGAAAAAGTTAGTATCCACTCTGCTTTAAAGGGTTACGAAAGCGAGAAAGCCGCCCAAAATATTGCCAGTCGTCTCGAAGGCCGTGCCTTCGATGTTTATTTAAGATTATCAGATGCAGACAGGAAAGATGTCGATAAGGTAAAAGCAGAATTGTTAAAAGAGTTTGAGCGTGGCAATTTAGATAGAGAAGAAGCAATTAACCAGTTGGCTGCTCGAAAAAACTACGAAGAAGAATCCCCGCAGACGTTCGCCTACAAAATTTTGGAACTGGTTAAATTGGCCTACCCATCATTTGACGAGACCACTCGCAATACGATTGCGAAAGACTATTTTGTATAAGGCGTTCACCCAAAGATGCAAGTTGCCCTAAAGTCATTGCCTGATTTCACGTCAGCCGATATCAAATTCCTTGCTGAAGAAACAGTGCGTCTCAAAACAGCAGGTATTCAATCTTTTGTATCCACTAATCCTGTTAAATCCAATGATCATTGCATGGCTGTTAACTCCATTGATTTGGACTCCTTGGTGGATTCAATTGCTGACAAGGTCGTTGAAAAAATGAAAAAGCACTCTATCAATGATGACGGGGGTCAAGATCAGAGCGTAAATTGGGTTGCGAGCGGAAATTCTTACAACCAAAGGTTTCCAAGAGCAAACAATTATCGCTATTCATCTAACCGAGGGAGAAACCCCCGTGGAAGATATCAACGATTTCCTCGACCAGGGGGTACCCAAGAGCGAAAATGTCGTTCATGCCAAAGTCCTAATCATTTTGTAAAGGACTATCCTACCAGATTTTGCCAAGCGTGTGGCAATACGGGGCATGATTTCTGGAGCCAAAATTGCCCTAAATACCAATGACTAGAAGAACCTCAAGATACGCAGTTGATTAATAATGTGAATAATTCTAATGAACGTTTTTCTGCAGTGGTAAAAATTTCGTTTTCAGATTCAACTACAAATGCGTTATTAGACACTGGAGCAAGTTGCTCCCTGATTGACATTGGTTCTTTACAGAAATTAGGCTTAGAAGGAAATATCCAAAAATCTCAACATGAAAATCTGATTGACGCATCAGGTAATAACATGAACATAACAGGGTCGATTTTAATGAAAATAAAATTAGCTGGAAGATTCCTACAACATCAAATGTTGGTTTTGAATACAAAGTCCTTTAAAAATGTCATTTTGGGGAGAGATTTTTTATCGCGATTTTCTGCATTCGAAATCGATTTCCACAACAACAAGATGAAATTAGGAACTCACTGGTTAAATTGTGTTGATATTACAGAAGATCGCAAAGTTCAGTTGGTATCGTCATTAGTATTGCAGGGTCGATCAGAAAACTTTGTAACAGTCAAATGTGATCAATCATTTTCTCTCGTCACCGCTGATTTTGAGTCTGTGCAACTTAGTGATTCACCAGGTGTATACGCTACGCGCTGTCGTGTAATTCCAAACATTGAGGGATGTTTTCAAGTATCTTTCTTAAACATAAACCCTTGTTCAGTGTCAATACCAGCCAATACTCACATTGGTTTTTTAACAACCTCGAATACCACAGTGGCTCAAATTGCTCAACAGGATAAAAGTACCTCCACAAATCTAGAAGATTCTGTAGTATATGGAGAAAATCTTTCCAACAACGAAAAAACTAAGATTTTAGACATTATTTCTAACTTCAAAACCATATTTGCTCCTAATCCAAAGAAACCTACTCTAGTTCGCAACATGGAACATAAAATCATAACTAACGACGCCCGACCAGTAAAGCGTAAACCTTATCGAATTCCGTATGCATATCTCGAAGAAACTGAGAAACAAATCACAGAAATGTTAAACAATGATATCATTCGGCCTTCGTCCTCGCCTTGGAATGCGCCAGTAATTTTAGTTAAAAAAAAAGATGGGTCCATGCGTTTTGTGTGTGACTTCCGAGGATTAAATGATGTAACGAAAAAGGACACCTACCCGCTTCCGCATATAAATGATGTTCTTGATAAAATGCAGGGTGCCCAATATTGGACAACTTTGGACGCAGCTTCTGCGTATTGGTCCATGCCTCTAGCACAGGAAGACAAAGAAAAAACGGCGTTTTCAATCCCACGTGGTAAATTTGAGTTCAATGTTACTCCCTTTGGCCTCTGTAATGCTGGTTCATCGTACCAACGGATGATAGATATTACTCTGTCAGGGCTTGCCTCCGACAGAGTGCTCGCGTACATGGATGACATTGTTATTTTTAGCAAATCGTTCTCAGAGCATTTAGCCGATCTTGAGCAAGTTTTTTCTCGTTTAGAATCTTGTGGCATTTCATTAAAGCTCTCCAAATGCGTTTTTGCTAGTGCTCAAGTAGATTTTTTGGGGTTCGAATTATCTAGACAGGGGATCCGACCCCAATCCCGTTTAACCGATGCTATCCGTTCGTATCAACAACCATCAACAAAAAAGGAATTGAAAGCATTCCTTGGACTGACAGGATTCTATAGGGCTTTTATCCCGGATTTTACAAGAATCAGCCAACCTCTGAATGCGTCGACGAGTGACCATGTCCAATTTGATTGGTCTTATGATTGCGAAGAAGCCTTTATCAATTTGAAAGAGAAATTATCATCAAAGCCTGTGCTCGTTTTTCCCGATCTTAACAAACCGTTCATCGTAGAAGTGGACGCCAGCGATTTCGCCGTGGGTGGTGTATTAACTCAGTTGGATACCCATGGTACCTTACATCCTGTTGCTTATTTCTCCAACGCCTTACAAAATGCTCAACAAAACTGGTCAGCTACCGACAAAGAGGCTTATGCCTTACTTACTGCAGTTCGTCATTGGCATGTGTATCTCGCAGGTAACAAGTTCATTCTAAACTCGGATCATAATCCTTTAACTCATCTTCGAAAGCAACAGAACCCTCGAGGCAAAATTGGCAGATGGCTGTCTGAACTAGAGGAATATGACTATACGATCCAATATATTCCTGGTAAGGAAAACGTGAAAGCGGATGCTCTATCACGAATTGCTACAGCTTCTAAAATTCAGCCTCCATCGGAATTCGAGCACAAAATATATGCTTTATTTTCAGACAGTGCTCACTTTCTAAATCAACTTAAAGAGGAGCAATCTCGCGATCCATTGATCACAGATGCCAAGAAACACATGGCCGATCATATTCCTATCCCGAAAGGTCGCCTAAAGAGATTTCAAAATCAACTAAGATTCAATAATGACATATTAACTAAATCAGGTCGACCAATAATCCCTCCATCACTGAGAAAGTCTGTAGTCAGCGAATACCACAACATTGCACACTTTGGCGTTGATAAAGTTTATGCAACGTTAAAAGAGAGATTTTATTGGCCGAACATGTACAGTTATATTCAAACCTTTATTCGTCGCTGCGATACATGTCAACGCACAAAATGTAACACACGCCCCCCAAAGGCACCTCTAACAGAAATGTTCACGCCAACTGCTCCTATGCAATTCATATCTATCGATATCGGCTACCTTCCCAAAGACACCAAAGGGTATCAATACATCCTCTTAATTGGAGACATTTTTTCTAAATTTATTACAGCAGTTCCACTGAAAGACCAAACTGCGCCTGCGGTCATTGACTCATTATTAAATCATTGGATCTATACCCATGGAACTCCATCTTATTTACTATCTGATCAGGGCTCCAATGTTGATGGAAATCTTATGCGCGAAATCTGCAATACTTTAGGAATCGAGAAGCGGCGGTCGTCGGCATATCACAGCCAGGGTAATGGCTTCGCTGAAAGAAACATTCGCACGTTAAAAGATATGCTGAGAGCAGTTCTACTTCATAGAAGATGGCCCCAACCGAAATGGCGACAAATCTTACCCAGTTTGATATTTGCATTGAATACGAGCGTAAGCAAGGCTACTAATTGCATCCCTTATAATGTCGTTTTTGGCAGATCAGCCGTTTTACCTCAAGATGTTACATTTGGCCATGATCTCACTGATCGGTTCCATGAACAGTCACCCGATGATTATCAATATCTCGCTTCGCCATCCCTCACAGAAATATTTCACCATGTGAGTAACGCTCTACAGTTGAATCAAGATGCTATGAAAAAAGAGTACAATCGAAATATTCGTCTCATTGATTATGCCGATGGTCAGAAAGTATGGCTCAAATCAAAATTCTACAAAACGGGAGAAAATCGAAAGTTGGCTCCCCGTCGGTATGGCCCATGGACAATTATTCGTAAATTACCCAACGGGGTAAGTTTCCAAATTCGCAATTCTCACGGAGAACTTAAAGTCGTTCATCATGATCTTTTATTGCCGATTACCGACGTTGACAATGCATCAGATCACGCTATTAACGTTCCCGAGATCATTCATGATCAAGATGCTACTCCAGAAAACATTGATTTATTTGATTCTGACTCGTCGGCAAGTTCATCGACTTCGGAGAGTGACTTTGAATTAGACGCGAATGACAATACGAATTCAGATAGTAATGACGAAGATCATGACGTCGTTCGCATTATCCGGTTCGTAATAGACAACAAAGACAATTTCCCGGAACGATTCCCTGGGACAGCTTATCAGTTTAATTGACTCACTGTATCTTATTCGCTTCGTTTTTGTTAGAGGGGGAGTAATGTTAGAATGTTAAGTTCAGTTACCCCCCGGATCCAGTACCTTTATGTTATCGTGTAATTTACTATTTCTTCATTCGGTTATAATTCTAAGTAGAAAGCTCAACTCAGAATTCTGATCTCAGTATCCTACAATATTTGATAACCGACCATAAATCTCCCTCAAAAAATAAATCGATTACGCCCTTTTAATAACCAATAGCCAAGATAACATAAGACTTTCTACTGAATTTTTTGGTATTGTACGATATAAATCGATAGAATGATCAGCAGGAGTTTTGTTTCACATTGTACTTTACCAACTTTAGATGCAAAAGGAAAGAGATAATTGCCCTGGTAATGATATTCTTTATATCTATTGAACGGCTTTCATATGATTTCTGTAGATTGCCAAGTCTTTTTTCAAAGATGAATTTTTGTTTTCTTCTACTAAATAAAGTGCCTTGAAAAATACATTTGTTTTATTAAAATCTTTATAGAAAATTAAACAAATTACCAATAAAGAAATAAGGGGGACTAGCTCACATGGTAGAGCGCTCGCTTAGCATGCGAGAGGTACCGGGATCGACGCCCGGGTCCTCCAGTTCATTTAATCTAGGTCTAGGCTTTTGTTCTAAGACTGTAGAGGGACGGAGTTTCCGCTCAGAAAGAAATCTTTGATCTAGCTTACTTTCATCAAACATCTTAACAAATCATAAAGTATTTTTAAATCATTGATCTTTTACTTGCTGAATAGCAGCCCAAACAAGAAAGGGAACTATCTTTACTTTAAACCTGCTCAATTCAGATGTTAAGTTTTTCTTTCAGGCGAGAAGATACTGTGCAAAATTCAAAACTCTTACTTTTATAGTTTAATTCGAATTGAAGATATCTTACTAAAGAGATAGCTTAATTATGTATCAGGGGGACTAGCTCACATGGTAAAGCGCTCGCTTCGCATGCAAGAGGTACTGGGATCGATGCCTGGGTCCTCCAATTCATTTGAACTTGATGGTAATATTTTCAACAAATCTCAATATTGACTATAGTTTTTGTCGAAGAGAAGTATGTAACTACTTCAGTTGGATCAGATTTTGAGGAATATTCAAAACACTGATTCAATTTCTGATTTTCTAATGCACTAACTAATCATTCTCTCAGCTCTGGAAGTCTGAACCCAAGAATAAACTAATTATTTCCTCAAAAGTAAACCTATGAGCCTGCTCTAATCGAGGAAAAACTTGGAACTTGATGTCTTATATTTAAATGATGGCATTTTGATATAGAGTTAGTATCACGGCATATAAGGGAGACTATCTTACACGGTAGTGTCTTTCCCTTGCATGGATAACGTACCAGAACCGATGTTCTTTTCCTTCGAATCCTCTGATCCCAAATTCAAGGGTCTCCATTATGTTTGATAACCGACCATAAATCTCCCTCAAAAAATAAATCGATTACGCCCTTTTAATAACCAATAGCTAAGATAACTTAAGACTTTCTACTGAATTTTTTGGTATTGTACGATATAAATCAATAGAATGATCAGCAGGAGTTTTGTTTCACATTGTACTTTACCAACTTTAGATGCAAAAGGAAACAGATAATTGCCCTGGTAATGATATTCTTTATATCTATTGAACGGCTTTCATATGATTTCTGTAGATTGCCAAGTCTTTTTTCAAAGATGAATTTTTGTTTTCTTTCTACTAAATAAAGTGCCTTGAAAAATACATTTGTTTTATTAAAATCTTTATAGAAAATTAAACAAATTACCAATAAAGAAATAAGGGGGACTAGCTCACATGGTAGAGCGCTCGCTTAGCATGCGAGAGGTACCGGGATCGACGCCCGGGTCCTCCAGTTCATTTAATCTAGGTCTAGGCTTTTGTTCTAAGACTGTAGAGGGACGGAGTTTCCGCTCAGAAAGAAATCTTTGATCTAGCTTACTTTCATCAAACGTCTTAACAAATCATAAAGTATCTTTAAATCATTGATCTTTTACTTGCTGAATAGCAGCCCAAACAAGAAAGGGAACTATCTTTACTTTAAACCTGCTCAATTCAGATGTTAAGTTTTTCTTTCAGGCGAGAGGATACTGTGCAAAATTTAAAACTCTTATTTTTATAGTTTAATTCGAATTGAAGATATCTTACTAAAGAGATAGCTTAATTAGGTATTAGGGGGACTAGCTCACATGGTAGAGCGCTCGCTTCGCATGCGAGAGGTACTTGGATCGATGCCTGGGTCCTCCAATTCATTTGAACTTGATGGTAATATTTTCAACAAATCTCAATATTGACTATAGTTTTTGTCGAAGAGAAGTATGTAACTACTTCAGTTGGATCAGATTTTGAGGAATATTCAAAACACTGATTCAATTTCTGATTTTCTAATGCACTAACTAATCATTCTCTCAGCTCTGGAAGTCTGAACCCAAGAATAAACTAATTATTTCCTCAAAAGTAAACCTATGAGCCTGCTCTAATCGAGGAAAAGCTTGGAACTTGATGTCTTTTATTTAAATTATGATATCTTGATATAGAGTTAGAATCACAGCATATAAGGGTGACTATCTTACACGGTAGTGTCTTTGCATTGCATGGATAACGTACCAGAACCGATGTTCTTTTCCTTCAAATCCTCTGATCCCAAATTCAAGGGTCTCCATTATGTTTGAGAACCGACCATAAATCTCCCTCAAAAAATAAATCGATTACGCCCTTTGAATAACCAATAGCCAAGATAACTTAAGACTTTCTACTGAATTTTTTGGTATTGTACGATATAAATCACTAGAATGATCAGCAGGAGTTTTGTTTCACATTGTACTTTACCAACTTTAGATGCAAAAGGAAAGAGATAATTGCCCTGGTAATGATATTCTTTATATCTATTGAACGGCTTTCATATGATTTCTGTAGATTGCCAAGTCTTTTTTCAAAGATGAATTTTTGTTTTCTTTCTACTAAATAAAGTGCCTTGAAAAATACATTTGTTTTATTAAAATCTTTATAGAAAATTAAACAAATTACCAATAAAGAAATAAGGGGGACTAGCTCACATGGTAGAGCGCTCGCTTAGCATGCGAGAGGTGCCGGGATCGACGCCCGGGTCCTCCAGTTCATTTAATCTAGCTCTAGGCTTTTCTTCAAAGACTGTGGAGGGACGGAGTTTCCGCTCAGAATGAAATCTTTTATCTAGCTTACTTTCATCAAACGTCTTAACAAATCATAAAGTATCTTTAAATCATTGATCTTTTACTTGCTGAATAGCAGCTCAAACAAGAAAGGGAACTATCTTTACTTTAAACCTGCTCAATTCAGATGTTAAGTTTTTCTTGCAGTCGAGAAGATACTGTGCAAAATTCAAAACTCTTATTTTTATAGTTTAATTCGAATTGAAGATATCTTACTAAAGAGATAGCTTAATTAGGTATCAGGGGGACTAGCTCACATGGTAGAGCGCTCGCTTCGCATGCGAGAGGTACTGGGATCGATGCCCGGGTCCTCCAATTCATTTGAACTTGATGGTAATATTTTCAACAAATCTCAATATTGACTATAGTTTTTGTCGAAGAGAAGTATGTAACTACCTCAGTTGGATCAGATTTTGAGGAATATTCAAAACACTGATTCAATTTCTGATTTTCTAATGCACTAACTAATCATTCTCTCAGCTCTGGAAGTCTGAACCCAAGAATAAACTAATTATTTCCTCAAAAGTAAACCTATGAGCCTGCTCTAATCGAGGAAAAACTTGGAACTTGATGTCTTATATTTAAATTATGGCATTTTGATATAGAGTTAGTATCACAGCATATAAGGGAGACTATCTTACACGGTAGTGTCTTCACATTGCATGGATAACATACCAAAACCGATGTTCTTTTCCTTCAAATCCTCTGATCCCAAATTCAAGGGTCTCCATTATGTTTGATAACCGACCATAAATCTCCCTCAAAAAAGAAATCGATGACGCCCTTTTAATAACCAATAGCTAAGATAACTTAAGACATTCTACTGAATTTTTTGTTATTGTACGATATAAATCACTAGAATGATCAGTAGCAGTTTTGTTTCACATTGTACTTTACCAACTTTAGATGCAAAAGGGAAGAGATAATTGAACAGTCTTTGGATGGTACAGAACTTCAAGATAGCCAGGAAAATCGGGAGCATAGCGAAACGAAAACATAGATTACTTAAGCTTTTCGTCTGACACTCAACAGAGTAATACGTCAGGAAGAGAACGAAACAGAAACCTAACTGATTATATACCCAGAGGTGGATCGAAATAGGCCAATCAGAAAAGAGGTGAATGATTGGTATAGTGTAGGAAAACCAATCAACACCCACGATACAGTGAGCTGACCAATAGGATTACTTTAAGAGTCCTAAGGCGAAAACGAACTCTTTCTGTCTACACAATAGGGGATCCCTGGTTTTTATGTAGACTGATTCCAAAATACCTAAGTGAAATGTGGATCTTGCTCTGCCAATAATTCGAAAGCAATTCTCACTGTAGGCTTTAGCACACTCTGGATTGTCGAGCAAATGTTGACCTATAGCAGAGTCATGTTTCAGTGATCTTTTAGTTTTTGAGGCGCGAGATGGTTGTTCTCGTTGCGGCACAGTGTTTTGGCGTATGCTAGACGGCACGTGTTGTTTAATTCTATCACATAACCGCTGGGATGTGCGACCTACGTACCTGGCATCACACCGGCACGAGTATTCATATACTACTAGGCTGTTTTGTGTGGTAGGCACACTATCTTTGCGGATGGATGGAATTATCTTCTTAGAGGAAAAGACGAGACGGGGGCTGACCGTAGCGTAGCACTTAGTTATGGCTGTTTTAATTTGTCTTTCAAATCGCAAGGAGACGTTGCCAATGTAAGGCAGTTTTAGATAAACAGGGCACTTTTGTGGACCAATCTTTTTGTCAGCCGAGAAACCTGCGATTTTATTACGAAAGCAAGCCGAAATGAGATCTTCTGGATATCCATTGTTGATGAGGGTTGATTTTATTTCTGCCAATTCTAAATTGAGTTTTGGTTCGGAACAGATCATAAGTGCCCGGTGAACCAAGGTATTAATCAAATTAATTTTGATTTGTTTAGCACAAAAGGAATCCCAACGTGTATATAGGCCGCTAAAAGTTGGTTTCCTGTAAACACTGGTAAGAAAACCAGGTTCAGTTTTCTCTACAGAAACGTCAAGAAATGGTAAGGAGTTGTTTTCTTCCTTTTCAAAGGTGAATTTTAGAGACTGATGCAATGAGTTGAGTTTGGAAAGAAATGTATCGCATTCAGACTCTTTTTCAAAAACCGCGAAAGTGTCATCAACATAGCGAAAATAAACAAGGGGCTTTTGATGGCAGTTAAAGAGTTTATGCTCATGGAAGCCGACAAATATGTTCGCTAGCGCTGGTCCCAAAGGGCTGCCCATGGCGACACCGTCCTTTTGGCGGTACATCTCATTGTTGAAACTGAACTCCACAGAGCTAGTTGCAGATTTCATCAATTCAATGAAAACCTCCTCAGGGAACGACGGCCTTTCAAGCTCACTTCGGTACAACGCGTCGGCACAAATCTTTATCGTTTCATCCAGAGGAACATTAGTAAACAAACTGCTGACGTCGAAAGAGCACATAAAAGTTTTAGTGGGGTTGAGCTCTAGGTTTTGGATAAATTTGGCGAAAGTGAACGAGTCCGAAATGCAATTTTCAGAGTACATGTGGAGAACTGGTTCCAAAATCTCTGAAAGCCATTTCGCAAGTTGATGTTGAGCCGAGCCAACCATGGATAAAATGGGCCTTAGAGGGATGCTGTGTTTGTGAGTTTTGGGGAGACCATACATACGTGGACGCTGCGAGCCAGTGGGTCGAATCCTATCATAAATTCCCCGAGCCAACTGTTTTTTGTTGACTAATTCTAGAAGGCGTTTTTGGAGTTTCTGCTCTAGTCTAGCCGTTTTGTCAAACTGTTCGACATCGCCAAGTTTTTCAAATTTACTATTGTCGTTAAGGACATCACCCATTTTGGTAATGTAGTCTTTTTGATTCAAAATCACGACCCCGGATCCTTTATCTGGTTTTGTGATAAGGATATCCTTGTTATTGCGCAAAGATTTTATAGCCTGAAAATGTTCCCTATGCATACGAAAATCAGTGAGGTCGATCGGGGTGCCACAGTAAGCGTGAGCCAAATCGCTTAGGCGGGCTTTTAGTGAGCTGAGCTCGTTGTCCGAAACAGGATTGTGCCTAGCAAGTTGAGCAATTAGAATTTCAAATTCAGCGAAAGTCTCCTCTCTGTTGATATCACGGGGTGGGATACAAAACTCTAAGCCATGTTCTAATACAAATTCTTCAGTATCAGAGAGAGAGTAGTCCGAAAGATTTAATATGTGCTTTTTTGGATTGCTCAACAAGTGACCGAAACGTTTCCTAACAAGAAGGCCTACATTCCTATGATGTTTTTGCATAGTTTGTTTTTCAGTCCGCTGATCAATTTCAGAAAGGTAGCGGGAGAACCGAACCATATCGAAAAAGGAGAGAAACCTACGAACTTTTGACCATTGGCGTTGATACATGTTTCTTAATTGTAGAAGGCGTGTTTTGGCCTTGTGGATTTCATCCTTAATAAAAGAACGCTCAATGGTGGGGCTATGTCTAGCAGAAGACTTAGAAATACGAGCAGTGATAAACCTAGGGGCAACACGATTAGCCAAACATAGTTGATAAAATGAAATAGAGAACTTAACCGATCTCAGCTTACCTCTTAGTTTCACAGCGTTGTTGAGATCTCCAATCTCATCTTTGGTGTACCTTTGCCGAAAGTAATAGAACAGTCTTTGGATGGTACAGAACTTCAAGATAGCCAGGAAAATCGGGAGCATAGCGAAACGAAAACATAGATTACTTAAGCTTTTCGTCTGACACTCAACAGAGTAATACGTCAGAAAGAGAACGAAACAGAAACCTAACTGATTATATACCCAGAGGTGGATCGAAATAGGCCAATCAGAAAAGAGGTGAATGATTGGTATAGTGTAGGAAAACCAATCAACACCCACGATACAGTGAGCTGACCAATAGGATTACTTTAAGAGTCCTAAGGCGAAAACGAACTCTTTCTGTCTACACAATAGGGGATCCCTGGTTTTTATGTAGACTGATTCCAAAATACCTAAGTGAAATGTGGATCTTGCTCTGCCAATAATTCGAAAGCAATTCTCACTGTAGGCTTTAGCACACTCTGGATTGTCGAGCAAATGTTGACCTATAGCAGAGTCATGTTTCAGTGATCTTTTAGTTTTTGAGGCGCGAGATGGTTGTTCTCGTTGCGGCACAGTGTTTTGGCGTATGCTAGACGGCACGTGTTGTTTAATTCTATCACATAACCGCTGGGATGTGCGACCTACGTACCTGGCATCACACCGGCACGAGTATTCATATACTACTAGGCTGTTTTGTGTGGTAGGCACACTATCTTTGCGGATGGATGGAATTATCTTCTTAGAGGAAAAGACGAGACGGGGGCTGACCGTAGCGTAGCACTTAGTTATGGCTGTTTTAATTTGTCTTTCAAATCGCAAGGAGACGTTGCCAATGTAAGGCAGTTTTAGATAAACAGGGCACTTTTGTGGACCAATCTTTTTGTCAGCCGAGAAACCTGCGATTTTATTACGAAAGCAATCCGAAATGAGATCTTCTGGATATCCATTGTTGATGAGGGTTGATTTTATTTCTGCCAATTCTAAATTGAGTTTTGGTTCGGAACAGATCATAAGTGCCCGGTGAACCAAGGTATTAATCAAATTAATTTTGATTTGTTTAGCACAAAAGGAATCCCAACGTGTATATAGGCCGCTAAAAGTTGGTTTCCTGTAAACACTGGTAAGAAAACCAGGTTCAGTTTTCTCTACAGAAACGTCAAGAAATGGTAAGGAGTTGTTTTCTTCCTTTTCAAAGGTGAATTTTAGAGACTGATGCAATGAGTTGAGTTTGGAAAGAAATGTATCGCATTCAGACTCTTTTTCAAAAACCGCGAAAGTGTCATCAACATAGCGAAAATAAACAAGGGGCTTTTGATGGCAGTTAAAGAGTTTATGCTCATGGAAGCCGACAAATATGTTCGCTAGCGCTGGTCCCAAAGGGCTGCCCATGGCGACACCGTCCTTTTGGCGGTACATCACATTGTTGAAACTGAACTCCACAGAGCTAGTTGCAGATTTCATCAATTCAATGAAAACCTCCTCAGGGAACGACGGCCTTTCAAGCTCACTTCGGTACAACGCGTCGGCACAAATCTTTATCGTTTCATCCAGAGGAACATTAGTAAACAAACTGCTGACGTCGAAAGAGCACATAAAAGTTTTACGTGCCGTCTAGCATACGCCAAAACACTGTGCCGCAACGAGAACAACCATCTCGCGCCTCAAAAACTAAAAGATCACTGAAACATGACTCTGCTATAGGTCAACATTTGCTCGACAATCCAGAGTGTGCTAAAGCCTACAGTGAGAATTGCTTTCGAATTATTGGCAGAGCAAGATCCACATTTCACTTAGGTATTTTGGAATCAGTCTACATAAAAACCAGGGATCCCCTATTGTGTAGACAGAAAGAGTTCGTTTTCGCCTTAGGACTCTTAAAGTAATCCTATTGGTCAGCTCACTGTATCGTGGGTGTTGATTGGTTTTCCTACACTATACCAATCATTCACCTCTTTTCTGATTGGCCTATTTCGATCCACCTCTGGGTATATAATCAGTTAGGTTTCTGTTTCGTTCTCTTTCTGACGTATTACTCTGTTGAGTGTCAGACGAAAAGCTTAAGTAATCTATGTTTTCGTTTCGCTATGCTCCCGATTTTCCTGGCTATCTTGAAGAGATAATTGCCCTGGTACTGATATTCTTTATATCTATTCAACAGCTTTCATATGATTTCTGAAGATTGCCAAGTCTTTTTTCAAAGATGAATCTTTGTTTTCTTTCTACTTAATAAAGTGCCTTGAAAAATACAACTGTTTTATTAAAATCTTTATAGAAAATTAAACAAATTACCAATAAAGACATAAGGGGGACTAGCTCACATGGTAGAGCGCTCGCTTAGCATGCGAGAGGTACCGGGATCGATGCCCGGGTCCTCCAATTCATTTAATCTAGCTCTAGGCTTCTGTTCAAAGACTGTGGAGGGACGGAGTTTCCGCTCAGAAAGAAATCTTTGATCTAGCTTACTTCCATCAAACGTCTTAACAAATCATAAAAAATCTTTAAATCATTGATCTTTTAATTGCTGAATAGCAGCCCAAACAAGAAAGGGAATTATCTTTACTTTAAACCTGCTCAATTCAGATGTTAAGTTTTTCTTCCAGTCGAGAATATACTGTGCAAAATTCAAAACTCTTATTTTTATAGTTTAATTCGAATTGAAGATATCTTACTAAAGAGATAGCGCACTTAGATATCAGGGGGGCTAGCTCACTTGGAAGAGCGCTCGCTTCGCATGCGAGAGGTACTGGGATCGATGCCTGGGTCCTCCAATTCATTTGAACTTGATGGTAATATTTTCAACAAATCTCAATATTGAATATAGTTTTTGTCGAAGAGAAGTATGTAACTACTTCAGTTGGATCAGATTTTGAGGAATATTCAAAACACTGATTCAATTTCTGATTTTCTAATGCACTAACTAATCATTCTCTCAGCTCTGGAAGTCTGAACCCAAGAATAAACTAATTATTTCCTCAAAAGTAAACCTATGAGCCTGCTCTAATCGAGGAAAAGCTTGGAACTTGATGTCTTTTATTTAAATTATGATATCTTGATATAGAGTTAGAATCACAGCATATAAGGGTGACTATCTTACACGGTAGTGTCTTCACATTGCATGGATAACGTACCAGAACCGATGTTCTTTTCCTTCAAATCCTCTGATCCCAAATTCAAGGGTCTCCATTATGTTTGATAACCGACCATAAATCTCCCTCAAAAAAGAAATCGATGACGCCCTTTTAATAACCAATAGCTAAGATAACTTAAGACATTCTACTGAATTTTTTGTTATTGTACGATATAAATCACTAGAATGATCAGTAGAAGTTTTGTTTCACATTGTACTTTACCAACTTTAGATGCAAAAGGAAAGAGATAATTGCCCTGGTACTGTTATTCTTTATATCTATTCAACGGCTTTCATATGATTTCTGAAGATTGCCAAGTCTTTTTTCAAAGATGAATCTTTGTTTTCTTTCTACTTAATAAATTGCCTTGAAAAATACATTTGTTTTATTAAAATCTTTATAGAAAATTAAACAAATTACCAATGAAGATATAAGGGGGACTAGCTCACATGGTAGAGCGCTCGCTTAGCATGCGAGAGGTACCGGGATCGATGCCCGGGTCCTCCAGTTCTTTAATCTAGCTCTAGGCTTTTGTTCAAAGACTGTGGAGGGACGGAGTTTTCGCTCAGAAAGAAATCTTTGATCTAGCTTCCTTTCATCAAACGTCTTCATAAATCATAAAGTTTCTTAAAATCATTGATGTTTTACTGGCTGAATAGCAGCCCAAACAAGAAAGGGGATTATCTTTACTTTACACCTGCTCAATTCAGATCTTAAGTTTTTCTTCCAGGCGAGAAGATACTGTGCAAATTTCAAAACTCTTATTTTTATAATTTAATTCGAATTAAAGATATCTTACTAAAGAGATAGCTCAATTAGATATCAGTGGCACTAGCTCACATGGTAGAGCGCTGGCTTCGCATGCGCAAGGTACTGGGATCGATGCCCGGTCCTCCAATTCATTTGAACTTGATGGTAATATTTTCAAAAAATCTCAATATTGACTATAGGTTTTGTCGAAGAGAAGTATATAACTACTTCAGTTTGATCAGATTTTCAGAAATATTCAAAACACTGATTCAATTTCTGATTTTCTAATGCACTAACTAATCATTCTCTCAGCTCTGGAAGTCTGAACCCAAGAATAAACTAATTATTTCCTCAAAAGTAAACCTATGAGCCTGCTCTACTCGAGGAAAAGCTTGGAACTTGATGTCTTTTATTTAAATTATGACATTTTGATATAGACTTAGTATCACAGCATATAAGGAGGACTATCTTACACGGTAGAGTGTTCACTTTGCATGGATATCGTACCAGAACCGATGTTCTTTTCCTACAAATCCTCTGATCCCAAATTCAAGGGTCTCCATTATGTTTGATAACCGACCATAAATCTCCCTCTAAAAAGAAATCGATGACGCCCTTTTAATAACCAATGGCCAAGATAACTTAAGACTTCCTACTGAATTTTTTGTTATTGTACGATATAAATCACTAGAATGATCAGCAGGAGTCTTTTTTCACATTGTACTTTACCAACTTTAGATGCAAAAGGAAAGAGATAATTGCCCTGGTACTGATATTCTTTATATCTATTCAACGGCTTTCATATGATTTGTGAAGATTGCCAAGTCTTTTTTCAAAGATGAATCTTTGTTTTCTTTCTACTAAATAAAGTGCCTTGAAAAATACATTTGTTTTATTAAAATCTTTATAGAAAATTAAACAAATTACCAATAAAGACATAAGGGGGACTAGCTCACATGGTAGCGCGCTCGCTTAGCATGCGAGAGGTACCGGGATCGATGCCCGGGTCCTCCAGTTCATTTAATCTAGCTCTAGGCTTTTGTTCAAAGACTGTTGAGGGACGGAGTTTCCGCTCAGAAAGAAATCTTTGATCTAGCTTACTTTCATCAAACGTCTTAACAAATCATAAAGTATCTTTAAATAATTGATCTTTTACTTGCTGAATAGCAGCCCAAACAAGAAAGGGAATTATCTTTACTTTAAACCTGCTCAATTCAGATGTTAAGTTTTTCTTTTAGGCGAGAAGATACTGTGCAAAATTCAAAACTCTTATTTTTATAGTTTCATTCGAATTGAAGATATCTTACTAAAGAGATAGCTCAATTAGATATCAGGGGGACTAGCTCACATGGTAGAGCGCTCGCTTCGCATGCGAGAGGTACTGGGATCGATGCCCGGGTCTTCCAATTCATTTGAACTTGATGGTAATATTTTCAACAAATCTCAACATTGACTATAGTTTTTGTTGAAGAGAAGTATATCACTACTTCAGTTGGATCAGATTTTTAGAAATATTCAAAACACCGATTCAATTTCTGATTTTCTAATGCACTAACTAATAAATTCTCTCAGCTCTGGAAGTCTGAACCCAAGAATAAACTAATTATTTTCTCAAAAGTAAACCTATGCGCCTGCTCTACTCGAGGAAAAGCTTGGAACTTGATGTCTTTTATTTAGATTATGACATTTTGATATAGAGTTAGTATCACAGCATATAAGGGGGACTATCTTACACGGTAGAGTGTTCACTTTGCATGGATAACGTACCAGAACCGATGTTCTTTTCCTTCAAATCCTCTGATCCCGAATTAAGGGTTTCCATTATGTTTGATAACCGACCATAACTCTCCCTCAAAAAAGATATCAATGACGCCCTTTTAATAATCAATACCTAAGATAACTTAAGACTCTCTACTGAATTTTTTGTTATTCCACGATATATATCACTAGAATGATCAGCAGGAGTTTTGTTTCACATTGTACTTTACCAACTTTAGATGCAAAAGGAAAGAGAAAATTGCTCTGGTACTCAAATTCTTTATATCTATTCAACGGCTTTCATATGATTCATGAAGATTGCCAAGTCTTTTTTCAAAGATGAATCTTTGTTTTCTTTCTACTTAATAAAGTGCCTTGAAAAATACATTTGTTTTATTAAAATCTTTATAGAAAATTAAACGAATTACCAATAAAGACATCAGTGAGACTAGCTCACATGGTGGAGCGCTCGCTTAGCATGCGAGATGTACCGGGATCGATGCCCGGGTCCTCCAGTTCATTAAATCTAGCTCTAGGCTTTTGTTCAAAGACTGTGGAGGGACGGAGTTTCCGCTCAGAAAGACATCTTTGATCTAGCTTACTTTCATCAAACGTCTTAACAAATCATAAAGTATCTTTAAATCATTGATCTTTTACTTGCTGAATAGCAGCCCAAACAAGAAAGAGAATTATCTTTACTTTAAACCTGCTCAATTCAGATGTTAAATTTTTCTTGCAGTCGAGAAGATACTGTGCAAAATTCAAAACTCTTATTTTTATAGTTTAATTCGAATTGAAGATATCTTACTAAAGAGATAGCTCAATTAGATATCAGGGGGACTAGCTCACATGGTAGAGCGCTCGCTTCGCATGCGAGAGGTACTGGGATCGATGCCCGGGTCCTCCAATTCATTTGAACTTGATGGTAATATTTTCAACAAATCTCAATACTGACTATAGTTTTGTCGAAGAGAAGTATATCATCTTTTCAGTTAGGTCAGATTTAAAGAAATATTCAAAACACCGATTCAATTTCTGATTTTCTAATGCACTAACAAATAAATTCTCTCATCTCTGGAAGTCTGAACCCAAGAATAAACTAATTATTTCTCAAAAGTAAACCTATGAGCCTGCTTTAATCGAGGAAAAGCTTGGAACTTGATGTCTTATATTTAAATTATGACATTTTGATATAGAGTTAGTATCACAGCATATAAGGGTGACCATCTTACACGGTAGTGTCTTCACATTGCATGGATAACGTACCAGAACCGATGTTCTTTTCCTTCAAATCCTCTGATCCAAAATTCAAGGGTTTCCATTATGGTTGATAACCGACCATAAATCTCCCTCAAAAAAGAAATCGATGACGCCCTTTTAATAACCAATAGCTAAGATAACTTAAGACTTTCTACTGAATTTTTTGTTATTCTACGATATATATCACTAGAATGATCAGCAGGAGTTTTGTTTCACATTGTACTTTACCAACTTTAGATGCAAAAGGAAAGAGATAATTGCCCTGGTACTAATATTCTTTATATCTATTCAACGGCTTTCATATGATTTCTGAAGATTGCCAAGTCTTTTTTCAAAGATGAATCTTTGTTTTCTTTCTACTTAATAAATTGCCTTGAAAAATACATTTGCTTTATTAAAATCTTTATAGAAAATTAAACAAATCACCAATGAAGATATAAGGGGGACTAGCTCACATGGTAGAGCGCTCGCTTAGCATGCGAGAGGTACCGGGATCGATGCCCGGGTCCTCCAGTTCTTTAATCAAGCTCTAGGCTTTTGTTCAAAGACTGTGGAGGGACGGAGTTTACGCTCAGAAAGAAATCTTTGATCTAGCTTCCTTTCATCAAACGTCTTCATAAATCATAAAGTTTCTTAAAATCATTGATGTTTTACTGGCTGAATAGCAGCCCAAACAAGAAAGGGGATTATCTTTACTTTACACCTGCTCAATTCAGATCTTAAGTTTTTCTTGCAGGCGAGAAGATACTGTGCAAATTTCAAAACTCTTATTTTTATAATTTAATTCGAATTGAAGATATCTTACTAAAGAGATAGCTCAATTAGATATTAGTGGCACTAGCTCACATGGTAGAGCGCTGGCTTTGCATGCGCAAGGTACTGGGATCGATGCCCGGTCCTCCAATTCATTTGAACTTGATGGTAATATTTTCAAAAAATCTCAATATTGACTATAGGTTTTGTCGAAGAGAAGTATATAACTACTTCAGTTGGATCAGATTTTCAGAAATATTCAAAACACTGATTCAATTTCTGATTTTCTAATGCACTAACTAATCATTCTCTCAGCTCTGGAAGTCTGAACCCAAGAATAAACTAATTATTTCCTCAAAAGTAAACCTATGAGCCTGCTCTACTCGAGGAAAAGCTTGGAACTTGATGTCTTTTATTTAGATTATGACATTTTGATATAGACTTAGTATCACAGCATATAAGTGGGACTATCTTACACGGTAGAGTGTTCACTTTGCATGGATATCGTACCAGAACCGATGTTCTTTTCCTACAAATCCTCTGATCCCAAATTCAAGGGTCTCCATTATGTTTGATAACCGACCATAAATCTCCCTCTAAAAAGAAATCGATGACGCCCTTTTAATAACCAATGGCCAAGATAACTTAAGACTTCCTACTGAATTTTTTGTTATTGTACGATATAAATCACTAGAATAATCAGCAGGAGTTTTGTTTCACATTGTACTTTACCAACTTTAGATGCAAAAGAAAAGAGATAATTGCCCTGGTACTGATATTCTTTATATCTATTCAACGGCTTTCATATGATTTCTAAAGATTGCCAAGTCTATTTTCAAAGATGAATTTTTGTTTTCTTTCTACTAAATAAAGTGCCTTGAAAAATACATTTGTTTTATTAAAATCTTTATAGAAGATTAAACAAATTACCAATGAAGATATAAGGGGGACTAGCTCACATGGTAGAGCGCTCGCTTATCATGCGAGAGGTACCGGGATCGATGCCCGGGTCCTCCAGTTCTTTAATCTAGCTCTAGGCTTTTGTTCAAAGACTGTGGAGGGACGGAGTTTTCGCTCAGAAAGAAATCTTTGATCTAGATTCCTTTCATCAAACGTCTTCATAAATCATAAAGTTTCTTAAAATCATTGATGTTTTACTGGCTGAATAGCAGCCCAAACAAGAAAGGGGATTATCTTTACTTTACACCTGCTCAATTCAGATCTTAAGTTTTTCTTGCAGGCGAGAAGATACTGTGCAAATTTCAAAACTCTTATTTTTATAATTTAATTCGAATTGAAGATATCTTACTAAAGAGATAGCTCAATTAGATATTAGTGGCACTAGCTCACATGGTAGAGCGCTGGCTTTGCATGCGCAAGGTACTGGGATCGATGCCCGGTCCTCCAATTCATTTGAACTTGATGGTAATATTTTCAAAAAATCTCAATATTGACTATAGGTTTTGTCGAAGAGAAGTATATAACTACTTCAGTTGGATCAGATTTTCAGAAATATTCAAAACACTGATTCAATTTCTGATTTTCTAATGCACTAACTAATCATTCTCTCAGCTCTGGAAGTCTGAACCCAAGAATAAACTAATTATTTCCTCAAAAGTAAACCTATGAGCCTGCTCTACTCGAGGAAAAGCTTGGAACTTGATGTCTTTTATTTAGATTATGACATTTTGATAAAGACTTAGTATCACAGCATATAAGTGGGACTATCTTACACGGTAGAGTGTTCACTTTGCATGGATATCGTACCAGAACCGATGTTCTTTTCCTACAAATCCTCTGATCCCAAATTCAAGGGTCTCCATTATGTTTGATAACCGACCATAAATCTCCCTCTAAAAAGAAATCGATGACGCCCTTTTAATAACCAATGGCCAAGATAACTTAAGACTTCCTACTGAATTTTTTGTTATTGTACGATATAAATCACTAGAATAATCAGCAGGAGTTTTGTTTCACATTGTACTTTACCAAGTTTAGATGCAAAAGAAAAGAGATAATTGCCCTGGTACTGATATTCTTTATATCTATTCAACGGCTTTCATATGATTTCTAAAGATTGCCAAGTCTATTTTCAAAGATGAATTTTTGTTTTCTTTCTACTAAATAAAGTGCCTTGAAAAATACATTTGTTTTATTAAAATCTTTATAGAAAATTAAACAAATTACCAATAAAGACATAAGGGGGACTAGCTCACATGGTAGAGCGCTCGCTTAGCATGCGAGAGGTACCGGGATCGATGCCCGGGTCCTCCAGTTCATTTAATCTAGCTCTAGGCTTTTATTCAAAGACTGTGGAGGGACGGAGTTTCCGCTCAGAAAGAAATCTTTGATCTAGCTTACTTTCATCAAACGTCTTAACAAATCATAAAGTATCTTTAAATCATTGATCTTTTACTTGCTGAATAGCAGCCCAAACAAGAAAGGGAATTATCTTTACTTTAAACCTGCTCAATTCAGATGTTAAGTTTTTCTTTCAGGCGAGAAGATACTGTGCAAAATTCAAAACTCTTATTTTTATAGTTTAATTCGAATTGAAGATATCTTACTAAAGAGATAGCTCAATTAGATATCAGGGGGACTAGCTCACATGGTAGAGCGCTCGCTTCGCATGCGAGAGGTACTGGGATCGATGCCCGGTTCCTCCAATTCATTTGAACTTGATGGTAATATTTTCAACAAATCTCAACATTGACTATAGTCTTTGTTGAAGAGAAGTATATCACTACTTCAGTTGGATCAGATTTTTAGAAATATTCAAAACACCGATTCAATTTCTGATTTTCTAATGCACTAACTAATAAATTCTCTCAGCTCTGGAAGTCTGAACCCAAGAATAAACTAATTATTTTCTCAAAAGTAAACCTATGCGCCTGCTCTACTCGAGGAAAAGCTTGGAACTTGATGTCTTTTATTTAGATTATGACATTTTGATATAGAGTTAGTATCACAGCATATAAGGGGGACTATCTTACACGGTAGAGTGTTCACTTAACATGGATAACGTACCAGAACCGATGTTCTTTTCCTTCAAATCCTCTGATCCCGAATTAAGGGTTTCCATTATGTTTGATAACCGACCATAACTCTCCCTCAAAAAAGATATCAATGACGCCCTTTTAATAATCAATACCTAAGATAACTTAAGACTCTCTACTGAATTTTTTGTTATTCCACGATATATATCACTAGAATGATCAGCAGGAGTTTTGTTTCACATTGTACTTTACCAACTTTAGATGCAAAAGGAAAGAGATAATTGCTCTGGTACTCAAATTCTTTATATCTATTCAACGGCTTTCATATGATTCATGAAGATTGCCAAGTCTTTTTTCAAAGATGAATCTTTGTTTTCTTTCTACTTAATAAAGTGCCTTGAAAAATACATTTGTTTTATTAAAATCTTTATAGAAAATTAAACGAATTACCAATAAAGACATCAGGGGGACTAGCCCACATGGTGGAGCGCTCGCTTAGCATGCGAGAGGTACCGGGATCGATGCCCGGGTCCTCCAGTTCATTAAATCTAGCTCTAGGCTTTTGTTCAAAGACTGTGGAGGGACGGAGTTTCCGCTCAGAAAGAAATCTTTGATCTAGCTTACTTTCATCAAACGTCTTAACAAATCATAAAGTATCTTTAAATCATTGATCTTTTACTTGCTGAATAGCAGCCCAAACAAGAAAGGGAATTATCTTTACTTCAAACCTGCTCAATTCAGATGTTAAGTTTTTCTTGCAGTCGAGAAGATACTGTGCAAAATTCAAAACTCTTATTTTTATAGTTTAATTCGAATTGAAGATATCTTACTAAAGAGATAGCTCAATTAGATATCAGGGGGACTAGCTCACATGGTAGAGCGCTCGCTTCGCATGCGAGAGGTACTGGGATCGATGCCCGGGTCCTCCAATTCATTTGAACTTGATGGTAATATTTTCAACAAATCTCAATACTGACTATAGTTTTTGTCGAAGAGAAGTATATCATCTTTTCAGTTAGGTCAGATTTAAAGAAATATTCAAAACACCGATTCAATTTCTGATTTTCTAATGCACTAACTAATAAATTCTCTCAGCTCTGGAAGTCTGAACCCAAGAATAAACTAATTATTTCTCAAAAGTAAACCTATGAGCCTGCTTTAATCGAGGAAAAGCTTGGAACTTTATGTCTTATATTTAAATTATGACATTTTGATATAGAGTTAGTATCACAGCATATAAGGGTGACCATCTTACACGGTAGTGTCTTCACATTGCATGGATAACGTACCAGAACCGATGTTCTTTTCCTTCAAATCCTCTGATCCAAAATTCAAGGGTTTCCATTATGTTTGATAACCGACCATAAATCTCCCTCAAAAAAGAAATCGATGACGTCCTTTTAATAACCAATAGCTAAGATAACTTAAGACTTTCTACTGAATTTTTTGTTATTCTACGATATATATCACTAGAATGATCAGCAGGAGTTTTGTTTCACATTGTACTTTACCAACTTTAGATGCAAAAGGAAAGAGATAATTGCCCTGGTACTAATATTCTTTATATCTATTCAACGGCTTTCATATGATTTCTGAAGATTGCCAAGTCTTTTTTCAAAGATGAATCTTTGTTTTCTTTCTACTTAATAAAGTGCCTTGAAAAATACAACTGTTTTACTAAAATCTTTATAAAAAATTAAGCGAATTACCCATAAAGACGTAAGAGGGACTAGCTCACATGGTAGAGCGCTCGCTTAGCATGCGAGAGGTACCGGGATCGATGCCCGGGTCCTCCAGTTCATTTAATCTAGCTCTAGGCTTTTGTTCAAAGACTGTGGAGGGACGGAGTTTTCGCTCAAAAAGAAATCTTTGATCTTGCTTACTTTCATCAAACGTCTTAACAAATCATAAAGTCTCTTTAAATCATTGATGTTTTACTTGCTGAATAGCAGCCCAAACAAGAAAAAAATTATCTTTACTTTAAACCTGCTTAATTCAGATGATAGATATATTGACATGGATTGCTAAGTTTGCAAATCTATATTTAGCTTGGTGCTTTAACATAAATCTAATAATCACCAAGATTTCCCAAACAAAATGAAAGTTTTTCCTCCAGTCGAGAAGATACTGTGCAAAATTCAAAACTATTATTTTTATAGTTAAATTCGAATTGAAGATATCTTACTAAAGAGATAGCTAAATTAGATATCAGGGGGACTAGCTCACATGGTAGAGCGCTCGCTTTGCATGCGAGAGGTACTGGGATCGATGCGCGGGTCCTCCAATTCAATTGAACTTTATGGTAATATTTTCAACAAATCTCAATATTGACTATAGTTTTTGTCGAAGAGAAGTATATCACTACTTCAGTTGGAACAGATTTTAAGAAATATTCAAAACACTGATTCAATTTCTGATTTTCTAATGCACTAACTAATAAATTCTCTCAGCTCTGGAAGTCTGAACCCAAGAATAAACTAATTATTTCTCAAAAGTAAACCTATGAGCCTGCTTTAATCGAGGAAAAGCTTGGAACTTGATGTCTTATATTTAAATTATGACATTTTGATATAGAGTTAGTATCACAGCATATAAGGGTGACTATCTTACACGGTAGTGTCTTCACATTGCATGGATAACGTACCAGAACCGATGTTCTTTTCCTTCAAATCCTCTGATCCCAAATTCAAGGGTTTCCATTATGTTTGATAACCGACCATAAATCTCCCTCAAAAAAGAAATCGATGACGCCCTTTTAATAACCAATAGCTAAGATAACTTAAGACTTTCTACTGAATTTTTTGTTATTCTACGATATATATCACTAGAATGATCAGCAGGAGTTTTAATTCACATTGTACTTTACCAACTTTAGATGCAAAAGGAAAGAGATAATTGCCCTGGTACTAATATTCTTTATATCTATTCAACGGCTTTCATATGATTTCTGAAGATTGCCAAGTCTTTTTTCAAAGATGAATCTTTGTTTTCTTTCTACTTAATAAAGTGCCTTGAAAAATACAACTGTTTTATTAAAATCTTTATAGAAAATTAAACAAATTACCAATAAAGACATAAGGGGGACTAGCTCACATGGTGGAGCGCTCGCTTAGCATGCGAGAGGTACCGGGATCGATGCCCGGGTCCTCCAGTTCATTTAATCTAGCTCTAGGCTTTGTTCAAAGACTGTGGAGGGACGGAGTTTCCGCTCAGAAAGAAATCTTTGATCTAGCTTACTTTCATAAAACGTCTTAACAAATCATAAAGTATCTTTAAATCATTGATCTTTTACTTGCTGAATAGCAGCCCAAACAAGAAAGGGAATTATCTTTACTTTAAACCTGCTCAATTCAGATGTTAAGTTTTTCTTGCAGTCGAGAAGATACTGTGCAAAATCTCAATACTGACTATAGTTTTTGTCGAAGAGAAGTATATCATCTTTTCAGTTAGGTCAGATTTAAAGAAATATTCAAAACACCGATTCAATTTCTGATTTTCTAATGCACTAACTAATAAATTCTCTCAGCTCTGGAAGTCTGAACCCAAGAATAAACTAATTATTTCTCAAAAGTAAACCTATGAGCCTGCTTTAATCGAGGAAAAGCTTGGAACTTGATGTCTTATATTAAAATTATGACATTTTGATATAGAGTTAGTATCACATCATATAAGGGTGACTATCTTACACGGTAAAGTGTTCACTCTGCATGGATATCGTACCAGAATCGATGTTCTTTTCCTTCAAATCCTCTGATCCCAAATTCAAGGGTTTCCATTATGTTTGATAACCGACCATAAATCTCCCTCAAAAAAGAAATCGATGACGCTCTTTTAATAACCAATAGCTAAGATAACTTAAGACTTTCTACTGAATTTTTTGTTATTCTACGATATATATCACTAGAATGATCAGCAGGAGTTTTGTTTCACATTGTACTTTACCAACTTTAGATGCAAAAGGAAAGAGATAATTGCCCTGGTACTAATATTCTTTATATCTATTCAACGGCTTTCATATGATTTCTGAAGATTGCCAAGTCTTTTTTCAAAGATGAATCTTTGTTTTCTTTCTACTTAATAAAGTGCCTTGAAAAATACAACTGTTTTACTAAAATCTTTATAAAAAATTAAGCGAATTACCCATAAAGACATAAGGGGGACTAGCTGACATGGTAGAGCGCTCGCTTAGCATGCGAGAGGTACCGGGATCGATGCCCGGGTCCTCCAGTTCATTTAATCTAGTTCTAGGCTTTTGTTCAAAGACTGTGGAGGGACGGAGTTTTCGCTCAAAAAGAAATCTTTGATCTAGCTTACTTTCATCAAACGTCTTAACAAATCATAAAGTATCTTTAAATCATTGATCTTTTACTTGCTGAATAGCAGCCCAAACAAGAAAGGGAATTATCTTTACTTCAAACCTGCTCAATTCAGATGTTAAGTTTTTCTTGCAGTCGAGAAGATACTGTGCAAAATTCAAAACTCTTATTTTTATAGTTTAATTCGAATTGAAGATATCTTACTAAAGAGATAGCTAAATTAGATATCAGGGGGACTAGCTCACGTGGTAGAGCGCTCGCTTCGCATGCGAGAGGTACTGGGATCGATGCCCGGGTCCTCCAATTCATTTGAACTTGATGGTAATATTTTCAACAAATCTCAATACTGACTATTGTTTTTGTCGAAGAGAAGTATATCATCTTTTTAGTTAGGTCAGATTTAAAGAAATATTCAAAACACCGATTCAATTTCTGATTTTCTAATGCACTAACTAATAAATTCTCTCAGCTCTGGAAGTCTGAACCCAAGAATAAACTAATTATTTCTCAAAAGTAAACCTATGAGCCTGCTTTAATCGAGGAAAAGCTTGGAACTTGATGTCTTATATTTAAATTATGACATTTTGATATAGAGTTAGTATCACAGCATATAAGGGTGACCATCTTACACGGTAGTGTCTTCACATTGCATGGATAACGTACCAGAACCGATGTTCTTTTCCTTCAAATCCTCTGATCCAAAATTCAAGGGTTTCCATTATGTTTGATAACCGACCATAAATCTCCCTCAAAAAAGAAATCGATGACGTCCTTTTAATAACCAATAGCTAAGATAACTTAAGACTTTCTACTGAATTTTTTGTTATTCTACGATATATATCACTAGAATGATCAGCAGGAGTTTTGTTTCACATTGTACTTTACCAACTTTAGATGCAAAAGGAAAGAGATAATTGCCCTGGTACTAATATTGTTTATATCTATTCAACGGCTTTCATATGATTCATGAAGATTGCCAAGTCTTTTTTCAAAGATGAATCTTTGTTTTCTTTCTACTTAATAAAGTGCCTTGAAAAATACATTTGTTTTATTAAAATCTTTATAGAAAATTAAACGAATTACCAATAAAGACATCAGGGGGACTAGCCCACATGGTGGAGCGCTCGCTTAGCATGCGAGAGGTACCGGGATCGATGCCCGGGTCCTCCAGTTCATTAAATCTAGCTCTAGGCTTTTGTTCAAAGACTGTGGAGGGACGGAGTTTCCGCTCAGAAAGAAATCTTTGATCTAGCTTACTTTCATCAAACGTCTTAACAAATCATAAAGTATCTTTAAATCATTGATCTTTTACTTGCTGAATAGCAGCCCAAACAAGAAAGGGAATTATCTTTACTTCAAACCTGCTCAATTCAGATGTTAAGTTTTTCTTGCAGTCGAGAAGATACTGTGCAAAATTCAAAACTCTTATTTTTATAGTTTAATTCGAATTGAAGATATCTTACTAAAGAGATAGCTCAATTAGATATCAGGGGGACTAGCTCACATGGTAGAGCGCTCGCTTCGCATGCGAGAGGTACTGGGATCGATGCCCGGGTCCTCCAATTCATTTGAACTTGATGGTAATATTTTCAACAAATCTCAATACTGACTATAGTTTTTGTCGAAGAGAAGTATATCATCTTTTCAGTTAGGTCAGATTTAAAGAAATATTCAAAACACCGATTCAATTTCTGATTTTCTAATGCACTAACTAATAAATTCTCTCAGCTCTGGAAGTCTGAACCCAAGAATAAACTAATTATTTCTCAAAAGTAAACCTATGATTCTGCTTTAATCGAGGAAAAGCTTGGAACTTTATGTCTTATATTTAAATTATGACATTTTGATATAGAGTTAGTATCACAGCATATAAGGGTGACCATCTTACACGGTAGTGTCTTCACATTGCATGGATAACGTACCAGAACCGATGTTCTTTTCCTTCAAATCCTCTGATCCAAAATTCAAGGGTTTCCATTATGTTTGATAACCGACCATAAATCTCCCTCAAAAAAGAAATCGATGACGTCCTTTTAATAACCAATAGCTAAGATAACTTAAGACTTTCTACTGAATTTTTTGTTATTCTACGATATATATCACTAGAATGATCAGCAGGAGTTTTGTTTCACATTGTACTTTACCAACTTTAGATGCAAAAGGAAAGAGATAATTGCCCTGGTACTAATATTCTTTATATCTATTCAACGGCTTTCATATGATTTCTGAAGATTGCCGAGTCTTTTTTCAAAGATGAATCTTTGTTTTCTTTCTACTTAATAAAGTGCCTTGAAAAATACAACTGTTTTACTAAAATCTTTATAAAAAATTAAGCGAATTACCCATAAAGACGTAAGAGGGACTAGCTCACATGGTAGAGCGCTCGCTTAGCATGCGAGAGTTACCGGGATCGATGCCCGGGTCCTCCAGTTCATTTAATCTAGCTCTAGGCTTTTGTTCAAAGACTGTGGAGGGACGGAGTTTTCGCTCAAAAAGAAATCTTTGATCTTGCTTACTTTCATCAAACGTCTTAACAAATCATAAAGTCTCTTTAAATCATTGATGTTTTACTTGCTGAATAGCAGCCCAAACAAGAAAAAAATTATCTTTACTTTAAACCTGCTTAATTCAGATGATAGATATATTGACATGGATTGCTAAGTTTGCAAATCTATATTTAGCTTGGTGCTTTAACATAAATCTAATAATCACCAAGATTTCCCAAACAAAATGAAAGTTTTTCCTCCAGTCGAGAAGATACTGTGCAAAATTCAAAACTATTATTTTTATAGTTAAATTCGAATTGAAGATATCTTACTAAAGAGATAGCTAAATTAGATATCAGGGGGACTAGCTCACATGGTAGAGCGCTCGCTTTGCATGCGAGAGGTACTGGGATCGATGCCCGGGTCCTCCAATTCAATTGAACTTTATGGTAATATTTTCAACAAATCTCAATATTGACTATAGTTTTTGTCGAAGAGAAGTATATCACTACTTCAGTTGGAACAGATTTTAAGAAATATTCAAAACACTGATTCAATTTCTGATTTTCTAATGCACTAACTAATAAATTCTCTCAGCTCTGGAAGTCTGAACCCAAGAATAAACTAATTATTTCTCAAAAGTAAACCTATGAGCCTGCTTTAATCGAGGAAAAGCTTGGAACTTGATGTCTTATATTTAAATTATGACATTTTGATATAGAGTTAGTATCACAGCATATAAGGGTGACTATCTTACACGGTAGTGTCTTCACATTGCATGGATAACGTACCAGAACCGATGTTCTTTTCCTTCAAATCCTCTGATCCCAAATTCAAGGGTTTCCATTATGTTTGATAACCGACCATAAATCTCCCTCAAAAAAGAAATCGATGACGCCCTTTTAATAACCAATAGCTAAGATAACTTAAGACTTTCTACTGAATTTTTTGTTATTCTACGATATATATCACTAGAATGATCAGCAGGAGTTTTAATTCACATTGTACTTTACCAACTTTAGATGCAAAAGGAAAGAGATAATTGCCCTGGTACTAATATTCTTTATATCTATTCAACGGCTTTCATATGATTTCTGAAGATTGCCAAGTCTTTTTTCAAAGATGAATCTTTGTTTTCTTTCTACTTAATAAAGTGCCTTGAAAAATACAACTGTTTTATTAAAATCTTTATAGAAAATTAAACAAATTACCAATAAAGACATAAGGGGGACTAGCTCACATGGTGGAGCGCTCGCTTAGCATGCGAGAGGTACCGGGATCGATGCCCGGGTCCTCCAGTTCATTTAATCTAGCTCTAGGCTTTGTTCAAAGACTGTGGAGGGACGGAGTTTCCGCTCAGAAAGAAATCTTTGATCTAGCTTACTTTCATCAAACGTCTTAACAAATCATAAAGTATCTTTAAATCATTGATCTTTTACTTGCTGAATAGCAGCCCAAACAAGAAAGGGAATTATCTTTACTTTAAACCTGCTCAATTCAGATGTTAAGTTTTTCTTGCAGTCGAGAAGATACTGTGCAAAATCTCAATACTGACTATAGTTTTTGTCGAAGAGAAGTATATCATCTTTTCAGTTAGGTCAGATTTAAAGAAATATTCAAAACACCGATTCAATTTCTGATTTTCTAATGCACTAACTAATAAATTCTCTCAGCTCTGGAAGTCTGAACCCAAGAATAAACTAATTATTTCTCAAAAGTAAACCTATGAGCCTGCTTTAATCGAGGAAAAGCTTGGAACTTGATGTCTTATATTTAAATTATGACATTTTGATATAGAGTTAGTATCACATCATATAAGGGTGACTATCTTACACGGTAAAGTGTTCACTCTGCATGGATATCGTACCAGAATCGATGTTCTTTTCCTTCAAATCCTCTGATCCCAAATTCAAGGGTTTCCATTATGTTTGATAACCGACCATAAATCTCCCTCAAAAAAGAAATCGATGACGCTCTTTTAATAACCAATAGCTAAGATAACTTAAGACTTTCTACTGAATTTTTTGTTATTCTACGATATATATCACTAGAATGATCAGCAGGAGTTTTGTTTCACATTGTACTTTACCAACTTTAGATGCAAAAGGAAAGAGATAATTGCCCTGGTACTAATATTCTTTATATCTATTCAACGGCTTTCATATGATTTCTGAAGATTGCCAAGTCTTTTTTCAAAGATGAATCTTTGTTTTCTTTCTACTTAATAAAGTGCCTTGAAAAATACAACTGTTTTACTAAAATCTTTATAAAAAATTAAGCGAATTACCCATAAAGACATAAGGGGGACTAGCTCACATGGTAGAGCGCTCGCTTAGCATGCGAGAGGTACCGGGATCGATGCCCGGGTCCTCCAGTTCATTTAATCTAGTTCTAGGCTTTTGTTCAAAGACTGTGGAGGGACGGAGTTTTCGCTCAAAAAGAAATCTTTGATCTTGCTTACTTTCATCAAACGTCTTAACAAATCATAAAGTCTCTTTAAATCATTGATGTTTTACTTGCTGAATAGCAGCCCAAACAAGAAAGGGAATTATCTTTACTTCAAACCTGCTCAATTCAGATGTTAAGTTTTTCTTGCAGTCGAGAAGATACTGTGCAAAATTCAAAACTCTTATTTTTATACTTTAATTCGAATTGAAGATATCTTACTAAAGAGATAGCTCAATTAGATATCAGGGGGACTAGCTCACATGGTAGAGCGCTCGCTTCGCATGCGAGAGGTACTGGGATCGATGCCCGGGTCCTCCAATTCATTTGAACTTGATGGTAATATTTTCAACAAATCTCAATACTGACTATAGTTTTTGTCGAAGAGAAGTATATCATCTTTTCAGTTAGGTCAGATTTAAAGAAATATTCAAAACACCGATTCAATTTCTGATTCTCTAATGCACTAACTAATAAATTCTCTCAGTTCTGGAAGTCTGAACCCAAGAATAAACTAATTATTTCTCAAAAGTAAACCTATGAGCCTGCTTTAATCGAGGAAAAGCTTGGAACTTTATGTCTTATATTTAAATTATGACATTTTGATATAGAGTTAGTATCACAGCATATAAGGGTGACCATCTTACACGGTAGTGTCTTCACATTGCATGGATAACGTACCAGAACCGATGTTCTTTTCCTTCAAATCCTCTGATCCAAAATTCAAGGGTTTCCATTATGTTTGATAACCGACCATAAATCTCCCTCAAAAAAGAAATCGATGACGTCCTTTTAATAACCAATAGCTAAGATAACTTAAGACTTTCTACTGAATTTTTTGTTATTCTACGATATATATCACTAGAATGATCAGCAGGAGTTTTGTTTCACATTGTACTTTACCAACTTTAGATGCAAAAGGAAAGAGATAATTGCCCTGGTACTAATATTCTTTATATCTATTCAACGGCTTTCATATGATTTCTGAAGATTGCCAAGTCTTTTTTCAAAGATGAATCTTTGTTTTCTTTCTACTTGATAAAGTGCCTTGAAAAATACAACTGTTTTACTAAAATCTTTATAAAAAATTAAGCGAACTACCCATAAAGACGTAAGAGGGACTAGCTCACATGGTAGAGCGCTCGCTTAGCATGCGAGAGGTACCGGGATCGATGCCCGGGTCCTCCAGTTCATTTAATCTAGCTCTAGGCTTTTGTTCAAAGACTGTGGAGGGACGGAGTTTTCGCTCAAAAAGAAATCTTTGATCTTGCTTACTTTCATCAAACGTCTTAACAAATCATAAAGTCTCTTTAAATCATTGATGTTTTACTTGCTGAATAGCAGCCCAAACAAGAAAAAAATTATCTTTACTTTAAACCTGCTTAATTCAGATGATAGATATATTGACATGGATTGCTAAGTTTGCAAATCTATATTTAGCTTGGTGCTTTAACATAAATCTAATAATCACCAAGATTTCCCAAACAAAATGAAAGTTTTTCCTCCAGTCGAGAAGATACTGTGCAAAATTCAAAACTATTATTTTTATAGTTAAATTCGAATTGAAGATATCTTACTAAAGAGATAGCTAAATTAGATATCAGGGGGACTAGCTCACATGGTAGAGCGCTCGCTTTGCATGCGAGAGGTACTGGGATCGATGCCCGGGTCCTCCAATTCAATTGAACTTTATGGTAATATTTTCAACAAATCTCAATATTGACTATAGTTTTTGTCGAAGAGAAGTATATCACTACTTCAGTTGGAACAGATTTTAAGAAATATTCAAAACACTGATTCAATTTCTGATTTTCTAATGCACTAACTAATAAATTCTCTCAGCTCTGGAAGTCTGAACCCAAGAATAAACTAATTATTTCTCAAAAGTAAACCTATGAGCCTGCTTTAATCGAGGAAAAGCTTGGAACTTGATGTCTTATATTTAAATTATGACATTTTGATATAGAGTTAGTATCACAGCATATAAGGGTGACTATCTTACACGGTAGTGTCTTCACATTGCATGGATAACGTACCAGAACCGATGTTCTTTTCCTTCAAATCCTCTGATCCCAAATTCAAGGGTTTCCATTATGTTTGATAACCGACCATAAATCTCCCTCAAAAAAGAAATCGATGACGCCCTTTTAATAACCAATAGCTAAGATAACTTAAGACTTTCTACTGAATTTTTTGTTATTCTACGATATATATCACTAGAATGATCAGCAGGAGTTTTGTTTCACATTGTACTTTACCAACTTTAGATGCAAAAGGAAAGAGATAATTGCCCTGGTACTAATATTCTTTATATCTATTCAACGGCTTTCATATGATTTCTGAAGATTGCCAAGTCTTTTTTCAAAGATGAATCTTTGTTTTCTTTCTACTTAATAAAGTGCCTTGAAAAATACAACTGTTTTACTAAAATCTTTATAAAAAATTAAGCGAATTACCCATAAAGACGTAAGGGGGACTAGCTCACATGGTAGAGCGCTCGCTTAGCATGCGAGAGGTACCGGGATCGATGCCCGGGTCCTCCAGTTCATTTAATCTAGCTCTAAGCTTTTGTTCAAAGACTGTGGAGGGACGGAGTTTTCGCTCAAAAAGAAATCTTTGATCTTGCTTACTTTCATCAAACGTCTTAACAAATCATAAAGTCTCTTTAAATCATTGATGTTTTACTTGCTGAATAGCAGCCCAAACAAGAAAGAAAATTATCTTTACTTTAAACCTGCTTAATTCAGATGATAGATATATTGACATGGATTGCTAAGTTTGCAAATCTATATTTAGCTTGGTGCTTTAACATAAATCTAATAATCACCAAGATTTCCCAAACAAAATGAAAGTTTTTCCTCCAGTCGAGAAGATACTGTGCAAAATTCAAAACTATTATTTTTATAGTTAAATTCGAATTGAAGATATCTTACTAAAGAGATAGCTAAATTAGATATCAGGGGGACTAGCTCACATGGTAGAGCGCTCGCATTGCATGCGAGAGGTACTGGGATCGATGCCCGGGTCCTCCAATTCAATTGAACTTTATGGTAATATTTTCAACAAATCTCAATATTGACTATAGTTTTTGTCGAAGAGAAGTATATCACTACTTCAGTTGGAACAGATTTTAAGAAATATTCAAAACACTGATTCAATTTCTGATTTTCTAATGCACTAACTAATAAATTCTCTCAGCTCTGGAAGTCTGAACCCAAGAATAAACTAATTATTTCTCAAAAGTAAACCTATGAGCCTGCTTTAATCGAGGAAAAGCTTGGAACTTGATGGTTTATATTTAAATTATGACATTTTGATATAGAGTTAGTATCACAGCATATAAGGGTGACTATCTTACACGGTAGTGTCTTCACATTGCATGGATAACGTACCAGAACCGATGTTCTTTTCCTTCAAATCCTCTGATCCCAAATTCAAGGGTTTCCATTATGTTTGATAACCGACCATAAATCTCCCTCAAAAAAGAAATCGATGACGCCCTTTTAATAACCAATAGCTAAGATAACTTAAGACTGTCTACTGAATTTTTTGTTATTCTACGATATATATCACTAGAATGATCAGCAGGAGTTTTGTTTCACATTGTACTTTACCAACTTTAGATGCAAAAGGAAAGAGATAATTGCCCTGGTACTAATATTCTTTATATCTATTCAACGGCTTTCATATGATTTCTGAAGATTGCCAAGTCTTTTTTCAAAGATGAATCTTTGTTTTCTTTCTACTGAATAAAGTGCCTTGAAAAATACAACTGTTTTACTAAAATCTTTATAAAAAATTAAGCGAATTACCCATAAAGACGTAAGGGGGACTAGCTCACATGGTAGAGCGCTCGCTTAGCATGCGAGAGGTACCGGGATCGATGCCCGGGTCCTCCAGTTCATTTAATCTAGCTCTAGGCTTTTGTTCAAAGACTGTGGAGGGACGGAGTTTTCGCTCAAAAAGAAATCTTTGATCTTGCTTACTTTCATCAAACGTCTTAACAAATCATAAAGTCTCTTTAAATCATTGATGTTTTACTTGCTGAATAGCAGCCCAAACAAGAAAGAAAATTATCTTTACTTTAAACCTGCTTAATTCAGATGATAGATATATTGACATGGATTGCTAAGTTTGCAAATCTATATTTAGCTTGGTGCTTTAACATAAATCTAATAATCACCAAGATTTCCCAAACAAAATGAAAGTTTTTCCTCCAGTCGAGAAGATACTGTGCAAAATTCAAAACTATTATTTTTATAGTTAAATTCGAATTGAAGATATCTTACTAAAGAGATAGCTAAATTAGATATCAGGGGGACTAGCTCACATGGTAGAGCGCTCGCATTGCATGCGAGAGGTACTGGGATCGATGCCCGGGTCCTCCAATTCAATTGAACTTTATGGTAATATTTTCAACAAATCTCAATATTGACTATAGTTTTTGTCGAAGAGAAGTATATCACTACTTCAGTTGGAACAGATTTTAAGAAATATTCAAAACACTGATTCAATTTCTGATTTTCTAATGCACTAACTAATAAATTCTCTCAGCTCTGGAAGTCTGAACCCAAGAATAAACTAATTATTTCTCAAAAGTAAACCTATGAGCCTGCTTTAATCGAGGAAAAGCTTGGAACTTGATGTCTTATATTTAAATTATGACATTTTGATATAGAGTTAGTATCACAGCATATAAGGGTGACTATCTTACACGGTAGTGTCTTCACATTGCATGGATAACGTACCAGAACCGATGTTCTTTTCCTTCAAATCCTCTGATCCCAAATTCAAGGGTTTCCATTATGTTTGATAACCGACCATAAATCTCCCTCAAAAAAGAAATCGATGACGCCCTTTTAATAACCAATAGCTAAGATAACTTAAGACTTGCTACTGAATTTTTTGTTATTCTACGATATATATCACTAGAATGATCAGCAGGAGTTTTAATTCACATTGTACTTTACCAACTTTAGATGCAAAAGGAAAGAGATAATTGCCCTGGTACTAATATTCTTTATATCTATTCAACGGCTTTCATATGATTTCTGAAGATTGCCAAGTCTTTTTTCAAAGATGAATCTTTGTTTTCTTTCTACTTAATAAAGTGCCTTGAAAAATACAACTGTTTTATTAAAATCTTTATAGAAAATTAAACAAATTACCAATAAAGACATAAGGGGGACTAGCTCACATGGTGGAGCGCTCGCTTAGCATGCGAGAGGTACCGGGATCGATGCCCGGGTCCTCCAGTTCATTTAATCTAGCTCTAGGCTTTGTTCAAAGACTGTGGAGGGACGGAGTTTCCGCTCAGAAAGAAATCTTTGATCTAGCTTACTTTCATCAAACGTCTTAACAAATCATAAAGTATCTTTAAATCATTGATCTTTTACTTGCTGAATAGCAGCCCAAACAAGAAAGGGAATTATCTTTACTTTAAACCTGCTCAATTCAGATGTTAAGTTTTTCTTGCAGTCGAGAAGATACTGTGCAAAATCTCAATACTGACTATAGTTTTTGTCGAAGAGAAGTATATCATCTTTTCAGTTAGGTCAGATTTAAAGAAATATTCAAAACACCGATTCAATTTCTGATTTTCTAATGCACTAACTAATAAATTCTCTCAGTTCTGGAAGTCTGAACCCAAGAATAAACTAATTATTTCTCAAAAGTAAACCTATGAGCCTGCTTTAATCGAGGAAAAGCTTGGAACTTTATGTCTTATATTTAAATTATGACATTTTGATATAGAGTTAGTATCACAGCATATAAGGGTGACCATCTTACACGGTAGTGTCTTCACATTGCATGGATATCGTACCAGAACCGATGTTCTTTTCCTTCAAATCCTCTGATCCAAAATTCAAGGGTTTCCATTATGTTTGATAACCGACCATAAATCTCCCTCAAAAAAGAAATCGATGACGTCCTTTTAATAACCAATAGCTAAGATAACTTAAGACTTTCTACTGAATTTTTTGTTATTCTACGATATATATCACTAGAATGATCAGCAGGAGTTTTGTTTCACATTGTACTTTACCAACTTTAGATGCAAAAGGAAAGAGATAATTGCCCTGGTACTAATATTCTTTATATCTATTCAACGGCTTTCATATGATTTCTGAAGATTGCCAAGTCTTTTTTCAAAGATGAATCTTTGTTTTCTTTCTACTTAATAAAGTGCCTTGAAAAATACAACTGTTTTACTAAAATCTTTATAAAAAATTAAGCGAATTACCCATAAAGACGTAAGAGGGACTAGCTCACATGGTAGAGCGCTCGCTTAGCATGCGAGAGGTACCGGGATCGATGCCCGGGTCCTCCAGTTCATTTAATCTAGCTCTAGGCTTTTGTTCAAAGACTGTGGAGGGACGGAGTTTTCGCTCAAAAAGAAATCTTTGATCTTGCTTACTTTCATCAAACGTCTTAACAAATCATAAAGTCTCTTTAAATCATTGATGTTTTACTTGCTGAATAGCAGCCCAAACAAGAAAAAAATTATCTTTACTTTAAACCTGCTTAATTCAGATGATAGATATATTGACATGGATTGCTAAGTTTGCAAATCTATATTTAGCTTGGTGCTTTAACATAAATCTAATAATCACCAAGATTTCCCAAACAAAATGAAAGTTTTTCCTCCAGTCGAGAAGATACTGTGCAAAATTCAAAACTATTATTTTTATAGTTAAATTCGAATTGAAGATATCTTACTAAAGAGATAGCTAAATTAGATATCAGGGGGACTAGCTCACATGGTAGAGCGCTCGCTTTGCATGCGAGAGGTACTGGGATCGATGCCCGGGTCCTCCAATTCAATTGAACTTTATGGTAATATTTTCAACAAATCTCAATATTGACTATAGTTTTTGTCGAAGAGAAGTATATCACTACTTCAGTTGGAACAGATTTTAAGAAATATTCAAAACACTGATTCAATTTCTGATTTTCTAATGCACTAACTAATAAATTCTCTCAGCTCTGGAAGTCTGAACCCAAGAATAAACTAATTATTTCTCAAAAGTAAACCTATGAGCCTGCTTTAATCGAGGAAAAGCTTGGAACTTGATGTCTTATATTTAAATTATGACATTTTGATATAGAGTTAGTATCACAGCATATAAGGGTGACTATCTTACACGGTAGTGTCTTCACATTGCATGGATAACGTACCAGAACCGATGTTCTTTTCCTTCAAATCCTCTGATCCCAAATTCAAGGGTTTCCATTATGTTTGATAACCGACCATAAATCTCCCTCAAAAAAGAAATCGATGACGCCCTTTTAATAACCAATAGCTAAGATAACTTAAGACTTTCTACTGAATTTTTTGTTATTCTACGATATATATCACTAGAATGATCAGCAGGAGTTTTGTTTCACATTGTACTTTACCAACTTTAGATGCAAAAGGAAAGAGATAATTGCCCTGGTACTAATATTCTTTATATCTATTCAACGGCTTTCATATGATTTCTGAAGATTGCCAAGTCTTTTTTCAAAGATGAATCTTTGTTTTCTTTCTACTTAATAAAGTGCCTTGAAAAATACAACTGTTTTACTAAAATCTTTATAAAAAATTAAGCGAATTACCCATAAAGACGTAAGGGGGACTAGCTCATATGGTAGAGCGCTCGCTTAGCATGCGAGAGGTACCGGGATCGATGCCCGGGTCCTCCAGTTCATTAAATCTAGCTCTAGGCTTTTGTTCAAAGACTGTGGAGGGACGGAGTTTTCGCTCAAAAAGAAATCTTTGATCTTGCTTACTTTCATCAAACGTCTTAACAAATCATAAAGTCTCTTTAAATCATTGATGTTTTACTTGCTGAATAGCAGCCCAAACAAGAAAGAAAATTATCTTTACTTTAAACCTGCTTAATTCAGATGATAGATATATTGACATGGATTGCTAAGTTTGCAAATCTATATTTAGCTTGGTGCTTTAACATAAATCTAATAATCACCAAGATTTCCCAAACAAAATGAAAGTTTTTCCTCCAGTCGAGAAGATACTGTGCAAAATTCAAAACTATTATTTTTATAGTTAAATTCGAATTGAAGATATCTTACTAAAGAGATAGCTAAATTAGATATCAGGGGGACTAGCTCACATGGTAGAGCGCTCGCATTGCATGCGAGAGGTACTGGGATCGATGCCCGGGTCCTCCAATTCAATTGAACTTTATGGTAATATTTTCAACAAATCTCAATATTGACTATAGTTTTTGTCGAAGAGAAGTATATCACTACTTCAGTTGGAACAGATTTTAAGAAATATTCAAAACACTGATTCAATTTCTGATTTTCTAATGCACTAACTAATAAATTCTCTCAGCTCTGGAAGTCTGAACCCAAGAATAAACTAATTATTTCTCAAAAGTAAACCTATGAGCCTGCTTTAATCGAGGAAAAGCTTGGAACTTGATGGTTTATATTTAAATTATGACATTTTGATATAGAGTTAGTATCACAGCATATAAGGGTGACTATCTTACACGGTAGTGTCTTCACAT
Organism: Pelagia noctiluca; assembly: GCA_963924455.1. Lineage (NCBI taxonomy): Eukaryota > Metazoa > Cnidaria > Scyphozoa > Semaeostomeae > Pelagiidae > Pelagia > Pelagia noctiluca. The sequence continues at coordinate 7,174,385 of OZ004318.1, forward strand.
TGCATGGATAACGTACCAGAACCGATGTTCTTTTCCTTCAAATCCTCTGATCCCAAATTCAAGGGTTTCCATTATGTTTGATAACCGACCATAAATCTCCCTCAAAAAAGAAATCGATGACGCCCTTTTAATAACCAATAGCTAAGATAACTTAAGACTGTCTACTGAATTTTTTGTTATTCTACGATATATATCACTAGAATGATCAGCAGGAGTTTTGTTTCACATTGTACTTTACCAACTTTAGATGCAAAAGGAAAGAGATAATTGCCCTGGTACTAATATTCTTTATATCTATTCAACGGCTTTCATATGATTTCTGAAGATTGCCAAGTCTTTTTTCAAAGATGAATCTTTGTTTTCTTTCTACTTAATAAAGTGCCTTGAAAAATACAACTGTTTTACTAAAATCTTTATAAAAAATTAAGCGAATTACCCATAAAGACGTAAGGGGGACTAGCTCATATGGTAGAGCGCTCGCTTAGCATGCGAGAGGTACCGGGATCGATGCCCGGGTCCTCCAGTTCATTTAATCTAGCTCTAGGCTTTTGTTCAAAGACTGTGGAGGGACGGAGTTTTCGCTCAAAAAGAAATCTTTGATCTTGCTTACTTTCATCAAACGTCTTAACAAATCATAAAGTCTCTTTAAATCATTGATGTTTTACTTGCTGAATAGCAGCCCAAACAAGAAAGAAAATTATCTTTACTTTAAACCTGCTTAATTCAGATGATAGATATATTGACATGGATTGCTAAGTTTGCAAATCTATATTTAGCTTGGTGCTTTAACATAAATCTAATAATCACCAAGATTTCCCAAACGAAATGAAAGTTTTTCCTCCAGTCGAGAAGGTACTGTGCAAAATTCAAAACTATTATTTTTATAGTTAAATTCGAATTGAAGATATCTTACTAAAGAGATAGCTAAATTAGATATCAGGGGGACTAGCTCACATGGTAGAGCGCTCGCATTGCATGCGAGAGGTACTGGGATCGATGCCCGGGTCCTCCAATTCAATTGAACTTTATGGTAATATTTTCAACAAATCTCAATATTGACTATAGTTTTTGTCGAAGAGAAGTATATCACTACTTCAGTTGGAACAGATTTTAAGAAATATTCAAAACACTGATTCAATTTCTGATTTTCTAATGCACTAACTAATAAATTCTCTCAGCTCTGGAAGTCTGAACCCAAGAATAAACTAATTATTTCTCAAAAGTAAACCTATGAGCCTGCTTTAATCGAGGAAAAGCTTGGAACTTGATGTCTTATATTTAAATTATGACATTTTGATATAGAGTTAGTATCACAGCATATAAGGGTGACTATCTTACACGGTAGTGTCTTCACATTGCATGGATAACGTACCAGAACCGATGTTCTTTTCCTTCAAATCCTCTGATCCCAAATTCAAGGGTTTCCATTATGTTTGATAACCGACCATAAATCTCCCTCAAAAAAGAAATCGATGACGCCCTTTTAATAACCAATAGCTAAGATAACTTAAGACTTGCTACTGAATTTTTTGTTATTCTACGATATATATCACTAGAATGATCAGCAGGAGTTTTAATTCACATTGTACTTTACCAACTTTAGATGCAAAAGGAAAGAGATAATTGCCCTGGTACTAATATTCTTTATATCTATTCAACGGCTTTCATATGATTTCTGAAGATTGCCAAGTCTTTTTTCAAAGATGAATCTTTGTTTTCTTTCTACTTAATAAAGTGCCTTGAAAAATACAACTGTTTTATTAAAATCTTTATAGAAAATTAAACAAATTACCAATAAAGACATAAGGGGGACTAGCTCACATGGTGGAGCGCTCGCTTAGCATGCGAGAGGTACCGGGATCGATGCCCGGGTCCTCCAGTTCATTTAATCTAGCTCTAGGCTTTGTTCAAAGACTGTGGAGGGACGGAGTTTCCGCTCAGAAAGAAATCTTTGATCTAGCTTACTTTCATCAAACGTCTTAACAAATCATAAAGTATCTTTAAATCATTGATCTTTTACTTGCTGAATAGCAGCCCAAACAAGAAAGGGAATTATCTTTACTTTAAACCTGCTCAATTCAGATGTTAAGTTTTTCTTGCAGTCGAGAAGATACTGTGCAAAATCTCAATACTGACTATAGTTTTTGTCGAAGAGAAGTATATCATCTTTTCAGTTAGGTCAGATTTAAAGAAATATTCAAAACACCGATTCAATTTCTGATTTTCTAATGCACTAACTAATAAATTCTCTCAGCTCTGGAAGTCTGAACCCAAGAATAAACTAATTATTTCTCAAAAGTAAACCTATGAGCCTGCTTTAATCGAGGAAAAGCTTGGAACTTGATGTCTTATATTTAAATTATGACATTTTGATATAGAGTTAGTATCACATCATATAAGGGTGACTATCTTACACGGTAAAGTGTTCACTCTGCATGGATATCGTACCAGAATCGATGTTCTTTTCCTTCAAATCCTCTGATCCCAAATTCAAGGGTTTCCATTATGTTTGATAACCGACAATAAATCTCCCTCAAAAAAGAAATCGATGACGCTCTTTTAATAACCAATAGCTAAGATAACTTAAGACTTTCTACTGAATTTTTTGTTATTCTACGATATATATCACTAGAATGATCAGCAGGAGTTTTGTTTCACATTGTACTTTACCAACTTTAGATGCAAAAGGAAAGAGATAATTGCCCTGGTACTAATATTCTTTATATCTATTCAACGGCTTTCATATGATTTCTGAAGATTGCCAAGTCTTTTTTCAAAGATGAATCTTTGTTTTCTTTCTACTTAATAAAGTGCCTTGAAAAATACAACTGTTTTACTAAAATCTTTATAAAAAATTAAGCGAATTACCCATAAAGACATAAGGGGGACTAGCTCACATGGTAGAGCGCTCGCTTAGCATGCGAGAGGTACCGGGATCGATGCCCGGGTCCTCCAGTTCATTTAATCTAGTTCTAGGCTTTTGTTCAAAGACTGTGGAGGGACGGAGTTTTCGCTCAAAAAGAAATCTTTGATCTTGCTTACTTTCATCAAACGTCTTAACAAATCATAAAGTCTCTTTAAATCATTGATGTTTTACTTGCTGAATAGCAGCCCAAACAAGAAAGAAAATTATCTTTACTTTAAACCTGCTTAATTCGGATGATAGATATATTGACATGGATTGCTAAGTTTGCAAATCTATATTTAGCTTGGTGCTTTAACATAAATCTAATAATCACCAAGATTTCCCCAACAAAATGAAAGTTTTTCCTCCAGTCGAGAAGATACTGTGCAAAATTCAAAACTCTTATTTTTATAGTTAAATTCGAATTGAAGATATCTTACTAAAGAGATAGCTAAAGTAGATATCAGGGGGACTAGCTCACATGGTAGAGCGCTCGCTTTGCATGCGAGAGGTACTGGGATCGATGCCCGGGTCCTCCAATTCAATTGAACTTTATGGTAATATTTTCAACAAATCTCAATATTGACTATAGTTTTTGTCGAAGAGAAGTACTCTGCCCTCCATTAAATATGGAAACGGTTCGAATTTTAGGCCTAAATTAAATCATTTTCATAGTAAGACACAGAAATAAATTTCCAATCTGTCTCTCGCTTATCTCCCCACATGAGCTGAATCACATATCAACTTGTTGAGAAATTAGTGCAGAAACTTTATTTGGAGCTTAAATGTAAAATAAAGTTAGATATGACAAGTTTTTATTGAGAATCTTAAGCTTGGCGAGATGCTCGAAAGTTTTATTTGAAGACTGAAGTGGTTCACGGAAAATAGCAATAAGTTGGGTTTTTCTATTAATAGAAAAAGTAAAAAAAATGGCAAAAGCAAGTCAATAACCTAAATAATAATGGGATTTCAAAAGTGGGCTCGTTCTCTATCGATTCACAAAATCCAAAGTAAACCAAAAAATATTTGGCATCAGCAAGGTTGTCGAGGTGAATTTGCAATGGAGAAATAAATGCATGTCATATACACTTGCCCCATGATAATTCCTTATTACTGGCAAAAGCTTTGGAAGAAAATTAAGTAATGCAAACAATATTGATAGGGGTGTTATCTGATGTCTTTTATGCATAAGAAAGACCACAGATTATGCCATATAGCTTGCTTTATAAAAATATTACTTGCCGTCTTGCCATCAAACGTCAACTTGGGCCTAGTCAATCACTTGATACAACTCGATATCAATTTCTTTGAAAATGTTGAAGTTCTTGGATAAAAACAGCTTTAAATAAACTCATCATGGACTAAAGAACAATCCCTAACAAAAATTGTTTAAGAATGACATGCGACCTAAAAAACAGCTTATCAACAAACTTTAAAAAATAATTTTCAAGACTTTCGAAGCTGTTTCTTGCCTCCCAAGCTTCGAGAAAAAAATTGAAATTTTGAATCGACCAGGAAGGTTTCGAGACAATGAAAACAATATTTGAATAAAAGAATAATTTCTCTGTCATTGGTTTGAATTCCACAGTTCTTGGACGCTTGGTTACGTAGAAACTCATTGTTATATTTCTCTTATCACTTTGATTGACATTTGGTCCGCCATATTAGCCTCCTAGTCGTTTCCATACATATGGGAGGGCAGAGTATATCACTACTTCAGTTGGATCAGATTTTAAGAAATATTCAAAACACTGATTCAATTTCTGATTTTCTAATGCACTAACTAATCATTCTCTCAGCTCTGGAAGTCTGAACCCAAGAATAAACTAATTATTTTCTTAAAAGTAAACCTATATGCCTGCTCTAATCGAGGAAAAGCTTGGAACTTGATGTTTTTTATTTAGATTATTGACATTTTGATAAAGAGTTAGTGTCACAGCATATAAGGGGGAGTATCCTACAAGGTAGAGTGTTCACTTTGCATGGATATCGTACCAGAACCGATGTTCTTTTCCTTCAAATCCTCTGATCCCGAATTCAAGGGTCTCTATCATGTTTGATAACCGACCATAACTCTCCCTCAAAAAAGATATCGATGACGCCCTTTTAATAACCTATAGCTAAGATAACTTAAGACTTTCTACTGAATTTTTTGTTATTCTACAATATATATCACTAGAATGATCAGCTGGAGTTTTGTTTCACATTGTACTTTACCAACTTCAGATGCAAAAGGAAAGAGATCATTGCCCTGGTACTCAAATTCTTTATATCTTTTCAACGGCTTTCATATGATTTCTGAAGATTGCCAAGTCTTTTTTCAAAGATGAATCTTTGTTTTCTTTCTACTTAATAAAGTGCCTTGAAAAATACAACTGTTTTATTAAAATCTTTATAGAAAATTAAACAAATTACCAATAAAGACATAAGGGGGACTAGCTCACATGGTAGAGCGCTCGCTTAGCATGCGAGAGGTACCGGGATCGATGCCCGGATCCTCCAGTTCATTTAATCTAGCTCTAGGCTTTTGTTGAAAGACTGTTGAGGGACGGAGTTTTCGCTCAGAAAGAAATCTTTGATCTAGCTTACTTTCATCAAACGTCTTAACAAATCATAAATTCTCTTTAAATCATTGATGTTTTACTGGCTGAATAGCAGCCCAAACAAGAAAGGGAATTATCTTTACTTTAAACCTGCTCAATTCAGATGTTAAGTTTTTCTTTCAGGCGAGAAGATACTGTGCAAATTTCAAAGCCTTTATTTTTATAGTTAAATTAGAATGGAAGATATCTTACTAAAGAGATAGCTCAATTAGATATTAGTGGGACTAGCTCACATGGTAGAGCGCTCGCTTCGCATGGGCGAGGTACTGGGATCGATGCCTGGGTCCTCCAATTCATTTGAACTTGATGGTAATATTTTCAACAATTCTCAATATTGACTATAGTTTTTGTCGAAGAGAAGTATATCACTACTTCAGTTGGATCAAATTTTAAGAAATATTCAAAACACTGATTCAATTTCTGATTTTCTAATGCGCTAACTAATCATTCTCTCAGCTCTGGAAGTCTGAAACAAAGAATAAACTAATTATTTTCTCAAAAGTAAACCTATGAGCCTGCTCTACTCGAGGAAAAGCTTGGAACCTGATGTCTTTTATTTAGATTATTGATATTTTGATATAGAGTTAGTATCACAGCATATAAGGGGGACTATCTTACACGGTAGAGTGTTCACTTTGCATGGATAATGTACCAGAACCGATGTTATTTTCCTTCAAATCCTCTGATTCCGAATTCAAGGTTCTCCATCATGTTTGATAACCGACCATAACTCTCCCTCAAAAAAGATATCGATGAAGCCCTTTTAATAACCAATAGCTAAGATAACTTAAGACTTTCTACTGAATTTTTTGTTATTCTACGATATATATCACTAGAATGATCAGCAGGAGTTTTGTTTCATATTGTACTTTACCAACTTTAGATGCAAAAGGAAAGAGATAATTGCCCTGGTACTCAAATTCTTTATATCTATTCAACGGCTTTCATATGTTTTTTGAAGATTGCCAAGTCTTTTTTCAAAGATGCATATTTCTTTTCTTTCTACTTAATTAAGTGCCTTGAAAAATACAACTGTTTTATTAAAATCTTTATAGAAAATTAAACGAATTACCCATATAGAAATAAGGGGGATTAGCTCACATGGTAGAGCGCTCGCTTAGAATGCGAGAGTTACCAGGATCGATTTCCGGGTCCTCCAGTTCATTTAACCTAGCTCTAGGCTTTTGTTCCAAGACTGTGGAGGGACGGAGTTTTCGCTCAGAAAGAAATCTTTGATGTAGCTTACTTTCATCAAAAGTCTTAACATATCATAAAGTATCTTAAAATCATTGATGTTTTACTGGCTGAATAGCAGCCAAACAAGAAAGGGAATTATCTTTACTTTAAACCTGCTCAATTCAGATGATAGATATATTGACATGGATTGCTGAGTTTGTAAATCTATATCTAGCTTGGTGCTTTAACATAAATCTAATTATTACCAAGATTTTCCCAACAAAATGAAAGTTTTTCTTCCAGTCGATAAGATAATGTGCAAAATAAAAACTTTTATTTTTATAGTTAAATTCGAATTGAAGATATCTTACTAAAGAGATAGTTCAATTAGATATCAAGGGGACTAGCTCACATGGTAGAGCGCTCGCTTCCCATTCGAGAAGTACTGGGATCGATGCCCGGGTCCTCCAATTCATTTGAACTTGATGGTAATATTTTCAACAAATCTCAATATTGACTATAGTTTTTGTCGAAGAGAATTATATCACTACTTCAGTTGGATCAGGTTTTGAGAAATATTCAAAACACTGATTCAATTTCTGATTTTCTAATGCGCTAACTAATCATTCTCTCAGCTCTGGAAGTCTGAAACCAAGAATAAACTAATTATTTTCTCAAAAGTAAACCTAAGAGCCTGCTCTACTCGAGGAAAAGCTTGGAACTTGATGTCTTTTATTTAGTTTATTGACATTTTGATATAGAGTTAGTATCACAGCATATAAGGGGGACTATCTTACACGGTAGAGTGTTCACTTTGCATGGATAACGTACCAGAACCGATGTTCTTTTCCTTCAAATCCCCTGATCCCGAATTCAAGAGTCTCCATCATGTTTGATAACCAACCATAACTCTACATCAAAAAAGATATCGATGACGCCCTTTTAATAACCAATAGCTAAGATAACTTAAGACTTTCCACTGAATTTTTTGTTATTCTACGATATATATCACTAGAATGATCAGCAGGAGTTTTCTTTCACGTTGTTCTTTACTAACTTTAGATGCAAAAGGAAAGAGATAATTGCCATGGTACTCAAATTCTTTATATCTATTCAACGGCTTTCATATGATTTCTTAAGATTGCCAAGTCTTTTTTCAAAGATATATCTTTGTTTTCTTTCTACTTTATAAAGTGCCTTGAAAAATACAACTGTTTTATAGAAATCTTTATAGAAAATTAAACGAATTACCCATAAAGAAATAAGGGGGACTAGCTCACATGGTAGAGCGCTCGCTTAGCATGCGAGAGGTACCGGGATCGATGCCCGGGTCCTCCAGTTTATTTATTGTAGCTCTAGGCTTTTGTTTAAAGATTGTGGAGGGACGGAGTTTCCGCTCAGAAAGAAATCTTTGATCTAGCTTACTTTCATCAAGCGTCTTAACAAATCATAAAGTATCTTCAAATCATTGATGTTTTACTTGCTGAATAGCAGCCCAAACAAGAAAGGGAATTATCTTTACTTTAAACCTCCTCAATTCAGATGATAAGTTTTTCTTCCAGTCGAGAAGATACTGTGCAAAATTCAAAACTCTTATTTTTATAGTTTAATTCGAATTGAAGATATCTTACTAAAGAGATAGCTCAATTAGATATCAGGGGGACGAGCTCACATGGTAGAGCGCTCGCTTAGCATGCGAGAGGTACCGGGATCGATGCCCGGGTCCTCCAGTTCATTTAATCTAGCTCTAGGCTTTTGTTCAAAGACTGTGGAGGGACGGAGTTTTCGCTCAGAAAGAAATCTTTGATCTTGCTTACTTTCATCGAACGTCTTCACAAATCATAAAGTCTCTTTAAATCATTGATCTTTTACTTGCTGAATAGCAGCCCAAACAAGAAAGAGAATTATCTTTACTTTAAACCTGCTTAATTCGGATGATAGATTTATTGACATGGATTGCTAAGTTTGCAAATCTATAAATAGCTTGGTGCTTTAACATAAATCTAATAATCACCAAGATTTCCCCAACAAAATGAAAGTTTTTCTTCCAGTCGATAAGATACTGTGCAAAATAAAAACTTTTATTTTTATAGTTAAATTCGAATTGAAGATATCTTACTAAAGAGATAGTTCAATTAGATATCAAGGGGACTAGCTCACATGGTAGAGCGCTCGCTTCCCATACGAGAAGTACTGGGATCGATGCCCGGTTCCTCCAATTCATTTGAACTTGATGGTAATATTTTCAACAAATCTCAATATTGACTATAGTTTTTGTCGAAGAGAATTATATCACTACTTCAGTTGGATCAGATTTTGAGAAATATCAAATCAAATCAAATCAAATTTTTTTCATTCAACAACAATTTACAAACTAATCTTAAGCATAACAATAATTAGTACAAAATACAATATATAATAATTAAAAGGCAAATTATGCTTATAACATTCTAATAGATTTAATAAAAGTTGTCAAGGACACTGAGAAGAACCCTAAGGTTATCGAGCCCAGTGCCCTTTTATAGTAAAATTCAACATGACGGTATTTATAACAATATAAAACATTTGTAAATATTAGGATCAACATTAATTGGTAAACGATTTGAATTTAAACTGTAACAGAACAATAGATGTGAAGAAAGTCAGAATAAAAAAGAAATAAAAAAATAAAAATAATAATAATAAAAGTAAAAAAATGAAAAAACAGGGACACGGTTGATGAAATTAGAGGTAGTGTTGGAGATTTTATTAAAATCATTTCATTGTAAACAGTAGATGGAAGGAAATGATTTGAGTTCTGTACTAATTGATAAATTTTTGTCATTTTAACAATTTTGTAGTAACCACTTACGGAGAAATTTATTAAATAGTTTTTTACTAGACATTGAACGAATTTCAAGTGGAATTTGATTCCAAACTTTTATACCGGTAAAATTAATAAATTTTTTCCTTGCCTCTGTTGTCACCATAGGCAAGCAAAACTGTTTATTAGTTGCTTGACGAGTTTTATAGTTATGCCTTGCATTTGTTTTTTGAAATAAATCACATAAAACAGGAGTTATGCTGTTATTGTTGATGTCATACATAAACTTTGCAACTTCTAATTTAAAAAGATCATCAAAGTTAAAAAGGCCTAGTTTAGAAAATAAAGGTTTCGATTTAGCTCTATAGTCTGCGAAATTCATAATTCTAACCGCCTTTTTGAGACTTTTATTCAATAAAGTTGTATTACATTTTGATGCACTACCCCAGCAAATGAGACCATAGCTGATATGTGGCGCAATAAAGGCATGATACAATTGTCTTAAAACGTCCTGTGATACAAAATGCCTCATTTTTGCCAATATTCCAATGCCTTTTGAAACTTTTGTATTTACATACTGTGTGTGTTGCTTCCAATTTAATTTGTTATCTATAAGAACACCAAGATATTTTATATAGTCTTTTTCTTTAATGGAATTATTATCAATTTTAATATCGATGGCAGATTCTCCTTTTTTCTTATTAGATATTGTAAGAAAATTAGATTTATCAACATTAAGGGTTAGTCTATTTGCAGAAAGCCATGTTGAGACGTTCTTAAGTTCAAGATTTACAATGGACTCGAGGTCTTTTGCATTGTTATAAGAAAAAAATATGCTTGTATCATCGGCAAAAAGATGGAATTTAAGAATACTAGAGCAAGAAGGTAAGTCATTAATATATATAAGAAAAAGAAGAGGCCCTAGAACACTTCCTTGTGGTACGCCATGAGTTATAGTTTGTGGTTCAGACAGAGTACCAATAATGGAAACTTTTTGTGTTCTACTTGCAAGATAAGATTTGAACCAATTCAAAGCAGAACCTCTTATACCATAATGGCTAAGTTTATCTAATAAAATTTTATGGTCAACTGTGTCAAATGCTTTTGCAAAGTCTAAAAATATACAACAGGAGATTTCTTTTTTATTTAAAGACTCTTGGTCAACCGGCATGCTTTGCGCGCTTTGTTGTAAACAAAACAAAAACAGAACCAGATCTCATAATGGCGACGAATTTTTATGGCTCGTTTGTTGGAGATGGAGACGAAGATCGTGCAGACAATGAAAGCGAAGTAAATAGTGGAGAAGAGGAAGAGGTAATTTGCCTATTATTGTACATGTTATTCGTTCATGATTAATGTAACTTCGTTATGAAATATCTGCTCATTAATTTATGGCAGTCGAATTAGATTTTATTTAGGCCTAAATGGGACAAAAATTTCTTTTGGCAGGTTGCCTGTGTATGTCGGACAACATGCAGCAGAAAAAGTGGGAAAAATCGGGGATGTCCGTGTAAAGATAGTGGCAAACGGTGTACAAGACGCTGCAATTGTGGGAAAAAGAGCAGAGGTGTGACAGTAAAGTGGTGTGCAAACGGAAAGGTTTGTAGCTGATAGCTGTTAGTCAGACAGTCACCAACCAGCAGCCAGAGTCAAGGTGCAGAGCGTTGGGCTGGGCTAAGTGTTTTAGAACAAATCATAGGCTAATAGAGGAATAAGCAGTTTTATGACTGACCCAAACTTTCTCAGTGATGACTTTCCACCCAGTAATCATTAGAATTTATTTACTCATTATTTTTTCATTCCTAAAATACTTAGACTATTTAGGCCCAATGTTACTGCAACCTGTCTGTCTGAGCCTGTCTGCAAACCTGTGTTTTACGAACACACGTTTTTTCAGTGATGTATTTTGTTGTACATAGCACTGCTGATATTCTTTCAAAAAAATTAAAAGAAAACCTAAAATTTAATTTACTTAATTTAAAATAAGAAAACTTCATTTAATTCTACCAAAAGGTAACTCTTATTCAAACTGGGGGCTCTAGCCCTAACAAGCCCCGCTAATGTCATACCTGCTCCTAGGTATGTTCTCCAGTGGCGTAGTCAAGGGGGCGCGGGGCTGCCACCACCCAATGACTGGTAAGGATGGTCATCGTAATTTTTCCAAATCCGGGTTAAAATTTTTGGGGGGTAAGGGTCAAGTGGACGGAGGACAGTTTTGAATCTGCAGTACAATGTGTACTGGACCTTGATAAAAACTTTAAGCTAAACACATAAAAATCTAATATTACTTGAGACTTCGACGTTTGCACAAACAAGACTTCTTGAGCTGGTTTTCAGATTAATATTCAGGTACTTATGAGTTTTTAATTTATGACAGCCAAGAGATGGAGAACAAGAAGAGGCAGCAGAAATGCAACAAAATGCAAGGCATGATGGGTTCTTAACCATGGAAGAAGAAATTGCAGCTGCAAAAAGTGGTGTAAAGGTGATATGTTGTTTATAATAATTATGACTAGATATAAATACACAGTGGCATAGTGAGTATGATCAGCACCTGGTGGGGTCTAACATGATTTCTGCCCTACTGACATCATAGCCAGGGTTTGGGGGGTTTCCAAAAATTTGCTATAACCTGTAAACAAATTCAGAAAGTCCTTCATATAAGGAAGATTTTTTTAAATTTTTGGCAATTTTGTGCCCCTTTAGACCCAGCACCTGGGTGTAAGTGCCCCCTTTCCCCCTTCCTAAACCACTATGTACATTTCAAGCTTCAATCTTTTTCAAAAAAATCATAATTTTTAATCAACATTATTATTCCCCAGGATGTTGTGAAAGATTTATCCATGGAAAAACTTCAGCAGCTGGTTATCGAGCTTGCAGTTTGTGGAGCAGGCAGCATCGACTTTGTAGAGGATTTGGTAAATGTCATTGAGCATCCAGATGAACAACCAGTACGACCAAACTCACAACCATGGTGCAAATGTGGAACATGTGCCCCAATGGAAAATGAAGAGCACAACAAATGTTGCAACCGGAAGACATGTGTGACATCATATCAGATGTTCAGAAAGCTTTGCCTAGATAGAGATGTGCTGCAACTGAACATAACAGCACGTGCTGACCTCAGGGCAGATGATCTTAATTTCAATACAAACTCTTTCCGAAAAGCTGCATACAGGCAATTTGCCTTGTGGAAGTATGGCAGGTTGGGAAGAGATAACCGAAGAATATTGCCTTCCTGTGTTGTCACAGTAATCCGAAATGCTTATCCTTCTCCTGATGGAATTTACATGGGGTTTAAATCCAGATGAACAGTGTATTGAGAAGTTCATATAATATAAATTACAGTAAGAGCCTGCATAAAAGAACCTGGCATAATTATACGAATGTTTGGCCTGTAATTTAATACCGGGTGAGTCAGAAAAAACGTCTTAGACATTTGCTGATTTATGTTCGGTGATAAATTTTCGAAATGTTGTTGAATTTATTATTGCTTTGTAGGAAAAAGGCTGAACTGTTTAAATAAATTTATTTCGCGAAGATTGGTCTCTTCGTTATGTAGTTACAAAGCATTTTGTGGAAGGGATGACAACCTTCTTTATATAGGAGTGAATTTCTCGGTTACACCAACCTGGTCATTTGAGGATTTTTTATCAAACAAAAAGGTTTTAGTTTCTATTTCTCAATTGCTACTAAAGGTGAATAATACATGCATTCATATTTTTACAAGCAACTCAGGAACACACACTCAGCTATATAAAAAAAAAGAAGGACCCATGTACCCAAGCACACTTGTGTTATGCAAGATACCATCAGCATTTGCTGTACAACAACAACTTGTGAGATAGTATTCTAAGAAAAAACGTTCAGTAAACAAACTAAAGGAATTGTCCAGGAATTTTGATTATTAAAAATTGTCCTTCAAGCTAAAATATTTTTAGTGTTAAGCCTGAGCAGAAATTGTTTATAAAAAAAACATGTGTAGTAGTGTCCACTAACCTTGATGTGAAATTGGATTCCAAAGATTCATCTGAACTTGAAAGATATTCATCTGAATTTGATTCTATGGTAGAATCACTGCACTGGGAGATACTATCATCATCCCATGGGTCCCCGTCCAGTTCACCCAAATGTTCATTGATACTTAAAAGCCGTGCGAAGCTATGGGAAAGAACACCATCTATTTCCAATGCTGTGACTGTATTTTCTTCTAGCTCTTCACTTTCCGTTATTTCAACATCGAATCCTAATGTCCTCCTCCTTTTACTCCCAGTTGCTGGTGTTGAACACATAATTAATTCTGTTGATAGATGGCTTTCCGCAAATGTTATGTCTGTTTCATTGTTGGTTTCTTGCTGGCCTTGTTGGTGGTCAATATCGCTAGAACTGAAAAATTAAAAATATATAAATTTATTTTGTCTATAGGCTACTCTTTATGGTGTATTCAGTTTATACAGTAGGTGATAACTAAAAGTAATTTTTTTATTTAGAAAAGCTTTGCATATATATATTGACACCACTTGTGCATATTTCTTCTTGGGATTCCAGAAGGGTCAAGTGATATATGGCAAATGGGCAACTAAGAGCCAGCAAAGCAAGATGAAAAATTGGGTGGACCGGGGGTGCTCTGGGAAAAATATTTGTGGCTACAGATTGGCTGGATTCCCTCTGAACTTTTTCCTGTTAACTTGGGGACATGGTTTAGAAAATTAGCCTCCTACCAGACCAGTGAGCAAGGTTGCTTTTGAGTGCATGCACTATGTCGTCTCTACTAGGAGGAAAGCCAAACAAAGGCTAAAACATGCGACATTTTGTATACCTAGCCTAGCCTACCATTACCAACCTAAATAAATAAATAAATACTTTGTTTGTAATAAACAACAAGACTAAAGCTTACCGCATGTCATTTTCTAATGGGATTTCGGTAGTGCAGTAGTCATGATCTTGCTTTGGGTTCCCTTGCTTTCCTTGTTGGGCTTGGCCTTGTTGTTCTTGTTGGAAATGTTCGTTTTGGCTTTGCAAGAGGCAGCAGTTATTTAGAAGCAACAGAGCAAACTCGTTATTTGAGATAGTTTTACTTCTTTTGAGCCTTTCAGTTGATAGGATAGATTTCTTCTCGTTCCATGCTTTTAATGTACTTTCGTGAACAAATATAATCTTTCTCTCTTCTTCGCGTTTTGGACGTCCCACACTTTTGGCGGCCATCTTGTTTAATTTTTGTATTACAGAAATTAGCATTCACAGGGACACAAGGTTATTAAAAGCGCGCAAAGCATGCCGGTTGACCAAGAGTCTTTAAAGCATTTGTTAGCTGGTTGCATAAGTCTAGTATTGCTTGTGTCGTTGATTTACTTTTCTGAAAGCCAAATTGATGTGCAAAAAGTACATCATGTTTATCTAAAAAAGTAGTTAGCCTTTTGTGCATGAGTTTTTCAAAAATTTTATTAAAAATCGGTAATAGTGATATTGGTCGATAATTTGAAACCTCTAGTCTGGATTTGGCCTTAAATATCGGTATTACCTTTGCAAATTTAAGAAGGGGTGGGTGAGTACCTGAACTGAATGATTCATTAATCAAATCTGAAAGTATGTTGGATAAAGGGTCACTTACGCATTTAACCATGCTTATTGGGATTTCATACGAATCTGGTGACTTTGATTCATCCAGACTCATAAGTTCACTTTTGACCTCACCTGGATTAACAGGATTTATAAAAAAGCTTTCTTGAATTGGAGATTTTAGAAAGTCTTTATGGTTTGCTTTAGCAGGCCCTAGCTTATCTGCAAGTTTCTGGGCTATGTTTGTAAAAAAATGATTAAATGCATTTGCAACTTGTTTATTATCCGAAATTAATTTGCCCTTGAAGTTTAGTTTTATGTCTTGAGAACATTTAGCTTTATTTTTATTTAAGATTTCGTTAATTCCTTTCCAAACTTTCTTAGAATCATGTTTGAATTCATCGAAGTACGAGGAGTAGTAGATTTGTTTACTAGATTTGATTACACGATTGAGAGTATTACGAAAAATTCTATACCTTTCATACCAAAAATCATCTTTCGTCTTAATAAATTTTTTCAAAAGTGTGTTTTTCGTTGAAATAGATTTAAGAATACCTTTAGTAATCCAGGGTTTACGCTGTTGCCTTTTCAAACGTTTAGACTTAACTTTTAAAGGAGCATGCTTATTTAATAGTTCCAAGAATTTAGTTTGAAAATGTTCATATTTACAATTAATATCAGAGTCACGATTCTCATCATTATGATAAAAATTCATTTGTCGTGCGTCCTGTAAATAATTTTCTATATTGAAATTTCGATAGTCTCTATACATGCTGTTATTTATATTACTAGCTTTGCTTAGCTGATCACCAAAAAACACAAAGTTTGATAAGTGGTCAGATATTTTATCTATTAGGTTACCACTAATTGTAAGGGGTTCCAGAGAGTTAATGAAAATATTATCAATTAGACTGGATGCTGATCTATCGTTAAATCTAGTAGGCTCTAATATTAATGGTTGAAAAAAGTTTGAAAGCATTAAATTTAAGAAAGAATCAACATTTGGAGACGTGTCGGACTGAAGAAGGTTCAGGTTAAAATCTCCACATAAAAAAATTAGCTTTTTCTCTCTATTTATTTTGGCAAAGATTGATTGTAAATAGTCAAGAAAAGCGGACGTATTTTTGCGAGGATGGTTATATAAAACACCAAAAATTGAGTTAGCTTTCAATTTATTCTCAACTTCAATCCAAAAAGCTTCAAATTCACAATCAGAATCTTTATAAGATTTATTTAGGTCAGTTCTTATAGAATATGAAAGATGTTCAGCAACGAAAAACCCACAGCCTCCTTTTCGATTATTTCCAAATTGACCTTCATAATTATGAAAACCTTCAATATTTAATTGCTTAATACGTTCATCATTATCTTTAGTATGCCAAGTTTCACTAAAAGCTAAGATATCAAATTTATGGTCAATATTACTCATGAGAATTTCGACATTTTCAAGGTTTTTAGATATGGATGAAATGTTTGTGTGAAAAATGCTGGACATTTTATTTGTATCGAAGGTCGATGAGTTGATCAGTTTATGAAACTCATGATTATCATAATAATCAAAATCTGACAATTTTATCAAGTTGCAATCAACATCGTTATCAAAAAGATGGTCATACTCCTTAAGGGTTAGTTTGCAAGTTTCAAGTTGCTCAAAGTGACTAAAGTCCGACAAAGAAACTGCTGTTGAGTTACACTTGCAAGTAAAGGCTGAATTATAAGAAAGATTAACCAATTCGTGATTTTCGAGCGATGAAAAGGGAAAAGAGGATAAACAGCTTAATCTACACGTAAGACACTCCCAATTCTTTAAAAGTGAATCAATATTAGCAATATTCCAGTTTGGCACCTCAGAGCATCTTTTATGAATTAAGTGTTTACACTGACCACAGGGTATAGAGCTTTTTGTCAGATGAATTGTTTTGCTGCAGACAGAACAAGTTTTGTTATATTCGGCTAATATCTTATTGAATAAAGAAACGGATTTCGCACTCGCCTGCTTGCTAAATTCTTTGGCAAGTTTATCATCTTTTAACTGTGCGAACGGAAATATGTCCTGCAGGCAGACGCCACAAAAGTATGATTCATCGCTTTGTGATAATTCAAGGAACATTTTTTTTATAAGACCAGAACATTTCAAATGCACCCAAGATTTACAAGCATCACATAAAATCGAATTTTGGTTGTCAAAGACATTTTTCCCACATTTAGGACAACATGTACTTTCGTCAGTCATTGTTAGAGGGGGAGAAGGGATGGGTAAAAGGGGTAGGCAATAAAAAAATTTGTGGATGGCCTAAACTTTTGGAAAGGACATTTTACTGTAACTTGTAACTTTATAATCTAAGAAACTAATATTGATTTTAGGAAAATGTCTTACGAGATAGGATTTCGAAAGTTTTAAGAACGATATGAATACGTAAACAAGAACTAAAAAACGATCTTACGACAGTTTGTCCAAGTCTTCCGCATAGTTGACTTTGACGATTGGTGTTGTTTCACTCTTTCGCAAGAAGATTGACCCATTGCGAGTCCAGCAAAACTTCATTTCCAGATCTTTCTTTTTGTTTTTTGCCAACCAGAGAAGATGTTTATTCGCTTTCGTCAGACTTTCATTTATGAAAACGCGATCTTTGCCCACTTCCTTCTCAAAACCAAGATCTTCTGTCGTCAGGTTTCTCAAGACTTTCTTCGCGTCTTTTGTAAAAAATAATTCTTTTAATTTTCTTGATCCGAATTTTGAAATTATGGGAGCGTCTGGCTTGGGAGAGATCCTGTGACACGCTTCGATTTCCTGTCTTGATAGGGGAACATTTATAGCTTCAGCCAACTTTAGCATGATCTCCTCGCAATTTTCATTCTGCAAACGTGGAACTCCAGATAATTCGAGCATTTCTCTACGTCCATATTGTTCTAAATCGTCAATACTTTTCATTAACTTGCGATCTTTCAACTCTAAATCTTTGATTCGTTTACACAAATGTTCGTTTTCAGCCTTGAGTTCAGTGTTTATACGTAGTACAGTGCCGACTTGCTTCCTGAACGACTCGTATTGAGTTGCTTGAAAATCTTGTGCCTTTTCGATATCCAAAAGTTTTTTCTCGATAGTTAAAAAGCGGGATGAAACGGCCTTCTCAACATTCACAATATCAGCTTTTAGTGACTCCAATGTGGTTGCAATCTTATTTTCGATGTCGAGTTTGAACGCATTCAGCTTTTCAGTTAAAAGAACTCCAAATCTTTCTTCATCCATTTTGGCGTATAGCGAAACCGTATCATCAAATAAAACAAAACATAAATAAAAAATAAGAAGAATAAGTAAACTTATTCTTGAAAAACTTGAAAAAACATTTTAGGAAAACACCATAAACAAATCCTTTGAAGTAACCGCACAAAGAAACACGTCCGCTCGCTGGGAGCACACGCTGAAATCTTTTCAACAAATCTCAATATTGACTATAGTTTTTGTCGAAGAGAAGTATATCACTACTTCAGTTGGATCAGATTTTAAGAAATATTCAAAACACTGATTCAATTTCTGATTTTCTAATGCGCTAACTAATCATTCTCTCAGCTCTGGAAGTCTGAAACCAAGAATAAACTAATTATTTTCTCAAAAGTAAACCTAAGAGCCTGCTCTACTCGAGGAAAAGCTTGGAACTTGATGTCTTTTATTTAGTTTATTGACATTTTGATATCGAGTTAGTATCACAGCATTTAAGGGGGACTATCTAGCACAGTAGAGTGTTCACTTTGCATGGATAACGTACCAGAATCGAAGTTCTTTTCCTTCAAATCCCCTGATCCCGAATTCAAGGGTCTCCATCATGTTTGATAACCGACCATAACTCTCCCTCAAAAAAGATATCGATGACGCCCTTTTAATAACCAATAGCTAAGATAACTTACGACTTTCCACTGAATTTTTTGTTATTCTACGATATATATCACTAGAATGATCAGCAGGAGTTTTCTTTCACATTGTTCTTTACTAACTTTAGATGCAAAAGGAAAGAGATGATTGCCATGGTACTCAAATTCTTTATATCTATTCAACGGCTTTCATATGATTTCTTAAGATTGCCAAGTCTTTTTTCAAAGATATATCTTTGTTTTCTTTCTACTTAATAAAGTGCCTTGAAAAATACAACTGTTTTATTAAAATCTTCATAGAAAATTAAACGAATTACCCATAAAGAAAAAAGGGGGACTAGCTCACATGGTAGAGCGCTCGCTTAGCATGCGAGAGGGACCGGGATCGATGCCCGGGTCCTCCAGTTCATTTAATCTAGCTCTATTCTTTTGTTCAAAGACTGTGGAGGGACGAAGGTTCCGCTCAGAAAGAAATCTTTGATCTAGCTTACTTTCATCAAAAGTCTTAAGAAATCATAAAGTATCTTTCAATCATTGATGTTTTACTGGCTGAATAGCAGCCCAAACAAGAAAGGGAATTATCTTTACTTTAAACGTGCTCAATTCAGATGATAGATATATTGACATGGATTGCTGAGTTTGCAAATCTTCATTTAGCTTGGTGCTTTAACATAAATCTAATTATTACCAAGATTTCCCCAACGAAATGAAAGTTTTTCTTCCAGTCGAGAAGATACTGTGCAAAATTAAAAACTCTTACTTTTATAGTTAAATTCGATTTGAAGATATCTTACTAAAGAGATAGCTCAATGAGATATCAGGGGGAGTTGGTCACATTGTAGAGCGCTTGCTTTGCATGCGAGAGGCACCGGGATCAATGCCCGGGGCCTCCAATTTATTAGAACTTCATGGTAATATTTTCAACAAATCTCAATATTGACTATAGTTTTTGTCGAAGAGAAGTATATCACTACTTCAGTTGGATCAGATTTTAAGAAATATTCAAAAGACTGATTCAATTTATGATTTTCTAATGCGCTAACTAATCATTCTCTTCGCTCTGGAAGTCTGAACCCAAGAATAGATTAATTATTTTCTCAAAAGTAAACCTATGAGTCTGCTCTACTCGAGGAAAAGCTTGGAACTTGATGTCTTTTATTTAGTTTATTGACATTTTGATATAGAGTTAGTATCACAACATTTAAGGGGGACTATCTAGCACAGTAGAGTGTTCACTTTGCATGGATAACGTACCAGAACCGAAGTTCTTTTCCTTCAAATCCCCTGATCCCAAATTCAAGGGTCTCCATCATGTTTGATAACCGACCATAACTCTCCCTCAAAAAAGATATCGATGACGCCCTTTTAATAACCAATAGCTAAGATAACTTAAGACTTTCTACTGAATTTTTGTTATTCTACGATATATATCACTAGAATGATCAGCAGGAGTTTTGTTTCACATTGTACTTTACCAACTTTAGATGCAAAAGAAAAGAGTTAATTGCCCTGGTACTCAAATTCTTTATATCTATTTAACGGCTTTCATATGATTTCTGAAGATTGCCAAGTCTTTTTTCAAAGATGAATCTTTGTTTCTTTCTACTTAATAAAGTGCCTTGAAAAATACAACTGTTTTATTAAAATCTTTATAGAGAATTAAACGAATTACCCATAAAGACTAAAGGGGGACTAGCTCACAAGGTAGAGCGCTCGCTTAGCATGCGAGAGGTGCCTGGATCGATGCCCGGGTCCTCCAGTTCATTTAATCTAGCTCTGGGCTTTTCTTCAAAGACTCTTGAGGGACGAAGTTTCCGCTCAGAAAGAAATCTTTGATCTAGCTTACTTTCATCAAACGTCTTAACAAATCATAAAGTATCTTTCAATCATTGATGTTTTACTGGCTGAATAGCAGCCCAAACAAGAAAGGGAATTATCTTTACTTTAAACCTTCTCAATTTAGATCATAGATATATTGACATGGATTGCTGAGTTTGCAAATCTTCATTTAGCTTGGTGCTTTAACATAAATCTAATTATTACCAAGATTTCCCCAACGAAATGAAAGTTTTTCTTCCAGTCGAGAAGATACTGTGCAAAATAAAAACTCTTATTTTTATAGTTAAATTCGAATTGAAGATATCTTACTAAAGAGATAGCTCAATTAGATATCAGGGGGACTAGCTCACATGGTAGAGCGCTCGCTTTGCATGCGAGAGGTACTGGGATCGATGCCCGGGTCCTCCAGTTTATTTATTCTAGCTCTAGACTTTTGTTCAAAGACTGTGGAGGGACGGAGTTTCCGCTCAGAAAGAAATCTTTTATCTAGCTTATTTTCATGAAGCGTCTTAACAAATCATAAAGTATTTTTAAATCGTTGATGTTTTACTGGCTGAATAGCAGCCCAAACAAGAAAGGGAATTATCTTTACTTTAAACCTGCTCAATTCAGATGATAGAGATATCGACATGGATTGCTAAGTTTGTAAATCTATATTTAGCTTGGTGCTTTAACATAAATCTAATTATTACCAAGATTTTCCCAACAAAATGAAAGTTTTTCTTCCAGTCGATAAGATACTGTGCAAAATAAAAACTTTTATTTTTATAGTTAAATTCGAATTGAAGATATCTTACTAAAGAGATAGTTCAATTAGATATCAGGGGGACTAGCTCACATGGTAGAGCGCTCGCTTCGCATGCGAGAGGTACTGGGATCGATGCCCGGGTCCTCCAATTCATTTGAACTTGATGCTGATATTTTCAACAAATCTCAATATTGACTATAGTTTTTGTCGAAGAGAAGTGATATCACTACTTCAGTTGGATCAGATTTTAAGAAATATTCAAAACACTGATTCAATTTCTGATTTTCTAATGCGCTAACTAATCATTCTCTCAGCTCTGGAAGTCTGAAACCAAGAATAAACTAATTATTTTCTCAAAAGTAAACCTATGAGCCTGCTCTACTCGAGGAAAAGCTTGGAACTCGATGTCTTTTATTTAGATTATTGACATTTCGATATAGAGTTAGTATCACAGCATATAAGGGGGACTATCTTACACGGTAGAGTGTTCACTTTGCATGGATAATGTACCAGAACCGATGTTCTTTTCCTTTAAATCTCCTGATCCCGAATTCAAGGGTCTCCATCATGTTTGATAACCGACCATAACTCTCCGTCAAAAAAGATATCGATGACGCCCTTTTAATAACCAATAGCTAAGATAACTTAAGACTTTCTACTGAATTTTTTGTTATTCTACGATATATATCACTAGAATGATCAGCAGGAGTTTTGTTTAACATTGTACTTTACCAACTTTAGATGCAAAAGGAAAGAGATAATTGCCCTGGTACTCAAATCATTTATATCTATTCAACGGCTTTCATATGATTTCTTTCGAAACGAGGTTGTTACGGCATATGGTTACGCCAGGGAAGCGTATTTTTCGGTAATGTTGAATCTTTAAGCTGGTAACAGTTTCGAATTCAAAATATGCCACGATCGTTTTGACAGTGCTTAAAGTCATGTGGGTAAGCAAAGTTAGGAATATGATAATCCAAATAATTTTTAGGAATTTTGATTTACTTTGACCGATGGCCCCGACACCTTGTGTCGTACAGTTGCTTGAATACGTTTTTAGCACTGACTTCACTGTGACATCGTCATCCATAGTCGGCAATTAGGATATCAACAAGAACGGCTACTTTGATGTTTGATTATATCCGGATTTATTCAAATGATATAGTTGTCTCAGATAATATATGAACGCTTTTTTCTATTTAGTCGCAAGGTCTCTTTGTGATTACCTTGACTAGTGTGTCTCTTTATATTCTCTTTATAGCAGTAATATTCTGTGCGAATATAAAAGCTTTTTCGTTGCTATATTTTGTAACAGGGGCTCTTTGCAATAGCTTTTAGTAGTGCATCTATTTTGTATTCTCGATATCAGCATATAAAGAAATT
The DNA here is from genome assembly GCA_963924455.1 of Pelagia noctiluca. NCBI lineage: Eukaryota > Metazoa > Cnidaria > Scyphozoa > Semaeostomeae > Pelagiidae > Pelagia > Pelagia noctiluca. The sequence continues at coordinate 7,197,271 of OZ004318.1, forward strand.
ATATATGTCTATCTCAGAATACTGTAAGCTGTCCGGAGCTATATTATTGGAAAATTATAAACACTTGTTGATATCGAGTAGCAAGTCAATTTAGTGATGACCCTTTGAAGTGTCTCTTCGTCTTAGAATCAGCAAATAGTGTCAATTAGCATTATCGTTAGCTCAGCATAACTTTTTAGTAGCAATGTTCTTTGGAAATATGTAAATGCTTGTTGAAATTGGGTAGAAACTTATGTAATTGCTCTTCTAAGAGTGTCTTTGTCTTCTAAATATCAGTAAAAATGAATTATATCATTATATGTCTATGTCAGCATTCTGTAACTTGACGTTGTTTCTATTTTGGGGCAATATATTAGCACTTATGTGATAATCCTTCTAGCGTCTTGCAATATCTGCTAAAATCAGCAATTCAAGGAATTTATCAACCAGCATATATCTATTTCAGCATAACCTGTCGGTAATTACATTTAGTAGCGTTTGTTTTATGTTGTCTTGATTCCAGCAAATAAAGAAATAGCACCATAACTTGTATCCTAGGCAATATTTTAACGCTTGTTGAAATTGAGTTGCAGAATCTCAAGCGAGTGAACGTTTCCTTGTCCCCACTTACATCATCTGCAGATAGAGACATCATACCAATTATTGCCCATCACTCCAGCAAAACGACCTGAGATAAGCTTGCTATATTATTGGATGATAGATACTCGCTTTGTATAATAGACTTGTTTTTGTTCCTTGAATTATTGAATAGCAGGACCAGTTTTCCTTCAATATCTGTCCATTAATGTGATAAGCAATTGGAGAGTTAATATAAAGTTGTTTTGCTATCTAAGTATAGCTCGCAGGTTTTTGGGTAATATTTAGATGATTTGCTATTAAATGTCTCGTTGTGCTTGTCCGTTGAAGTATTGAATAACAGGACTTCCTTCTTTCTCTAAAAGGTGTGTCTATTCATTTAATTAGCACAACTGAATTAAACAACTAGATTTCTGAGGTAAAGTCTAACACGGGAAATTTTATTTTAACAGAGTGGTCTAACACTATTCAAATACGCCTGTAGCCGATCTCAAACCCGGGTTTTACCCACTTCTCTCGTCACCACTTGCTCACCACTCTCCTTAAGTAGAATAAGAATTGATGATATTTGATAAGCAGGTAGAGAAGTGACAATGACCCCAAATTCCCAGCATAACTTGCTGTATCTTTAACAATACAAGGAGGGTGGATATTGAATTGTAGACTATCTACAAAATATTGCTTTTTAGTATTGTCTCATCATGTAAAAGCATTAGAGCAGTATTATCATACACCTTTTTTTTTATAAGAATAAATTTTATAAGAATAATGAGCCTCAAAATTGGTGAGATTTAAGAATACTTTAAGAATATTGCGAGGCTCGGATCTTATGGAAAAGAATTTTAGCGAGTGTTTCTTTACTTCTGAATTGGTATGCTTTTTACCGGGAATGGTTTAAATACATACACTCACCTAAATTTTGATGCAAGTGTCAATGAGCTCTTTTTTCAAGAAATTAAGATATTGTTCTGTTACTCACCATATTTGTAATACTGTAGGTGTGCTTTTTGGCATTCATGACAATAATAACAATTTTTGCTATATCCGTGTTTTCTGCCGTAAGAATAATTTAAGAATATTCCGAAGCTCAAATAGCAAAAAATTAAGAATATTGAGGCTCAGAAAAAAATTAGATATTCTTATAAAAAAAAGAGTGTACCCCAGTATTATCTTAATGAATCAATAACTTACTGTATTTTTTTAACAATAAAATGACAGCTAATATTCAATTGTCGACTATCTTTATGGTATTGCTTCGTAGTGTTGTCTCATTATTAAAGTAATATGTATCATACTATTCTAGCAAATCTTACACTGTATCTTATCGCAATTAATTACAGTTGATATTGAATCATAGACTATTACAAAATCGTGTGTCACAGACCCGAGCATACACTAATAAATAGGCAGAATTTTGTCTGTAGCAACTTAAGAATAATTCAATATATCATGTATAAAAACGTATAACTTTTACAAGAAAACCTACGTACTACGGCGATACGTACTTTCTCACGAACCTAGGCCTCAGCCTAAAACACTCTACTTTTACAAACTAAATGAACTCGTATTTATACTAATACAAGATATGTAAAATAAGCATGATTAAGCAAATCTAAATATAAGAATTACAAAAAGATTACGAATGTTACTAAATCGGGTAAAATATTAGGCCAAATATAAAACTACGTAATGTTTATGGGGAAATCACTAGGATAAACAAAACATAAACAATAGAGTGGGGGATGCCTAAATCACGTAACGAAACCATGATGCACGGGGAAATAACCTAACGATGAAAATAGCTATTACCTAACGAGTGATGTAATACCTGAATTTAACTAAATAAGCATATCGTGACACGTGCTTTGTAGAGTTGTCTCATTAGTAACAGAGAAGTAATATTATTACCTAGAAATATAATAATATATCGATAACTAACTTTATTTTGTAGTGTTGTCTCATCACGAATTAGCAACAGAGCAGTATTATTATACCCTAGTATTATCATAATATATGAATAACCTACTGTATTTTGTATCAATTTGATGACAGTTGATAATGAGTCAAAGACTATCTACGAAACCTTGCTTTGTATTGTTGTCTAATTAGAGACAGAGATGTATTATTATACCTAGAAATATCATAATATATCAGTAAGTTACTGTATTATGTATCAATTTGATGACAGTTGATATTGAATTATAGACTATCTATAAAATCTGGCTTTGCATTGTTTTGTCATTAGCAACAGAGAAGTATTGTTATACCTAAGATTACAATATTATATGAATGACGTGCTGAAGCTATTTTGAATAAATATTATGACAGTTGATATTGAATTGTAGTAGACTATCTACAAAATCTTGCTTTGTAGTATTGTCTCATCATGAAAAAGCATCAGAGCAGTATTATTATACCCTAGTATTATCATAATATATGAATAACTTACTGTATTTTGTATCAATTTGATAACAGTTGATATTGAAATGTAGACTATCTACAAAATCTGGCTTTGTAGTATTTTCTCATAATGAAAAAGCATCATAGGACCATTATAATAACCCAGTATTATCATAATGAATCTATAACTTACTGTATTTAGTCCTAATATGATGACAGTTTATATTGAATCATAGAATATCTACAAAATCGTGCTTAGTAGTATTGTCTCATTATCAGCTAGCAGAGAGACAATATCAAGCATTACCTTATTATCTCTAGAGAATATACTTTTTTGTCAAAATATCAGCATGTCTCAAGAGCCATTCTTTGTAGTATTGTTTCATTATCAGCTAGCAGACTTCCAGAGCTGAGAGAATGATTAGTTAGCGCATTAGAAAATCAGAAATTGAATCAGTGATAGAGAACCTTTTATTCGAGATCAGAGGATTTGAAGGAAAATAACATCGGTTCTGGTACATTATCCATGCGAAGTGAACACTCTACCGTGTAAGATAGTCCCCCTTATATGCTGTGATACTAACTCTATATCAAAATGTCAATAATCTAAATAAAAGACATCAAGTTCCAAGCTTTTCCTCGAGTAGAGCAGGCTCATAGGTTTACTTTTGAGAAAATAATTAGTTTATTCTTTGGTTCAGACTTCCAGAGCTGAGAGAATGATTAGTTAGCACGTAGAAAATCAGAAATTAAATCAGTGTTTTGAATATTTCTTAAAATCTGATCCAACTGAAGTAGTGATATACTTCTCTTCGACAAAAACTATAGTCAATATTGAGATTTGTTGAAATATTACCATCAAGTTCCAATGAATTGGAGGACCCGGGCATCGACCCCGGTACCTCTCGCATGCAATGCAAGCGCTCTACCATGTGAGCTAGTCCCCCTGATATCTAATTAAGCTATCTCTTTAGTAAGATATCTTCCATTCGAATTTAACTATAAAAAATAAGAGTTTCTAATTTCGCACAGTATCTTATCCACTGGAAGAAAAACTTTCATTTTGTAGTGGAAATCTTGGTAATAATTAGATTTATGTTAAAGCGCCAAGCTAAATACAGATTTGCAAACTCAGCAATCCAAGTCAATACATCTGACACCTGAATTGAGCAGGTTTAAAGTAAAGATAATTCCCTTTCTTGTTTGGGCTGCTATTCAGCCAGTAAAACATCAATGATTTAAAGATACTTTATGATATGTTAAAAGGTTTGATGAAAGTAAGCTAGATCAAAGATTTCTATCTGAGCGGAAACTCCGTCCCTCCACAGTCTTTGAACAAAAGCCTAGAGCTAGATTAAATGAACTGAAGGACCCGGAAATCGGTTCCGAGACCTCTCGCACTCTAAAGCGAGCGCTCTACCATGTGAGCTAGTCCCCCTTATTTCTTTATGGGTAATTCGTCTTATTTTCTATAAAGATTTTAATAAAACCGTTGTACTTTTCAAGGCTTTTTATTAAGTAGAAAGAAAACAAAGATTCATCTTTGAAAAAAGACTTGGCAATCTTCAGAAATCATATGAAAGCCGTTAAATAGATATAAAGAATTTGAGTACCAGGGCAATTATCTCTTTCCTTTTGCATCTAAAGTTGGTAAAGTACAATGTGAAACAAAACTCCTGCTGATCATTCTAGTGATATATATCGTAGAATAACAAAAAGTTCAGTAGAAAGTCTTAAGTTATCTTAGCTATTGGTTATTAAAAGGGCGTCATCGATATCTTTTTTGACGGAGAGTTATGGTCGGCTATCAAACATGATGGAGACCCTTGAATTCGGGATCAGAAGATTTGAAGGAAAGGAACATCGGTTCTGGTACGTTATCCATGCAAAGTGAACACTCTACTGTGTAAGATAGTCCCCCTTATATGTTGTGATACTAACTCTATATCAAAATATCAATAATCTAAATAAAAGACATCAAGTTCCAAGCTTTTCCTCGAGTAGAGCAGGCTCATATGTTTACTTTTGAGAAAACAATTTATTTATTCTTTGTTTCAGACTTCCAGAGCTGAGAGAATGATTAGTTAGCGCATTAGAAAATCAGAAATTGAATCAATATTTTGAATATTTCTGAACATCTGATCCAACTGAAGTAGTGATATACTTCTCTTCGACAAAAACTATAGTCAATATTGACATTTGTTGAAATATTACCATCAAGTTCAAATGAATTGGAGGACCCGGGCATCGACCCCGGTACCTCTCGCATGCAATGCGAGCGCTCTACCATGTGAGCTAAACCCCCTGATATCTCATTGAGCTATCTCTTAAGTAAGATATCTTCAATTTGAATTTAACTATAAAAATAAGAGTTTTTATTTTGCACAGTATCTTATCGACTGGAAGAAAAACTTTCATTTTGTTGGGGAAATCTTGGTAATAATTAGATTTACGTTAAAGCACCAAACTAAATATAGATTTGCAAACTCAGCAATCAATGTCAATATATCTATCATCTGAATTAGGTTTAATGTAAAGATAATTCCTTTTCTTGTTTGGCTGCTATTCAGCCAGTAAAACATCAATGATTTAAAGATACTTTATGATTTGTTAAGACGTTTGATGAAAGTAAGCTAGATCAAAGATTTCTTTCTGAGCGGAAACTCCGTCCCTCCACAGTCTTTGAACAAAAACCTAAAGCTAGATAAATTAACTGGAGGACCCGGACATCGATCCCGGTACCTCTGCATGCTAAGCGAGCGCTCAACAATGTGACCTAGTCCCCCTGATATGTAATTGAGCTATCTCTTTAGTAAGATATCTTCAATTCGAATTTAACTATAAAAATAAGAAGTTTGAATGTTGCACAGTATCTCCCGACTGGACAAAAAACTTTCTTTTTGTTGGGGAAATCTTGGTAATAATTAGATTTATCTTGGAGCACCAAGCTAAATATAGATTTGCAAACTCAGCAATCCATGTCAATATATCTATCATCTGTATTGAGCAGGTTTAAAGTAAAGATAATTCCCTTTCTTGTTTGAGCTGCTATTCAGCCAGTAAAACATCAATGATTTAAAGATACTTTATGATTTGTTAAGACGTTTGATGAAAGTAAGCTATATCAAAGAATTCTTTCTAAGCGGAAACTCCGTTTCTCCACAGTCTTTGAACAAAAGCCTAGAACTAGATTAAATGAACTGGAGGACCCGGGCATCGATCGCGGTACCTCTCCCATGCTAAGCGAGCTAAGCGAGCGCTCTACCATGTGAGCTAGTCCCCCTTATGTCTTTAAGGCTAATTCGTTTAATTTTCTATAAAAATTGTAATAAAATAGTTGTATTTTTCAAGGCACTTTATCAAGTAGAAAGAAAACAAAGATTCATCTTTGAAAAAAGACTTGGCAATCTTCAGAAATCATATGAAAGCCGTTGAATAGATATAAAGAATTTGAGTACCAGGGCAATTATCTCTTTCCTTTTGCATCTAAAGTTGGTAAAGTACAATGTGAAACAAAACTCCTGCTGATCATTCTAGTGATAGATATCGTAGAATAACAAAAAATTCAGTAGAAAGTCTTAAGTTATCTTAGCTATTGGTTATTAAAAGGGCGTCCTCGATATCTTTTTTGACGGAGAGTTATGGTCGGTTATCAAACATGATGGAGACCCTTGAATTCGGGATCAGAGGATTTGAAGGAAATGAACATCGGGTCTGGTACGTTATCCATGCAAAGTGAACACTCTACCGTGTAAGATAGTCCCCCTTATATGTTGTGATACTAACTCTATATCAAAATGTCAATAATCTAAATAAGAGACATCAAGTTCCAAGCTTTTCCTCGAGTAGAGCAGGCTCATAGGTTTACTTTTGAGAAAATAATTAGTTTATTCGTGGTTTCAGACTTCCTGAGCTGAGAGAAGGATTAGTTAGCGCATTAGAAAATCAGAAATGGAATCAGTATTTTGAATATTTCTGAAAATCTGATCCAAATGAAGTAGTGATATACTTCTCTTCGACAAAAACTATAGTCAATATTGAGATTTGTTGAAATATTACCATCAAGTTCAAATGAATTGGAGGACCCGGGCATCGATCCCGGTACCTCTCGCATGCAAAGCGAGCGCTCTACCATGTGAGCTAGTCCCCCTGATATCTCATTGAGCTATCTCTTTAGTAAGATATCTTCAATTTGAATTTAACTATAAAAGTAACAGTTTTTATTTTGCACAGTATCTTATCGACTGGAAGAAAAACTTTCATTTTGTTGGGGAAATCTTGGTAAGAATTAGATTTAGGTTAAAGCAACAAGCTAAATATATATTTGCAAACTCAGCAATCAATGTCAACATATCTATCATCTGAATTGAGCAGGTTTAAAGTAAAGATAATTCCTTTTCTTGTTTGGGCTGCTATTCAGCCAGTAAAACATCAATGATTTAAAGATACTTTATGATTTGTTAAGACGTTTGATGAAAGTAAGCTAGATCAAAGATTTCTTTCTGAGCGGAAACTTCGTCCCTCCACAGTCTTTGAACAAAAGCCTAGAGCTAGATTAAATGAACTTGAGGACCCGGACATCGATCCCGGTACCTCTCGCATGCTAAGCAAGCGCTCTACCATGCGAGCTAGTCCCCCTGATATGTAATTAAGCTATCTCTTTAGTAAGATATCTTCAATTCGAATTTAACTATAAAAATAAGAAGTTTGAATGTTGCACAGTATCTCTCGACTGGATAAAAAACTTTCTTTTTGTTGGGGAAATCTTGGTAATAATTAGATTTATGTTAAAGCACCATGGTAAATATAGATTTGCAAACTCAGCAATCCATGTCAATATATCTATCATCTGAATTGAGCAGGTTTAAAGTAATGATAATTCCCTTTCTTGTTTGAGCTGCTATTCAGCCAGTAAAACATCAATGATTTAAAGATACTTTATGATTTTTTAAGACGTTTGATGAAAGTAAGCTAGATCAAAGATTTCTTTCTGAGCGGAAACTCCGTCCCTCAACAGTCTTTGAACAAAAGCCTAGAACTAGATTAAATGAACTGGAGGACCCGGGCATCGATCCCGGTACCTCTCGCATGCTAAGGGAGCGCTCTACCATGTGAGCTAATACCCCTGATACCTAATTGAGCTATCTATTTAGTAAGATATTTTCAATTAGAATTTAACTATAAAAAATTAGAGTTTTTAATTTCGCACAGTATCTTATCGACTGGAAGAAAAACTTTCCTTTTTTTGGGGAAATCTTGGTAATAATTAGATTTATGTTAAAGCACCAAGCTAAATATAGATTTGCAAACTCAGCAATCCATGTCAATACGTCTGACACCTGAATTGAGCAGGTTTAAAAGTAAAGATAATTCCCTTTCTTGTTTGGGCTGCTATTCAGCCAGTAAAACATCAATGATTTAAAGATTCTTTATGATTAGTTAAGACGTTTGATGAAAGTAAGCTAGATCAAAGATTTCTTTCTGAGCGGAAACTCCGTCCCTCAAGAGTCTTTGAACAAAAGCCTAAAGCTAGATTAAATGAACTGGAGGACCCGGGCATCGATCCCGGTACCTCTCGCATGCTAAGCGAGCGCTCTACCATATGAGCTAGTCCCCCTTATTTCTTTATGGGTAATTCGTTTAATTTTCTATAAAGATTTTAATAAAATAGTTGTATTTTTCAAGGCACTTATTAAGTAAAAAGGAAACAAAGATTCATCTTTGAAAAAAGACTTGGCAATCTTCCGAAATCATATGAAAGCCGTTGAATAGATATAAAGAATTTGAGTACCAGGGCAATTATCTCTTTCCTTTTGCATCTAAAGTTGGTAAAGTACAATGTGAAACAAAACTCCTGCTGATCATTCTAGTGATATATATCGTAGAATAACAAAAAATTCAGTAGAAAGTCTCAAGTTATCTTAGCTATTGGTTATTAAAAGGGCGTCCTCGATATCTTTTTTGACCGAGAGTTATGGTCGGTTATCAAACATGATGGAGACCCTTGAATTCGGGATCAGAGGATTTGAAGGAAATGAACATCGGTTCTGGTACGTTATCCATGCAAAGTGAACACTCTACCGTGTAAGATAGTCCCCCTTATATGTTGTGATACTTACTCTATATCAAAATGTCAATAATCTAAATAAAACACATCAAGTTCCAAGCTTTTCCTCGAGTAGAGCAGGCTCATAGGTTTACTTTTGAGAAAATAATTAGATTATTCTTGGGTTCAGACTTCCAGAGCTGAGAGAATGATTAGTTAGCGCATTAGAAAATCAGAAATTGAATCAGTGTTTTGAATATTTCTTAAAATCTGATCCAACTGAAGTAGTGATATACTTCTCTTCGACAAAAACTATAGTCAATATTGAGATTTGTTAAAATATTACCATTAGTCTGGTAGATACGGGTAGTTTTTTCGTGAAATCGTGACAGGCTGGTCCAAAGCATAAAACTTCGCACAGGTATTCTTCTGAACCCAATGAACTATTCTGGAAGGGGTGCCACGAAAAATTTCCGCTCTCCTTCAAAATGGCGGCAACAAAGACTTGATGACGTCACAAAAATTTTCCAAACATTTTTTTCCAATATTTTTTACTTTCAAGTATACCATTCGAAAGAGCGTTAAATTCTGCGTAGATTGTGTATAACAACCTAAACTGTGAAAATAACGCTTTTGAATTTATTTCGATATTAAAGAGATTGATTTTCGTTGTTATGAAAAACTGTGCGAAACTTGATGTGAGATTTCTTCGCTATTATTTCATTGATAGATTCTTAAGAAGCCAATGCCATTTTCAAACAGTTTAGAAGTATTACACTGAGTCTGAACAGTGATCTGAGAACAAATTATGAAAAAGAAACCTGTAGATGCTCTTGGTTACTGAAAATAAAAAGTTATGAAGTTTGACTTTGTTAAGGTTTCATTTTGCGTTCTGCTCGAGCAATTTCACAGACATCACCATGCGGACTGATTTGCAACCAGCAAATACGTAAGTACTTCGATACGTTAATTTGTTTCTGAGTTTAAAACACTGCTTTATACTGCTTGCCTGCTTGACATCGCTTCTTTCTATGCTGAAACGACTAAATGATATTTAGTTATTTAGCCCCAAGGCCCCTCAAATGTCTACATCATCATTTCATGCTGTTTCGTGGCCATAGCGGTACCTTAAATCCATGTAAACACACATCACTTGAAAATTTCACCAAAAAACTATTTAAAGGGAATGAAGCCGCTTTCTTAACGACAAAGGACGCAGGAGAGTTTACTAAAGATTTGCAGAATTTGTACAGAAACGTGCTTAAATTTTAGGCCTACCAGAAAGTATCTTAGTTTGTAGTGAGGTTGGTTTCTTGCAGACATTATTTGAGAAATGTCTAGAGGGGGCATGGTTTCATAAGATTTGCTGGAATTTATTCTCGATGGTACAGGAAAGCCTCTGCCGACTAAAACAGCAAGAACTCGAGAAACTCAAAATAAGTGCATTTTCATGAATCAAAAGTTGTACTTTGATGCTCTTTTCAAAGCGATATTTAAAAAATTTCAGATAATGGATTGGGAAGCATGTGTAATTTGTGGTAAAGGAGGGGATGGTCTCAAATGCCCTGCTGACAGTCTTCAGAGAAATGGACATGAAGTCTATGAAAAGTTTCTTCTCACCCTTGAGCAGTTTCGGGAGCTGAATGTCCTTCCAGTCGATGTAGAAATATCCAACAGAATTACCGCTGATATTTTATTAGAAAAGCGAGCTGTATGGCACAAATCCTGTCATCTAAAATTTGCTCCATCAAAACTGCTCAGGATCAAAGATCAGTTAATGAAAAGAAAAGGGGAAGATGATACCCACTCCCAAAGAAAGTCCAAAAGGCAATCGTTTGGTTCTCTAAGCCAAGAAAACTGCATGTTTTGCTCGATGTCATCGGGAAAGTTGCATCAATGCTCAACATTAGCACTCGATCACGAGGTACGACGGATGGCAAAGGAATTGCAGGATACAGGCTTTTTGGCAAGAATATCTGGTGGTGACCTCATTGCAATTGAGGCAAAGTATCACTATAACTGCCTGTCAGCTTATAAAAGTAAGTATCGAAGTCAATTGAGAGCAAGTGTTGGTGACGATAGATGCAATAACGAAAGTCAGATTGAAGGAAGAGCCTATGCAGAGGTAATCGCCTTCATTGAGAACAGCATAGAGAGTGAAAATTTCATCTTCAAACTTTCCGAGTTACACAGATTGTATGAAGACCGTTTGAAAGATTTGGGTATCAAGAAAAGCATAAACAAGACAAGGCTAAAAGTGCAACTGTTAGAGCAGTTTGTGGATGCATGTCAAGAGCAATCCGATGGGAAAAACACGCTGCTGGTTTTCAATGATGGCCTACAGAAGCTCTTAAAAGAGGCATCAGAATCACGAAATTACAAAGAGGAGGCCCTTTCCATGGCAAGGATAGTGAAAAATATCAGACAAGAAATTTTAGATACAAAAAGTTTCAAATTTGACGGCAGTTTTCCTCCTGAGTGTCAAAGCGAGGCAGTACCAACCAATCGCAAGTTCCTAATTTCTATGCTACTAAATGGATGCAATGTTAAACATCAAGAAGCCATAGAATCTCAAACATGCCTCACGATTGCACAGCTCATAGTTTTCAATATGAAAGACAAGCGAGCATCGTCATCTAATATGCGACATGATAAGGATCGTGAACCACCATTGCCCCTTTACCTTGGTCTCAATGTCCATACGCTCACACGATGTAAGAAGCTACTAAACCTCCTCTACAAGCTGGGGGTAAGTGTAAGCTACGATCGTATCATTGAAATTGAGAATCAGCTCTCAAATTCCGCCTGCAATCACTTTGCTAATGAAGGAATTGTTTGTCCATCTCAGCTAAGAAAGGGTCTATTCACTGTAGGAGCACTGGACAACATAGATCATAATCCATCGTCAACAACGTCCCAAGGATCTTTTCATGGCACAGGGATCAGCATCTTTCAATTTCCAACGGAGTCAAACACTGGAAGATGCCGAGAAAAAGTATCGGTCTCTTTCGAAAATCCTCGTCCAAAGTGTTCCTTACCAGATAGCTACACAATAGTTCCCGCTGTGTCCTGCAACACTGAAAGGCTTTCTGTACCCGAGGCACCCGAGGCAAGCATTCAAGAAGGTCCAAAGAGAATAACACAAGAGATCGCCAAAGAGATCAATTGGATGGATAATGCTGTCAAACTCCTTTCGAAAGAGAAATTGGACAAGGACGAACCAATTGGCTGGGCAGCGTTTCATGCCGCATCCCAACCAACTCCTGCTGATCCACCTGCCCTAAATTCTTTGCTGCCTCTCTTCTATGATAAAGCAGCCACTATTTCAATGATCAAGCATGGAATGGATATCCAAATGAAGATAACTACCTTCCTTAATCCAGGTCAAATGGCAGTTATTGCACTCGATCAACCACTGTTTGCCCTTGCAAAATATACGCAATGGTGATGGCCTGAGACGCATGGTGAGAAGAAGATTTTGGTCATGTTCGGAGGCCTGCACATCGAAATGGCCCTCTGGAATACAATTGGAGACTTTTTGGAGTCATCTGGTTGGATAGAAGCCCTTTCCGAAGCAGGAATTGCCTCCTCTGGAACGGCGGATTCCTTTCTCAAGGCAGCTCATCTTACAAGAACGAGACATAGCCATCAAGTAACTTCACTTGCCCTAGCGAAACTTCAAAGAGATGCATGGCAAACCAGAGCCACAGAGAAGGACGCTGACTAATTTCAGAGATGGCGACAAGAGATGTTGGAAAGAAGCCCAACATTCCAGTACTGGGACACCGTATTGGAATATCAAATACTGGTGCTCGTCTTCATCAGGGCTCATCGTACAAGAGACTTCAGTTTGTAGCTCGAATCTTTGGAAGCTCTTACACCATGGTTCTTTTCCTTGGACCATGTCAATTATGCGAGATGGATACCAATCCATATCAGAGATCTCAAAAGCCTGCCAGCAACAGCAAGAGAAGACATCAAGAGATTCTGGGTTCTTCAAAAGACAAACAACAGGTTTTCATGTATGCCATTAGATCAAGGCCACGAGCAGAACAACGAAAGAATCAAGGGCTTGGGTGGCGCTGTTGGTTTGACAGAAAACCCTGCAGCCTTTCGAAGATGGATGATTGCAGGCCCCGAGCAGGCGAGACTTCTAGAAGAGTTCGAGAGTCAATTTATCGGTGCTATCTTTAGCAACGAGTCGAAACACCACGAGGAAGGCTTAAAAAGTCAAGAGAATTTCAAGAAGCAAGTCAACGATCTTTGCAAAACGATAGCCCGAATGGGGAATCCTTTCTTAGACGATTTCCCAGAGTTGCTGAAACTAGATAAGCGTGATTGTGCAAGTAATGATGTCATCAATACAGTTCGCACGATAAAGAAGATTGGAAAGGAGAAATACGATGCTTACGTCGAGAATGTTGTTGTCAACAGAAGTGTTCAGATTCAGCAACCCATCAAAAAGAACAAATTGCCCCTTTTCAAAACGCCATCGCAGAAGACAAACACAAAGTTAAAGCAGCATGTTGCAGACCTAAAGGCTGACCGCAATTTATTCAGCCAGCTGTACATTGCGAGCCAATTCCGTGAAGGAGACTTGGATGAATTTTTCTCACATGAGAATCATCCATGGCCTCCATCACTTTCGGAGCAAGGTAAACTTCGTTTGCCGACAAAGAAGTCAGATCTTCTTACTGTGATTGGTGCCGAAAATCACTCTGACCCGCCACTGTTCTATAATGCAAAAGCCTTTGATGGAGCTGCAGTTGTTCATCTCCTTCACATAAATCAGGCTGCCACCTTTGATGATTACGCAAATGAAGTTTTCATACCTTGGCTTAAACACCAACTGGAAAACTGTGACCGCATAGATATCATCTGGGATAGTTACAAGCCTAACAGTTTGAAAGAGTCAACCAGACAAAAGCGAGGAAAAGGAATAAGAAGAAAGGTCAGCAGCCAAACGAAGCTGCCCAAAAATTTTGCTGACTTTCTGCGAGATCCAAAAAATAAGGAAGAATTCTTCAGTTTCCTCACAGAAAAAGTATCGAATTTCAGCTGTCCCAGTGACAAACAAGTCTTCATCACATGAGGTTTGAACTAAATTGTTTGGCGCCAATTTATCACCTCATTTTACATATTCTTTACTTCAATTATTCTTTGGTTTAAAAGATTTCAGCTGAAAGGTAAACATGTAATTGTTCTTCTTTTATCAGGAGAGTCTGTTGCTACTGCTGGTCAAAACAATCCAATGCCGCTTTGCGACCACGAAGAAGCAGACTCGCGGATCATCGTTCACATTGCAGATGCCATCGATAAAGGAGCAAAGACCATTCTCGTTCGCACAGTTGATACAGACGTCATTGTCATCATCATTGGTGTGTTCTTTACTTTGCTGTCAAAATGCAGTGACATAGACATCTGGGTTGCATTTGGTTCTGGGAAGAATTTCCAAAATTTCAGCATAAATAAGATTTGCGGAAGTTTAGGACAGGCGAGATGCATAGCTTTACCAATTTATCATGCATTTTCAGGTTGTGACACAACTTCTCAGTTTCTTGGAAAAGGTAAAAAGTCGTCTTGGGAAGCATGGAACGCCTTTCCTAAAGTTACAGATGCCTTTCTGTTCCTTGCAGAACATCCTTTCGAGCAGATTGATTCATCTTCCGACGTTTTCAAGCTACTGGAGCGGTATGTCTGTGTTCTGTATGACAAGACAAGCATGACGTACAGCGTGAATGAGTTGCGGCAGGAGCTCTTCACAAGAAAATCAAATGCAATAGAAAATATCCCACCAACACAGGTAAGTAAGCATGTTGAACAATCATGCTCCGAATGTTTACAGGCAACCTGAACAACCTTGACAATCTTTAGGTTGTATCTTGCATCAGAAAGTTGCATAACAATCTACACAAACAACGACTTGTTGATCTTTATCAGTCTTGTAGCAACTTATTGCCTCTTCATTTCAGGCAGCTCTTGTTCAGCACACAATGAGGGCCCATTATCAGGGAAGCATCTGGATGAAAAGCCTTGAAACACTTCAAAATCCTCCGCTACCAGAAGGATTTGGCTGGACAAGTGATGGTGAAAGGGCCTGGAAACCAATGTGGACACATCTGCCAGAAGCTGCTAAAGTATGCAGGGAACTGTTGCGGTGCGGCTGTAAGGCAAAACCGCTCTGCAATAGAAATTGCCGATGCCATGCTGCTGGGCTTATGTGTACCTCACTTTGCAAATGTGGTGGGAGCTGTGAAGATTACGCATGAAGACTTTCTTTCAAAATAAGTAACTCTGAATAGTACCCACAAATGCCGTCAATTTTTTGCCTCGCTTGCTTTATGGATTTATGGTCGGATATAAGTTAAAATCGATATTTCCGGAAAAATTTTTTTTTTGTTCTTAGATCTTTAAGCATCTTAATCTTTCAAACTATACACCTTAGACAGCGACTTGTTATACGAATTTTACTTACTTTTTAATGCTCGATCCATAGATATATTCAAAACCAAAATTTGATAGGATTTTTTTTCTATCCTATCTAATGACGTCATCAAATTTTAATTAAGCCGCCATTTTGACGTACAGTTCACATAATCTTTGGCACCCCTTCTAGAATGGTTACGAACATCCCAAAGAATCCTTTTGCCAAGTTTCATGCTTTGGACCAGTCTGTCACGATTTTCCCCCTTATCTACCTGACTACATCAAGTTCAAATAAATTGGAGGACCCAGGCATCGATCCCGGTACCTCTCCCATGCAAAGCGAGCGCTCTACCATGTGAACTAGTCCCCCTGATATGTAATTGAGCTATCTCTTTAGTAGGATATCTTCAATTCGAATTTAACAATAAAAATAAGAAGTTTGAATGTTGCACAGTATCTCTCGACTGGATAAGAAACTTTCTTTTTGTTGGGGAAATCTTGGTAATAATTAGATTTATGTTAAAGCACCAAGCTAAAAATAGATTTGCAAACTCAGCAATCCATGTCAATATATCTATCATCTGAATTGAGCAGGTTTAAAGTAAAGATAATTCCCTTTCTTGTTTGAGCTGCTATTCCGCCAGTAAAACATCAATGATTTAAAGATACTTTATGATTTGTTAAGACGTTTGATGAAAGTAAGCTAGATCAAAGATTTCTTTCTTAGCGGAAACTCCGTCCCTCCACAGTCTTTGAACGAAAGCCTAGAGATAGATTAAATGAACTGGAGGACCCGGGCATCGATCCTGGTACCTCTCGCATGCTAAGCGAGCGCTCTACCATGTGAGCTAGTACCCCTGATACCTAATTGAGCTATCTCTTTAGTAAGATATTTTCAATTCGAATTTAACTATAAAAATAAGAGTTTTGAATTTTGCACAGTATCTTCTCGACTGGAAGAAAAACTTTCATTTGTTGGGGAAATCTTGGTAATAATTAGATTTATGTTAAAGCACCAAGGTAAATATAGATTTGCAAACTCAGCAATCCATGTCAATATATCTATCATCTGAATTGAGCAGGTTTAAAGTAAAGATAATTCCCTTTCCTGTTTGGGCTGCTACGCAGCCAGTAAAACATCAATGATTTAAAGATACTTTATGATTTCTTAAAACGTTTGATGAAAGTAAGCTAGATCAAAGATTTCTTTCTGAGCGGAAACTCCGTCCCTCCACAGTCTTTGAACGAAAAACTAGAGCTAGATTAAAAGAACTCGAGGACCCAGGCATCGATCGCGGTACCTCTCCCATGCTAAGCGAGCGCTCTACCATGTGAGCTAGTCCCCCTTATGTCTTTAAGGCTAATTCGTTTAATTTTCTATAAAAATTGTAATAAAATAGTTGTATTTTTCAAGGCACTTTATTAAGTAAAAAGAAAACAAAGATTAATCTTTGAAAAAAAACTTGGCAATCTTCAGAAATCATATGAAAGCCGTTGAATAGATATAAAGAAGAGGGTTGATGTGTACAGGTTGGTTGAAACGTTTGGCTTTCCGGAGCAGCTGAAATGTTATAATGGGGTTGTGGTGGATTCAGTGGAGGCTCTTTGTGTTTGTTTGAGGCGTTTGGCCTATCCATGCAGGTATGGGGATTTGGTTTCACGGTTTGCTAGGCCTGTTCCTCAATTATCCATGATGTTCAATCTGGTAATTGGGGAAGTATTTGACAGGTATGGCCATCTTCTTAGCACAATGTGTAGCTCTAATTTCTGAACGTCATGTCCACACATCTACAGGGTTTCAAACGCGCACAATGACTCCGAACCAAGATACACAGCAAAGAAAACAACTTGGTTTTCGTTATCAACATTCGGTTTGCTAAAAATAAATTCAATACAACAATTATTAGGCTAATTAATACAAGATAATTGTCTAAGTTAATACGTTTAAATTTACATCTAAATGGCAAAGGTCAAACAAGTAAGAATATACAACAACAACAATGTCGACTTACAATCTATTAGTCCTCGTGGCTGTTTACGTTTTATGGATTGTCTGTCTTGACTCGCCATCCGAATCTCGCTCTTGGACATCTCCTTCTAATCGCGTCGGGTAAAATATTTATATACATGGCCTATGGGCCGAGGGAAATACAAAATAAGCTGTTTCCACGCAAAGCATGAATTCAACAAATTACACAATAGAGGTTTGACCCCGAGTTCAAGGTTCAACTCCCACAAATGGTCGAATTCTAATCAATTCGAAGGGAAATCAAACAAACACAAGTTAAATTGAGTGTCTCAGGAGACGACTTTCATAAAGGCTGTTTGTACACAACATATCCTGCCCCAAACAGTAGACCACCAGGAAACTGTTTACTTTCTTCTTCCTGTGTACAAATCACATTTCTTTCATTGGTTCCGCGGCGTCAAGCAAACAAATTTTGTCAATTGGCCTGACCAGCTCGTATTTCATCGTTTTCACTTTAAGAGAGCGAACAAGGCCGTCTCTGCCAGGCGTTACTTCTGTAATCCGTCCCAATGGCCAGCATCCTCTTGGCATTGTCTGTTCCACAACTAGAACGACATCCCCGATCTTGAAATTTCTCTTGATGTCGTGCCATTTCTGTCTTGTTTGAAGAAGTTGGATGTATTCCCTTGTCCATCTCTTCCAGAATATATCTGCAAGGTACTGTACCTGTCTCCATCTTCTACTGGTGTATCGGTCATTCTTGTTGAATAGGCCAGGGGGCAAACACTGATTTGGTCTGAGTAGCAGCAGGTGGTTGGGAGTTAAAGCATGATAATCTCGTGGGTCATCTGATACTTTCGTTAAAGGGCGACCATTGATTATTGACTCAGCCTCACACAGTAGCGTCTGTAGACCGTCATCATCTAAGTGTCTGTTCTTTGAGGAGTGCATTCAACACCTTTCGTACTGATCTTATAGCTCTCTCCCAAACACCACCCATATGTGACGCAGCAGGAGGGTTAAAAAGCCATTTCATCTCTCGCTGGAGTAAAAAGGAATGAACTTTATTGCTCTGATTCAACTGACACATTGCCTTCTTAAGTTCCCTGTTGCTTCCTGTAAAATTTGTGGCATTGTCAGAACGCATCTCATCAGGCTTTCCTCTTCTTGCAATAAAACGTCTGAGGGCATTTATGAATGAGTCTGCTTCCAAATTTTGTGCCACCTCTATATGAATCGCACGAACAGCAAGACAGGTAAACAGAACTCCATACCTTTTGATCAATGTACGTCCTCTCTTCACCACGAATGGTCCAAAGCAATCTACACCCACATTTGTAAACGGAGGCTTGTCAACAATTATTCTGTCAGGTGGCAAGTCGGCCATCTTCTGTTGGGCTGGTTGCTGTAATCACCGTTTACAGTCAAAACAACTGTTGATCACTCTTCTGACTGCAACTCTAGCTTTGACGATCCAGTATTTTTCTCTGATTTTTGCCAACACATACTCAACACCAAAGTGTCCTGATTGTAGATGGTAATGTCTGATGATGAGATTGACGACATGATGACTTTTCGGGAGTATTGCAGGGTTCTTGAGATCATCAAATCTGTCTGGCATATGTTTAAGGCGTCCACCAACACAGAGTAATCCTTCTTTGTAAACTGGATCCAGTCTCCGCAAATGCTTCAATTTACTAATGTCTTGTTCGTATTGCTCCCGCTGGACATTAGAAATGATCGCGTGTTCTGCTTGCCTTATCTCTTCTGCGGTGATTCTTCCTTGCCTGACTGACTTTGATGCCGCTTCATTTCCTTTCATCTTCGAAAGTAGCGAATGTTTGTAACGCAGCAACCATGCAACTGATCTCTTTAATTCATTCCACACAGAATACTTTGAAAAGATGACTTCGGATAAACTTTTGGCTTCTCCCACATTTACGGCGTGTGACTGCACTGACTTCTTCAACTCTGGATCATCTTCTGAAATTTCATCATCAACTGTCGGTGAGTTGTTCTTCCAAACAAGATCATTCTTCCAAAGGAATTCCGGTCCCTGGATCCATCTTGAGCTATCAATCAACTGAGCAGCCGTAAGACCTCATGAGGCATCATCTGCCGGAATCGACGCTGTTTCCACATAAAACCACTGGTTTGGATCGGTGCCATCGTGAATGATTGCAAGTTTATTCGCCACAAATGTTTGGAACCTCTTGTTTTCATTCTTGATGTATTTCAACACGGATGTACTGTCCGTCCAAAAATATGATTTATCTACTCGAATCTCTAGCTCTCTTTTTACAAGTTTTTCCAGTTTTACCGCCACTGCTGCTGCTGAAAGTTCCAATCTTGGGATGGTCACAGGCTTTATTGGTGTTAATCTTGACTTCCCGATAACGAATGAGCAATAGACTTTACCTTTCTTTTCCACTTGTCTGAGATATGAAACTGCACCATACCCGACTTCCGAAGCATCAGAGAAATGATGTAGTTCATTTTCTGCAACATCTTCAAACATCTCAGGCTTTCTGCATCTGTCAATTGAAAGTTGTTTGATTGTTGGTAATTCTGTCAGCCATCTTCTCCATTCAGTCAATTCTGCTGCGGGTATTTCCTCATCCCAATTCAGTTTCTTCCGACACAGGTTCTGTAGTATCAACTTCGCTCGTAAGATCAACGGAGACACAAACCCAAGAGGATCATAGATTGACGATGTTATGCTTAACACACTTCTTCTTGTAAATGGCTTATCTTTGATGCTGATATTGTACACGAACTTGTCATTCTCGACATTCCACTGCATACCCAGAGCTCTCTCTATAGGTAGGTTATCAGTTTCCAAATCGACGTTCTTCAAATCCTTCGTCAGCTCTGTCTCCGGGATTGCTTCCAAAACGTCTCTTTTGTTGCTGATCCACTTAGTCAAATGGAATCCACCATGGAAGAGCAGTTTACTTGTTTGGGTATATATTCTGACAGCATCTTCCGAGCTCTTTACCGACTTCAGTAGATCATCTACGTAGAAATTCCGAAAAACTGTTTCTATTATGTCATCATCAAACTTGTCAACGTTGTCTTCTGCAGTCTTTCTTAGGGCGAACGCAGCACAGCTAGGAGACCAAACTCCGCCAAAAAGGTGTACTAACATCTGGTATTCTTCTGGATCTTTGCTTATATCGCCGCCAGGATACCAAAGAAACCGTAAACAGCTTACGTGTGCAGGATCAACGCGAACTTGGTGGAACATTGCTTCCACGTCTGCCATTATGGCGACGGGCTCTTGCCAAAATCTAAGAAGTACACCAATCAGTGAGTTCGTCAGATTTGGACCTTGTAGGACGCTTTCGTTGAGTGACTCGCCGCGGTACTTGGCTGCGCAATCAAACACTACTCTCACTTTATCAGGCTTTTTTGGATGAATTATATTGTAATGAGGCAAATACCACACAATACCGGTACTGTCGCTGATCTTATCTTCTGGGATTCTTCTCGCATAGCCTTTAGTTTGTAGATCATCCATGAAGTCGGAGTACTTGCAACGTAGTTCAGGATCCTTTGCCAATCTTCCTTTCACAAGTCGTAGCCTATGTTCTGCCAAAGCACGGTTGTTTGGTAATCCAGATTTCGGGTTTTTCCATGGGATTGCAACTTGGTAATGACCATCTACTATTCGTGCCGACTCTTTAAAGACTGACAAAGCTCTTCTATCTTCAACAGACATCATTTTGCTCTCATCAGCGAAGGACTCGTTGAATTCTTGATTGAAATACCTTCGAAGCTGCTCATCGAGGAGGTCATCCTTTGAAGAGTTCAAGTAATAGCAATGCTTTCGTTTGGATTCCAGTCTTCCGGTTGGTCCATTCAACGTCCACCCGAATTTGGTTCGAACAGCATATGGTCCTCCTTGCTGTGACTTGATTATCTCATCAGGCTGTAGTACTTCTGGCACATCAACGCCAATCAGCATGGCTACGTGATCACTGGTCAGCTTGGCTGGCAAATTCACACCACTCAAATATGGCCACCGGTCGATATCTTCCTGCTTCGCAACAGACTCTTCCGAAATGTTTAACTTTTTGGTGGAAAACACATTTGGAACTTCGATGAATACCTTCTCATCCATGTCCATTATTTCCAGGCTTGCTACTAAGCTTTGATAGATAGTTCTCTCGTTACTGATTGTCGCTACGGACAACTGGCATTCTTTTCCAACCACTCCGAATTCTTTCAACAGGCTATCTGTGCAGAATGTAGCAGTGGATCCATTATCTAGCAATGTATATGTAGCAATCACCTTTCCTCCGCCTTGTCCTTTCACCTTTATCGGAACAATTGAAAGAGCTTTGCTGCTACATCCGGTCCCAGTATGCGATGTTACACCAACAAATTGGTTTTTGTTCTCAGGAGTTGCTTCGCTTCTTTGTGTCTGTTGTCTGCGTGCTGGATTTCTCTTCTCAAAGCGTTTCTGTCCAAAATTCTGAATCAATTCGTGTAGTGACGTCATGTGTTTACGCTTCACATTACAACCATCGACTGTACATTGCTTACTTCGTTTGCAGCCAGCGGCAAAATGAAATGGCGAGAGACAATTGTCACAGAGTTTCTTGGATCTAACAAATTTGAACTGCTCCTCACTAGATATTTTCTTGAAATTCTCACATTGCTCAATCTTGTGATTGTTTTCACAGAACTTGCATTTGATACTGCTTTCTTTGTTCTCCACTTCGTGACCCTTGGCTTCCGTCTGGATACTAAAGGTCATACTCCGAGGTTGGGCTGATCTTCCAACAGGTTGTCCGGATCTTTTCTTGTCCCTGTCTCTTGTGGTGTACTTCCCTGTCTCACTATCCATGATACTGCCAAAAATAGGGTCGTTCTTTTCTGTCGCGATTTTTCTGACAAGTCTTCTTACATCTTCGATGTTTGGATCACGGCCTTCTTTTCTAATTTCCTGCACTACTGACTGCCACCGTGATTTTACATAACCAGGACATCTTTCCAGAATTTTTACGAGTCTGTCTTCGCAATTAACCTGAGTGAGCCTTCCAGTTGCTTTTAACGTAATTTCACAATTTTGTAAATCGTCTGCCAAGTCCATTAGGCCTTCTCTATCACCAGTTTTCAGTTTAGGCCCATCTGATACCTTTGTAATCCAAGAATTCGTTACTTTGAATTTATCTCCAAACCGCTCTGCAAGCAGTCGTCGTGCCTCTCTGTATCCTTCTTCAGGCTCCAAAAGAATTCAGTTTTCAATAACCTTCCGTGCTCTGCCTGTACAAAACTGAACAAGAAGTTGAAGCCGCCTGCTAAAATCACTTGTGTCCCTTTCCACGTTAGTTTCAAAGGATCGCAAAAACGTAAAGTAGCTTAAAGGGTTACCATCAAAAGATAACATTTCTGACTTCGGTAGGAGTGTGGCCATTGCTAAGTTTCTCATCACCTCTAAATATTCGATACCTGGGTCTGGGACAAACGAATCAGATACACTTTGAGGGTCGCCGGGCTTCTGGAGGGTCTGTCCACGTGACAACACTGGATCACCGAATTCACCGGGCTTCTGGAAGGTCTGTCCACGTGACAACACTGGATCACTGAATTTTCCAGGCTTCTGAAAGGCTTGTCCACGGGAGAGCACCGAATCACGGAAATCACCGGGCTGCTGAAAGGCTTGCTCACGGGAGAGCACCGAACCACGGGAGAGCACCGAGCCACGGAATTCACCGGGCTTCTGAAAGGCTTGCTCACGGGAGAGCACCAAATCACCGAATTCACCGGGCTTCTGGAAGGTCTGTCCACGTGACAACACTGGATCACCAAATGCTCCAGGCTTCTGAAAGGCTTGCTCACGGGAGAGCACCGAATCATGGAAATCACCGGGCTTCTGAAAGGCTTGCTCACGGGAGAGCACCGAATCACGGAAATCACCGGGCTTCTGAAAGGCTTGCTCACGGGAGAACACTGAATCACGGAAATCACCGGGCTTCTGAAAGGTCTGTCCACGTGACAACACTGGATCATCAAATGCTCCAGGCTTCTGAAAGGCTTGTCCACGGGAGAGCACCGAATCACGGAAATGACCGGGCTGCTGAAAGGCTTGCTCACGGGAGAGCACCGAACCACGGAATTCACCGGGCTTCTGAAAGGCTTGCTCACGGGAGAGCACCGAATCACGGAATTCACCGGGCTTCTGAAAGGCTTGCTCACGGGAGAGCACCGAATCACGGAATTCACCGGGCTTCTGAAAGGCTTGCTCACGGGAGAGCAGCGAATCACGGAAACCACCGGGCTTCTGAAAGGCTTGCTCACGGGAGAGCACCGAATCACGGAAATCACCGGGCTTCTGAAAGGCTTGCTCATGGGAGAGCACCGAATCACGGAAATCACCGGGCTTCTGAAAGGCTTGCTCACGGGAGAGCACCGAATCACGGAATTCACCGGGCTTCTGAAAGGCTTGCTCACGGGAGAGCACTGAATCACGGAATTCACCGGGCTTCTGAATGGCTTGCTCACGAGAGAGCACCAAATCACCGAATTAACCGGGCTTCTGGAAGGTCTGTCCATGTGACAACACTGGATCACCAAATGCTCCAGGCTTCTGAAAGGCTTGTCCACGGGAGAGCACCGAATCACGGAAATCACCGGGCTTTTGGGGGGCTTGTCCAGGTAGGAACACCGAATCACCGAATTCACCGGGCTTCTGGAAGGTCTGTCCATGTGACAACACTGGATCAACAAATGCTCCAGGCTTCTGAAAGGCTTGTCCACGGGAGAGCACCGAGTCGTGAAATTCACCGTGCTTCTGGGGGGCTGGTCCAGGTAGGAATACCAAATCACTGAATTCAGCGGACTTCTGGGGGGCTTGTCCATGCACAATCACTGAGCCATCAGATTCACCGGGCTTGCGGAGGGTCTGATCACGTGAGTGCACCGAGTCACCAAATTCACTGGTCTTCCGGAATTGCATTGCATACTTGAATTCCTCACAAATTCTTTCCTCTGCTTTAGCCTTAGCTATTTCCGTCTTCAAATGCAGCCCTTCCTTTTGCTGGTTTATGGCTAATTCTAACTTTTCCAGACTACGCCTTCTTTGCAATAACGATTCTTCAGCCAACAATGCTGCCTTTCTCGTTGCACTCTGCAGTTTTCTTTTCATAATCTCGCCTTTTGATGAGGAATTTGAATGCCTAGAAAGAGAACTCAATCGAGATTTATTCTCACTTACCAACTCTGTTGTTTTGCTGCTCGAGCTGTCCTCTTTGTTCAAACACTCAATTGAATCCCTTTGTAGTGCAAATCGCTCTTTCATGCAGTTAAAGCGTGCATTTGGTTCCTCAAAATAAGTCATGCATTCTTCCAAATCATCCTCTTCAGTCAGTAAATTTTGATATTCATCACACGCCTCTTTGAATACTTTGAAAGCCTCATTCAACTTCTTTTCGCTTTGCTCCGCTTCTCTTTTCGAGCGTTCTGCCAACATTGCATCTGAAGCTTGCCTCAAGGCCATTGTTAAACCACGCTTTGCACTTCCTCATGCGTTTCTTAACCGTCTTCTTTTCTCGGCGTCCACTCCTTCCCAGTCGATAGTCACATTTCTTTGTCTGACTCGTGTTTCTCGCTCAAATTCGTTTGGCAAACCACTGGGGCTCCTCTGTTCTTCCATACTTCAAGATTCAAACTGATGTAGCTCTAATTTCTGAACGTCATGTCCACACAGCTACAGGGTTTCAAACGCGCACCATGACTCCGAACCAAGATACACAGCAAAGAAAACAACTTGGTTTTCGTTATCAACATGCGGTTTGCTAAAAATAAATTCAATACAACAATTATTAGGCTAATTAATACAAGATAATTGTCTAAGTTAATACGTTTAAATTTACATCTAAATGGCAAAGGTCAAACAAGTAAGAATATACAACAACAACAATTTCGACTTACAATCTATTAGTCCTCGTGGCTGTTTACGTTTTATGGATTGTCTGTCTTGACTCGCCATCCGAATCTTGCTCTTGGACATCTCCTTCTAATCGCGTCGGGTAAAGTATTTATATACGTGGCCTATGGCCCGAGGGAAATACAAAATAAGCTGTTTCCACGCAAAGCATGAATTCAACAAATTACACAATAGAGGTTTGACCCCGAGTTCAAGGTTCAACTCCCACAAATGGTCGAATTCTAATCAATTCGAAGGGAAATAAAAAAAACACAAGTTAAATTGAGTGTCTCAGGAGACGACTTTCATAAAGGCTGTTTGTACACAACACAATGGATCAACCTTGGCTCTCAGGACCTAACCTGAGATTGTTTGCCGATGCTGTTCACGAAAGGGGGGCTGCTCTGGATAACTGCTGGGGCTTTGTTGATGGTACAGTAAGACCTATATGCCGTCCAATGAGAAATCAAAGGATGGTGTACAATGGTCATAAAAGGGTCCATTCATTGAAGTTCCTGTCAGTGGTTGCACCTAATGGGCTAATTGCTAACTTATATGGACCAGTCGAGGGGAGAAGGCATGATGCTGCTATGTTGGTTATGTCTGGTCTTATGGATGAGTTAGAACAGCACTCCTTTGATCCAAATGGTGCTCCTCTTTGCATCTATGGAGTCCCTGCATACCCACAACGAATTCATTTGCAACGCCCATTTCAACAGAGACAAAGGTTGACTTCAGAACAGGAAGCTTTTAATCAATCCATGAGCCAGGTTAGGGTTTCTGTGGAGTGGATTTTTGGGTAGGTAGTGTCCTATTTCAAATTTGTTGATTTCAAAAAGAATTTGAAATTAGGATTAAGTCCTGTTGGGAAGACCTACATAGTCAGTGCACTCCAAAGAAATGCCTTAACCTGTCTCTATGGATCAAATACAGCCGAATATTTTGGAGTGCAACCACCAGCATTGGAGTTCTTCTTCAATGGGAATTAGGACCTCCAGCCACCTTGAAGAATTTGCAAAGATCAAGAAAAACAACAATAAGAAAAAGACAAATATTTGTAATATCAATTTATATTAGTATTATTTCTTTTCAGTTAAAATTCAAGTTAATGAAAAAAGGATGTTAAATAATAACAACAGGTATCCACATCATTCTAAAAAGTTGTTTTAGCAGAAAAAACAGCAGACTAGTTAATATTGAGAGTGAGCAATTGATTTTCATGCAAATAACAGTAAATAATTTGTAGAATTTCTCAACAAGCTATTTTTGCCTAATCCGAGCCAAAAGGGGAGGTTAATGCGAAAGAGAAAGTTGATCTGCATGGGTGTATACAGAAGGTCCATAGAAACCGAGTAGGAAATGTTTGTCTGTACTCATTTGATATGTCTCCCTCCTACCCCAACAACTTTTATCAAACTTATCCCTTGCAACACAGAATGATTAGAATCAATATTAGAAATAAGAATTTTATTAAGAATTTTATTAAGGGTGTTTTGAGTCTCAGATCCATCTAAATGATGTTTGTGATAGGTTATCAAAGATAAGGAGCCTATACCCATAGAAGCTCATTCATATGTCTGTTCCATAATCAAATCATCCCTCCTCTCCCTTTCTCTTCTCTCAACCTCCCTCTCTCTTTTCTCAGCCTCCTTTCCTCTTCTTTCAGCCTCCTTCCATTCTAATTCTCTTTTTTTCAATGCAATCTCTTCTCTTTTCATCTCTAATTCCTCCTTCTTAATCTCATGCTCCTTTTCACACTTCTCTCTCAAATATTCTAGCGTTCCTGCACTTACTTTCTTTCTCTTTGCTTCACTCTCGGTACTTTTTTCTCTCTCTCTGGTTTCACGCAATGTTTCCATGGACCTTGCCCTCATGCTCTCTGCTGTCTCCTTCTCTTTTAAAACTACCTCGTATTCTCTTCCTCTGCTGCCTCAGTCATACCAATTATGGTCTCCACTGCCTGCTCTACCTCTGTTTACTCTTCTCCTTCAATCCCACTTGCCCTCTCCTCCTGTGCCATTCTTCGTTTATAACGTTTTTCAATTTTCGAGTATCTCTCTCTCACCCCTCTCTGGTCCACAGCAAATCTTGGCGAGTCCAAACTATTTAACCTCTCGGCTATCGAGTCCCAAGCTTGTCCCCTTTCTCTACTGCCATGTCTGTGCTTGAAGGGGAGGGTAACTATGATTTCCCTGCATAGGTCTTTATCATGATCAATGGTCCAAACCATCTTATTAGGCCTAGATAGGGATTTTCAGAGAAATAAGTTTTTTATATGTTCAGCAAATAACCTCTAACAAAAATTTCAAAATCTAATTGTTTATATTTTAGCACAGGTGATGCCAATTATTTTAAAACAAAAAAGAGAGAAATAGGCATGAAATGTCACACTCAGGTTTGATAGTGGCCTAGCAGGGGTGTGTAGCCCAAAACGTAAGGGCTGAAATACATGATTTAACAACAAACCAAATACTACAAACAATGTTTATTCGCCCATGTTCATATCCTTAATAACTCCAATGTTTCTTTTCTGTTTAAAATCCACAAAAGAATCAAAATAAATGTTTACACACGTCGTATTTTTCACGCGTTTTTCGATTGGGCCTTCGCTTTCCATATCTATGCTTGTTCTTGAGGAAGACTGAAAATAAACAAGGATAGATTGCTTGCAATGCACTGAAACTTTCAGAAAATATTAAGTATTGTTGTCAGAAAAGATAAACGAAAGATTTCTGGTGAAATAAGCCGTGAAAACATCATAAAAATACTATTGCTTACCTGCGTAGTCGTGAGTACGTAGAAATCTATCACAACGCGTAGTGAAAAAAATGGACGCTACGCAGATTTGGTGGTGATTGCCCTCGCACATGCGCACATACGTCATTTTCCTCAACACTCACCGTAGCAGTCGCCTGCGTAGTCAAATCGTAAGCTCTCTAATAATCTAATTAAAACACATCAAGTTCCAAGCTTTTCCTCGAGTACAGCAGGCTCAAAGGTTTACTTTTGAGAAAATAATTAGATTATTCTTGGGTTCAGACTTCCAGAGCTGAGAGAATGATTAGTTAGCGCATTAGAAAATCAGAAATTGAATCAGTGTTTTGAATATTTCTTAAAATCTGATCCAACTGAAGTAGTGATATACTTCTCTTCGACAAAAACTATAGTCAATATTGAGATTTGTTAAAATATTACCATCAAGTTCAAATGAATTGGAGGACCCAGGCATCGATCCCGGTACCTCTCCCATGCAAAGCGAGTGCTCTACCATGTGAACTAGTCCCCCTGATATGTAATTGAGCTATCTCTTTAGTAAGATATCTTCAATTCGAATTTAACTATAAAAATAAGAAGTTTGAATGTTGCACAGTATCTCTCGACTGGATAAGAAACTTTCTTTTTGTTGGGGAAATCTTGGTAATAATTAGATTTATGTTAAAGCACCAAGCTAAATATAGATTTGCAAACTCAGCAATCCATGTCAATATATCTATCATCTGAATTGAGCAGGTTTAAAGTAAAGATAATTCCCTTTCTTGTTTGAGCTGCTATTCCGCCAGTAAAACATCAATGATTTAAAGATACTTTATGATTTGTTAAGACGTTTGATGAAAGTAAGCTGGATCAAAGATTTCTTTCTTAGCGGAAACTCCGTCCCTCCACAGTCTTTGAACGAAAGCCTAGAGAAAGATTAAATGAATTGGAGGACCCAGGCATCGATCCCGGTACCTCTCCCATGCAAAGCGAGCGCTCTACCATGTGAACTAGTCCCCCTGATATGTAATTGAGCTATCTCTTTAGTAAGATATCTTCAATTCGAATTTAACTATAAAAATAAGAAGTTTGAATGTTGCACAGTATCTTTCGACTGGATAAGAAACTTTCTTTTTGTTGAGGAAATTTTGGTAATAATTAGATTTATGTTAAAGCATCAAGCTAAATATAGATTTGCAAACTCAGCAATCCATGTCAATATATCTATCATCTGAATTGAGCAGGTTTAAAGAAAAGATAATTCCCTTTCTTGTGTAGCTGCTATTCCGCCAGTAAAACATCAATGATTTAAAGATACTTTATGATTTGTTAAGACGTTTGATGAAAGTAAGCTAGATCAAAGATTTCTTTCTGAGCGGAAACTCCGTCCCTCCACAGTCTTTGATCAAATGCCTAGATCTAGATTACATGGACTGGACCCCCGGGCATCGATCCCGGTACCTCTCGCATGCTAAGCGAGCACTCTACGATGTGATCTAGTCCCCCTTATTTATTTCTTCATAGGTAATTCTTTTAATTTTCTATAAAGATTTTAATAAAACAGTTGTATTTTTCAAGGCACTTTATTAAGTAGAAAGAAAACAAAGATTCATCTTTGAAAAAAGACCTGGCAATCTTAAGAAATCATATGAAAGCCGTTGAATAGATTTAAAGAATTTTAATACCAGGGCAATTATCTCTTTCCTTTTGCATCTAAAGTTGGTAAAGGACAATGTGAAACAAAACTCCTGCTGATCATTCTAGTGATATATATTGTAGAATAACAAAAAATTCAGTGGAAAGTCTTAAGTTATCTTAGCTATTGGTTATTAAAAAGGCGTCATCGAAATCTTTTTTGATGGAGAGTTATGGACGGTTATCAAACATGATGGAGACCCATGAATTCGGCATCAGAGGATTTGAAGGAAAAGAACATCGGTTCTGGTACGTTATCCATGCAAAGTGAACACTATACCGTGTAAGATAGTCCCCCTTATATGTTGTGATACTAACTCTATATCAAAATGTCAATAATCTAAATAAAAGACATCAAGTTCCAAGCTTTTCCTCAAGTAGAGCAGGCTCATAGGTTTACTTTTGAGAAAATAATTAGTTTACTCTTTGTTTCAGACTTCCAGAGCTGAGAGAATGATTAGTTAGCGCATTAGAAAATCAGAAATTGAATCAGTGTTTTGAATATTTCTTAAAATCTGATCCAACTGAAGTAGTGATATACTTATCTTCGACAAAAACTATAGTCAATATTGAGATTTGTTAAAATATTACCATCAAGTTCAAATGAATTGGAGGACCCGAACACCGATCTCATGAAAAGCGAGCGCTCTACCATGTGATTTGGATGATAGATATATTGACATGGATTACTGAGTTTGCAAATCTATATTTAGCTTGGTGCTTTAACAGAAATCTAATAATCACCAAGATTTCCCCAACAAAATGAAAGTTTTTCTTCCAGTCGATAAGATACTGTGCAAAATAAAAACTTTTATTTTTATAGTTAAATTCGAGTTTAAGATATCTTACTAAAGAGATAGTTGAATTAGATATCAGGGGGACTAGCTCACATGGTAGAGCGCTCGCTTCGCATGCGAGAGGTACTGGGATCGTTGCCCGGGTCCTCCAATTCATTTGAACTTGATGGTAATATTTTCAACAAATCTCAATATTGACTATAGTTTTTGTGGAAGGGAAGTATATCACTACTTCAGTTGGATCAGATTTTAAGAAATATTAAAAACACTGATTCAATTTCTGATTTTCTAATGCGCTAACTAATCATTCTCTCAGTTCTGGAAGTCTGAAACCAAGAGTAAACTAACTTTTTTCTCAAAAGTAAACCTATGAGCCTGCTCTACTCGAGGAAAAGCTTGGAACTTGATGTCTTTTATTTAGATTATTGACATTTTGATATAGAGTTAGTATCACAACATATAAGGGGGACTATCTTACACGGTATAGTGTTCACTTTGCATAGATAACGTACCAGAACCGATGTTCTTTTCCTTCAAATCCTCTGATGCCGAATTCAAGGGTCTCCATCATGTTTGATAACCGACCATAACTCTCCCTCAAAAAAGATATCGATGAAGCCCTTTTAATAACCAATAGCTAAGATAACTCAAGACTTTCTACTGAATTTTTTGTTATTCTACGATATATATCACTAGAATGATCAGCAGGAGTTTTGTTTCACATTGTACTTTACCAACTTTAGATGCAAAAGGAAAGAGATAATTGCCCTGGTACTCAAATTTTTATATCTATTCAACAGCTTTCATATGATTTTTGAAGATTGCCAAGTCTTTTTTCAAAGATGAATCTTTGTTTTCTTTCTACTTAATAAAGTGCCTTGAAAGATGCAACTGTTTTATTAAAATCTTTATAGAAAATTAAATGAATTACCCATAAGAACATAAGGGGGACTAGCTGACATGGTAGAGCGCTCGCTTAGCATGCGAGAGGTACGGGGATCGATTCCCGGGTCCTCCAGTTCATTTAATCTAGCTTTAGGCTTTTGTTCAAAGACTGTTGAGGGACGGAGTTTCCGCTCAGAAAGAAATCTTTGATCTAGCTTACTTTCATCAAACGTCTTAACAAATCATAAAGTATCTTTAAATCATTGATGTTTTACTGGCTGAATAGCAGCCCAAACAAGAAAGGGAATTATCTTTACTTTTAAACCTGCTCAATTCAGGTGTCAGACGTATTGACATGGATTGCTGAGTTTGCAAATCTATATTTAGCTTGGTGCTTTAACATAAATCTAATTATTAGCAAGATTTCCCCAAAAAAATGAAAGTTTGTGTTCCAGTCGATAAGATACTGTGCGAAATTAAAAACTCTTATTTTTTATAGTTAAATTCGAATTGAAGATATCTTACTAAAGAGATAGCTCAATTAGATATCAGGGGGACTAGCTCACATGGTAGAGCGCTCGCTTTGCATGCGAGAGGTACCGGGATCGATGCCCGGGTCCTCCAATTCACTTGAACTTGATGGTAATATTTTCAACAAATCTAAATATTGACTATAGTTTTTGTCGAAGAGAAGTATATCACTACTTCAGTTGGATCAGATTTTAAGAAATATTCAAAATACTGATTCAATTTCTGATTTTCTAATGCGCTAACTAATCATTCTATTCTGTCAGCTCTGGAAGTCTGAACCCAAAAATAATCTAATTATTTTCTCAAAAGTAAAACTATGAGCCTGCTCTACTCGAGGAAAAGCTTGAAACTTGACGTGTTTTATTAAGATTATTGACATTTTGATATAGAGTTAGTATCACAGCATATAAGGGGAACTATCTTACACGGTAGAGTGTTCACTTTGCATAGATAACGTACCAGAATCGATGTTCTTTTCCTTGAAATCCTCTGATCCCGAATTCAAGGGTCTCCATCATGTTTGATAACCGACCATAACTCTCCGTCAAAAAGATATCGATGACGCCCTTTTAATAACCAATAGCTAAGATAACTTAAGACTTTCTACTGAATTTTTTGTTATTCTACGATATATATCACTAGAATGATCAGCAGGAGTTTTGTTTCATATTGTAGTTTACCAACTTTAGATGCAAAAGGAAAGAGATAATTGCCCTGGTACTCAAATTCTTTATATCTATTCAACGGCTTTCATATGTTTTTTGAAGATTGCCAAGTCTTTTTTCAAAGATGAATCTTTCTTTTCTTTCTACTTAATAAAGTGCCTTGAAAAATACGACTGTTTTATTAAAATCTTTATAGAAAATTAAACGAATTACCCATAAAGATATAAGGGGGACTAGCTCACATGGTAGAGCGCTCGCTTAGAATGCGAGAGTGACCGGGATCGATTTCCGAGTCTTCCAGTTCATTTAACCTAGCTCTGGGCTTTTGTTCAAAGACTGTGGAGGGACGGAGTTTTCGCTCAGAAAGAAATCTTTGATCTAGCTTACTTTCATCAAAAGTCTTAACATATCATAAAGTATCTTTAAATCATTGATGTTTTACTGGCTGAATAGCAGCCCAAACAAGAAAGGGAATTATCTTTACTTTAAACTTGCTCAATTGAGGTGTCGGATGTCTTGACTTGGATTGCTGAGTTTGCAAATCTATATTTAGCTTGGTATTTAACATAAATCTAATTATGACCAAGATTTCCCAAACAAAATGAAAGTTTTTCTTCCAAACGATAAGATACTGTGCAAAATTAAAAACTCTTATTTATTATTTTTAAATTCGAATTGAAGATATCTTACTAAAGAGATAGATCAATTAAATACCAGGGGGACTAGCTCACATGGTAGAGCGCTCGCATTGCATGCGAGAGGTACTGGGATCGATGCCCGGGTCCTCCAATTCATTTGAACTTGATGGTAATATTTTCAACAAATCTCAATATTGACTATAGTTTTTGTCGAAGAGAAGTATATCACTACTTCAGTTGGATCAGATTTTAAGAAATATTCAAAACACTGATTCAATTTCTGATTTTCTAATGCACTAACTAATAAATTTTCTCAGCTTTGGAAGTCTGAACCCAAGAATAAACTAATTATTTTCTCAAAAGTAAACCTATGAGCCTGCTCTACTCGAGGGAAAGCTTGGAACTTGATGTCTTTAATTTAGATTATTGACATTTTGATATAGAGTTAGTATCACAACATATAAGGGGGACTATCATACACGGTTTAGTGTTCACTTTGCATGGATAACGTACAAGAACCGATGTTCTTTTCCTTCAAATCCTCTGATGCCGAATTCAAGGGTCTCCATCATGTTTGATAACCGACCATAACTCTCCAACAAAAAAGATTTCGATGACAACTTTTTAATAACCAATAGCTAAGATAACTTAAGACTTTCTACTGAATTTTTTGTTATTCTACAATATATATCACTAGAATGATCAGCAGGAGTTTTGTTTCACATTGTACTTTACCAACTTTAGATGCAAAAGGAAAGAGTTAATTGCCCTGGTACTAAAATTCTTTAAATCTATTCAACGGCTTTCATATGATTTCTTAAGATTGCCAGGTCTTTTTTCACAGATGAATCTTTGTTTTCTTTCTACTTAATAAAGTGCCTTGAAAAATACAACTGTTTTATTAAAATCTTTATAGAAAATTAAACGAATTACCTATAAAAAAATAAATGAGGGGGACTAGCTCACATGGTAGAGCGCTCGCTTAGCATGCGAGGGGTACCGGGATCGATGCCCGGGTCCTCCAGTCCATGTAATCTAGCTCTAGGCATCTGATCAAACACTGTGGAGGGACGGAATTTCCGCTCAGAAAGAAATCTTTGATCTAGCTTACTTTCATCAAACGTCTTAACAAATCATAAAGTATCTTAAAATCATTGATGTTTTACTGGCTGAATAGCAGCCCAAACAAGAAAGGGAATTATCTTTACTTTAAACCTTTTCAATTCAGATGATAGATATATTGTCATGGATTGCTGAGTTGTTAAATCTATATCTAGCTTGGTGCTTTAACATAAATCTAATTATTACCAAGATTTTCCCAACAAAATGAAAGTCTTTCTTCCAGTCGAGAAGATACTGTGCAAAATAAAAACTCTTATTTTTATAGTTAAATTCGAATTGAAGATATCTTACTAAAGAGATAGTTCAATTAGATATCAGGGGGACTAGCTCACATGGTAGAGCGCTCGCTTCGCATGCGAGAGGTACTGGGATCGATGCCCGGGTCCTCCAATTCATTTGAACTTGATGGTGATATTTTCAACAAATCTCAATATTGACTATAGTTTTTGTGGAAGGGAAGTATATCACTACTTCAGTTGGATCAGATTTTAAGAAATATTAAAAACACTGATTCAATTTCTGATTTTCTAATGCGCTAAATAATCATTCTCTCGGCTCTTGAAGTCTGAAACCAAGAGTAAACTAATTATTTTCTCAAAAGTAAACCTATGAGCCTGCTCTACTCGAGGAAAAGCTTGGAACTTGATGTCTTTTATTTAGATTATTGACATTTTGATATAGAGTTAGTATCACAACATATAAGGGGGGCTATCTTACACGGTATAGTGTTCACTTTGCATAGATAACGTACCAGAACCGATTTTCTTTTCCTTCAATTCCTCTGATGCCGAATTCAAGGGTCTCCATCATGTTTGATAACCGACCATAACTCTCCATCAAAAAAGATTTCGATGACACCTTTTTAATAAGCAATAGCTAAGATAACTAAAGACTTTCTACTGAATTTTTTGTATTATTCTACGATATATATCACTAGAATGATCAGCAGGAGTTTTGTTTCACATTGTACTTTACCAACTTTAGATGCAAAAGGAAAGAGATAATTGCCCTGGTACTAAAATTCTTTAAATCTATTCAACGGCTTTCATATGATTTCTTAAGATTGCCAGGTCTTTTTTCAAAGATGAATCTTTGTTTTCTTTCTACTTAATAAAGTGCCTTGAAAAATACAACTGTTTTATTAAAATCTTTATAGAAAATTAAACGAATTACCCATAAGGACATAAGGGGGACTAGCTCACATGGTAGAGCGCTCGCTTAGCATGCGAGAGGTACCGGGATCGATGCCTGGGTCCTTCAGTTTATTTAATCTAGGTTTAGGCTTTTGTTCAAAGACTGTGGAGGGACGGAGTTTCCGATCAGAAAGAAATCTTTGATGTAGCTTGCTTTCATCAAACGTATTATTAAATCATAAAGTATCTTTAAATCATTAATGTTTTACTGTCTGAATAGCAGCCCAAACAAGAAAGGGAATTATCTTTACTTTAAACCGGCTCAATTCTGATGATACATATATTGACATGGATTGCTGAGTTTGCAAATCTATATTTACCTTGGTGCTTTAACATAAATCTAATTATTAGCAAGATTTCCCCAACAAAATGAAAGTTTTTCTTCCAGTCGAGAAGATACTGTGCAAAATTCAAAACTCTTATTTTTATAGTTAAATTCGAATTGAAGATATCTTACTAAAGAGATAGCTAGATTTCATATCAGGGGGACTAGCTCATATGGTAGAGCGCTTGCTTAGCATGCGAGAGGTACCGGGATCGATGTCCGGGTCCTCCAATTCATTTGAACTTGATGGTAATATTTTCAACAAATCTCAATATTGACTATAGTTTTTGTGGAAGGGAAGTATATCACTACTTCAGTTGGATCAGATTTTAAGAAATATTAAAAACACTGATTCAATTTCTGATTTTCTAATGCGCTATCTAATCATTCTCTCAGTTCTGGAAGTCTGAAACCAAGAGTAAACTAACTTTTTTCTCAAAAGTAAACCTATGAGCCTGCTTTACTCGAGGAAAAGCTTGGAACTTGATGTCTTTTATTTAGATTATTGACATTTTGATATAGAGTTAGTATCACAACATATAAGTGGGACTATCTTACACGGTATAGTGTTCACTTTGCATAGATAACGTACCGGAACCGATGTTCTTTTCATTCAAATCCTCTGATGCCGAATTCAAGGGTCTCCATCATGTTTGATAACCGACCATAACTCTCCATCAAAAAAGATTTCGATGACACCTTTTTAATAAGCAATAGCTAAGATAACTAAAGACTTTCTACTGAATTTTTTGTGTTATTCTACGATATATATCACTAGAATGATCAGCAGGAGTTTTGTTTCACATTGTACTTTACCAACTTTAGATGCAAAAGGAAAGAGATAATTGCCCTGGTACTAAAATTCTTTAAATCTATTCAACGGCTTTCATATGATTTCTTAAGATTGCCAGGTCTTTTTTCAAAGATGAATCTTTGTTTTCTTTCTACTTAATAAATTGCCTTGAAAAATACAACTGTTTTATTAAAATCTTTATAGAAAATTAAACGAATTACCCATAAGGACATAAGGGGGACTAGCTCACATGGTAGAGCGCTCGCTTAGCATGCGAGAGGTACCGGGATCGATGCCCGGGTCCTCCAGTTCATTTAATCTAGGTTTAGGCTTTTGTTCAAAGACTGTGGAGGGACGGAGTTTCCGATCAGAAAGAAATCTTTGATGTAGCTTGCTTTCATCAAACGTATTATTAAATCATAAAGTATCTTTAAATCATTAATGTTTTACTGTCTGAATAGCAGCCCAAACAAGAAAGGGAATTATCTTTACTTTAAACCGGCTCAATTCTGATGATACATATATTGACATGGATTGCTGAGTTTGCAAATCTATATTTACCTTGGTGCTTTAACATAAATCTAATTATTAGCAAGATTTCCCCAACAAAATGAAAGTTTTTCTTCCAGTCGAGAAGATACTGTGCAAAATTAAAAACTCTTATTTTTATAGTTAAATTCGAATTGAAGATATCTTACTAAAGAGATAGCTAGATTTCATATCAGGGGGACTAGCTCACATGGTAGAGCGCTTGCTTAGCATGCGAGAGGTACCGGGATCGATGTCCGGGTCCTCCAGTTCATTTAATCTATCTCTAGGCTTTTGTTCAAAGACTGTTGAGGGACGGAGTTTCCGCTCAGAAAGAAATCTTTGATCTAGCTTACATTCATCAAACGTCTTAACACATCATGAAGTATCTTTAAATCATTGATGTTTTACTGGCTTAATAGAAGCCCAAACAAGAAAAGGAATTATCTTTACTTTAAACCTGCTCAATTCAGATGATAGATATATTGACATTGATTGCTGAGTTTGCAAATATATATTTAGCTTGGTGCTTTAACCTAAATCTAATTATTACCAAGATTTCCCCAACAAAATGAACGTTTTTCTTCCAGTCGATAAGATACTGTGCAAAATAAAAACTGTTATTTTTATAGTTAAATTCAAATTGAAGATATCTTACTAAAGAGATAGCTCAATGAGATATCAGGGGGACTAGCTCACATGGTAGAGCGCTCGCTTTGCATGCGAGAGGTACCGGGATCGATGCCCGGGTCCTCCAATTCATTTGAACTTGATGGTAATATTTCAACAAATCTCAATATTGACTCTAGTTTTTGTCGAAGAGAAGTATATCACTACTTCAGTTGGATCAGATTTTCAGAAATATTCAAAATACTGATTCCATTTCTGATTTTCTAATGCGCTAACTAATCATTCTCTCAGCTCTGGAAGTCTGAGACCAAGAATAAACTTATTATTTTCTCAAAAGTAAACCTATGAGCCTGCTCTACTCGAGGAAAAGCTTGGATTTTGATGTCTCTTATTTAGATTATTGACATTTTGATATAGAGTTAGTATCACAACATATAAGGGGGACTATCTTACACGGTAGAGTGTTCCCTTTGCATGGATAACGTTCCAGAACCGATGTTATTTTCCTTTAAAATCCTCTGATCCCGAATTCAAGGTTCTCAATCATGTTTGATAACCCACCATAACTCTCCCTCAAAAAAGATATCGATGAAGCCCTTTTAATAACCAATAGCTAAGATAACTTAAGGCTTTCTACTGAATTTTTTGTTATTCTACGATATATATCACTAGAATGATCAGCAGGAGTTTTGTTTCACATTGTACTTTACCAACTTTAGATGCAAAAGGAAAGAGATAATTGCCCTGGTACTCAAATTCTTTATATCTATTCAACGGCTTTCATATGATTTTTGAAGATTGCCAAGTCTTTTTTCAAAGATGAATCTTTGTTTTCTTTCTACTTAATAAAGTGCCTTGAAAAATACAACTATTTTATTAAAATCTTTATAGAAAATTAAACGAATTACCCATAAATAAATAAGGGGGACTAGCTCATATGGTAGAGCGCTCGCTTAGCATGCGAGAGGTACCGGGATCGATGCCAAGGTCCTTCAGTTCATTTAATCTAGCTTTAGGCTTTTGTTCAAAGACTGTTGAGGGACGGAGTTTCCGCTCAGAAAGAAATCTTTGATCTAGCTTACTTTCATCAAACGTCTTAACAAATCATAAAGAATCTTGAAGTCATTGATGTTTTACTGGCTGAATAGCAGCCCAAACAAGAAAGGGAATTATCTTTACTTTTAAACCTGCTCAATTCAGGTGTCAGACGTATTGACATGGATTGCTGAGTTTGCAAATCTATATTTAGCTTGGTGCTTTAACATAAATCTAATTATTAGCAAGATTTCCCCAAAAAAATGAAAGTTTGTCTTCCAGTCGATAAGATACTGTGCGAAATTAAAAACTCTTATTTTTTATAGTTAAATTCGAATTGAGGATATCTTACTAAAGAGATAGCTCAATTAGAGATCAGGGGGACTAGCTCACATGGTAGAGCGCTCGCTTTGCATGCGAGAGGTACCGGGATCGATGCCCGGGTCCTCCAATTCACTTGAACTTGATGGTAATATTTTCAACAAATCTCAATATTGACTATAGTTTTGGTCGAAGAGAAGTATATCACTACTACAGTTGGATCAGATTTTAAGAAATATTCAAAATACTGATTCAATTTCTGATTTTCTAATGCGCTAACTAATCATTCTGTCAGCTCTGGAAGTCTGAACCCAAAAATAATCTAATTATTTTCTCAAAAGTAAACCTATGAGCCTGCTCTACTCGAGGAAAAGCTTGGAACTTGACGTGTTTTATTAAGATTATTGACATTTTGATATAGAGTTAGTATCACAGCATATAAGGGGAACTATCTTACACGGTAGAGTGTTCACTTTGCATGGATAACGTATCAGAACCAATGTTCTTTTCCTTCAAATCCTCTGGTCCCGAATTCAAGGGTCTCCATTATGTTTGATAACCGACCATAACTCTCCCTAAAAAAAGATATCGATGACGCCCTTTTAATAACCAATAGCTAAGATAACTTAAGCCTTTTTACTAAATTTTTTGTTTTTCTACGATATATATCACTAGAATGATCAGCAGGAGTTTTGTTTCACATTGTACTTAACCAACTTTAGATGCAAAAGGAAAGAGATAATTGCCCTGGTACTCAAATTCTTTATATCTATTCAACGGCTTTCATATGATTTCGGAAGATTGCCAAGTCTTTTTTCAAAGATGAATCTTTGTTTTCTTTCTACTTGATAAAGTGCCTTGAAAAATACAACTATTTTATTACAATTTTTATAGAAAATTAAACGAATTAGCCTTAAAGACATAAGGGGGACTAGCTCACATGGTAGAGCGCTCGCTTAGCATGGGAGAGGTACCGCGATCGATGCCCGGGTCCTCCAGTTCATTTAATCTAGCTCTAGGCTTTTGTTCAAAGACAGTGGAGGGACGGAGTTTCTGCTCAGAAAGAAATCTTTGATCTAGCTTACTTTCATCAAACGTCTTAACATATCATAAAGTATCTTTAAATCATTGATTTTTTACTTGCTGAATAGCAGCCCAAACAAGAAAGGGAATTATCTTTACTTTAAACCTGCTCAATTCAGGTGTCAGATGTATTGACTTGGATTGCTGAGTTTGCAAATCTATATTTAGCTTGGTATTTAACATAAATCTAATTATTACCAAGATTTCCCCAACAAAATGAAAGTTTTTCTTCCTAACGATAAGATACTGTGCAAAATTAAAAACTCTTATTTATTATTTTTAAATTCAAATTGAAGATATCTTACTAAAGAGATAGCTCAATTAGATACCAGGGGGACTAGCTCACATGGTAGAGCGCTCGCTTTGCATGTGAGAGGTACCAGGTTCGATGCCCGGGTCCTCCAATTCATTTGAACTTGATGGTAATATTTTCAACAAATCTCAATATTGACTATAGTTTTTGTCGAAGAGAAGTATATCACTACTTCAGTTGGATCAGATTTTAAGAAATATTCAAAACACTGATTCAATTTCTGATTTTCTAATGCGCTAACTAATCATTCTCTCAGCTCTGGAAATCTAAACCAAAGAAAAAAACTAATTATTTTCTCAAAAGTAAACCTATGAGCCTGCTCTACTCGAGGAAAAGCTTGGAACTCGATGTCTTTTATTTAGATTATTGACATTTTGATATAGAGTTAGTATCACAGCATATAAGCAGGACTATATTACACGGTAGAGTGTTCACTTTGCATTGATAACGTACCAGAACCGATGTTCTTTTCCTTCAAATCCTCTGATCCCTAATTCAAGGGTCTCCAACATGTTTGATAACCGACCTTAACTCTCCGTCAAAAAAGATATCGATGACGCCCTTTCAATAACCAATAGCTAAGATAACTTAAGACTTTCTACAGAATTTTTTGTTATTCTACGATATATATCACTAGAATGACCAGCAGGAGTTTTGTTTCACATTGTACTTTACCAACTTTAGATGCAAAAGGAAAGAGATAATTGCCCTGGTACTCAAATTCTTTATATCTATTCAACGGCTTTCATATGATTTCTGAAGATTGCCAAGTCTTTTTTCAAAGATGAATCTTTGTTTTCTTTCTACTTAATAAAGTGCCTTGAAAAATACAACTGTTTTATTGAAATCTTTATAGAAAATTAAACGAATTACCCATAAAGCAATAAGGAAGACTAGCTCACATGGAAGAGCTC
Source organism: Pelagia noctiluca (assembly GCA_963924455.1). Lineage (NCBI taxonomy): Eukaryota > Metazoa > Cnidaria > Scyphozoa > Semaeostomeae > Pelagiidae > Pelagia > Pelagia noctiluca. The sequence continues at coordinate 7,238,843 of OZ004318.1, forward strand.
TCGCTTAGCATTCGAGAGGTACCGGGATCGATGCCCGGGTCCTCCAGTTTATTTATTCTAGCTCTAGGCTTTTGTTCAAAGACTGTGGAGGGACGGAGTTTCCGCTCAGAAAGAAATCTTTGATCTAGCTTACTTTCATCATACGTCTTAACATATCATAAAGTTTTTTTAAATCATTGATGTTTTACTGGCTGAATAGCAGCCCAAACAAGAAAGGGAATTATCTTTACTTTAAACCTGCTCAATTCAGGTGTCAGATATATTGACATGGATTGCTGAGTTTTTAAATCTATATCTAGCTTGGTGCTTTAACATGAATTTAATTATTACCAAGATTTCCCCAACAATATGAAAGTCTTTCTTCCGGTCGAGAAGATACTGTGCAAAATTTAAAACTCTTATTTTTATAGTTAAATTCGAATTGAAGATATCTTACTAAAGAGATAGCTCAATTAGATATCAGGAGGACTAGCTCACATGGTAGAGCGCTCGCTTTGCATACGAGAGGTACTGGGATGGATGCCCGGGTCCTCCAATTCATTTGAACTTGATGGTAATATTTTCAACAAATCTCAATATTGACTATAGTTTTTGTCGAAGAGAAGTATATCACTACATCAGTTGGATCAGATTTTAAGAAATATTCAAAACACTGATTCAATTTCTGATTTTCTAATGCGCTAACTATTCATTCTCTCAGCTCTGGAAGTCTGAACCCAAGAATAAACTAATCATTTTCTAAAAAGTAAACCTATGACCCTGCTCTACTCGAAGAAAAGCTTGGAACTTGATGTCTTTTGTTTAGATTATTGACATTTTGATATAGAGTTAGTTTCACAGCATATAAGGGGGCCCTATCTTACACGGTAAAGTGTTCACTTTGCATGGATAACGTACCAGAACTGTTGTTCTTTTCCTTCAAATCCTCTGATCCCGAATTCAAGGGTCTCCATCATGTTTGATAACCGACCATAACTCTCCCTCAAAAAAGATATCGATAACACCCTTTTAATAACCAATAGCTAAGATAATTTAAGGCTTTCTACTGAATTTTTTGTTATTCTACGATATATATCACTAGAATGATCAGCAGTAGTTTTGTTTCACATTGTACTTTATCAACTTTAGATGCAAAAGGAAAGAGATAATTGCCCTGGTACTCAAATTTTTTATATCTATTCATTGGCTTTCATATGATTTCTGAGGATTGCCAAGTCTTTTTTCAAAGATGAATCTTTGTTTTCTTTCTACGTAATAAAGTGCCTTGAAAAATAAAACTGTTTTATTAAAATCTTTATAGAAAATTAAACGAATTACACATCAAGAAATAAGGGGGACTAGCTCACATGGTAGAGCGCTCGCTTAGCATGCGAGAGGTACCGAGATCGATGCCCGGGTCCTCCAGTTCATTTAATCTAGCTCTAGGCTTTTCTTCAAAGACTGTGGAGGGACGGAGTTTCCGCTCAGAAAGAAATCTTTGATCTAGCTTACTTTCATCGAACGTCTTAACAAATCATTAAGTATCTTTAAATCATTGATGTTTTACTGGCTGAATAGCAGCCCAAACAAAAAAGGGAATTATCTTTACTTTAAACCTGCTCAATTCAGATGATAGATATATCGACATGAATTGCTGAGTTTGCAAATCTTTATTTAGCTTGGTGCTTTAACATAAATCTAATTGATACCAAAATTTCCTCAACAAAATGAAAGTTTTTTTTCCAGTCAAGAAGATACTGTGCAAAATTTAAAACTCTTATTTTTATAGTTAAATTCAAATTGAAGATATCTTACTAAAGAGATAGCTCAATTAGATATCAGGGGGACTAGCTCACATGGTAGAGCGCTCGCTTCGCATGCGAGAGGAACGGGGATCGATGCCCGGGTCCTCAAATTCATTTGAACTTGATGGTAATATTTTCAACAAATCTCAATATTGACTATAGTTTTTGTCGAAGAGAAGTATATCACTACTTCAGTTGGAAAAGATTTTAAGAAATATTCAAAACACTGATTCAATTTCTGATTTTCTAATGCGCTAACTAATCATTCTCTCAGCTCTGGAAGTCTGAACCAAAGAATAAACTAATTATTTTCTCAAAAGTAAACCTATGAGCCTGCTCTACTCGAGGAAAAGCTTGGAACTTGATGTCTTTTATTTATTTAGAATATTGACATTTTGATAAAGAGTTAGTATCACAGCAGATAAGGGGGACTATCTTACACGGTAGAGTGTTCACTTTGCATGGATAACGTTCCAGAACCGATGTTATTTTCCTTCAAATCCTCTGATCCCGAATTCAAGGTTCTCCATCATGTTTGATAACCGACCATAACCCTCCCTCAAAAAAGATATCGATGAAGCCCTTTTAATAACCAATAGCTAAGATAACTTAAGACTTTCTACTGAATTTTTTGTTATTCTACGATATATATCACTAGAATGATCAGCAGGAGTTTTGTTTCACATTGTACTTTATCAGCTTTAGATGCAAAAGGAAAGAGATAATTGCCCTGGTACTCAAATTCTTTATATCTATTCAACGGCTTTCATATGATTTCTGAAGATTGCCAAGTCTTTTTTCAAAGATGAATCTTTGTTTTCTTTCTACTTAAAAAAGTGCCTTGAAAAATACAACTGTTTTATTAAAATCTTTATAGAAATCTAAACGAATTACCCATAAAGAAATAAGGGGGACTAGCTCACATGGTAGAGCGCTCGCTTAGCATGCGTGAGGTACCGGGATCGATGCCCGGGTGCTCCAGTTCATTTAATCTAGCTCTAGGCTTTTGTTCAAAGACTCTTGAGGGACGAAGTTTCCGCTCAGAAAGAAATCTTTGATCTAGCTTACTTTCATCTAACGTCTTAACAAATCATAAAGTATCTTTAAATCATTGATGTTTTACTGGCTGAATAGCAGCCCAAACAAGAAAGGGAATTATCTTTACTTTAAACCTTTTCAATTCAGATGATAGATATATTGTCATGGATTGCTGAGTTTTTAAATCTATATCTAGCTTGGTGCTTTAACATAAATCTAATTATTACCAAGATTTTCCCAACAAAATGAAAGTCTTTCTTCCAGTCGAGAAGATACTGTGCAAAATAAAAACTCTTATTTTTATGGTTAAATTCGAATTGAAGATATCTTACTAAAGAGATAGCTCAATGAGATATCAGGGGGAGTAGGTCACATTGTAGGGTGCTTGCTTTGCATGCGAGAGGCACCGGGATCGATGCCCGGGTCCTCCAATTCATTAGAAGTTGATGGTAATATTTTCAACAAATCTCAATATTGACTATAGTTTTTGTCGAAGCGAAGTATATCACTACTTCAGTTGGAAAAGATTTTCAGAAATATTCAAAACACTGATTCAATTTCTGATTTTCTAATGCGCTAACTAATCATTCTCTCAGCTCTGGAAGTCTAAACCAAAGAATAAACTAATTATTTTCTCAAAAGTAAACCTATGAGCCTGCTCTACTCGAGAAAAAGCTTGGAACTTGATGTCTTTTATATAGATTATTGACATTTTGATAAAGAGTTAGTATCACAGCATATAAGGGGGACTATCTTACACGGTAGAGTGCTCACTTTGCATGGATAACGTTCCAGAACCGATGTTATTTTCCTTCAAATCCTCTGATCCCGAATTCAAGGTTCTCCATCATGTTTGATAACCGACCATAACTCTCCCTCAAAAAAGATATCGATGACACTCTTTTAATAACCAATAGCTAAGATAATTTAAGGCTTTCTACTGCATTTTTTGTTATTCAACGATATATATCACTAGAATGATCAGCAATAGTTTTGTTTCACATTGTACTTTACCTACCAGCTTTAGATGCAAAAGGAAAGAGATAATTGCCCTGGTACTCAAATTCTTTTTATCTATTCATTGGCTTTCATATGATTTCTGAGGATTGCCAAGTCTTTTTTCAAAGATGAATATTTGTTTTCTTTCTACATAATAAAGTGCCTTGAAAAATACAAGTATTTTATTAAAATCTTTTTAGAAAATTAAACGAATTACACATAAAGAAATAAGGGGGACTAGCTCACATGGTAGAGCGCCCGCTTAGCATGCGAGAGGTACTGGGATCGATGCCCGGGTCCTCCAGTTCATTTAATCTAGCTCTAGGCTTTTCTTCAAAGACTGTGGAGGGACGGAGTTTCCGCTCAGAGAGAAATCATTGATCTAGCTTACTTTCATCAAACGTCTTAACAAATCATAAAGTATCTTTAAATCATTGATGTTTTACTGGCTGAATAGCAGCCCAAACAAGAAAGGGAATTATCTTTACTTTAAACCTGCTCAATTCAGATGATAGATATATTGACATGGATTGCTGAGTTTGCAAATCTTTATTTAGCTTGGTGCTTTAACATAAATCTAATTATCACCAAGATTTCCCCAACAAAATGAAAGTTTTTCTTCCAGTCAAGAAGATACTGTGCAAAATTTAAAACTCTTATTTTTATAGTTAAATTCGAATTGAAGATATCTTACTAAAGAGATAGCTCAATTAGATATCAGGAGGACTAGCTCACATGGTAGAGCGCTCGCTTTGCATAAGAGAGGTACTGGGATGGATGCCCGGGTCCTCCAATTCATTTGAACTTGATGGTAATATTTTCAACCAATCTCAATATTGACTATAGTTTTTGTCGAAGAGAAGTATATCACTACATCAGTTGGATCAGATTTTAAGAAATATTCAAAACACTGATTCAATTTCTGATTTTCTAATGCGCTAACTATTCATTTTCTCAGCTCTGGAAGTCTGAACCCAAGAATAAACTAATCATTTTCTAAAAAGTAAACCTATGACCCTGCTCTACTCGAAGAAAAGCTTGGAACTTGATGTCTTTTGTTTAGATTTTTGACATTTTGATATAGAGTTAGTTTCACAGCATATAAGGGGGCCCTATCTTACACGGTAAAGTGTTCACTTTGCATGGATAACGTACCAGAACTGTTGTTCTTTTCCTTCAAATTCTCTGATCCCGAATTCAAGGGTCTCCATCATGTTTGATAACCGACCATAACTCTCCCTCAAAAAAGATATCGATAACACCCTTTTAATAACCAATAGCTAAGATAATTTTAGGCTTTCTACTGAATTTTTTGTTATTCTACGATATATATCACTAGAATGATCAGCAGTAGTTTTGTTTCACATTGTACTTTACCAACTTTAGATGCAAAAGGAAAGAGATAATTGCCCTGGTACTCAAATTTTTTATATCTATTCATTGGCTTTCATATGATTTCTGAGGATTGCCAAGTCTTTTTTCAAAGATGAATCTTTGTTTTCTTTCTACGTAATAAAGTGCCTTGAAAAATAAAACTGTTTTATTAAAATCTTTATAGAAAATTAAACGAATTACACATCAAGAAATAAGGGGGACTAGCTCACATGGTAGAGCGCTCGCTTAGCATGCGAGAGGTACCGAGATCGATGCCCGGGTCCTCCAGTTCATTTAATCTAGCTCTAGGCTTTTCTTCAAAGACTGTGGAGGGACGGAGTTTCCGCTCAGAAAGAAATCTTTGATCTAGCTTACTTTCATCTAACGTCTTAACAAATCATAAAGTATCTTTAAATCATTGATGTTTTACTGGCTGAATAGCAGCCCAAACAAAAAAGGGAATTATCTTTACTTTAAACCTGCTCAATTCAGATGATAGATATATTGACATGAATTGCTGAGTTTGCAAATCTTTATTTAGCTTGGTGCTTTAACATAAATCTAATTGATACCAAAATTTCCTCAACAAAATGAAAGTTTTTTTTCCAGTCAAGAAGATACTGTGCAAAATTTAAAACTCTTATTTTTATAGTTAAATTCAAATTGAAGATATCTTACTAAAGAGATAGCTCAATTAGATATCAGGGGGACTAGCTCACATGGTAGAGCGCTCGCTTCGCATGCGAGAGGTACGGGGATCGATGCCCGGGTCCTCAAATTCATTTGAACTTGATGGTAATATTTTCAACAAATCTCAATATTGACTATAGTTTTTGTCGAAGAGAAGTATATCACTACTTCAGTTGGAAAAGATTTTAAGAAATATTCAAAACACTGATTCAAATTCTGATTTTCTAATGCGCTAACGAATCATTCTCTCAGCTCTGGAAGTCTGAACCAAAGAATAAACTAATTATTTTCTCAAAAGTAAACCTATGAGCCTGCTCTACTCGAGGAAAAGCTTGGAACTTGATGTCTTTTATTTAGAATATTGACATTTTGATAAAGAGTTAGTATCACAGCAGATAAGGGGGACTATCTTACACGGTAGAGTGTTCACTTTGCATGGATAACGTTCCAGAACCGATGTTATTTTCCTTCAAATCCTCTGATCCCGAATTCAAGGTTCTCCATCATGTTTGATAACCGACCATAACTCTCCCTCAAAAAAGATATCGATGAAGCCCTTTTAATAAGCAATAGCTAAGATAACTTAAGACTTTCTAGTGAATTTTTTGTTATTCTACGATATATATCACTAGAATGATCAGCAGGAGTTTTGTTTCACATTGTACTTTATCAGCTTTATATGCAAAAGGAAAGAGATAATTGCCCTGGTACTCAAATTCTTTATATCTATTCAACGGCTTTCATATGATTTCTGAAGATTGCCAAGTCTTTTTTCAAAGATGAATCTTTGTTTTCTTTCTACTTAAAAAAGTGCCTTGAAAAATACAACTGTTTTATTAAAATCTTTATAGAAATCTAAACGAATGACCCATAAAGAAATAAGGGGGACTAGCTCACATGGTAGAGCGCTCGCTTGGCATGCGAGAGGTACCGGGATCGATGCCCGGGTGCTCCAGTTCATTTAATCTAGCTCTAGGCTTTTGTTCAAAGACTCTTGAGGGACGAAGTTTCCGCTCAGAAAGAACTCTTTGATCTAGCTTACTTTCATCTAACGTCTTAACAAATCATAAAGTATCTTTAAATCATTGATGTTTTACTGGCTGAATAGCAGCCCAAACAAGAAAGGGAATTATCTTTACTTTAAACCTTTTCAATTCAGATGATAGATATATTGTCATGGATTGCTGAGTTTTTAAATCTATATCTAGCTTGGTGCTTTAACATAAATCTAATTATTACCAAGATTTTCCCAACAAAATGAAAGTCTTTCTTCCATTCGAGAAGATACTGTGCAAAATAAAAACTCTTATTTTTATGGTTAAATTCGAATTGAAGATATCTTACTAAAGAGATAGCTCAATGAGATATCAGGGGGAGTAGGTCACATTGTAGGGTGCTTGCTTTGCATGCGAGAGGCACCGGGATCGATGCCCGGGTCCTCCAATTCATTAGAAGTTGATGGTAATATTTTCAACAAATCTCAATATTGACTATAGTTTTTGTCGAAGCGAAGTATATCACTACTTCAGTTGGAAAAGATTTTCAGAAATATTCAAAACACTGATTCAATTTCTGATTTTCTAATGCGCTAACTAATCATTCTCTCAGCTCTGGAAATCTGAACCCAAGAATAAACTAATTATTTTCTCAAAAGTAAACCTATGAGCCTGCTCTACTCGAGGAAAAGCTTGGAACTTGATGTCTTTTGTTTAGATTATTGACTTTTTGATATAGAGTTATTATCACAGCATATAAGGGGGGCTATCTTACACGGTAGAGTGTTCACTTTGCATGGATAACGTACCAGAACCGATGTTCTTTTCCTTCAAATCCTCTAATCCCGAATTCAAGTGTCTCCATCATGTTTGATAACCGACCATAACTCTCCCTCAAAAAAGATATCGATGACGCCATTTTAATAACCAATAGCTAAGATAACTTGAGACTTTCTACTGAATTTTTTGTTATTCTACGATATATATCACTAGAATGATCAGCAGGAGTTTTGTTTCACATTGCACTTTACAAACTTTAGATGCAAAAGGAAAGAGATAACTGCCCTGGTACTCAAATTCATTATATCTATTTAACGGCCTTTATATGATTTCTGAGGATTGCCAAGTCTTTTTTCAAAGATGAATATTTGTTTTCTTTCTACATAATAAAGTGCCTTGAAAAATACAAGTATTTTATTAAAATCTTTTTTCTAGCTTACTTTCATCAAACGTCTTAACAAATCATAAAGTATCTTTAAATCATTGATGTTTTACTGGCTGAATAGCAGCCCAAACAAGAAAGGGAATTATCTGCACTTTAAACCTGCTCAATTCAGATGATAGATATATTGACATGGATTGCTGAGTTTGCAAATCTTTATTTAGCTTGGTGCTTTAACATAAATCTAATTATCACCAAGATTTCCCCAACAAAATGAAAGTTTTTCTTCCAGTCAAGAAGATACTGTGCAAAATTTAAAACTCTTATTTTTATAGTTAAATTCGAATTGAAGATATCTTACTAAAGAGATAGCTCAATTAGATATCAGGGGGACTAGCTCACATGGTAGAGCGCTCGCTTTGCATACGAGAGGTACTGGGATGGATGCCCGGGTCCTCCAATTCATTTGAACTTGATGGTAATATTTTCAACAAATCTCAATATTGACTATAGTTTTTGTCGAAGAGAAGTATATCACTACATCAGTTGGATCAGATTTTAAGAAATATTCAAAACACTGATTCAATTTCTGATTTTCTAATGCGCTAACTATTCATTCTCTCAGCTCTGGAAGTCTAAACCCAAGAATAAACTAATCATTTTCTAAAAAGTAAACCTATGACCCTGCTCTACTCGAAGAAAAGCTTGGAACTTGATGTCTTTTGTTTAGATTATTGACATTTTGATATAGAGTTAGTTTCACAGCATATAAGGGGGCCCTATCTAACACGGTAAAGTGTTCACTTTGCATGGATAACGTACCAGAACTGTTGTTCTTTTCCTTCAAATCCTCTGATCCCGAATTCAAGGGTCTCCATCATGTTTGATAACCGACCATAACTCACCCTCAAAAAAGATATCGATGACACCCTTTTAATAACCAATAGCTAAGATAATTTAAGGCTTTCTACTGAATTTTTTGTTATTCTACGATATATATCACTAGAATGATCAGCAGGAGTTTTGTTTCACATTGCACTTTACAAACTTTAGATGCAAAAGGAAAGAGATAACTGCCCTGCTACTCAAATTCTTTATATCTATTTAACGGCCTTTATATGATTTCTGAGGATTGCCAAGTCTTTTTTCAAAGATGAATATTTGTTTTCTTTCTACATAATAAAGTGCCTTGAAAAATACAAGTATTTTATTAAAATCTTTATAGAAAATTAAACGAATTACCCATAAAGAAATAAGGGGGACTAGCTCACATGGTAGAGCGCTCGCTTAGCATGCGAGAGGTACTGGGATCGATGCCCGGGTCCTCCAGTTGATTTAATCTAGCTCTAGGCTTTTCTTCAAAGACTGTGGAGGGACGGAGTTTCCGCTCAGAGAGAAATCTTTGATCTAGCTTACTTTCATCAAACGTCTTAACATAAAATATCATAAAATATCTTTAAATCATTTAAATCAATTATAATTTAAATTAAAATTTAATTATAATTTAAATATAATTTAATTTATATTAATTTATATTATAATTATAATTTAAATTAAAATTATAATTTAAATCAATTATAATTTAAATCATTTAAATCATAAAATATCTTTAAATCATTGATGTTTTACTGGCTGAATAGCAGCCCAAACAAGAACGGGAATTATCTTTACTTTAAACCTGCTCAATTCAGATGATAGATATATTGACATGGATTGCTGAGTTTGCAAATCTTTATTTAGCTTGGTGCTTTAACATAAATCTAATTATTACCAAGATTTCCCCAACAAAATGAAAGTTTTTCTTCCAGTCAAGAAGATACTGTGCAAAATTTAAAACTCTTATTTTTATAGTTAAATTCGAATTGAAGATATCTTACTAAAGAGATAGCTCAATTAGATATCAGGGGGACTAGCTCACATGGTAGAGCGCTGGCTTTGCATGCGAGAGGTACTGGGATGGATGCCCGGGTCCTCCAAATCATTTGAACTTGATGGTAATATTTTCAACAAATCTCAATATTGACTATAGTTTTTGTCGAAGAGAAGTATATCACTACTTCAGTTGGATCAGATTTTAAGAAATATTCAAAACACTGATTCAATTTCTGATTTTCTTATGCGCTAACTAATCATTCTCTCAGCTCTGGAAGTCTAAGCCCAAGAATAAACTAATCATTTTCTCAAAAGTAAATCTATGAGCCTGCTCTACTCGAGGAAAAGCTTGGAACTTGATGTCTTTTATTTAGATTATTGACATTTTAATATAGAGTTAGTATCACAGCATATAAGGGAGCCTTCTCTTACACGAAAAAGTGTTCACTTTGCATGGATAACGTACCAAAACCGTTATTCTTTTCCTTTAAATCCTCTGATCCCGAATTCAAGTGTCTCCATCATGTTTGATAACCGACCATAACTCTCCCTCAAAAAAGATATCGATGACGCCCTTTTAATAACCAATAGCTAAGATAACTTGAGACTTTCTACTGAATTTTTTGTTATTCTACGATATATATCACTAGAATGATCAGCAGGAGTTTTGTTTCACATTGCACTTTACAAACTTAAGATGCAAAAGGAAAGAGATAATTGCCCTGGTACTCAAATTCTTTATATCTATTCAACGGCTTTTATATGATTTCTGAGGATTGCCAAGTCTTTTTTCAAAGATGAATCTTTGTTTTCTTTCTACTTAATAAAGTGCCTTGAAAAATAAAACTGTTTTATTTAAATCTTTATAGAGAATTAAACGAATTACTCATAAAGAAATAAGGGGGACTTGCTCACATGGTAGAGCGCTCACTTAGCATGCGAGAGGTACCGGGATCGATGCCCCGGTCCTCCAGTTCATTTAATCTAGCTCTATTCTTTTCTTCAAAGACTGTGGAGGGGCGGAGTTTCCACTCAGAAAGAAATCTTTGATCTAGCTTACTTTCATCAAACGTCTTAACAAATCATAAAGTATCTTTAAATCATTGATGTTCTACTGGCTGAATAGCAGCCCAAACAAGAAAGGGAATTATCTTTACTTTAAACCTGCTTAATTCAGAGAATAGATATATTGACATGGATTGCTGAGTTTTTGCAAATCTATATTTAGCTTAGTGCTTTAACAAAAATCTAATTATTACCAAGATTTCCCCAACAAAATGAAAGTTTCTCTTCCAGTCGAGAGGATACTGTGCAAAATTCAAAATTCTTATTTTCATAGTTAAATTCGAATTGAAGATATCTTACTAAAGAGATAGCTCAATTAGATATCAGGGGGACTAGCTCACATGGTAGAGCGCTCGCTTCGCATGCGAGAGGTACTGAGATCGATGCCCGGGTCCTCCAATTCATTTGAACTTGATGGAAATATTTTCAACAAATCTCAATATTGACTATAGATTTTGTCGAAGAGAAGTATATCACTACTTCAGTTGGATCAGATTTTAAGAAATATTCAAAACACTGATTCAATTTCTGATTTTCTTATGCGCTAACTAATCATTCTCTCAGCTCTGGAAGTCTAAGCCCAAGAATAAACTAATCATTTTCTCAAAAGTAAATCTATGAGCCTGCTCTACTCGAGGAAAAGCTTGGAACTTGATGTCTTTTATTTAGATTATTGACATTTTAATATAGAGTTAGTATCACAGCATATAAGGGGGCCTTCTCTTACACGAAAAAGTGTTCACTTTGCATGGATAACGTACCAAAACCGTTATTCTTTTCCTTTAAATCCTCTGATCCCGAATTCAAGTGTCTCCATCATGTTTGATAACCGACCATAACTCTCCCTCAAAAAAGATATCGATGACGCCCTTTTAATAACCAATAGCTAAGATAACTTGAGACTTTCTACTGAATTTTTTGTTATTCTACGATATATATCACTAGAATGATCAGCAGGAGTTTTGTTTCACATTTTACTTACCAACTTTAGAGGCAAAAGGACAGAGATAATTGCCGTGGTACTCAAATTCTTTATATCTATTCAACGGCTTTTATATGATTTCTGAGGATTGCCAAGTCTTTTTTCAAAGATGAATCTTTGTTTTCTTTCTACTTAATAAAGTGCCTTGAAAAAAACAACTCTTTTATTAAAATCTTTATAGAACATTAAAAAAATTAACCATGAAGACAAAAGGGGACCAGCTCACATGGTCGAGCGCTCGCTTAGCATGGGAGTGGTACCGGGAGCGATGCCCGGGTCCTCTAGTTCATTTAATCTAGGTCTAGGCTTTTGTTCAAAGACTGTGGAGGGACGGAGTTTGCGCTCAGAAAGAGATCTTTGATCTAGCTTACTTTGATCAAACGTCGTAACAAATCATAAAGTATCTTTAAATCTTTGATGTTTTACTGGCTAAATAGCAGCCCAAACAAGAAAGGGAATTATCTTTATTTTAAACATGCTCAATTCAGATGATAAATTTTTCTTCCAGTCGAGAAGATACTGTGCGAAATTCAAAACTCTTAATTTTATAGTTAAATTCGAATTGAAGATAACTTACTAAAGAGATAGCTCAATTAGATATCAGGGGGACTAGCTCAAATGGTAGAGCGCTCACTTTGCATGCGAGAGGTACTGGGATCGATGCCTGGGTCCTCCAATTCATTTGAACTTGATGGTAATATTTTCAACAAATCTCAATATTGACTATAGTTCTTGTGGAATAAAAGTATATAACTACTTCAGTTGGATCAGATTTTCAGAAATATTCAAAACACTGATTCAATTTCTGATTTTCTAATGCACTATATAATCATTCTCTCAGCTCTGGAAGTCGGAACCCTAGAATAAACTAATTATTTTCTCAAAAGAAAACCTATGAGCCTGCTCTTATCGATGGAAAAGCTTGGAACTTGATGTCTTTTATTTAGATTATGACATTTTGATATAGAGTTAGTATCACAGCATATAAGGGGGACTATCTTACACGGTAGAGTGTTCACTTTGCATGGATATCGTACCAGAACCAATGTTATTTTCATTCAAATCCTCTGGTCCCGAATTCAAGGGTCTCCATTATGTTTGATAACCGACCATAACTCTCCCTAAAAAAAGATATCGATGACGCCCTTTTAATAACCAATAGCTAAGATAACTTAAGACTTTCTACTGAATTTTTTGTTATTCTACAATATATATCACTAGAATGATCAGCAGGAGTTTTGTTTCACATTGTACTTTACCAACTTTAGATGCAAAAGGAAAGAGATAATTGCCCTGGTACTCAAATTCTTTATATCTATTCAACGGCTTTAATATGATTTCTGAAGATTGCCAAGTCTTTTTTCAAAGATAAATCTTTGTTTTCTTTCTACTTAATAAAGTGCCTTGAAAAATACAACGGTTTTATTAAAATCTTTATAGAAAATTAAACGAATTACCTATAAAGACATAAGGGGGACTAACTCACATGGTAGAGTGCTCGCTTAGCATGCGAGAGGTACCGCAATCGATGCCCAGGTCCTCCAGTTCATTTAATCTAGTTCTAGGCTTTTGCTCAAAGAGTCTGGAAGGACGGAGTTTTCGCTTAGAAAGAAATCTATAATCTAGCTTACCTTCATTAAACGTCTTAAGGCTAAAATACACGATCAGTTTTTTTCGTCAGTTTTTCCTCTTCAGTCGAGATTTGAGACGTTTCGTGACGTTTTCTGACTGATTAGTCGAGCCTGATCAGTTTTTTCAAAAGATGGACGTGCTTAAACCTTCAGTTAAATGGATCAGTCAGAATGACTCTCAAGCAGAAAAGGAGGTGGTCGCTGTGGGTCTTTTTGTAAACATAGTGCAATTAAAGGATTTATATGAGGCATTCAGGAAAACATTAGCATATCTTGCGAGATACATAGAAAATATTGGAATATTTGAGCAAGTTTTTAAGGAGCATCATCATCTTCTTCAAAATCTCTTTAAAAACATAAAAGGCAGAGCGCGTTGAGCTAACAGAGTTCTTTATAAGTCTCTGGGAAGCAGAGCCTACTTTATGGGGCGAAAGGTCGCTTATTAGGGACTCAAGGTAATCAAATGTTACTGGGCTCACTCTCAACAGTTTCTTATGTTCGTCCTCCTCTTCTTAACGAAATTCTCTTAGGAGTGTGTCGTACATCCCAAGGTTTTGGCGTTTTTGAAGCCATGGCTTTACCCAGGTTGATCTCTTTTTACGTTTTCGCTTCAAATAACAGCGATAATCAAAGCTGCAGCAGCAAATTCCGTGTCACTCTCCACTGCTCAACTGAAAAAAACTGACGATTTTTGACTGATCGTGTATACGCGCGCCTCTTCAGTTTTTTCTCATATAAACTGAAGAAAAAAACGGACGGGAAAAAACTGACGGAAAAAAATGATCGTGTATTTTCGCCTTTAAGAAATCATAAAGTATCTCTAAATCATTGATGTTTTACTGGATGAATAGCAGCCCGAACAAGAAAGGGAATTATCTTTACTTTAAACCTGCTCAATTCAGATGTTAAGTTTTTCTTCCTGGCGAGAAGATACTGTGCAAAATTCAAAACTCTTATTTTTATAGTTTAATTCGAATTGAAGATATCTTACTAAAGAGATAGCTCAATTAGATTTCAGTGGGACTAGCTCACATGGTAGAGCGCTTGCTTTGCATGCACAAGGTACTTGGATCAATGCCTGGGTCCTCCAGTTAATTTGAACTTGATGGTAATATTTTCAACAAATCTCAATATTGACTATAGTTTCTGTCGAAGAGAAGTATATCACTACTTCAGTTGGATCAGATTTTAAGAAATATTCAACACACTGATTTAATTTCTGATTTTCTAATGCACTAACTAATCATTCTCTCAGCTCTGGAAGTCTGAACCCAAGAATAAACTAATTATTTTCTCAAAAGTAAACCTATGAGCCTGCTCTACTCGAGGAAAAGCTTGAAACTTGATGTCTTTTATTTAGATAATTGACATTTTGATATAGAGTTAGTATCACAGCATATAAGGGGGACTATATTACACGGTAGAGTGATCACTTTGCATAGATAACGAACCAGAACTGATATTCTTTTCCTTCAAATCCTCTGATCCCGAATTAAGGGTTTCTATTATGTTTGATAACCGACCATAACTCTCCCTCAAAAAAGATATCAATGACGCCCTTTTAATAATCAGTACCTAAGATAACTTAAGACTTTCTACTGAATTTTTTGATATTCTACGATATATATCACTAGAATGATCAGCAGGAGTTGTGTTTCACATTGTACTTTACCAACTTTAGATGCAAAAGGAAAGAGATAATTGCCCTGGTACTCAAATTCTTTATATCTATTCAATGGCTTTCATATGATTTGTGAAGATTGCCACGTCTTTTTTCAAAGATGAATCTTTGTTTTCTTTCTACTTAATAAAGTGCCTTTAAAAAAACAACTCTTTTATTAAAATCTTTATAGAACATTAAAAAATTAACTTTGAAGACAAAAGGGGGACCAGCTCACATGGTAGAGCGCTCGCTTAGCATGCAAGAGGTACCGGGATCGATGCCCGGGCCCTCCAGCACATTTAATCTAGCTCTAGACTTTTCTTCAAAGACTGTGGAGGGACGGAGTTTCCGCTCAGAAATAAATCTTTGATCTAGCTTACTTTCATCAAACGTCTTAACAAATCATAAAGTATCTTTAAATCTTTGATGTTTTACTGGCTAAATAGGAGCCCAAACAAGAAAGGGAATTATCTTTATTTTAAACATGCTCAATTCAGATGATAAATTTTTCTTCCAGTCGAAAACATACTGTGCAAAATTCAAAACTCTTATTTTTGTAGTTAGATTCGAATTGAAGATAACTTACTAAAGAGATAGCTCAATTAGATATTAGGGGGGACTAGCTCACATGGTAGAGCGCTCGCTTTGCATGCGAGAGGTACCAGGATCGATGCCTGGGTCCTCCAATTCATTTGAACTTGATGGTAATATTTTCAACAAATCTCAATATTGACTATAGTTTTTGTCGAAGAGAAGTATATCACTACTTCAGTTGGATCAGATTTTAAGAAATATTCAAAACACTGATTCAATTTCTGATTTTCTTATGCGCTAACTAATCATTCTCTCAGCTCTGGAAGTCTAAGCCCAAGAATAAACTAATCATTTTCTCAAAAGTAAATCTATGAGCCTGCTCTACTCGAGGAAAAGCTTGGAACTTGATGTCTTTTATTTAGATTATTGACATTTTAATATAGAGTTAGTATCACAGCATATAAGGGAGCCTTCTCTTACACGAAAAAGTGTTCACTTTGCATGGATAACGTACCAAAACCGTTATTCTTTTCCTTTAAATCCTCTGATCCCGAAATCAAGTGTCTCCATCATGTTTGATAACCGACCATAACTCTCCCTCAAAAAAGATATCGATGACGCCCTTTTAATAACCAATAGCTAAGATAACTTGAGACTTTCTACTGAATTTTTTGTTATTCTACGATATATATCACTAGAATGATCAGCAGGAGTTTTGTTTCACATTGCACTTTACAAACTTAAGATGCAAAAGGAAAGAGATAATTGCCCTGGTACTCAAATTCTTTATATCTATTCAACGGCTTTTATATGATTTCTGAGGATTGCCAAGTCTTTTTTCAAAGATGAATCTTTGTTTTCTTTCTACTTAATAAAGTGCCTTGAAAAATAAAACTGTTTTATTTAAATCTTTATAGAGAATTAAACGAATTACTCATAAAGAAATAAGGGGGACTTGCTCACATGGTAGAGCGCTCACTTAGCATGCGAGAGGTACCGGGATCGATGCCCCGGTCCTCCAGTTCATTTAATCTAGCTCTATGCTTTTCTTCAAAGACTGTGGAGGGGCGGAGTTTCCACTCAGAAAGAAATCTTTGATCTAGCTTACTTTCATCAAACGTCTTAACAAATCATAAAGTATCTTTAAATCATTGATGTTCTACTGGCTGAATAGCAGCCCAAACAAGAAAGGGAATTATCTTTACTTTAAACCTGCTTAATTCAGAGAATAGATATATTGACATGGATTGCTGAGTTTTTGCAAATCTATATTTAGCTTAGTGCTTTAACAAAAATCTAATTATTACCAAGATTTCCCCAACAAAATGAAAGTTTCTCTTCCAGTCGAGAGGATACTGTGCAAAATTCAAAATTCTTATTTTCATAGTTAAATTCGAATTGAAGATATCTTACTAAAGAGATAGCTCAATTAGATATCAGGGGGACTAGCTCACATGGTAGAGCGCTCGCTTCGCATGCGAGAGGTACTGAGATCGATGCCCGGGCCCTCCAATTCATTTGAACTTGATGGAAATATTTTCAACAAATCTCAATATTGACTATAGTTTTTGTCGAAGAGAAGTATATCACTACTTCAGTTGGATCAGATTTTAAGAAATATTCAAAACACTGATTCAATTTCTGATTTTCTTATGCGCTAACTAATCATTCTCTCAGCTCTGGAAGTCTAAGCCCAAGAATAAACTAATCATTTTCTCAAAAGTAAATCTATGAGCCTGCTCTACTCGAGGAAAAGCTTGGAACTTGATGTCTTTTATTTAGATTATTGACATTTTAATATAGAGTTAGTATCACAGCATATAAGGGGGCCTTCTCTTACACGAAAAAGTGTTCACTTTGCATGGATAACGTACCAAAACCGTTATTCTTTTCCTTTAAATCCTCTGATCCCGAATTCAAGTGTCTCCATCATGTTTGATAACCGACCATAACTCTCCCTCAAAAAAGATATCGATGACGCCCTTTTAATAACCAATAGCTAAGATAACTTGAGACTTTCTACTGAATTTTTTGTTATTCTACGATATATATCACTAGAATGATCAGCAGGAGTTTTGTTTCACATTTTACTTACCAACTTTAGAGGCAAAAGGACAGAGATAATTGCCGTGGTACTCAAATTCTTTATATCTATTCAACGGCTTTTATATGATTTCTGAGGATTGCCAAGTCTTTTTTCAAAGATGAATCTTTGTTTTCTTTCTACTTAATAAAGTGCCTTGAAAAATAAAACTGTTTTATTTAAATCTTTATAGAGAATTAAACGAATTACTCATAAAGAAATAAGGGGGACTTGCTCACATGGTAGAGCGCTCACTTAGCATGCGAGAGGTACCGGGATCGATGCCCCGGTCCTCCAGTTCATTTAATCTAGCTCTATGCTTTTCTTCAAAGACTGTGGAGGGGCGGAGTTTCCGCTCAGAAAGAAATCTTTGATCTAGCTTACTTTCATCAAACGTCTTAACAAATCAAAAAGTATCTTTAAATCATTTATGTTTTATTTGCTGAATAGCAGCCCAAACAAGAAAGGGAATTATCTTTACTTTAAACTTGCTTAATTCGAATGATAGATATATTGACATGGATTGCTGAGTTTGCAAATCTATATTTAGCTTGGTGCTTTAACATAAATCTAATAATCACCAAGATTTCCCCAACAAAATGAAAGTTTCTCTTCCAGTCGAGAAGATACTGTGCAAAATTCAAAACTCTTATTTTTATAGTTAAATTCGAGTTTAAGATATCTTACTAAAGAGATAGCTCAATTAGATATCAGGGGGACTAGCTCACATGGTAGAGCGCTCGCTTCGCATGCGAGAGGTACTGAGATCGATGCCCGGGTCCTCCAATTCATTTGAACTTGATGGAAATATTTTCAACAAATCTCAATATTGACTATAGTTTTTATCGAATAGAAGTATATCACTACTTCAGTTGGATCAGATTTTAAGAAATATTCAAAAGACTGATTCAATTTATGATTTTCTAATGCGCTAACTAATCATTCTCTCAACTCTGGAAGTCTGACTCCAAGAAAAAACTAATTATTTTCTAAAAAGTAAACCTATGAGCCTGCTCTACTAGAGGAAATGCTTGGAACTTGATGTCTTTTGTTTAGATTATTGACATTTTAATATAGAGTTAGTATCACAGCATATAAGGGGGGCTATTATACACGAGAGAGTGTTCACTTTGCATGGATAACGTACCAGAACCAATGTTCTTTTCCTTCAAATCCTCTGGTCCCGAATTCAAGGGTCTCCATTATGTTTGATAACCGACCATAACTCTCCCTAAAAAAAGATATCGATGACGCTCTTTTAATAACCAATAGCTAAGATAACTTAAGCCTTTTTACTAAATTTTTTGTTTTTCTACGATATATATCACTAGAATGATCAGCAGGAGTTTTGTTTCACATTGTACTTTACCAACTTTAGATGCAAAAGGAAAGAGATCATTGTCCTGGTACTCAAATTCTTTATATCTATTCAATGGCTTTCATATGATTTGTGAAGATTGCCAAGTCTTTTTTCAAAGATGAATCTTTGTTTTCTTTCTACTTAATAAAGTGCCTTGAAAAAAACAACTCTTTTATTAAAATCTTTATAGAACATTAAAAAAATTAACCATGAAGACAAAAGGGGACCAGCTCACATGGTCGAGCGCTCGCTTAGCATGGGAGTGGTACCGGGAGCGATGCCCGGGTCCTCTAGTTCATTTAATCTAGGTCTAGGCTTTTGTTCAAAGACTGTGGAAGGACGGAGTTTGCGCTCAGAAAGAGATCTTTGATCTAGCTTACTTTGATCAAACGTCGTAACAAATCATAAAGTATCTTTAAATCTTTGATGTTTTACTGGCTAAATAGCAGCCCAAACAAGAAAGGGAATTATCTTTATTTTAAACATGCTCAATTCAGATGATAAATTTTTCTTCCAGTCGAGAAGATACTGTGCGAAATTCAAAACTCTTAATTTTATAGTTAAATTCGAATTGAAGATAACTTACTAAAGAGATAGCTCAATTAGATATCAGGGGGACTAGCTCAAATGGTAGAGCGCTCACTTTGCATGCGAGAGGTACTGGGATCGATGCCTGGGTCCTCCAATTCATTTGAACTTGATGGTAATATTTTCAACAAATCTCAATATTGACTATAGTTCTTGTGGAATAGAAGTATATAACTACTTCAGTTGGATCAGATTTTCAGAAATATTCAAAACACTGATTCAATTTCTGATTTTATAATGCACTATATAATCATTCTCTCAGCTCTGGAAGTCGGAACCCTATAATAAACTAATTATTTTCTCAAAAGAAAACCTATGAGCCTGCTCTTATCGATGGAAAAGCTTGGAACTTGATGTCTTTTATTTAGATTATGACATTTTGATATAGAGTTAGTATCACAGCATATAAGGGGGACTATCTTACACGGTAGAGTGTTCACTTTGCATGGATAACGTACCAGAACCAATGTTATTTTCCTTCAAATCCTCTGGTCCCGAATTCAAGGGTCTCCATTATGTTTGATAACCGACCATAACTCTCCCTAAAAAAAGATATCGATGACGCCCTTTTAATAACCAATAGCTAAGATAACTTAAGACTTTCTACTGAATTTTTTGTTATTCTACAATATATATCACTAGAATGATCAGCAGGAGTTTTGTTTCACATTGTACTTTACCAACTTTAGATGCAAAAGGAAAGAGATAATTGCCCTGGTACTCAAATTCTTTATATCTATTCAACGGCTTTAATATGATTTCTGAAGTTTGGCAAGTCTTTTTTCAAAGATAAATCTTTGTTTTCTTTCTACTTAATAAAGTGCCTTGAAAAATACAACGGTTTTATTAAAATCTTTATAGAAAATTAAACGAATTACCTATAAAGACATAAGGGGGACTAACTCACATGGTAGAGTGCTCGCTTAGCATGCGAGAGGTACCGCAATCGATGCCCAGGTCCTCCAGTTCATTTAATCTAGTTCTAGGCTTTTGCTCAAAGAGTCTGGAAGGAAGGAGTTTTCGCTTAGAAAGAAATCTATAATCTAGCTTACCTTCATTAAACGTCTTAAGGCTAAAATACACGATCAGTTTTTTTCGTCAGTTTTTCCTCTTCAGTCGAGATTTGAGACGTTTCGTGACGTTTTCTGACTGATTAGTCGAGCCTGATCAGTTTTTTCAAAAGATGGACGTGCTTAAACCTTCAGTTAAATGGATCAGTCAGAATGACTCTCAAGCAGAAAAGGAGGTGGTCGCTGTGGGTCTTTTTGTAAACATAGTGCAATTAAAGGATTTATATGAGGCATTCAGGAAAACATTAGCATATCTTGCGAGATACATAGAAAATATTGGAATATTTGAGCAAGTTTTTAAGGAGCATCATCATCTTCTTCAAAATCTCTTTAAAAACATAAAAGGCAGAGCGCGTTGAGCTAACAGAGTTCTTTATAAGTCTCTGGGAAGCAGAGCCTACTTTATGGGGCGAAAGGTCGCTTATTAGGGACTCAAGGTAATCAAATGTTACTGGGCTCACTCTCAACAGTTTCTTATGTTCGTCCTCCTCTTCTTAACGAAATTCTCTTAGGAGTGTGTCGTACATCCCAAGGTTTTGGCGTTTTTGAAGCCATGGCTTTACCCAGGTTGATCTCTTTTTACGTTTTCGCTTCAAATAACAGCGATAATCAAAGCTGCAGCAGCAAATTACGTGTCACTCTCCACTGCTCAACTGAAAAAAACTGACGATTTTTGACTGATCGTGTATACGCGCGCCTCTTCAGTTTTTTCTCATATAAACTGAAGAAAAAAACGGACGGGAAAAAACTGACGGAAAAAAATGATCGTGTATTTTCGCCTTTAAGAAATCATAAAGTATCTCTAAATCATTGATGTTTTACTGGATGAATAGCAGCCCGAACAAGAAAGGGAATTATCTTTACTTTAAACCTGCTCAATTCAGATGTTAAGTTTTTCTTCCTGGCGAGAAGATACTGTGCAAAATTCAAAACTCTTATTTTTATAGTTTAATTCGAATTGAAGATATCTTACTAAAGAGATAGCTCAATTAGATTTCAGTGGGACTAGCTCACATGGTAGAGCGCTTGCTTTGCATGCACAAGGTACTTGGATCAATGCCTGGGTCCTCCAGTTAATTTGAACTTGATGGTAATATTTTCAACAAATCTCAATATTGACTATAGTTTTTGTCGAAGAGAAGTATATCACTACTTCAGTTGGATCAGATTTTAAGAAATATTCAACACACTGATTTAATTTCTGATTTTCTAATGCACTAACTAATCATGCTCTCAGCTCTGGAAGTCTGAACCCAAGAATAAACTAATTATTTTCTCAAAAGTAAACCTATGAGCCTGCTCTACTCGAGGAAAAGCTTGAAACTTGATGTCTTTTATTTAGATAATTGACATTTTGATATAGAGTTAGTATCACAGCATATAAGGGGGACTATATTACACGGTAGAGTGATCACTTTGCATAGATAACGAACCAGAACTGATATTCTTTTCCTTCAAATCCTCTGATCTCGAATTCAGGGTCTCCATCATGTTTGACAACCGACAATAACTCTCCCTCAAAAAAGATATCGATGACGCTCTTTTGATAACCAATAGCTAAGATAACCTAAGACATTCTACTGAATGTTTTGTTATTCTACGATGTATATCAGTAGAATGATCAGCAGGAGTTTTGTTTCACATTGTACTTTACCAACTTTAGATGCAAAAGGAAAGAGATAATTGCCCTGGTACTCAAACTCTTTATATCTATTCAACAGCTTTCATATGATTTCTGAAGTTTGCCAAGTCTTTTTTCAAAGATGAATTGTTGTTTTCTTTCTACTTAATAAAGTGCCTTGAAAAAAACAACTCTTTTATTAAAATCCTTATAAAAATTAAACAAATAAAGCATAAAGACATAAGGGGAACTAGCTCACATGGTAGAGCGCTCGGTTAGATCGATGCCCGGGTCCTCCAGTTCATTTAATCTAGCTCTAGGCTTTTGTTTAAAGTCTGTGGAGGGACGGAGTTTCCGCTCAGAAAGAAATCTTTGATCCAGCTTACTTTCATCAAACGTCGTAACAAATCATAAAGTATCTTTAAATCTTTGATGTTTTACTGGCTAAATAGGAGCCCAAACAAGAAAGGGAATTATCTTTATTTTAAACATGCTCAATTCAGATGATAAATTTTTCTTCCAGTCGAAAACATACTGTGCAAAATTCAAAACTCTTATTTTTGTAGTTAGATTCGAATTGAAGATAACTTACTAAAGAGATAGCTCAATTAGATATTAGGGGGGACTAGCTCACATGGTAGAGCGCTCGCTTTGCATGCGAGAGGTACCAGGATCGATGCCTGGGTCCTCCAATTCATTTGAACTTGATGGTAATATTTTCAACAAATCTCAATATTGACTATAGTTTTTGTGGAATAGAAGTATATAACTACTTCAGTTGGATCAGATTTTCAGAAATATTCAAAACACTGATTCAATTTCTGATTTTCTAATGCACTAACTAATCATTCTCTCAGCTCTGGAAGTCGGAACCCTAGAATAAACTAATTATTTTCTCAAAAGAAAACCTATGAGCCTGCTCTAATCGATGGAAAAGCTTGGAACTTGATGTCTTTTATTTAGATTATGACATTTTGATATAGAGTTAGTATCACAGCATATAAGGGGGACTATCTTACACGGTAGAGTGTTCACTTTGCATGGATAACGTTGTAGAGTTTTCCGTCGCACGGCAGAGGAAAATTAAGAAATAACTCATTTGCTTGCTTTTGTAACTTGGATGTTGTGATTGTGTTCAAACTAAATGTAATACAAATTAAGGAAATAAATTAATAAATTATAAATTAAATTGCTATCATACATATATTGAATGTTACATTATTTTTACTGAGTTTTTACTTAGATACTTTCTTAAAAATTACAAAATTGATTACAGAAATTGAATAACGAGCAAAAAATAGGCCTAAATAATGTAAACAAACGCGAGAAAATACCAGAAATAAATGAAGAAAACGGGAGAAAAATTGAGAAAAACAGATTGAAAAAGGAAAACGAACGGAAAGTAAATAAGTAAATAAATGAATAAATATTGCTTACCTGCTTGCAAATATACATAATTGAGTTGAGTTGACGAAGAATTGAGTGACTTGAGAGCTTGACTAGACGAGTTTTTTGACAGAATGATAAATAAAAGCTTGCAAGACGAAGGTATGATAGGAGCATTGAAAGTTAATGAAGCAAATACAAAAATCAAAGAGTGAACTGATAAAGAAAACGTGTGAAAAACAAAGAAACCAAAACAAAGGCAAAACTATAACATAAAAGAAACCAAAGAAATCAATAAAGCATAACAATACAATAGAATTCAGCGAATTAGAAAATTTATATTTGATTTTTATTTTAGAATATTTAAGAAACTTTACACTCCCCAGCAAAAAGCAAATGAAATTTTAAAGTTCAAATTACATAAACGATAGTTCAACTCAGCTATTAATCAGTTTACATCAGTTCCATTCGTAGTTTAGCATCAGCAATGTTCGCTATTTCGCCAAGTTCTTTCACTAGGTTTATTTCGTCTACATGATGAATCAATACTAGACTTCGTGCCGATCGATATGTATATCTGTCAACGTTTTCGTTATGATTTCGATATTTCACTTTCACCTTACGGATTAAACCATCTTTGCTATGTTCATTACTGTCAACCATGCCATACTGATACGTATTTGAAATGCTCGACTCTTTCTTGAGGAACAATACAATAGAGCCTTTCTCTAATTGTTGGTCACTTTCAAACCACTTATCTTGGTTCAATAATTTAGGAACATGAGAAAGTAACCAGTTTTCGAACCAAGCGTTGAAGATTCTCGTATTTTCTTTCAGAATTTTATCAGGATTCTCCACCACGACAATGTTTCCAGTCGGGCTTCGATTGTTATTTCTGCCTAAGCATAACCTATTTGGTGTAATGAGATCTAAATTATCAAAGTCAGCTGTGATATTTCCCAATGCAAGTGGAAGATCGTTGATACAGTTCGATATTTCAGCTCCTACAGTTTCCCATTGCAATATCGATAACCTTTCATTTTCCACCATTTTCTCTAGAGAGGCATTTATTTCTTTGATCTTTCTCTCTACCTTTCCATGCATGTTGTGTCCTCCTACAGGACAGATCTCAAAATCCACTGAAACATCATGGTGGAGTTTGTGCTGAATATCATTGAAGTTTATCTTCATCTGTTCACAACCTTTTACCAACTGACTCCCAGCATCACAAAGAAGAACTCTTGGAAAACCAACGGTATATGAAAACCGGACAAATGCTTGAATGAAAGCTGTAGTACTGTAATCCTCCATCACCATGATTTTTGTTGTAGATGTAGCGCAACAGCAAAACACAACTAACCAGATCTTGATTGTTGTACGCTTTTGATGGGGTGAATATGCCTTGTATGGTCCTGATAGATCCACCTGTGATATGTAGAAAGCAGGAGCAATAGTAAGGCTGTGACTTGAGACTGGACCCATAGCAACGTCGAGTGTTTTCTTTGATAAATATCGACACCTTTCACAGGATTTCTTTACAGACTTTATGACTGATCTTGCTTCAATGATGTATGCCTTTTTTAAAACATATCTTGAAATCGTCTCAATTCCACAATGTTTTACAACCTTATCGTTCCAATGGACATCTGAAACTATGCTATAAGCAACTGGTGAGTGCTTGTCCACCATAGGAACACAGAATGTAGTTGCTGATAAATCTTTCATCGTGTCTGTGAAGTTCCCCACGACAGTGAAATCTTGAGTTGGAAGGATTCTGCCAGTATACACAAGGATACCATCACGGTCACGACTGATATGTTCATACTTCTTTGGTGGTAAGAAATGCTTTATCTCTGCTGAACATTTTCGAAAGAAGTACAATTCACCCTCAACAATATCTGCTTGTGACAATTGAGCTGTATCTTTGTGATTGGAGGTAGACTTGTTTCTTACAGAATGCAGCAATGCTTTGCAAAACTTTATGACGTAAGCCATAATTCTGACAACCATATTGAAACTATGACGATTAGGGTCGATCAAGTATTTTAAAAAAGTATATCTTTTCATGATTTCATCTGATGTACTGTTCACCGTGCTATTTACAGTGGGGTGAGCCTCAGGATTGTTATAGATAACTTCTTTTTGAATTTCACGAAATTCTGAATTACTGAGATTGATATCTTGAACTGATGTCATCGGAAATTCTGATACCTCTTGCTTCATCCACTCAAATCCATTGATCCAGGCTGATGATTGTTTCACATCGTCCAATGAAGCACCTTTCCGTGTACCAAGGTCAGCAATCATATCTTTAGACTGCACGTAAAACCACTGACTTGGAGATGTGTAGCGTTGAATTTCGATTACTCTGTTGCGAACCCACTGCTTCAGAGGTTTCTCATCGTTACTGATCCAATGTAGAACTATCTGACTGTCACATAGCTTGATTGATGATTTGTGCCACTTATAGAAAGATCTTCGTACCACCTCCCCAGAATGAGCATTCAACAGGGCAGCAAACAACTCTGCTCGTGGCTGTGACATATTCTTCGGAATCACTTTTGACCTTGACAAAATCAACTGACATGAATAACTCCCATTGCGACGCTTCATCCTTGCGTACACTGCAACACATGCTAACGACTGACTTGCATCTCCAGCATCTATTGTTTCGATATCCAGACTGATGGCATCTTCCGGAACGATAGTGCGTTGAAATCGAAGACTGTTGAGTTCTTGAATCTTTTGAAAATTTGAATCCCAGAGCGGTCTAAGTTCGTCAGGAATTGTGTCATCCCAATCCAAATTACGTATCACCAATTCATGAAGGTCCAATTTCATTGCAGCTGTGATAGGTGTGATTTTTCCAGTGAGATCAAACACTTCCGCAACTTTCGAAGCACACTGACGTCTTGTCAACTTTGCAGGAACGACTTTAGATGCATCTGAAGGCTTTTTGCCTCTAATCTTTTTAGCAAAACTCAGTTCACCAACATTTAAGGAAAGTAGATCATCCTTAGGGAACCATTTTAGACCACCAACATGAATCGTCACACCATCGTCACTCAATGTATCCGGTGGATTATCGCCAGAAAAAGCTACACCTTTTAACTGGAATCCTCCGCGGTTCAGCACTAGCTCCAATTGATCTGCTCTGACATGTGCCATCTCTTTACTTCGCTCACCGCTAACACAATCGTCGACGTAGATGTCCCTTTGAACAATTTCATTAACTTCAGGAAATTCATCACTTGATAACCTTGCGACTTCACGTAGGCCATACTCAGCTTGATTCCCACTTGATCTAACGCCATAAATCAGAGTTTTTACGACTTTTTCCTCGGGTATCTTTGTTGGATCAAGATCTTCCTGCCATATGTATCTCTGCAAACACCAATCTTTCTCATCAAGCTTGATCGTATTATACATCTTTCGGATATCTGTATGAAGTGCAACTTTATGAACTGACCATCTGATCAACATTTCTTGCAGTTTGTTTAGATTATTTCTTCCTTTAGCCAACAGATCATTCAAACTGTACCCAGATGCAGTGGCTTGAGACGCGTCAAAGACAATTCGACAAGGAGTACTAATTGAATTTGTTTTCCAAACAGCTCTCCAAGGGATGAAGTTTTGAATGTGATGATTCTTTAACTTTTCTTGGACATCTGATGGCAAATTGCGGACGAAATCAACGAAGCCAAGATTTTGAAGCTTCCCTTCTGATTCTATGATGTCTGCTTTGTCTTTTTCATTTTTTGGCTGATTCAACTTCTTTACCTGCTGCTGATATACTTTCATTGCGTTACTCTTGTTGTGTGCCAACTTTACTGCAGGGTCGTGGATTAATGGAAGAGTTGCTGTTGTCTCATGACTCTCTACATCAACATGCACTGATGAATTTATAAGACTTTGTTCAACTTCTTCTTTGATGCTAACAGCCTCTATCTCTTCATGATTTTTACAGGTTTTGCATTGCCTGCAATTGATGCAACGATAACTTATCTCACTTCCTGTTGCTTCAACTTCATCAAACAATCTATTACGTCTGGATGAGTAGCCCTCTGCTGTAGCTGGTTCATCTTCGACTCTGCTTTCCATGTCACAAATCTCTTTGTTGATTGACGTTGTGAAACTGTCTTTGAAGCCCAATAATGATATATCAGGATTAACTTGATATCCCACTCTAAATAACTTGTATTGATTTGTGAAGAAACTTGATTCCTCAGTTGAATTGAAAAAATGTCGATGAATATCAGTAAAGATTTGATGGGGCCCACCGACAACTCCTCTGCCACCATCGGCATTGATGAATACGGATTCATATATAGCAAGTCCTGAAGGTAGTTGAAATATCATCTTTGGGTGGTATCGCAAGTACTTGACACCAATCATCATATCCATGTCACCACCAACCGATTTTGAAAGCTTTGGGAGCACTTGAGTATTGCCATCTGCACAGGATGCATTTTGAATATCTCTTTCTACACTTTGAAGTGGATATACAGGAAATGTGGATGTGATTTTATTCAGACAAATGCCTGAAAGTGTTGCTGACTTTCCATTGAAAAGTGGCAATTTGACGCACCAAATACCATGTGAAGATTCAGTCTCAGTTTCACCAACACCACCAAGCTTCACTGTTCCAGCATATTCTTGAACTGCATGAGATCCCATCTTTTTGACAGCAGATGATCTAACTATAAAGTCACTGCAACCATTATCATAGAAAATGTTGAATCTTTGCTTATTCACTTCAATTACTTGTAGAAGGTAGATGCCATTGTCGCTAATGATATCTGCATTCACAGATTCTGATTTGTTTCTGCCACTGACGTCTCTCACTTGACCATTGATATGAAATGACAGCTTTATTTCTTTAGAGAAAGTAGGAAGGTGTTCGTTTTTGGAAATGCACCTAGCTTTATAGTTTTCCAGGAGCTCTTTGTTTTCATCCAAATGCTTATGCTCATCACAAACTAGAACATGCTTCTTGCTAGGATATCTTTGATGTGCTGTATGCTTACAAACAAAATCATGCTGACACTTGCCGTCTTTATGCTTTCCTTGAGATCCACTAGCTCCTGGCAGTAAACACTGGATGCAATAACCCTTGTTGCGAAGAATAGCCAATCTTTCAGCAGGAGTTTTCTCGACAAAGACTTTGCATGAGAAATATTGAATAACTTTAGAGCCTCCTGGTCCAGCAGTTGCTACATGTTCAGAATTTGCAGAAGCCTCTCCACATATATGGCATAACAGATTTTCCTCATTTGCAGCGGAATTAGAAGAATGATAGTTTTTATATCTGGCTGGCTTATCAATAACATTCTTTTCTTTATTTTCCACCTTACCACTTTGCACCAAAATCTTTTGTTGCTGAACCCTAACCTCTTTTTCCAAAAATAATATCAAATTTGCCCACTCTTCTTTCTTCTCAAATGTTTCATCATAGGCATTGTCAAACCATCTTGTCACTCTGTGGTCGCCCATCAATTTGTATATCCTATTCAATGCATCACCATAAAAGAGATATCTTTCAATCTTGTGTTGTTTTGCTAACCCTAAAAGATCTTTCATTATATTTATCAGCTTGCTTAATTCACATATAAGCTTCTCAGGATCTCTTGTCTTTGATAATGATTCACACTTGCTTATTTGATTGAGTTTTTTGTTGAGTAGCATCTGAGTGTCACCATAAGCTGTTTTCAATCTTCTCCAAATCTCTCGAATATCATCCACACCCCTCACCAGTGAAAGAGCAGGTTCAGATAGAAAGTTGTTTTTCAGGAGATCAGCTGCAAATCGTTTTGGTGTTGTTCTTGAATATAATTTCTCAAATTCTGATTGAAAACTGTAAATATCTGTGTAAGAGTCGTATCCAGAAAACTTAGAAAGCTTGATGTTCAGACGTGCCTCTTTGAATAATTCATGCTTGTTTAATTCTCTGATTGAGATTTCGTTCTTCAAAGTATGGGAAAACCTGTCTTTACAAAGAGTCAGCCTTGAATATCTTTTTCCCACATCAGCGATTCCCCTGCTTACGTCAGGACAACTTGAAACAACCACTAACATTTCCTCATACTTTTCAGCAATCCTTTCAAACTTTTTGATGTTATTTGGTAATTCTTTATTCAATGTTACCAGTATTTCATCATCTTCTTCCTTTACATCTTTCATAAATTCCGACTCTAACAGATTGATGTTTCTTAAAGTTTCCTCAATTTTGAACAAGGTTGAGTTGTCTCTTTGAGCTTCAGCTATTCGTAACGCCTCAGTTTCCACGAGTTTGTCTTTGGCTTTACAATCCTTTGAATCTTTGATATAAGACTTGATTTTCACCAATGTTTCATCATACAGCTTCTCGTGCGATATTTGATAGTCATCGCCAAGATAATGCTTTAATTCATGATGCTTGCTTCTGAATACAGTGCGTAGTTGCTCTATTTTCTCAATATTGATGTCAAGTTCATTTAAATTCAGATTGGTAACTTCATTCTCGTCAATCAAGTCACCTATGTCTTCTCTTAATACAGCTTCTTCAATTTTAAGTTGTTGAACGGAGTTCATTTTGATTGAAACCTCGCAGGTCGGTTGATTTTGCTTGAAAGATTTGACCCCACGAGTATGAAACTCTTTATAGTCTATTCTTGGAATATTCCTCTCACTCCTCCTCATGTAGGATGCTGTTTGAATGTAGAGTTTTCCGTCGCACGGCAGAGGAAAATTAAGAAATAAATCATTTGCTTGCTTTTGTAACTTGGATGTTGTGATTGTGTTCAAACTAAATGTAATACAAATTAAGGAAATAAATTAATAAATTATAAATTAAATTGCTATCATACATATATTGAATGTTACATAATTTTTACTGAGTTTTTACTTAGATACTTTCTTAAAAATTACAAAATTGATTACAGAAATTGAATAACGAGCAAAAAATAGGCCTAAATAATGTAAACAAACGCGAGAAAATACCAGAAATAAATGAAGAAAACGGGAGAAAAATTGAGAAAAACAGATTGAAAAAGGAAAACGAACGGAAAGTAAATAAGTAAATAAATGAATAAATATTGCTTACCAGCTTGCAAATATACATAATTGAGTTGAGTTGACGAAGAATTGAGTGACTTGAGAGCTTGACTAGACGAGTTTTTTGACAGAATGATAAATAAAAGCTTGCAAGACGAAGGTATGATAGGAGCATTGAAAGTTAATGAAGCAAATACAAAAATCAAAGAGTGAACTGATAAAGAAAACGTGTGAAAAACAAAGAAACCAAAACAAAGGCAAAACTATAACATAAAAGAAACCAAAGAAATCAATAAAGCATAACAATACAATAGAATTCAGCGAATTAGAAAATTTATATTTGATTTTTATTTTAGAATATTTAAGAAACTTTACAAACGTACCAGAACCAATGTTCTTTTCCTTCAAATCCTCTGGTCCCGAATTCAAGGGTCTCCATTATGTTTGATAACCGACCATAACTCTCCCTAAAAAAAGATATCGATGACGCCCTTTTAATAACCAATAGCTAAGATAACTTGAGCCTTTTTACTAAATTTTTTGTTATTCTACGATATATATCACTAGAATGATAAGCAGGAGTTTTGTTTCACATTGTACTTTACCAACTTTAGATGCAAAAGGAAAGAGATAATTGCCCTGGTACTCAAATTCTTTATATCTATTCAACGGCTTTCATATGATTTCTAAAGATTGCCAAGTCTTTTTTCAAAGATAAATCTTTGTTTTCTTTCTACTTGATAAAGTGCCTTGAAAAATACAACGGTTTTATTAAAATTTTTATAGAAAATTAAACGAATTACCTATTGAGACATAAGGGGGACTAACTCACATGGTAGAGCGCTCGCTTAGTATGCGAGAGGTACCGGGATCGATGCCCAGGTCCTTCAGTTCATTTAATCTAGTTCTAGGCTTTTGCTCAAAGACTGTGGAAGGACAGAGTTTTCGCTCAGAAAGAAATCTATGATCTAGCTTACTTTCATCAAACGTCTTAAGGCTAAAATACACGATCAGTTTTTTTCGTCAGTTTTTCCTCTTCAGTCGAGATTTGAGACGTTTCGTGAAGTTTTCTGACTGATTAGTCGAGACTGATCAGTTTTTTCAAAAGATGGACGTGCTTAAACCTTAGTTAAATGGATTAGTCAGAATGACTCTCATACGGAAAAGGAGGTGGTCGCTGTGGGTTTTTTTGTAAACATAGTGCAATTAAATGATTTATATGAGGCATTCAGGAAAACATTAGCATATCTTGCGGGATACAGAGAAAATATTGGAATATTTGAGCAAGTTTTTAAGGAGCATCGTTATCTTCTTCAAAATTTCTTCAAAAACATAGGAGGCAGAGCGCGTTGAGCTAACAGAGTTCTTAATAAGTCTCTGGGAAGCAGAGACTAGTTTATGGGGCGAAAGGTCGCTTATTAAGGACTCAAGGTAATCAAATGTTACTGGGCTCAATCTCAAGAGTTTCTTATGTTCGTCCTCCTCTTCTTAACGAAATTCTCTTAGGAGTGTGTCCTACATCCCAAGGTTTTGGCGTTTTTGAAGCCATGGCTTTACCCAGGTTGATCTCTTTTTACGTTTTCGCTTCAAAATAACAGCAATAATCATAGCTGCAGCAGCAAATTCCGTGTCACTCTCCACTGCTCAACTGAAAAAAACTGACGATTTTTAACTAATCGTGTATACGCGCGCCTCTTCAGTTTTTTTTCGAATGAAATGAAGAAAAAAACGGACGGGAAAAAACTGACGGAAAAAAATGATCGTGTATTTTAGCCTTTAAGAAATCATAAAGTATCTCTAAATCATTGATGTTTTACTGGATGAATAGCAGCCTGAACAAGAAAGGGAATTATCTTTACTTTAAACCTGCTCAATTCAGATGTTAAGTTTTTCTTCCAGGCGAGAAGATACTGTGCAAAATTCAAAACTCTTATTTTTATAGTTTAATTCGAATTGAAGATATCTTACTAAAGAGATACCTCAATTTGATATCAGTGGGACTAGCTCACATGGTAGAGCGCTTGCTTTGCATGCGCAAGGTACTTGGATCAATGCCCGGGTCCTCCAATTCATTAGAACTTGATGGCAATATTTTCAACAAATCTCAATATTGACTATAGTTTTTGTCGAAGAGAAGTATATCACTACTTCAGTTGGATCAGATTTTAAGAAATATTCAAAATACTGATTCAATTTCTGATTTTCTAATGCACTAACTAATCATTCTCTTAGCTCTGGAAGTCTGAACCCAAGAATAAACTAATTATTTTCTCAAAAGTAAACCTATGAGCCTGCTCTACTCGAGGAAAAGCTTGAAACTTGATGTCTTTTATTTAGATAATTGACATTTTGATATAGAGTTAGTATCACAGCATATAAGGGGGACTATATTACACGGTAGAGTGTTCACTTTGCATAGATAACGTACCAGAACCGATGTTCTTTTCCTTCAAATCCTCTGATCCCGAATTAAGGGTTTCTATTATGTTTGATAACCAACCATAAATCTCCCTCAAAAAAGATATCAATGACGCCCTTTTAATAATCAGTACCTAAGATAACTTAAGACTTTCTACTGAATTTTTTGTTATTCTACGATATATATCACTAGAATGATCAGCAGGAGTTTTGTTTCACATTGTACTTTACCAACTTTAGATGCAAAAGGAAAGAGATAATTGCCCTGGTACTCAAATTCTTTATATCTATTCAACGGCTTTCATATGATTTCTGAAGATTGCCAAGTCTTTTTTCAAAGATGAATCTTTGTTTTCTTTCTACTTAATATAGTGCCTTGAAAAAAACAACTCTTTTATTAAAATCTTTATAGAAAATTAAAAAAATTAACCATAAAGACATAATAGGGACTAGCTCACATCCCAGAGGTACCGGGATCGATGCCCGGGTCCTCCAGCTCATTTAATCTAGCTCTAGACTTTTGTTGAAAGGCTGTGGAGGGACGGAGTTTCCGCTCAGAAATAAATCTTTGATCTAGCTTACTTTCATCAAACGTCTTAACAAATCATAAAGTATCTTTAAATCATTGATGTTTTACTTGCTGAATAGCAGCCCAAACAAGAAAGGGAATTATCTTTACTTTAAACCTGCTCAATTCAGATGATAAGTTTTTCTTCCAGTCGAGAAGATACTGTGCAAAATTCAAAACTCTTATTTTTATAGTTAAATTCGAATTGAAGATATCATACTAAAGAGATAGCTCAATTAGATATCAGGGGGACTAGCTCACATGGTAGAGCGCTTGCTTTGCATGCGAGAGGTACTGAGATCGAGGCCCGGGTCCTCCAATTAATTTAAACTTGATAGTAATATTTTGAACAAATCTCAATATTGACTATAGTTTTTGTCGAAGAGAAGTATATCACTACTTCAGTTGGATCAGATTTTAAGAAATATTCAAAACACTGATTTAATTTCTGTTTCTCTAATGCACTAACTAAACATTCTCTCAGTTCTGGAAGTCTCAACCCAAGAATAAACTAATTATTTTTCTCAAAAGTAAACCTATAAGCCTGCTCTAATCGAGGAAAAGCTTGGAACTTGACGTCTCTTATTTAGATTATTGACATTTTGATATAGAGTTAGTATCACAGCATATAAGGGGG
The DNA here is from genome assembly GCA_963924455.1 of Pelagia noctiluca. Classification (NCBI taxonomy): domain Eukaryota; kingdom Metazoa; phylum Cnidaria; class Scyphozoa; order Semaeostomeae; family Pelagiidae; genus Pelagia; species Pelagia noctiluca. The sequence continues at coordinate 7,273,395 of OZ004318.1, forward strand.
ACTATATTACACGGTAGAGTGTTCACTTTGCATAGATAACGTACCAGAACCGATTTTCTTTTCCTTCAAATCCTCTGATCCCGAATTAAGGGTTTCTATTATGTTTGATAACCGACCATAACTCTCCCTCAAAAAAGATATCAATGACGCCCTTTTAATAATCAGTACCTAAGATAACTTAAGACTTTCTACTGAATTTTTTGTTATTCTACGATATATATCACTAGAATGATCAGCAGGAGTTGTGTTTCACATTGTACTTTACCAACTTTAGATGCAAACGGAAAGAGATAATTGCTCTGGTACTCAAATTCTTTATATCTATTCAATGGCTTTCATATGATTTTTGAAGATTGCCAAGTCTTTTTTCAAAGATGAATCTTTGTTTTCTTTCTACTTAATAAAGTGCCTTGAAAAAACAACTCTTTTATCAAAATCTTTATAGAAAATTAAAAAAATTAACCATAAAGACAAAAGGGGGACTAGCTCACATGGTAGAGCGCTCGCTTAGCATGCGAGAGTTACCGGGATCGATTTCCGGGTCCTTTAGTTCATTTAACCTAGCTCTAGGCTTTTGTTCAAAGACTGTGGAGGGACGGAGTTTCCGCTCAGAAAGAAATCTTTGATGTAGCTTACCTTCATCAAACGTCTTAACATATCATAAAGTATCTTTAAATCATTGATGTTTTACTGGCTGAATAGCAGCCCAAACAAGAAAGGGAATTATCTTTACTTTAAACCTGCTCAATTTAGGTGTCAGATGTATTGACTTGGAATGCTGAGTTTGCAAATCTGTATTTAGCTTGGCGCTTTAACATAAATCAAATTATTACCAAGATTTCCCCTACAAAATGAAAGTTTTTCTTCCAGTCGATAAGATACTGTGCGAAATTAAAAACTCTTATTTTTTATAGTTAAATTCGAATTGAAGATATCTTACTAAAGAGATAGCTTTATTAGATATCAGGTGGACTAGCTCACATGGTAGAGCGCTTGCTTTGCATGCGAGAGGTACCGGGATCGATGCCCAGGTCCTCCAATTCATTTGAACTTGATGGTAATATTTTCAACAAACCTCAATATTGACTATAGTTTTTGTCGAAGAGAAGTATATCACTACTTCAGTTGGATCAGATTTTAAGAAATATTCAAAACACTGATTCAATTTCTGATTTTCTAATGCGCTAACTAATCATTCTCTCAGCTCTGGAAGTCTGAACCAAAGAATAAACTAATTATTTTCTCAAAAGTAAACCTATGAGCCTGCTCTACTCGAGGAAAAGCTTGGAACTTGATGTCTTTTATTTAGATTATTGACATTTTGATATAGAGTTAGTATCACAGCATATAAGGGGGACTATCTTACACGATAGAGTGTTCACTTTGCATGGATAATGTACCAGAACCGATGTTATTTTCCTTCAAATCCTCTGATCCCGAATTCAAGGTTCTCCATCATGTTTGATAACCGACCATATTTCTCCCTCAAAAAAGATATCGATGAAGCCCTTTTAATAACCAATATCTAAGATAACTTAAGACTTTCTACTGAATTTTTTGTTATTCTACAATATATATCACTAGAATGATCAGCAGGAGTTTTGTTTCATATTGTACTTTACCAACTTTAGATGCAAAAGGAAAGAGATAATTGCCCTGGTACTCAAATTCTTTATATCTATTCAACGGCTTTCATATGTTTTTTGAAGATTGCCAAGTCTTTTTTCAAAGATGAATCTTTGTTTTCTTTCTACTTAATAAAGTGCCTTGAAAGATACAGCTGTTTTATTAAAATCTTTATACAAAATTAAACGAATTACCCATAAAGAAATGAATAAGGGGGACTAGCTCACATGGTAGAGCGCTTGCTCAGCATGCGAGAGGTACCGGGATCGATGCCCAGGTACTCCAGTTCATTTAATCTAGCTCTATGCTTTTGTTCAAAGACTGTGGAGGGACGAAGTTTCCGCTCAGAAAGAAATCTTTGATCTAGCTTACTTTCATCAAAAGTCTTAACAAATCATAAAGTATCTTTCAATCATTGATGTTATACTGGCTGAATAGCAGCCCAAACAAGAAAGGGAATTATCTTTACTTTAAACCTGCTCAATTCAGATGATAGATATATTGACATGGATTGCTGAGTTTGCAAATCTTCATTTAGCTTGATGCTTTAACATAAATCTAATTATTACCAAGATTTCCCTCAACGCAATGAAAGTTTTTCTTCCAGTCGAGAAGATACTGTGCAAAATTAAAAACTCTTACTTTTATAGTAAAATTCGATTTGAAGATATCTTACTAAAGATATAGCTCAATGAGATATCAGGGGGAGTTGGTCACATTGTAGAGCGCTTGCTTTGCATGCGAGAGGCACCGGGATCGATGCCCGGGTTCTCCAATTCATTTCAACTTGATGGTAATATTTTCAACCAATCTCAATATTGACTATAGTTTTTGTCGAAGAGAAGTATATCACTACTTCAGTTGGATCAGATTTTAAGAAATATTCAAAAGACTGATTCAATTTATGATTTTCTAATGCGCTAACTAATCATTCTGTCAGCTCTGGAAGTCTGAACCCAAGAATAAACAAATTATTTTCTCAAAAGTAAACCTATGAGCCTGCTCTACTCGAGGAAAAGCTGGGAACTTGATGTTTTTTATTTAGATTATTGACATTTTGATATAGAGTTAGTATCACATCATATAAGGGGGACTATCTTACACGGTAGAGTGTTCACTTTGCATGAATAACGTACCAGAACTGATGTTCTTTTTCTTCAAATCCCCTGATCCCGAATTCAAGGGTCTCTATCATCTTTGATAACCGACCATAACTCTCCGTCAAAAAAGATATCGATGACGCTCTTTTAATAACCAATAGCTAAGATAACTTAAGACTTTCTACTGAATTTTTTGTTATTCTACGATATATATCACTAGAATGATCAGCAGGAGTTTTGTTTCACATTGTACTTTACCAACTTTAAATGCAAAAGTAAAGAGATAATTGCCCTGGTACTAAAATTCTTTAAATCTATTCAACGGCTTTCATATGATTTCTGAAGATTGCCAAGTCTTTTTTCAAAGATGAATCTTTGTTTTCTTTCTACTTAATAAAGTGCCTTGAAAAATACAACTGTTTTATTAAAATCTTTATAGAAATCTAAACGAATTACCCATAAAGAAATAAGGGGGACTAGCTCACATGGTAGAGCGCTCGCTTAGCATGCGAGAGGTACCGGGATCGATGCCCGGATCCTCCAGTTTATTTATTCTAGCTCTAGGCTTTTGTACAAAGACTGTTGAGGGACGGAGTTTCCGCTCAGAAAGAAATCTTTGATCTAGCTTACTTTCATGAAACGTCTTAACAAATCATAAAGTATTTTTAAATCATTGATGTTTTACTGGCTGAATAGCAGCCCAAACAAGAAAGGGAATTATCTTTACTGTAAACCTGCTCAATTCAGATGATAGATATATTGACATGGATTGCTGAGTTTGCAAATCTATATTTAGCTTGGTGCTTTAACATAAATCTAATTATTACCAAGATCTCCCCAACAAAAACAAAGTTTTTCTTCCAGTCGAGAAAATACTGTGCAAAATTAAAAATTCTTATTTTTATAGTTAAATTCGAATTGAAGATATCTTACTAAAGAGATAGCTCAATGAGATATCAGGGGGACTAGCGCACATGGTAGAGCGCTCGCTTTGCATGCGAGAGGTACTGGGATCGATACCCGGGTCCTCCAATTCATTTGAACTTGATGGTAATATTTTCACCAAATCTCAATATTGACTATAGTTTTTGTCGAAGAGAAGTATATCACTACTTCAGTTGGAAAAGATTTTCAGAAATATTCAAAACACTGATTCAATTTCTGATTTTCTAATGCGCTAACTAATCATTCTCTCAGCTCTGGAAGTCTGAACCCAAGAATAAACTAATTATTTTCTCAAAAGTAAACCTATGAGCCTGCTCTACTCGAGGAAAAGCTTGGAACTTGATGTCTTTTATTTCGTTTATTGACATTTTGATATAGAGTTAGTATCACAAAATATAAGGGGGACTATCTTACACGGTATAGTGTTCACTTTGCATGGATAACGTACCAGAACCGATGTTCTTTTCCTTCAAATCCCCTGATGCCGAATTCAAGGGTCTCCATTATGTTTGAAAACTGACCATAACTCTCCGTCAAAAAAGATTTCGATGACGCCTTTTTAATAACCAATAGCTAAGATAACTTAAGACTTTCTACTGAATGTTTTGTTATTCTACGATATATATCACTAGAATGATCAGCAGGAGTTTTGTTTCACATTGTACTTTACCAACTTTAGATGCAAAAGGAAAGAGATAATTGCCCTGGTACTCAAATTCTTTAAATCTATTCAACGGCTTTCATATGATTTCTTTCGAAACGAGGTTGTTACGGCATATGGTTACGCCAGTGAAGCGTAGTTTTCGGTAATGTTGAATCTTTAAGCTGGTAACAGTTTCGAATTCAAAATATGCCACGATCGTTTTGACAGTGCTAAAAGTCATGTGGGTAAGCAAAGTTAGGAATATGATAATCCAAATAATTTTTAGGAATTTTGATTTACTTTGACCGATGGCCCCGACACCACGTGTCGTACAGTTGCTTGAATACGTTTTTAGCACTGACTTCACTGTGACATCGTCATCCATAGTCGGCAATTAGGATATCAACAAGAACCGCTACTTTGATGTTTGATTATATCCGGATTTACTCAAATGATATAGTTGTCTCAGATAATATATGAACGCTTTTTTCTATTTAGTCGCAAGGTCTCTTTGTGATTACCTTGACTAGTGTGTCTCTTTATATTTTCTTTATATCAGTAATATTCTGTGCGAATATAAAAGCTTTTCTTTGCTATATTTTGTAACAGGGGCTCTTTGCAATAGCTTTTAGTAGTGCATCTATTTTGTATTCTCGATATCAGCATATAAAGAAATTATATATGTCTATCTCAGAATACTGTAAGCTGTCCGGAGCTATATTTTTGGAAAATTATAAACACTTGTTGATATCGAGTAGCAAGTCAATTTAGCGATGACCCTTTGAAGTGTCTCTTCGTCTTAGAATCAGCAAATTGTGTCAATTAGCATTATCGTTAGCTCAGCATAACTTTTTAGTAGCAATGTTCTTTGGAAATATGTAAATGCTTGTTGAAATTGGGTAAAAACTTTTGTAATTGCTCTTCTAAGAGTGTCTTTGTCTTCTAAATATCAGTAAAAATGAATTATATCATTATATGTCTATGTCAGCATTCTGTAACTTGACGGTGTTTCTATTTTGGGGCAATATATTAGCACTTAATGTGATAATCCTTGTAGCGTCTTGCAATATCTGCTAAAATCAGCAATTCAAGGAATTTATCAACCAGCATATATCTATTTCAGCATAACCTGTCGGTAACTACATTTAGTAGCGTTTGTTTTATGTTGTCTTGATTCCAGCAAATAAAGAAATAGCACCATAACTTGTATCCTGGGCAATATTTTAACGCTTGTTGAAATTGAGTTGCAGAATCTCAAGCGAGTGAACGTTTCCTTGTCCCCACTTACATCATCTGCAGATAGAGACATCATATCAATTGTTGCCCATCACTCCAGCAAAACGACCTGAGATAAGCTTGCTATATTATTGGATGATAGATACTCGCTTGGTATAATAGACTTGTTTTTGTTCCTTGAATTATTGAATAGCAGGACCAGTTTTCCTTCAATATCTGTCCATTAATGTGATTAGCAATTGGAGAGTTAATATAAAGTTGTTTTGCTATCTAAGTATAGCTCGCAGGTTTTTGGGTAATATTTAGATGATTTGCTATTAAATGTCTCGTTATGCTTGTCCGTTGAAGTATTGAATAACAGGACTTCCTTCTTTCTCTAAAAGGTGTGTCTATTCATTAAATTAGCACAACTGAATTAAACAACTAGATTTCTGAGGTATAGTCTAACACGGGAAATTGTATTTTAACAGAGTGGTCTAACAGTATTCAAATACGCCTGTAGCCGATCTCAAACCCGGGTTTTACCCACTTCTCTCGTCACCACTTGCTCACCACTCTCCTTAAGTAGAATAAGAATTGATGATATTTGATAAGCAGGTAGAGAAGTGACAATGACCCCAAATTCCCAGCATAACTTGCTGTATTTTTAACAATACAAGGAGGGTGGATATTGAATTGTTGACTATCTACAAAATATTGCTTTTTAGTATTGTCTCATCATGTAAAAGCATTAGAGCAGTATTATCATACACCTTTTTTTTTATAAGAATAAATTTTATAAGAATAATGAGCCTCAAAATTGGTGAAATTTAAGAATACTTTAAGAATATTGCGAGGCTCAGATCTTATGGAAAAGAATTTTAGCGAGTGTTTCTTTACTTCTGAATTGGTATGCTTTTTACCGGGAATGGTTTAAATACATACACTCACCTAAATTTTGATGCAAGTGTCAATGAGCTCTTTTTTCAAGAAATTAAGATATTGTTCTGTTATCCACCATATTTGTAATACTGTAGGTGTGCTTTTTGGCATTTATGACAATAATAACAATTTTTGCTATATCCGTGTTTTCTGCCGTAAGAATAATTTAAGAATATTCCGAAGCTCAAAATGGCAAAAAATTAAGAATATTGAGGCTCAGAAAAAAATTAGATATTCTCATAAAAAAAGAGTGTACCCCAGTATTATCTTAATAAATCAATAACTTACTGTATTTTTTTAACAATAAAATGGCAGCTAATATTCAATTGTCGACTATCTTTATGGTATTGCTTCGTAGTGTTGTCTCATTGTTAAAGTAATATGTATCATACTTTTCTAGCAAATCTTACACTGTATCTTATCGCAATTAATTACAGTTGATATTGAACCAAAGACTATGTACAAAATCGTGTGTCACAGACCCGAGCATACACTAATAAATAGGCAGAATTTTGTCTGTAGCAACTTAAGAATAATTCAATATATCATGTATAAAAACGTATAACTTTTACAAGAAAACCTACGTACTACGGCGATATGTACTTTCTCACGAACCTAGGCCTCAGCCTAAAACACTTCACTTTTACAAACTAAATGAACTCGTATTTATACTAATACAAGATATGTAAAATAAGCATGATTAAGCAAATCTAAATATAAGAATTATAAAAAGATTACGAATGTTACTAAATCGGGTAAAATATTAGGCCAAATATAAAACTACGTAATGTTTATGGGGAAATCACTAGGATAAACAAAACCTAAACAATAGAGTGGGGGATGCCTAAACTACGTAACGAAACCATGATGCACGGAGAAATAACCTAACGATGAAAATAGCTATTACCTAACGAGTGATGTAATACCTGAATTTAACTAAATAAGCATATCGTGACACCTGCTTTGTAGAGTTGTCTCATTAGTAACAGAGAAGTAATATTATTACCTAGAATTATAATAATATATCGATAACTTACTTTATTTTGTAGTGTTGTCTCATCACGAATTAGCAACAGAGCAGTATTATTATACCCTAGTATTATCATAATATATGAATAACCTACTGTATTTTGTATCAATTTGATGACAGTTCATAATGAGTCAAAGACTATCTACGAAACCTTGCTTTGTATTGTTGTCTAATTAGAGAAAGAGATGTATTATTATACCTAGAAATATCATAATATATCAGTAGAGTTACTGTATTATGTATCAATTTGATGACAGTTGATATTGAATTATAGACTACCTATAAAATCTGGCTTTGCAGTGTTTTGTCATTAGCAACAGAGAAGTATTGTTACACCTAAGATTACAATATTATATGAATGACGTGCTGAAGCTATTTTGAAGAAAATATTATGACAGTTGATATTGAATTGTAGTAGACTACCTACAAAATCTTGCTTTGTAGTATTGTCTCATCATGAAAAAGCATCAGAGCAGTATTATTATACCCTAGTATTATCATAATATATGAATAACTTACTGTATTTTGTATCAATTTGATAACAGTTGATATTGAAGTGTAGACTATCTACAAAATCTGGCTTTGTAGTATTTTCTCATAATGAAAAAGCATCATAGCAGTATTATAATAACCCAGTATTATCATAATGAATCTATAACTTACTGTATTTGGTCCTAATATGATGACAGTTGATATTGAATCATAGAATATCTACAAAATCGTGCTTAGTAGTATTGTCTCATTATCACCTAGCAGAGAGACAATATCAAGCATTACCTTATTATCTCTAGAGAATATACTTTTTTGTCAAAATATCAGCATGTCTCAAGAGCCATTCTTTGTAGTATTGTTTCATTATCAGCTAGCAGACTTCCAGAGCTGAGAGAATGATTAGTTAGCGCATTAGAAAATCAGAAATTGAATCAGTGTTTTGAATATTTCTTAAAATCTGATCCAACTGAAGTAGTGATATACTTCTCTTCGACAAAAACTATAGTCAATATTGAGATTTGTTGAAAATATTACCATCAAGTTCAAATGAATTGGAGGACCCGGGCATCGATCCCGGTACCTCTCGCATGCAAAGCGAGCGCTCTACCATGTGAGCTAGTCCCCCTGATATCTAATTGAGCTATCTCTTTAGTAAGATATCTTCAATTCGAATTTAAAAATAAAAAATAAGAGTTTTTAATTTTGCACAGTATCTTATCAACCGGAAGAAAAACTTTCATTTTGTTGGGGAAATATTGGTAATAATTAGATTTATGTTAAATACCAAGCTAAATATAGATTTGCAAACTCAGCAATCCAAGTCAAGACATCTGACACCTGAATTGAGCAAGTTTAAAGTAAAGATAATTCCCTTTCTTGTTTGGGCTGCTATTCAGCCAGTAAAACATCAATGATTTAAAGATACTTTATGATATGTTAAGACGTTTGATGAAAGTAAGCTAGATCAAAGATTTCTTTCTGAGCGAAAACTCCGTTTCTCCACAGTCTTTGAACAAAAGCCTAGAGCTAGGTTAAATGAACTGGAGGACCTGGAAATCGATCCCGGTAACTCTTGCATTCTAAGCGAGCGCTCTACCATGTGAGCTAGTCCCCCTTATTTCTTTATGGGTAATTCGTTTAATTTTCTATAAAGATTTTAATAAAACAGTTGTATTTTTCAAGGCACTTTATTAAGTAGAAAGAAAAGAAAGATTCATCTTTGAAAAAAGACTTGGCAATCTTCAAAAAACATATGAAAGCCGTTGAATAGATATAAAGAATTTGAGTACAAGGGCAATTATCTCTTTCCTTTTGCATCTAAAGTCGGTAAACTACAATATGAAACAAAACTCCTGCTGATAATTCTAGTGATATATATCGTAGAATAACAAAAAATTCAGTAGAAAGTCTTAAGTTATCTTAGCTATTGGTTATTAAAAGGGCTTCATCGATATCTTTTTTGAGGGAGAGTTATGGTCGGTTATCAAACATGATGGAGAACCTTGAATTCGGGATCAGAGGATTTGAAGGAAAATAACATCGGTTCTGGTACAGTATCCATGCAAAGTGAACACTTTACCGTGTAAGATAGTCCCCCTTATATGTTGTGATACTAACTCTATATCAAAATGTCAATAATCTAAATAAAAGACATCAAGTTCCAAGCTTTTCCTCGAGTAGAGCAGGCTCATAGGTTTACTTTTGAGAAAAATAATTAGTTTATTCTTGGTTTCAGACTTCCTGAGCTGAGAGAAGGATTAGTTAGCGCATTAGAAAATCAGAAATTGAATCAGTGTTTTGAATATTTCTTAAAATCTGATCCAACTGAAGTAGTGATATACTTCTCTTCGACAAAAACTATAGTCAATATTGAGATTTGTTGAAAATATTACCATCAAGTTCAAATGAATTGGAGGACCCGGGCATCGATCCCGGTACCTCTCGCATGCAAAGCGAGCGCTCTACCATGTGAGCTAGTCCCCCTGATATCTAATTGAGCTATCTCTTTAGTAAGATATCTTCAATTCGAATTTAAAAATAAAAAATAAGAGTTTTTAATTTTGCACAGTATCTTATCAACCGGAAGAAAAACTTTCATTTTGTTGGGGAAATATTGGTAATAATTAGATTTATGTTAAATACCAAGCTAAATATAGATTTGCAAACTCAGCAATCCAAGTCAAGACATCTGACACCTGAATTGAGCAAGTTTAAAGTAAAGATAATTCCCTTTCTTGTTTGGGCTGCTATTCAGCCAGTAAAACATCAATGATTTAAAGATACTTTATGATATGTTAAGACGTTTGATGAAAGTAAGCTAGATCAAAGATTTCTTTCTGAGCGAAAACTCCGTCCCTCCACAGTCTTTGAACAAAAGCCTAGAGCTAGGTTAAATGAACTGGAGGACCAGGAAATCGATCCCGGTAACTCTTGCATTCTAAGCGAGCGCTCTACCATGTGAGCTAGTCCCCCTTATTTCTTTATGGGTAATTTGTTTAATTTTCTATAAAGATTTCAATAAAACAGTTGTATTTCTCAAGGCACTTTATTAAGTAGAAAGAAAACAAAGATTCATCTTTGAAAAAAGACTTGGCAATCTTCAGAAATCATATGAAAGCCGTTAAATAGATATAAAGAATTTGAGTACCAGGGCAATTATCTCTTTCCTTTTGCATCTAAAGTTGGTAAAGTACAATGTGAAACAAAACTCCTGCTGATCATTCTAGTGATATATATCGTAGAATAACAAAAAATTTTGTAGAAAGTCTTAAGTTATCTTAGCTATTGGTTATTAAAAGGGCGTCATCGATATCTTTTTTGACGGAGAGTTATGGTCGGTTATCAAACATGATGGAGACCCTTGAAATCGGGATCAGGGGATTTGAAGGAAAAGAATATCGGTTCTGGTACGTTATCCATGCAAAGTGATCACTCAACCGTGTAAGATAGTCCCCCTTAAATGCTGTGATACTAACTCTATATCAAAATGTCAATAATCTAAATAAAAGACATTAAGTTCCAAGCTTATCCTCGAGTAGAGAAGGCTCATAGGTTAACTTTTGAGAAAATAATTAGTTTATTCTTTGGTTCAGACTTCCAGAGCTGAGAGAATGATTAGTTAGCGCATTAGAAAATCAGAAATTAAATCAGTGTTTTGAATATTTCTTAAAATCTGACCCAACTGAAGTAGTGATATACTTCGATTCGACAAAAACTATAATCAATATTGAGATTTGTTGAAAATATTACCATCAAGTTCAAATGAATTGGAGGACCCGGGCATCGATCCCGGTACCTCTGGCATGCAAAGCGAGCGCTCTACCATGTGAGCTAGTCCCACTGATATCTAATTATCTCTTTAGTAAGATATCTCCAATTCGAATTTAACTATAAAAAATAAGAGTTTTTAATTTCGCACAGTATCTTATCCACTGGAAGAAAAACTTTCATTTTGTAGGGGAAATCTTGGTAATAATTAGATTTATGTTAAAGCGCCAAGCTAAATACAGATTTGCAAACTCAGCAATCCAAGTCAATACATCTGACACCTGAATTGAGCAGGTTTAAAGTAAAGATAATTCCCTTTCTTGTTTGGGCTGCTATTCAGCCAGTAAAACATCAATGATTTAAAGATACTTTATGATATGTTAAGACGTTTGATGAAAGTAAGCTAGATCAAAGATTTCTTTCTGAGCGGAAACTCCGTCCCTCAACAGTCTTTGAACAAAAGCCTGAAGCTAGATCAAATGAGTGGAGGATCCGGGCATCGATCCCGGTACCTCTCGCATGCTAAACGAGCGCTCTACCATGTGAGCTAGTCCCCCTTATTTCTTTATGGGTAATTCGTTTCATTTTCTATAAAGATTTTAATAAAACAGTTGTATTTTTCAAGGCACTTTATTAAGTAGAAAGAAAACAAAGATTCATCTTTGAAAAAAGACTTGGCAATCTTCAGAAATCATATGAAAGCCGTTGAATAGATATAAAGAATTTGAGTACCAGGGCAATTATCTCTTTCCTTTTACATCTAAAGTTGATAAAGTACAATGTGAAACAAAACTCCTGCTGATCATTCTAGTGATATATATCGTAGAATAACAAAAAATTCAGTAGAAAGTTTTAAGTTATCTTAGCTATTGGTTATTAAAAGGGCTTCATCGATATCTTTTTTGAGGGAGAGGTATGGTCGGTTATCAAACATGATGGAGAACCTTGACTTCGGGATCAGGGGATTTGAAGGAAAAGAATATCGGTTCTGGTACGTTATCCATGCAAAGTGAACACTCAACCGTGTAAGATAGTCCCCCTTAAATGCTGTGATACTAACTCTATATCAAAATGTCAATAATCTAAATAAAAGACATCAAGTTCCAAGCTTATCCTCGAGTAGAGCAGGCTCATAGGTTTACTTTTGAGAAAATAATCAGTTTATTCTTTGTTTCAGACTTCCAAAGCTGAGAGAATGATTAGTTAGCGCATTACAAAATCAGAAATTGAATCAGTATTTTGAATATTTCCGAAAATCTGATCCATCTGAAGTAGTGATATACTTCTCTTCGACAAAAACTATAGTCAATATTAAGATTTGTTGAAATATTACCATCAAGTTCAAATGAATTGGAGGACCCAGGCATCGATCCTGGTACCTGTCGCATGCAAAGCGAGCGCTCTACCATGTGATCTAGTCCCCCTGATATCTCATTGAGCTATCTCTTAAGTAAGATATCTTCAATTTGAATTTAACTATAAAAATAAGAGTTTTATTTTGCACAGTATTTTCTCGACTGGAAGAAAAACTTTGTTTTTGTTGGGGAAATCTTGGTAATAATTAGATATATGTTAAAGCACAAGCTAAATATAGATTTACAAACTCAGCAATCCATGTCAATATATCTATCATCTGAATTGAGCAGGTTTTAAGTAAAGATAATTCCCTTTCTTGTTTGGGCTGCTATTCAGCCAGTAAAACATCAATGATTTAAAGATACTTTATGATATGTTGAGACGTTTGATGAAAGTAAGCTAGATCAAAGATTTCTTTCTGAGCGGAAACTTCGTCCCTCAAGAGTCTTTGAACAAAAGCCTAGAGCTAGATTAAATGAACTGGAGGACCTGGGCATCGCTCCCGGTACCTCTCGCATGCTAAGCGAGCGCTCTACCATGTGAGCTAGTCCCCCTTATGTCCTTATGGGTAATTCGTTTAATTTTGTATAAAGATTTTAATAAAACAGTTGTATTTTTCAAGGCACTTTATTAAGTAGAAAGAAAACAAAGATTCATCTTTGAAAAAAGACTTGGCAATCTTCAGAAATCATATGAAAGCCGTTGAATAGATATAAAGAATTTGAGTACCAGGGCAATTATCTCTTTCCTTTTGCATCTAAAGTTGATAAAGTACAATGTGAAACAAAACTCCTGCTGATCATTCTAGTGATATATATCGTAGAATAACAAAAAATTCTGTAGAAAGTTTTAAGTTATCTTAGCTATTGGTTATTGAAAGGGCGTCATCGATATCTTTTTTGACGGAGAGTTATGGTCGGTTATCAAACATGATGGAGACCCTTGAATTCGGGATCAGAGGATTTGAAGGAAAAGAACATCGGTTCTGGTACGTTATCCATGCAAAGTGAACACTCCACCGTGTAATATAGTCCCCCTTATATGCTGTGATACTAACTCTTTATCAAAATGTCAATAATCTAAATAAAAGACATCGAGTTCCAAGCTTTTCCTCGAGTAGAGCAGGCTCATAGGTTTACTTTTGAGAAAATAATTAGTTTTTTTCTTTGGTTTCAGACTTCCAGAGCTGAGAGAATGATTAATTAGCGCATTAGAAAATCAGAAATTGAATCAGTGTTTTGAATATTTCTTAAAATTTGATCCAACTGAAGTAGTGATATACTTCTCTTCGACAAAAACTATAGTCAATATTGAGATTTGTTGAAAATATTACCATCAAGTTCAAATGAATTGGAGGACCCGGGCATCGATCCCGGTACCTCTCGCATGCAAAGCGAGCGCTCTACCATGTGAGCTAGTCCCCTGATATCTAATTGAAGTATCTCTTTAGTAAGATATCTTCAATTCGAATTTAACTATAAAAAATAAGAGTTTTTAATTTCGCACAGTATCTTATCGACTGGAAGAAAAACTTTCATTTTGTAGGGGAAATCTTGGTAATAATTAAATTTATGTTAAAGCGCCAAGCTAAATACAGATTTGCAAACTCAGCAATCCAAGTCAATACATCTGACACCTGAATTGAGCAGGTTTAAAGTAAAGATAATTCCCTTTCTTGTTTGGGCTGCTATTCAGCTAGTAAAACATCAATGATTTATAGATACTTTATGATATATTAAGACGTTTGATGAAAGTAAGCTAGATCAAAGATTTCTTTCTGAGCGGAAACTTCGTCCCTCAAGAGTCTTTGAACAAAAGCCTAGAGCTAGATTAAATGAAATGAAGGACCCGGAAATCGGTCCCGAGACCTCTCGCTCTCTAAAGCGAGCGCTCTACCATGTGAGCTAGTCCCCCTTATTTCTTTATGGGTAATTCGTCTAATTTTCTATAAAGATTTTAATAAAACAGTTGTATTTTTCAAGGCACTTTATTAAGTAGAAAGAAAACAAAGATTCATCTTTGAAAAAAGACTTGGCAATCTTCAGAAATCATATGAAAGCCGTTGAATAGATATAAAGAATTTGAGTACCAGGGCAATTATCTCTTTCCTTTTACATCTAAAGTTGGTAAAGTACAATGTGAAACAAAACTCCTGCTGATCATTCTAGTGATATGTATCGTAGAATAACAAAAAATTCTGTAGAAAGTCTTTAGTTATCTTAGCTATTGGTTGTTAAAAGGGCGTCATCGATATCTTTTTTAACGGAGAGTTATGGTCGGTTATCAAACATGATGGAGACCCTTGAAATCGGGATCAGGAGATTTGAAGGAAAAGAATATCGGTTCTGGTACGTTATCCATGCAAAGTGAACACTCAACCGTGTAAGATAGTCCCCCTTAAATGCTGTGATACTAACTCTATATCAAAATGTCAATAATCTAAATAAAAGACATCAAGTTCCAAGCTTATCCTCGAGTAGAGCAGGCTCATAGGTTTACTTTTGAGAAAATAATTAGTTTATTCTTAGTTTCAGACTTCCTGAGCTGAGAGAAGTATTAGTTAGCGCATTAGAAAATCAGAAATTGAATCAGTGTTTTGAATATTTCTTAAAATCTGATCCATCTGAAGTAGTGATATACTTCTCTTCGACAAAAACTATAGTCAATATTGAGATTTGTTGAAAATATTACGATCAAGTTCAAATGAATTGGAGGACCCGGGCATCGATCCCGGTACCTCTCGCATGCAATGCGAGCGCTCTACCATGTGAGCTAGTCCCCCTGATATCTAATTGAGCTATCTCTTTAGTAAGATATCTTCAATTCGAATTTAAAAATAAAAAATAAGAGTTTTTAATTTTGCACAGTATCTTATCAACCGGAAGAAAAACTTTCATTTTGTTGGGGAAATATTGGTAATAATTAGATTTATGTTAAATACCAAGCTAAATATAGATTTGCAAACTCAGCAATCCAAGTCAAGACATCTGACACCTGAATTGAGCAAGTTTAAAGTAAAGATAATTCCCTTTCTTGTTTGGGCTGCTATTCAGCCAGTAAAACATCAATGATTTAAAGATACTTTATGATATGTTAAGACGTTTGATGAAAGTAAGCTAGATCAAAGAGTTCTTTCTGAGCGAAAACTCCGTCCCTCCACAGTCTTTGAACAAAAGCCTAGAGCTAGGTTAAATGACCTGGAGGACCTGGAAATCGATCCCGGTAACTCTTGCATTCTAAGCCAGCGCTCTACCATGTGAGCTAGTCCCCCTTATTTCTTTATGGGTAATTCGTTTAATTTTCTATAAAGATTTTAATAAAACAGTTGTATTTTTCAAGGCACTTTATTAAGTAGAAAGAAAAGAAAGATTCATCTTTGAAAAAAGACTTGGCAATCTTCAAAAAACATATGAAAGCCGTTGAATAGAAATAAAGAATTTGAGTACAAGGGCAATTATCTCTTTCCTTTTACATCTAAAGTTGGTAAAGTACAATGTGAAACAAAACTCCTGCTGATCATTCTAGTGATATGTATCGTAGAATAACAAAAAATTCTGTAGAAAGTCTTTAGTTATCTTAGCTATTGGTTGTTAAAAGGGCGTCATCGATATCTTTTTTAACGGAGAGTTATGGTCGGTTATCAAACATGATGGAGACCCTTGAAATCGGGATCAGGAGATTTGAAGGAAAAGAATATCGGTTCTGGTACGTTATCCATGCAAAGTGAACACTCAACCGTGTAAGATAGTCCCCCTTAAATGCTGTGATACTAACTCTATATCAAAATGTCAATAATCTAAATAAAGGACATCAAGTTCCAAGCTTATCCTCGAGTAGAGCAGGCTCATAGGTTTACTTTTGAGAAAATAATTAGTTTATTCTTAGTTTCAGACTTCCTGAGCTGAGAGAAGGATTAGCTAGCGCATTAGGAAATCAGAAATTGAATCAGTGTTTTGAATATTTCTTAAAATCTGATCCAACTGAAGTAGTGATATACTTCTCTTTGACAAAAACTATAGTCAATATTGAGATTTGTTGAGAATATTACCATCAAGTTCAAATGAATTGGAGGACCCGGGCATCGATCCCGGTACCTCTCGCATGCAAAGCGAGCGCTCTACCATGTGAGCTAGTCCCCCTGATATCTAATTGAGCTATCTCTTTAGTAAGATATCTTCAATTCGAATTTAAAAATAAAAAATAAGAGTTTTTAATTTTGCACAGTATCTTATCAACCGGAAGAAAAACTTTCATTTTGTTGGGGAAATATTGGTAATAATTAGATTTATGTTAAATACCAAGCTAAATATAGATTTGCAAACTCAGCAATCCAAGTCAAGACATCTGACACCTGAATTGAGCAAGTTTAAAGTAAAGATAATTCCCTTTCTTGTTTGGGCTGCTATTCAGCCAGTAAAACATCAATGATTTAAAGACACTTTATGATATGTTAAGACGTTTGATGAAAGTAAGCTAGATCAAAGATTTCTTTCTGAGCGAAAACTCCGTCCCTCCACAGTCTTTGAACAAAAGCCTAGAGCTAGGTTAAATGAACTGGAGGACCTGGAAATCGATCCCGGTAACTCTTGCATTCTAAGCGAGCGCTCTACCATGTGAGCTAGTCCCCCTTATTTCTTTAAGGGTAATTCGTTTAATTTTCTATAAAGATTTTAATAAAATAGTTGTATTTTTCGAGGCACTTTATTAAGTAGAAAGAAAACAAAGATTCATCTTTAAAAAAAGACTTGGCAATCTTCAGAAATCATATGAAAGCCGTTAAATAGATATAAAGAATTTGAGTACCAGGGCAATTATCTCTTTCCTTTTGCATCTAAAGTCGGTAAAGTACAATATGAAACAAAACTCCTGCTGATCATTCTAGTGATATATATCGTAGAATAACAAAAAATTCAGTAGAAAGTCTTAAGTTATCTTAGCAATTGGTTATTAAAAGGGCGTCATCGATATCTTTTTTGAGGGAGAGTTATAGTCGGTTATCAAACATGATGGAGAACCTTGAATTCGGGATCAGACGATTTGAAGGAAAATAACATCGGTTCTGGTACATTATCCATGCAAAGTGAACACTTTACCGTGTAAGATAGTCCCCCTTATATGTTGTGATACTAACTCTATATCAAAATGTCAATAATCTAAATAAAAGACATCAAGTTCCAAGCTTTTCCTCGAGTAGAGCAGGCTCATAGGTTAACTTTTGAGAAAATAATTAGTTTATTCTTTGGTTCAGACTCCCAGAGCTGAGAGAATGATTAGTTAGCGCATTAGAAAATCAGAAATTAAATCAGTGTTTTGAATATTTCTTAAAATCTGATCCAACTGAAGTAGTGATATACTTCTCTTCGACAAAAACTATAGTCAATATTGAGATTTGTTGAAAATATTACCATCAAGTTCAAATGAATTGGAGGACCCGGGCATCGATCCCGGTACCTCTTGCATGCAAAGCGAGCGCTCTACCATGTGAGCTAGTCCCCCTGATATCTAATTAAGCTATCTCTTTAGTAAGATATCTTCAATTCGAATTTAACTATGAAAAATAAGAGTTTTTAATTTCGCACAGTATCTTATCGACTGGAAGAAAAACTTTCATTTTCTTGGGGAAATCTTGGTAATAATTAGATTTATGTTAAAGCACCAAGCTAAATATAGATTTGCAAACTCAGCAATCCAAGTCAATACATCTGACACCTGAATTGAGCAGGTTTAAAGTAAAGATAATTCCCTTTCTTGTTTGGGCTGCTATTCAGCAAGTAAAACATCAATGATTTAAAGATACTTTATGATATGTTAAGACGTTTGATGAAAGTAAGCTAGATCAAAGATTTCTTTCTGAGCGGAAACTCCGTCCCTCAACAGTCTTTGAAAAAAGCCTGAAGCTAGATCAAATGAGTGGAGGATCCGGGCATCGATCCCGGTACCTCTCGGATGCTAAACGAGCGCTCTACCATGTGAGCTAGTCCCCCTTATTTCTTTATGGGTAATTCGTTTCATTTTCTATAAAGATTTTAATAAAATAGTTGTATTTTTCAAGGCACTTTATTAAGTAGAAAGAAAACAAAGATTCATCTTTGAAAAAAGACTTGGCAATCTTCAGAAATCATATGAAAGCCGTTAAATAGATATAAAGAATTTGAGTACCAGGGCAATTATCTCTTTCCTTTTGCATCTAAAGTTGGTAAAGTACAATGTGAAACAAAACTCCTGCTGATCATTCTAGTGATATATATCGTAGAATAACAAAAAATTTTGTAGAAAATCTTAAGTTATCTTAGCTATTGGTTATTAAAAGGGCGTCATCGATATCTTTTTTGACGGAGAGTTATGGTCGGTTATCAAACATGATGGAGACCCTTGAAATCGGGATCAGGGGATTTGAAGGAAAAGAATATCGGTTCTGGTACGTTATCCATGCAAAGTGAACACTCAACCGTGTAAGATAGTTCCCCTTATATGTTGTGATACTAACTCTATATCAAAATGTCAATAATCTAAATAAAAGACATCAAGTTCCAAGCTTATCCTCGAGTAGAGAAGGCTCATAGGTTTACTTTTGAGAAAATAATTAGATTATTTTTGGGCTCAGACTTCCAGAGCTGAGAGAATGATTAGTTAGCGCATTAGAAAATCAGAAATTGAATCAGTATTTTGAATATTTCCGAAAATCTGATCCAACTGAAGTAGTGATATACTTCTCTTCGACAAAAACTATAGTCAATATTGAGATTTGTTCAAATATCACCATAAAGTTCAAATGAATTGGAGGACCCAGGCATCGATCCCGGTACCTCTCGCATGCAAAGCGAGCGCTCTACCATGTGAGCTAGTCCCCCTGATACCTAATTGAGCTATCTCTTAAGTAAGATATCTTCAATTCGAATTTAACTATAAAAATAAGAGTTTTTATTTTGCACAGTATTTTCTCGACTGGAAGAAAAACTTTGTTTTTGTTGGGGAAATCTTGGTAATAATTAGATATATGTTAAAGCACCAAGCTAAATATAGATTTGCAAACTCAGCAATCCATGTCAATATATCTATCATCTGAATTGAGCAGGTTTAAAGTAAAGATAATTCCCTTTCTTGTTTGGGCTGCTATTCAGCCAGTAAAACATCAATGATTTAAAGATACTTTATGATTTGTTAAGACGTTTCATGAAAGTAAGCTAGATCATAGATTTCTTTCTGAGCAGTCTTTGAACAAAAGCCTAGAGCTAGAATAAATAAACTGGAGGACCTGGGCATTGATCCCGGTACCTCTCGCATGCTAAGCGAGCGCTCTACCATGTGAGCTAGTCCCCCTTATTTCTTTATGGGTAATTCGTTTAATTTTGTATAAAGATTTTAATAAAACAGTTGTATTTTTCAAGGCACTTTATTAAGTAGAAAGAAAACAAAGATTCATCTTTGAAAAAAGACTTGGCAATCTTCAGAAATCATATGAAAGCCGTTGAATAGATATAAAGAATTTGAGTACCAGGGCAATTATCTCTTTCCTTTTACATCTAAAGTTGATAAAGTACAATGTGAAACAAAACTCCTGCTGATCATTCTAGTGATATATATCGTAGAATAACAAAAAATTCAGTAGAAAGTTTTAAGTTATCTTAGCTATTGGTTATTAAAAGGGCTTCATCGATATCTTTTTTGAGGGAGAGGTATGGTCGGTTATCAAACATGATGGAGAACCTTGACTTCGGGATCAGGGGATTTGAAGGAAAAGAATATCGGTTCTGGTACGTTATCCATGCAAAGTGAACACTCAACCGTGTAAGATAGTCCCCCTTAAATGCTGTGATACTAACTCTATATCAAAATGTCAATAATCTAAATAAAAGACATCAAGTTCCAAGCTTATCCTCGAGTAGAGCAGGCTCATAGGTTTACTTTTGAGAAAATAATCAGTTTATTCTTTGTTTCAGACTTCCAAAGCTGAGAGAATGATTAGTAAGCGCATTACAAAATCAGAAATTGAATCAGTATTTTGAATATTTCCGAAAATCTGATCCATCTGAAGTAGTGATATACTTCTCTTCGACAAAAACTATAGTCAATATTAAGATTTGTTGAAATATTACCATCAAGTTCAAATGAATTGGAGGACCCGGGCATCGATCCTGGTACCTGTCGCATGCAAAGCGAGCGCTCTACCATGTGAGCTAGTCCCCCTGATATCTCATTGAGCTATCTCTTAAGTAAGATATCTTCAATTTGAATTTAACTATAAAAATAAGAGTTTTATTTTGCACAGTATTTTCTCGACTGGAAGAAAAACTTTGTTTTTGTTGGGGAAATCTTGGTAATAATTAGATATATGTTAAAGCACAAGCTAAATATAGATTTACAAACTCAGCAATCCATGTCAATATATCTATCATCTGAATTGAGCAGGTTTTAAGTAAAGATAATTCCCTTTCTTGTTTGGGCTGCTATTCAGCCAGTAAAACATCAATGATTTAAAGATACTTTATGATATGTTGAGACGTTTGATGAAAGTAAGCTAGATCAAAGATTTCTTTCTGAGCGGAAACTTCGTCCCTCAAGAGTCTTTGAACAAAAGCCTAGAGCTAGATTAAATGAACTGGAGGACCTGGGCATCGCTCCCGGTACCTCTCGCATGCTAAGCGAGCGCTCTACCATGTGAGCTAGTCCCCCTTATGTCCTTATGGGTAATTCGTTTAATTTTGTATAAAGACTTTAATAAAACAGTTGTATTTTTCAAGGCACTTTATTAAGTAGAAAGAAAACAAAGATTCATCTTTGAAAAAAGACTTGGCAATCTTCAGAAATCATATGAAAGCCGTTGAATAGATATAAAGAATTTGAGTACCAGGGCAATTATCTCTTTCCTTTTGCATCTAAAGTTGGTAAAGTACAATGTGAAACAAAACTCCTGCTGATCATTCTAGTGATATGTATCGTAGAATAACAACAAATTCTGTAGAAAGTCTTTAGTTATCTTAGCTATTGGTTGTTAAAAGGGCGTCATCGATATCTTTTTTAACGGAGAGTTATGGTCCGTTATCAAACATGATGGAGACCCTTGAAATCGGGATCAGGAGATTTGAAGGAAAAGAATATCGGTTCTGGTACGTTATCCATGCAAAGTGAACACTCAACCGTGTAAGATAGTCCCCCTTAAATGCTGTGATACTAACTCTATATCAAAATGTCAATAATATAAATAAAAGACATCAAGTTCCAAGCTTATCCTCGAGTAGAGCAGGCTCATAGGTTTACTTTTGAGAAAATAATTAGTTTATTCTTAGTTTCAGACTTCCAGAGCTGAGAGAATGATTAGTTAGCACATTGGAAAATCAGAAGTTGAATCAGTGTTTTGAATATTTCTCAAAATCTGATCCAACTGAAGTAGTGATATACTTCTCTTCGACAAAAACTATAGTCAATATTGAGATTTGTTGAAAATATTACCATCAAGTTCAAATGAATTGGAGGACCCGGGCATCGATCCTGGTACCTCTCGCAAGCAAAGCGAGCGCTCTACCATGTGAGCTAGTCCCCCTGATATCTAATTGAGCTATCTCTTTAGTAAGATATCTTCAATTCGAATTTAAAAATAAAAAATGAGAGTTTTTAATTTTGCACAGTATCTTATCGACTGGAAGAAAAACTTTCATTTTGTTGGGGAAATCTTGGTAATAATTAGATTTATGTTAAAGCATCAAGCTAAATATAGATTTGCAAACTCAGCAATCCAAGTCAAGACATCTGACACCTGAATTGAGCAAGTTTAAAGTAAAGATAATTCCCTTTCTTGTTTGGGCTGCTATTCAGCCAGTAAAACATCAATGATTTAAAGATACTTTATGATATGTTAAGATGTTTGATGAAAGTAAGCTAGATCAAAGATTTCTTTCTGAGCGGAAACTTCGTCCCTCAAGAGTCTTTGAACTAAAGCCTAGAGCTAGATTAAATGAACTGGAGGACCCGGGCATCGATCCCGGTACCTCTCGCATGCTAAGCAAGCGCTCTACCATGTGAGCTAGTCCCCCTTAGGGGACCTTATGGGTAATTCGTTTAATTTTGCATAAAGATTTTAATAAAACAGTTGTATTTTTCAAGGCACTTTATTAAGTAGAAAGAAAACAAAGATTCATGTTTGAAAAAAGACTTGGCAATCTTCAGAAATCATATGAAAGCCGTTGAATAGATATAAAGAATTTGAGTACCAGGGCAATCATCTCTTTCCTTTTGCATCTAAAGTTGATAAAGTACAATGTGAAACAAAACTCCTGCTGATCATTCTAGTGATATATATCGTAGAATAACAAAAAATTCAGTAGAAAGTTTTAAGTTATCTTAGCTATTGGTTATTAAAAGGGTGTCATCGATATCTTTTTTGAGGGAGAGGTATGGTCGGTTATCAAACATGATGGAGAACCTTGAATTCGGGATCAGAGGATTTGAAGGAAAATAACATCGGTTCTGGAACGTTATCCATGCAAAGTGAACACTCTACCGTGTAAGATAGTACCCCTTATATGCTGTGATACTACCTCTATATCAAAATGTCAATAATCTAAATAAAAGACATCAAGTTCCAAGCTTTTCCTCGAGTAGAGCAGGCTCATAGGTTTACTTTTGAGAAAATAATTTGTTTATTCTTTGTTTCAGACTTCCAAAGCTGAGAGAATGATTAGTTAGCGCATTACAAAATCAGAAATTGAATCAGTATTTTGAATATTTCCGAAAATCTGATCCATCTGAAGTAGTGATATACTTCTCTTCGACAAAAACTATAGTCAATATTAAGATTTGTTGAAATATTACCATCAAGTTCAAATGAATTGGAGGACCCGGGCATCGATCCCGGTACCTCTCGCATGCAAAGCGAGCGCTCTACCATGTGAGCTAGTCCCCCTGATATCTCATTGAGCTATCTCTTAAGTAAGATATCTTCAATTTGAATTTAACTATAAAAATAAGAGTTTTATTTTGCACAGTATTTTCTCGACTGGAAGGAAAACTTTGTTTTTGTTGGGGAAATCTTGGTAATAATTAGATATATGTTAAAGCACAAGCTAAATATAGATTTACAAACTCAGCAATCCATTTCAATATATCTATCATCTGAATTGAGCAGGTTTAAAGTAAAGATAATTCCCTTTCTTGTTTGGGCTGCTATTCAGCCAGTAAAACATCAATGATTTAAAGATACTTTATGATATGTTGAGACGTTTGATGAAAGTAAGCTAGATCAAAGATTTCTTTCTGAGCGGAAACTTCGTCCCTCAAGAGTCTTTGAACAAAAGCCTAGAGCTAGATTAAATGAACTGGAGGACCCGGGCATCGATCCCGGTACCTCTCGCATGCTAAGCGAGCGCTCTACCATGTGAGCTAGTCCCCCTTATGTCCTTATGGATAATTCGTTTAATTTTGTATAAAGATTTTAATAAAACAGTTCTATTTTTCAAGGCACTTTATTAAGTAGAAAGAAAACAAAGATTCATCTTTGAAAAAAGACTTGGCAATCTTCAGAAATCATATGAAAGCCGTTGAATAGATATAAAGAATTTGAGTACCAGGGCAATTATCTCTTTCCTTTTGCATCTAAAGTTGATAAAGTACAATGTGAAACAAAACTCCTGCTGATCATTCTAGTGATATATATCGTAGAATAACAGAAAATTCTGTAGAAAGTTTTAAGTTATCTTAGCTATTGGTTATTGAAAGGGCTTCATCGATATCTTTTTTGAGGGAGAGGTATGGTCGGTTATCAAACATGATGGAGAACCTTGAATTCGGGATCAGAGGATTTGAAGGAAAATAACATCGGTTCTGGAACGTTATCCATGCAAAGTTAACACTCTACCGTGTAAGATAGTACCCCTTATATGCTGTGATACTAACTCTATATCAAAATGTCAATAATCTAAATAAAAGACATCAAGTTCCAAGCTTTTCCTCGAGTAGAGCAGGCTCATAGGTTTTCTTTTGAGAAAATAATTAGTTTATTCTTGGGTTCAGACTTCCAGAGCTGAGAGAATGATTACTTAGTGCATTACAAAATCAGAAATTGAATCAGTGTTTTGAATATTTCTTAAAATCTGACCGAACTGAAGTAGTGATATACTTCTCTTCGACAAAAACTATAGTCAATATTGAGATTTGTTGAAAATATTACCATCAAGTTCAAATGAATAGGAGGACCCGGGCATCGATCCCAGTACCTCTCGCCTGCGAAGCGAGCGCTCTACCAAGTGAGCTAGTCCCCCTGATATCTAATTGAGCTATCTCTTTAGTAAGATATCTTCAATTGGAATTAAACTATAAAAATAAGAGTTTTGAATTTTGCACAGTATCTTCTCGACTGGAAGAAAAACTTAACATCTGAATTGAGCAGGTTTAAAGTAAAGATAATTCCCTTTCTTGTTTGGGCTGTGCTATTCAGCAAGTAAAAGATCAATGATTCAAAGATACTTTATGATTTGTTCAGACGTTTGATGAAAGTAAGCTAGATCAAAGATTTCTTTCTGAGCGGAAAATCCGTCCCTCAACAGTCTTTGATCAATAGCCTAGTGCTAGATTAAATGAACTGGAGGACCTGGGCATCGATCCCGGTACCTCTTGCATGCTAAGCGAGCGCTCTACCATGTGAGTTAGTCCCCCTTATGTCTTTATAGGTAATTCGTTTAATTTTCTATAAAGATTTTAATAAATTCGTTGTATTTTTCAAGGCACTTTATTAAGTAGAAAGAAAACAAAGATTTATCTTTGAAAAAAGACTTGGCAATCTTTAGAAATCATATTAAAGCCGTTGAATAGATATAAAGAATTTGAGTACCAGGGCAATTATCTCTTTCCTTTTGCATCTAAAGTTGGTAAAGTACAATGTGAAACAAAACTCCTGCTGATCATTCTAGTGATATATATCGTAGAAAAACAAAAATTTAGTAAAAAGGCTTAAGTTATCTTAGCTATTGGTTATTAAAAGGGCGTCATCAATATCTTTTTTTAGGGAGAGTTATGGTCGGTTATCAAACATAATGGAGACCCTTGAATTCGGGACCAGAGGATTTGAAGGAAAAGAACATTGGTTCTGGTACGTTATCCATGCAAAGTGAACACTCAACCGTGTAAGATAGTCCCCCTTTAATGCTGTGATACTAACTCTATATCAAAATGTCAATAATCTAAATAAAAGACATCAAGTTCCAAGCTTATCCTCGAGTAGAGCAGGCTCATAGGTTTACTTTTGAGAAAATAATTAGTTTATTCTTGGTTTCAGACTTCCAGAGCTGAGAGAATGATTAGTTAGCGCATTAGAAAATAAGAAGTTGAATCAGTGTTTTGAATATTTCTCAAAATCTGATCCAACTGAAGTAGTGATATACTTCTCTTCGACAAAAACTATAGTCAATATTGAGATTTGTTGAAAATATTACCATCAAGTTCAAATGAATTGGAGGACCCGGGCATCGATCCCAGTACCTCTCGCATGCAAAGCAAGCGCTCTACCATGTGAGCTAGTCCTCCTGATATCTAATTGAGCTATCTCTTTAGTATGATATCTTCAATTCGAATTTAACTATAAAAATAAGAGTTTTGAATTTTGCACAGTATCTTCTCGACTGGAAGAAAAACTTATCATCTGAATTGAGCAGGTTTAAAGTAAAGATAATTCCCTTTCTTGTTTGGGCTGCTATTCAGCAAGTAAAACATTAATGATTTAAAGATCCTTTATGATTTGTTAAGACGTTTGATGAAAGTAAGCTAGATCAAAGATTTCTTTCTGAGTGGAAACTCCGTCCCTCCCCAGCCTTTGAACAAAAGTCTAGAGCTAGATTAAATGAGCTGGAGGACCCGGGCATCGATCCCGGTACCTCTCGCATGTGAGCTAGTCCCCCTTTTGTCTTTATGGCTAATTTTTTTAATTTTCTATAAAGATTTTAAAAAAAGAGTTGTTTTTTCAAGGCACTTTATTAAGTAGAAAGAAAACAAAGATTGATCTTTGAAAAAAGACTTGGCAATCTTCACAAATCATATGAAAGCTGTTGAATAGATATAAAGAATTTGAGTACCAGGGCAATTATCTCTTTCCTTTTGCATCTAAAGTTGGTAAAGTACAATGTGAAACAAAACTCCTGCTGATCATTCTAGTGATATATGTCGTAGAATAACGAAAAATTCAGTAGAAAGTCTTCAGTTATCTTAGGTACTGATTATTAAAAGGGCGTGATTGATATCTTTTTTGAGGGAGATTTATGGTCGGTTATCAAACATAATAGAAACCCTTAATTCGGGATCAGAGGATTTGAAGGAAAAGAACATCGGTTCTGGTACGTTATCTATGCAAAGTGAACACTCTACCGTGTAATATAGTCCCCCTTATATGCTGTGATACTAACTCTATATCAAAATGTCAATTATCTAAATAAAAAACATCAAGTTTCAAGCTTTTCCTCGAGTAGAGCAGGCTCATAGGTTTACTTTTGAGAAAATAATTAGTTTATTCTTGGGTTCAGACTTCCAGAGGTGAGAGAATGATTAGTTAGTGCATTAGAAAATCAGAAATTAAATCAGTGTTTTGAATATTTCTTAAAATCTGATCCAACTGAAGTAGTGATATACTTCTCTTCGACAAAAACTATAGTCAATATTGAGATTTGTTGAAAATATTACCATCAAGTTCAAATGAACTGGAGGACCCGGGCATTGATCCAAGTACCTTGTGCATGCAAAGCAAGCGCTCTACCATGTGAGCTAGTCCCACTGATATCTAATTGAGCTATCTCTTTAGTAAGATATCTTCAATTCGAATTAAACTATGAAAATAAGAGTTTTGAATTTTGCACAGTATCTTCTCGCCTGGAAGAAAAACTTAACATCTAAATTGAGCAGGTTTAAAGTAAAGATAATTCCCTTTCTTGTTCGGGCTGCTATTCATCCAGTAAAACATCAATGATTTAGAGATACTTTATGATTTCTTAAAGGCTAAAATACACGATCATTTTTTTCCGTCAGTTTTTTCCCGTCCGTTTTTTTCTTCAGTTTATTCGAGAAAAAACTGAAGAGGCGCGCGTATACACGATCAGTCAAAAATCATCAGTTTTTTTCAGTTGAGCAGTGGAGAGTGACACGGAATTTTCTGCTGCAGCTTTGATTATTGCTGTTATTTGAAGCGAAAACGTAAAAAGAGATCAACCTGGGTAAAGCCATGGCTTCAAAAACGCCAAAACCTTGGGATGTACGACACACTCCTAAGAGAGTTTCGTTAAAAAGAGGAGGACGAACATAAGAAACTTTTGAGAGTGAGCCCAGTAACATTTGATTACCTTGAGTCCTTAATAAGCGACCTTTCGCCCCATAAACTAGGCTCTGCTTCCCAGAGACTTATAAAGAACTCTGTTAGCTCAACGCGCTGTGCCTTTTATGTTTTTGAAGAAATTTTGAAGAAGATGATGATGCTCCTTAAAAACTTGCTCAAATATTCCAATATTTTCTATGTATCTCGCAAGATATGCTAATGTTTTCCTGAATGCCTCATATAAATCCTTTAATTGCACTATGTTTACAAAAAAACCCACAGCGACCACCTCCTTTTCCGCTTGAGAGTCATTCTGACTGATCCATTTAACTGAAGGTTTAAGCACGTCCATCTTTTGAAAAAACTGATCAGGCTCGACTAATCAGTCAGAAAACGTCACGAAACGTCTCAAATCTCGACTGAAGAGGAAAAACTGACGAAAAAAACTGATCGTGTATTTTAGCCTTAAGACGTTTAATGAAAATAAGCTAGATCAAAGATTTCTTTCTGAGCGGAAACTTCGTCCCTCAAGAGTCTTTGAACAAAAGCCTAGAGCTAGATTAAATGAACTGGAGGACCCGGGCATCGATCCCAGTACCTCTCGCATGCTAAGCGAGCGCTCTACCATGTGAGCTAGTCCCCCTTATGTCCTTATGGGTAATTCGTTTAATTTTGTATAAAGATTTTAATAAAACAGTTGTATTTTTCAAGGCACTTTATTAAGTAGAAAGAAAACAAAGATTCATCTTTGAAAAAAGACTTGGCAATCTTCAGAAATCATATGAAAGCCGTTGAATAGATATAAAGAATTTGAGTACCAGGGCAATTATCTCTTTCCTTTTGCATCTAAAGTTGATAAAGTACAATGTGAAACAAAACTCCTGCTGATCATTCTAGTGATATATATCGTAGAATAACAAAAAATTCAGTAGAAAGTTTTAAGTTATCTTAGCTATTGGTTATTAAAAGGGCTTCATCGATATCTTTTTTGAGGAAGAGGTATGGTCGGTTATCAAACATGATGGAGAACCTTGAATTCGGGATCAGAGGATTTGAAGGAAAATAACATCGGTTCTGGAACGTTATCCATGCAAAGTTAACACTCTACCGTGTAAGATAGTACCCCTTATATGCTGTGATACTAACTCTATATCAAAATGTCAATAATCTAAATAAAAGACATCAAGTTCCAAGCTTTTCCTCGAGTAGAGCAGGCTCATAGGTTTACTTTTGAGAAAATAATTTGTTTATTCTTTGTTTCAGACTTCCAAAGCTGAGAGAATGATTAGTTAGCGCATTACAAAATCAGAAATTGAATCAGTATTTTGAATATTTCCGAAAATCTGATCCAACTGAAGTAGTGATATACTTCTCTTCGACAAAAACTATAATCAATATTAAGATTTGTTGAAAAATTACCATCAAGTTCAAATGAATTGGAGGACCCGGGCATCGATCCCGGTACCTCTCGCATGCAAAGCGAGCGCTCTACCATGTGAGCTAGTCCCCCTGATATCTCATTGACCTATCTCTTAAGTAAGATATCTTCAATTTGAATTTAACTATAAAAATAAGAGTTTTTATTTTGCACAGTATTTTCTCGACTGGAAGAAAAACTTAGTTTTTTTGTTGGGGAAATCTTGGTAATAATTAGATATATGTTAAAGCACAAGCTAAATATAGATTTACTCAGCAATTCATGTCAATATATCTATCATCTGAATTGAGCAGGTTTAAAGTAAAGATAATTCCCTTTCTTGTTTGGGCTGCTATTCAGCCAGTAAAACATCAATGATTTAAAGATACTTTATGATATGTTGAGACGTTTGGTGAAAGTAAGCTAGATCAAAGATTTCTTTCTGAGCGGAAACTTCGTCCCTCAAGAGTCTTTGAACAAAAGCCTAGAGCTAGATTAAATGAACTGGAGGACCCGTGCATCGATCCCGGTACCTCTCGCATGCTAAGCAAGCGCTCTACCATGTGAGCTAGTCCCCCTTACGGAACCTTATGGGTAATTCGTTTAATTTTGTATAAAGATTTTAATAAAACAGTTGTATTTTTCAAGGCACTTTATTAAGTAGAAAGAAAACAAAGATTCATCTTTGAAAAAAGACTTGGCAATCTTCAGAAATCATATGAAAGCCGTTGAATAGATATAAAGAATTTGAGTACCAGGGCAATTATCTCTTTCCTTTTGCATCTAAAGTTGATAAAGTACAATGTGAAACAAAACTCCTGCTGATCATTCTAGTGATATATATCGTAGAATAACAAAAAATTCTGTAGAAAGTTTTAAGTTATCTTAGCTTTTGGTTATTGAAAGGGCGTCATCGATATCTTTTTTGACGGAGAGTTATGGTCGGTTATCAAACATGATTGAGACCCTTGAATTCGAGATCAGAGGATTTGAAGGAAAAGAAGATCGGTTCTGGTACGTTATCAACGCAAAGTGAACACTCTACCGTGTAATATAGTCCCCCTTATATGCTGTGATACTAACTCTATATCAAAATGTCAATAATCTAAATAAAAGACATCGAGTTCCAAGCTTTTCCTCGAGTAGAGCAGGCTCATAGGTTTACTTTTGAGAAAATAATTAGTTTTTTTCTTTGGTTCAGACTTCCAGAGCTGAGAGAATGATTAATTAGCGCAATAGAAAATCAGAAATTGAATCAATGTTTTGAATATTTCTTAAAATTTGATCCAACTGAAGTAGTGATATACTTCTCTTCAACAAAAACTATAGTCAATATTGAGATTTGTTGAAAATATTACCATCAAGTTCAAATGAATTGGAGGACCCGGGCATCGATCCCGGTACCTCTCGCATGCAAAGCGAGCGCTCTACCATGTGAGCTAGTCCCCCTGATATCTCATTGAGCTATCTCTTAAGTAAGATATCTTCAATTTGAATTTAAATATAAAAATAAGAGTTTTTATTTTGCACAGTATTTTCTCGACTGGAAGAAAAACTTTGTTTTTTTGTTGGGAAAATCTTGGTAATAATTAGATATATGTTAAAGCACAAGCTAAATATAGATTTACTCAGCAATTCATGTCAATATATCTATCATCTGAATTGAGCAGGTTTAAAGTAAAGATAATTCCCTTTCTTGTTTGGGCTGCTATTCAGCCAGTAAAACATCAATGATTTATAGATACTTTATGATATGTTAAGACGTTTGATGAAAGTAAGCTAGATCAAAGATTTCTTTCTGAGCGGAAACTCCGTCCCTCCACAGTCTTTGAACAAAAGCCTAGAGCTAGATTAAATGAACTGAAGGACCCGGAAATCGGTCTCGAGACCTCTCGCTCTCTGATATCTAATTGAGCTATCTCTTTAGTAAGATATCTTCAATTCGAATTTAACTATCAAAATTAGAGTTTTTAATTTCGCACAGTATCTTATCGACTGGAAGAAAAACTTTCATTTTCTTGGGGAAATCTCGGTAATAATTCTTGACTTGGCTTCGCGAACGAAGATTATACAGGTTGTCCACGACGACCGCAGGCACGCTCATGGCTGACCAGTCCGATGCGGGAGAGGCAAGGCCGCAAGCAGTGTCTGCACGGGTAGGTGATGTCTGGGATTGTGTTGGAGGCGACACGGTCTTTTCTTTTCTGTCGTTTTTCTTTTGCTGCGTCCCTCCTGTTTTCTTCAAACTGGTTTGCCGCCTGATGGATTGTGTGGCGCCAGGCACCACGGTCAGCAGCCAGTTCTGACCAGGACTTGTGGTCAATGTCACATGCTGTGAGAGACTTTTTGAGGCAGTCTTTGAAGCGTTTCTTGGGAGCACCTCTCTCTCGATGGCCTGTGGAGAGTTCACCATACATGACAATCTTGGGTAGGCGATGATCGTCCATTCTTGAGACATGTCCTGCCCATCTCAATTGGAATTTCAGGAGCATGGCTTCGATGCTAGGGATTTCGGCCTGTTCCAGGACCTGGACATTTGTGACATAGTCGCTCCAGTGGATGTTAAGGATGGTGCGAAGACAACGTTGATGGAAACGCTCAAGGAGACGAATGTGGCTCCTGTACGTGACCCAGGTCTCTGAGCCGTAGAGTAGAGTGGTGAGGACTACTGCCCTGTAGACTCTGATCTTTGTCTGTGTCTTTAGGTGTTTGTTGTTCCAGACCCGCTTGTATAGTCTGCCAAAGGAACTGTTTGCTTTCGAGAGTCTGTTGTCAATCTCTTTGTCAACTCTTGCGTCACTTGAGATTGTGCAACCGAGGTAGGTGAACTGCTGGGTGGTTTTCAACTCTGTGTTGCCGATGGTTATGTGGGGCTGGTGATCGTCTTCATGTGGGGCAGGTTGGTGGAGGACCTCCGTCTTCTTTAGGCTAACTTCTAAACCAAAGAGTCGGGAGGCATCTGCAAAGCAGGTTGTGATGCGCTGAAGGGCTCGCTCTGTGTGGGCCACTAATGCTGCATCATCAGCAAAGAGGAGGTCTAGAATCAGTCTCTCCAGAGTCTTGGTGTGGGCCTGGAGGCGGCGTAAGTTGAAGAGGCTGCCATCAAGACGGTACCTCACATACACCCCGTCCTCTTCATCTAGATCTTTATTGGCCTGCTTGAGCATCATGCTGAAGAAGAGACTGAACAGGGTTGGTGCAAGGACGCAGCCCTGTTTCACGCCATTGGAGATGGGAAATGTTTCTGAAAGGTCACCATTGAGTCTGATCTGGCCTTGCTGGTTCTCATGTAGCTGAATCACCATTTGGAGGAATTTTGGGGGGCAGCCAAGACGCTCGAGGATGAGCCAGAGTCCTGTCCTGCTCACGGTGTCAAATGCTTTCGTCA
This sequence comes from Pelagia noctiluca, assembly GCA_963924455.1. NCBI lineage: Eukaryota > Metazoa > Cnidaria > Scyphozoa > Semaeostomeae > Pelagiidae > Pelagia > Pelagia noctiluca. Next base: position 7,306,102 of record OZ004318.1, read on the forward strand.
GGTCAACGAAAGTAGCATACAGTCCTTTGTTTTGCTCGCGGCACTTTTCTTGGAGTTGACGAAGAACAAATACCATGTCTGTTGTGCCTCTGTTGGCTCTGAAGCCGCACTGACTCTCTGGCAGGCACTCTTCAGCAATGGATGGAACAAGCCTGTTGAGTAGAATCCTGGCCAGTACTTTGCCTGCGATGGAAAGCAGGGTGATCCCTCGGTAGTTTGAGCAGTCAGATTTCTCGCCTTTGTTCTTGTACAATGTTATGATGACAGCGTCTCGGAGGTCTTGAGGTAGCTTGCCCTGCTCCCAGCAGCATACAAGGAGTTCATGGAGCTTGTCATGCAGTATTTCACCTCCATATTTCCACATTTCTGCAGGGATCCCATCGATTCCTGCAGCTTTTTTGCATTTGAGCTGCTCGATGGCTTTTGTAGTCTCTTCGAGGGTGGGGGGATCATCAAGCTCTTCTTTTGGGGGTAGTTGGGGGATTTGGTGAATGGCAGTGTCTTGGACGATGCGGTCTGCACCAAAGAGGGTCTGAAAGTGCTCAGACCAGCGATTGAGGATGGAAGCCTTGTCAGTGAGGAGGTCTTGTCCATCTAAACTGCGAAGGGGGCTTTGGACCTGGTGGGTGGGGCCATAAACTGCTTTCAAACAATCGTAGAAACTTCCATACTCTCCAAAGTCAGCATGCATCTGAGTTTTCCATGCTAGGTTGTCCCACCACTCATTCTGTATCTCTCTGAGTTTGCGCTGTACAGTGCTGCATACCTGACGGAAGAATGCTTTTTTCTCAGGACAGTTTGGTTGCGCGAGATGGGCCTGGTGGGCTGCCCGTTTCTTTGCAAGTAGCTCTTGGATCTCCCTGTTGCTTTCATCAAACCAATCCTTATTCTGCTTTTTCGAATATCCTAAAACTTCTTCAGATGTTTTTAGGATGGCATTTTTCAGGTTTTCCCACAGGGTGTCTGGAGTAGGGTTGACAGTAGGAGGGGATTCATCAAGTCTTTTCTGTATACCTGCGTCAAACTTAGTTTTGATTTCATCGAAAGCGAGGAAGCCGGTTCTGATCTTCATTGTTGTATTGCCTTTCTTCTGTGGTTTCGGTTTGAACTTGAGTTTGAGTTTGCAGCGCACGAGGCGATGATCAGTGTGGCACTCCGCACTGGGCATCACTCGGGTGTGTACAACGTCTTTAAGGTCCTTCTGTCGCACTAGCACATAGTCAAGGATGTGCCAGTGTTTTGACCGGGGGTGCATCCAGGTGGTTTTGAGGCTGTTTTTCTGCTGGAAGACTGTATTGGTGATGGTGAGTTGATGCTGTGTGCAGAGCTCGAGGAGGAGGCGCCCATTATCATTGCAATTTCCGACGCCGTGTTTTCCAAGGACTCCCTTCCATGCTTCAGAGTCTCTTCCTACTCTAGCATTGAAGTCACCGAGGACGAGAATCTTGTCATCTTCGGGAGTATTGTTGATGTGTCTACTAAGATCTGAGTAAAAACTGTCTTTGTCTAGAGGATCTGCAAGGAGGGTTGGGGCGTAGACGCTGAAGAGTGTGAGATGTTGCTTGTTGTCCAGTGGTAGGCGCATGGACATGATGCGGTCGGACTGGCCTGTGGGGAGTGTTTCTAGTTTAGAGGCGATAGAATTCCTCATCATGAAGCCAACGCCCGACAAGCGTCTTTCATCTGTTGGTTTCCCAGACCAGAAAAGGGTGTATCCAGCCCCATGTTCTTTGGGGCTGCCCTTGTCCGCAAAGCGGACCTCACTAAGTGCTGCGATGTCGATGTTCAAGCGAGAGAGTTCATGTGCCACAAGGGCGGAGCGTCGTTCTGGACGACTACTGTCAGATTTGTCAAGCATTGTCCTGACATTCCAGCAGGCAACTTTCATGTTCTGCTGGCTTTGCTTTGGTTTCGTATTGTTTCGACCGCTATGAAGATGCCCATTGACCGCGGCTAGCCAATTGGGTAGAGTGGAGACGAGCTTTGTTTAGGCGAACCTTTTCTACCGCCCCTCTCCATGTGGAGCAGGCAGTGCTCTCCCTAAATAGGGCTGCCTGGTCACTCAGGGTGCTGCCGAGCGTTGTCGTCGCCTCCGGATTCGACAACAGAGCGACCATAGCACAAAAGTACTGTGCCCTGAGCCGCCTACATGCAGGTTCGAGACTACGGCTTCCAGTGACATCTTCCACCTGCCGCTTTCGCCCCTTGCCCATCGCTGTAGGACTTTCGAAGTTGGGGGTGGGACGGGGTAGGGAGGTTGGTCGTGGAACGTGGACGGTTCCTGTGGCCTGCGCTGAGGAGTTTTAAGGTGAAGTGCAGTACGCGCAAACTGGCCCCACCCTTTAAACCCGAGGTTCATCTGCCATGGCCTAGCAAGCTGGGACGGTGACAGCGAGGTCCTCAGGCCGTAGCTTTGTAATCGGAGTTCTCCTCTCCTAGGTGAGTTGCCGACCATGGCTGACGAGCCTCTCCTGCCCGTTGGTTTTACATCAGAGTGTCCTTCTCCTAGATGAACTGCCTGTCAAGGCTAACGAGTTCCATCTACCCGTGTTTGAAATCAGAGTTTTCCCTCTCCTAGACTGGCTGCCTCCCAAGGCTTAAGTGAGCCCAGTCTGCCCATCGCCCAGTTATACCACTGGGTACTCGGTCGCGCAACCAACAGACTCCGTTTAAACAGGGGGCACGGCGGGAACGTGCTGAAGGTTGTACAGTTAGAAAGGAGAGGCCATATGCAAGTGTGTACAGAAAACTGTGACACCGCGGCGATCACTTCCCCTGGGATAGGAGTGGCGAGTGATGGTGTATTACGCTTCACTATCCCTGTTCAGGCGGGACGTCCGGCCCTGGACCCTGAACACCCCCCTTGGATCAGATTTTAAGAAATATTCAAAACACTGATTCAATTTCTGATTTTCTTTTGCACTAACTAATCATTCTCTCAGCTCCGGAAGTCTGAACCAAAGAATAAACTAATTATTTTCTCAAAAGTAAACCTATGAGCCTGCTCTACTCGAGGAAAAGCTTGGAACTTGATGTCTTTTATTTAGATTATTGACATTTTGATATAGAGTTAGTATCACAGCATATAAGGGGGACTATCTTACACGGTAGAGTGTTCACTTCGCATGGATAATGTACCAGAACCGATGTTATTTTCCTTCAAATCCTCTGATCTCGAAGAAAAGGTTCTCCATCATGTTTGATAACCGACCATAACTCTCCCTCAAAAAAGATATCGATGAAGCCCTTTTAATAACCAATAGCTAAGATAACTTAAGATTTTCTAATGAATTTTATGTTATTCTACGATATATATGACTAGAATGATCAGCAGGAGTTTTGTTTCACATTGTACTTTACCAACTTTAGATACAAAAGGAAAGAGAAAATTGCCCTGGTACTCAAATTCTTTATATCTATTCAACGGCTTTCATATGATTTCTGAAGATTGCCAAGTCTTTTTTCAAAGATGAATCTTTGTTTTCTTTCTACTTAATAAAGTGCCTTGAAAAATACAACTGTTTTATTAAAATCTTTATACAAAATTAAACGAATTACCCATAAGGTCCCATAAGGGGGACTAGCTCACATGGTAGAGCGCTTGCTTAGCATGCGAGAGGTACCGGGATCGATGCCCGGGTCCTCCAGTTCATTTAATCTAGCTCTAGGCTTTTGTTCAAAGACTCTTGAGGGACGAAGTTTCCGCTCAGAAAGAAATCTTTGATCTAGCTTACTTTCATCAAACGTCTCAACATATCATAAAGTATCTTTAAATCATTGATGTTTTACTGGCTGAATAGCAGCCCAAACAAGAAAGGGAATTATCTTTACTTTAAACCTGCTCAATTCAGATGATAGATATATTGACATGAATTGCTGAGTAAATCTATATTTAGCTTGTGCTTTAACATATATCTAATTATTACCAAGATTTCCCCAACAAAAAAACTAAGTTTTTTCTTCCAGTCGAGAAAATACTGTGCAAAATTAAAACTCTTATTTTTATAGTTAAATTCAAATTGAAGATATCTTACTTAAGAGATAGCTCAGTGAGATATCAGGGGGACTAGCTCACATGGTAGAGCGCTCGCTTTGCATGCGAGAGGTACCGGGATCGATGCCCGGGTCCTCCAATTCATTTGAACTTGATGGTAATATTTCAACAAATCTTAATATTGACTATAGTTTTTGTCGAAGAGAAGTATATCACTACTTCAGTTGGATCAGATTTTCGGAAATATTCAAAATACTGATTCAATTTCTGATTTTGTAATGCGCTAACTAATCATTCTCTCAGCTTTGGAAGTCTGAAACAAAGAATAAACAAATTATTTTCTCAAAAGTAAACCTATGAGCCTGCTCTACTCGAGGAAAAGCTTGCAACTTGATGTCTTTTATTTAGATTATTGACATTTTGATATAGAGTTAGTATCACAGCATATAAGGGGTACTATCTTACACGGTAGAGTGTTAACTTTGCATGGATAACGTTCCAGAACCGATGTTATTTTCCTTCAAATCCTCTGATCCCGAATTCAAGGTTCTCCATCATGTTTGATAACCGACCATATTTCTCCCTCAAAAAAGATATCGATGAAGCCCTTTTAATAACCAATAGCTAAGATAACTTAAAACTTTCTACTGAATTTTTTGTTATTCTACGATATATATCACTAGAATGATCAGCAGGAGTTTTGTTTCACATTGTACTTTATCAACTTTAGATGCAAAAGGAAAGAGATAATTGCCCTGGTACTCAAATTCTTTATATCTATTCAACGGCTTTCATATGATTTCTGAAGATTGCCAAGTCTTTTTTCAAAGATGAATCTTTGTTTTCTTTCTACTTAATAAAGTGCCTTGAAAAATACAACTGTTTTATTAAAATCTTTATACAAAATTAAACGAATTACCCATAAGGACATAAGGGGGACTAGCTCACATGGTAGAGCGCTCGCTTAGCATGCGAGAGGTACTGGGATCGATGCCCGGGTCCTCCAGTTCATTTAATCTAGCTCTAGGCTTTTGTTCAAAGACTCTTGAGGGACGAAGTTTCCGCTCAGAAAGAAATCTTTGATCTAGCTTATTTTCATTAAACGTCTTAAGGCTAAAATACACGATCAGTTTTTTTCGTCAGTTTTTCCTCTTCAGTCGAGATTTGAGACGTTTCGTGACGTTTTCTGACTGATTAGTCGAGCCTGATCAGTTTTTTCAAAAGATGGACGTGCTTAAACCTTCAGTTTAATGGATCAGTCAGAATGACTCTCAAGCGGAAAAGGAGGTGGTCGCTGTGGGTTTTTTTGTAAACATAGTGCAATTAAAGGATTTATATGAGGCATTCAGGAAAACATTAGCATATCTTGCGAGATACATAGAAAATATTGGAATATTTGAGCAAGTTTTTAAGGAGCATCATCATCTTCTTCAAAATTTCTTCAAAAACATAAAAGGCACAGCGCGTTGAGCTAACAGAGTTCTTTATAAGTCTCTGGGAAGCAGAGCCTAGTTTATGGGGCGAAAGGTCGCTTATTAGGGACTCAAGGTAATCAAATGTTACTGGGCTCACTCTCAAAAGTTTCTTATGTTCGTCCTCCTCTTTTTAACGAAACTCTCTTAGGAGTGTGTCGTACATCCCAAGGTTTTGGCGTTTTTGAAGCCATGGCTTTACCCAGGTTGATCTCTTTTTACGTTTTCGCTTCAAATAACAGCAATAATCAAAGCTGCAGCAGAAAATTCCGTGTCACTCTCCACTGCTCAACTGAAAAAAACTGATGATTTTTGACTGATCGTGTATACGCGCGCCTCTTCAGTTTTTTCTCGAATAAACTGAAGAAAAAAACGGACGGGAAAAAACTGACGGAAAAAAATGATCGTGTATTTTAGCCTTTAAGAAATCATAAAGTATCTCTAAATCATTGATGTTTTACTGGATGAATAGCAGCCCGAACAAGAAAGGGAATTATCTTTACTTTAAACCTGCTCAATTTAGATGTTAAGTTTTTCTTCCAGGCGAGAAGATACTGTGCAAAATTCAAAACTCTTATTTTCATAGTTTAATTCGAATTGAAGATATCTTACTAAAGAGATAGCTCAGTTAGATATCAGTGGGACTACCTCACATGGTAGAGCGCTTGCTTTGCACGCACAAGGTACTTGGATCAATGCCCGGGTCCTCCAATTCATTTGAACTTGATGGTAATATTTTCAACAAATCTCAATATTGACTATAGTTTTTGTCGAAGAGAAGTATATCACTACTTCAGTTGGATCAAATTTTAAGAAATATTCAAAACACTGATTCAATTTCTGATTTTCTAATGCGCTAATTAATCATTCTCTCAGCTCTGGAAGTCTGAACCAAAGAAAAAAACTAATTATTTTCTCAAAAGTAAACCTATGAGCCTGCTCTACTCGAGGAAAAGCTTGGAACTCGATGTCTTTTATTTAGATTATTGACATTTTGATATAGAGTTAGTATCACATCATATAAGGGGGACTATATTACACGGTAGAGTGTTCACTTTGCGTTGATAACGTACCAGAACCGATCTTCTTTTCCTTCAAATCCTCTGATCTCGAATTCAAGGGTCTCAATCATGTTTGATAACCGACCATAACTCTCCGTCAAAAAAGATATCGATGACGCCCTTTCAATAACCAAAAGCTAAGATAACTTAAAACTTTCTACAGAATTTTTTGTTATTCTACGATATATATCACTAGAATGATCAGCAGGAGTTTTGTTTCACATTGTACTTTATCAACTTTAGATGCAAAAGGAAAGAGATAATTGCCCTGGTACTCAAATTCTTTATATCTATTCAACGGCTTTCATATGATTTCTGAAGATTGCCAAGTCTTTTTTCAAAGATGAATCTTTGTTTTCTTTCTACTTAATAAAGTGCCTTGAAAAATACAACTGTTTTATTAAAATCTTTATACAAATTAAACGAATTACCCATAAGGTCCCATAAGGGGGACTAGCTCACATGGTAGAGCGCTTGCTTAGCATGCGAGAGGTACCGGGATCGATGCCCGGGTCCTCCAGTTCATTTAATCTAGCTCTAGGCTTTTGTTCAAAGACTCTTGAGGGACGAAGTTTCCGCTCAGAAAGAAATCTTTGATCTAGCTTTCTTTCATCAAACGTCTCAACATATCATAAAGTATCTTTAAATCATTGATGTTTTACTGGCTGAATAGCAGCCCAAACAAGAAAGGGAATTATCTTTACTTTAAACCTGCTCAATTCAGATGATAGATATATTGACATGAATTGCTGAGTAAATCTATATTTAGCTTGTGCTTTAACATATATCTAATTATTACCAAGATTTCCCCAACAAAAAAACTAAGTTTTTCTTCCAGTCGAGAAAATACTGTGCAAAATAAAAACTCTTATTTTTATAGTTAAATTCAAATTGAAGATATCTTACTTAAGAGATAGCTCAGTGAGATATCAGGGAGACTAGCTCACATGGTAGAGCGCTCGCTTTGCATGCGAGAGGTACCGGGATCGATGCCCGGGTCCTCCAATTCATTTGAACTTGATGGTAATATTTCAACAAATCTTAATATTGACTATAGTTTTTGTCGAAGAGAAGTATATCACTACTTCAGTTGGATCAGATTTTCGGAAATATTCAAAATACTGATTCAATTTCTGATTTTGTAATGCGCTAACTAATCATTCTCTCAGCTTTGGAAGTCTGAAACAAAGAATAAACAAATTATTTTCTCAAAAGTAAACCTATGAGCCTGCTCTACTCGAAGAAAAGCTTGCAACTTGATGTCTTTTATTTAGATTATTGACATTTTGATATAGAGTTAGTATCACAGCATATAAGGGGTACTATCTTACACGGTAGAGTGTTAACTTTGCATGGATAACGTTCCAGAACCGATGTTATTTTCCTTCAAATCCTCTGATCCCGAATTCAAGGTTCTCCATCATGTTTGATAACCGACCATATTTCTCCCTCAAAAAAGATATCGATGAAGCCCTTTTAATAACCAATAGCTAAGATAACTTAAAACTTTCTACTGAATTTTTTGTTATTCTACAGTTGAACAATAAGAGAGACGAATTGGATACTTTTAAAATGTTTTTATTCTTAAAGCTCTCGACGCGTTTCGGCTAGTCGAGCCGTCCTCAAGAGATTACTTTAATTTCTTCTACTTTAGATTTAAGGCTAAATTTCCATGATTATTTTGACGTCACAAGCGAATTCCAAAAGGAGGCTATATTGAGATGGTGGTTTGCTACGAAGGAGAAACGGATTAGGTATTCTGAACGAAATAATGTAGCAAAACCTTTGTTTTTTGCATGTGTATTCAATATTTCAAAAATGTATTAGTAAGTCTACTGTTTAAACCGTTCGGGGAGATGGTTTGTAAATGAGTCATCCAGGCACTTTCACGTTTTTCGAGTATTTTTTTCGCATCTTCGCGCTCCGTATTTTCAATTTTTTCTATTATAGTGTAAATAGCATCTTGTTCGAAATTATGATTGGGAAGAAGGAAATGTTTTTCTACTGGTAGTAATTTGTTGATGTCACAATTTTTGATGTGTGAGCGATAGTTGTTAAGACGGATGTTAAATTGCCATTCGGATTTTCCAACATACTGTAATTTACATTTTTTGTATTCGAGTAAATAAACAACGAACTTACTTTTGCAATTGGTTTCATGAAATATTTTATATGTTTGATTAGTTTTAGAGCTTTTAAATTGATTTGTATGTTTGAGTTGTTTACAACAAAGGCATTTACTGGTCTTACAAGGTCTACAGAATTTGATTTCGTGTTGTTTATTAAGTTTGAAATTTCTAGGAACTTTGCTGTTTACGATATTGTTGTTACCTATCATGTCTCTAAGATTTTTACTTCTTTTATACGATATTATGGGTGGTTCTGGGAAGCTTTCTTTGATATCAGGTTTTATGTGTAGTATGTTCCAGCGTGATTTTAGTATACTGCCAATGTGTGGAAGGGTTGGGTTGAATGTTGTCACGAGTGGGATCCGATTGCTAGATTTTCTAGTTTTGTAGGTTAATGTATCAGTGCGTGATTTTGTGTTAGCTAGCTCTATTTTTTGTGTTATGAGCTGTTTGCTGTAGCCTCTTTTGATGAAATTTTCCTGCATTTTATTGCAATTTTGCAGATATTCTGTTTCGTCCGAGCAGATGCGTTTTAATCTGAGGGCTTGAGAAAATGGCAAACTTTCCTTAAGATGTTTTGGGTGTGAAGAGTGAAAGTGTAAATAATTGCTGGTGTCTGTGGGTTTTTTGTAGAGAGTAGTTTGAATTTTGCGGTTTTCATCGATGTATACAAGGGTGTCAAGGAATGGAATCTGTGTTTTAGATATTTCGTGGTCAAATTTGATAGATTCATGCTTATTATTTAATTCAGTGATAAAGGTATTGAAGTAGGTCTCTGGCAGGGTATAGATCAGAAAGATGTCATCAATGTATCGACAGTAAAAAAGGCAATGAGTCATGATGTCGGGGTAAATAAACTTTTCTTCCAAGTTGCCCATAAAGATGGTGGCATATGATGGAGCAGCAATGGTTCCCATGGCACACCCTTTGATTTGTAGGTAGTTGTCTCCGTTAAAAGTGAAATTATTCAGTGTGAGTATGTGGTTCATGAGTGTAGTAATGAGTTCGGATTTCGGTTCTTGTGTGTCACGACTGTCTAAAGCCTCTTTCAAGGCATTTACTCCGTCTGTGTTCGAAATGTTTGTGTATAGTGAGCGTACGTCCATTGTTATCAGAAGTGCATTGTCAGGTAAAGTATCTAAGGATTGTAATTTGTTGATAAAGTCGGTGGTGTCTTGTATATATGATTTTACTTGTTTTGCTAATGGCTGGATATGGTAGTCGACGAATTTTGAAAGTTTTGAGGTGTTGCAATTTATTGATGAAATAACTGGCCTTCCCGGATTGTTTGTTTTATGTATTTTAGGTAGTAGGTAGAATCTAGCAGTTTTAGTTTTTTCAGGTATGAGAGCGTCAGCAAGCTCGTCGTTTACCAGGTTTTGTTCTTTCAAATTTTTAATGGAATTAATGATTAATTTGCCATAGTCTTCAGAGGGGTCGAAATTAAGCTTTTGATAGAAATTAGCATTAGAAAGTTGTTTATTTGCTTCATTAAGGTATTGCTGGACACCCCAAATGACAACAGCTCCGCCTTTGTCTGCTCTTGTTATTATAACATTTTCGTTATTAAGTAGGCTGTCTAAAGCTTTTCGTTCGCCTTTCGTTAAATTATCACGTGAAAGTTTCTTTTTTGGCTCGTTTTTAATGTCTTTGGAAATAGCTGCAATAAACGTATCAACAGTTGGGTCAGTATTATTGGGGGTCCAGGTGGATTTTTTATTTTTTAGAATATGAATTATGTCCGGTTGAAATTCGCTTATGCCGAAGTGTGCTCTTAATTTAATCCTACGAAAGAAATCTTTAAAATCGTTACTTAGTTGCTCGTTGTTATACGGTTTTGGTTTTGGGCAGAAATTAAGGCCCTTGTTCAGTAATTTAAAGGTATTTAAAGTAAATTTATAGTTACTAAGGTTTACCACTCTTCTGAATGGGTCATCCTTGTGTTTAGCAATCTTCCGAAGTTCTCGTTTAAACAATTGATGGCATCTGCTGTTTGACTGATGAGTAGATAGAGCCCCCCACCCTCGTTTTGAGGATGGAGGACTTGGTCGTTTTTTGGAGCGTTGTTTGGAGCGTTGTTTCTGTTTGCCGCTGTTGCCCGTCTGTCTGATTCGGTTAAACGTGGTTGGGCTGTCGCATAATTCTGTTGCTCATTTTGCTTTGCTCTTGATCTTCTGTCGTTTTTCCTTTTTAGTATTTCAGCAAAAGTTGGTTGAGGTGTAGCCGGCTGGTCTGTTCGTGGTTGAGATGTTTGCTTGTTGTTAAAAGAACGGGGTTTAGGTTGCGCTGCATGTTGTTGTGGATATGAGTTGTGTTGTTGTGTTTCTTGTTTTGTCTTTCTAGTTGTTGAAGTATTTGGTTGAGTAATATTCCATTTCAGTTTCCTGTATTTGGTTGTTTTTGTTTTTTTGAGACGCGATATTGTTTGGTCGTGGAAGGTTTTTATGGTAGAAGTGATGTTATTGTATTCTTCTTTGTCAGTGTTTTGTTTAATTGCATCTTCAAGGTTTTTTATGTCAGCTTCGGTACTTGTTATTGTTTCTTGACAAAATGCTGCTGTGTCTTTCATGAGTTCTATTGACAAGTTGTTGACTTTGTTATACCATTTGTTCATAAAGGCTTCGTCGTGGTTCCCGATTGACGGGTCTATTTCTATGCGGAACCCACGTGGGATGAGCTTTTCTTTTGTGCATGTCGATAGAAATTCTAAGTGCGAATTAAACCTTGCCAATTTGTCGTACTTTTGGTTCAGTTTTAATCCCAGTTTTTCGCTGTTGTTGTTTCGTAATTGGGAGTGTGTATTTTCAATTTCTGTTAGGCTTGATGATGAAGCTCTTTCAGTTAGGACTATTGTTTCGGTACTACTTGAACTGAAAGGTATACTGTCTGATTCGGTGTCACTTTCTTGTATAATGGTTGGAGCCGTTGCTCCTCTTCCTCGCCTCGTGATCATAATTATATAGTTGAACAATAAGAGAGACAAATTGGATACTTTTAAAATGTTTTTATTCTTAAAGCTCTCGACGCGTTTCGGCTAGTCGAGCCGTCCTCAAGAGATTACTTTAATTTCTTCTACTTTAGATTTAAGGCTAAATTTCCATGATTATTTTGACGTCACAAGCGAATTCCAAAAGGAGGCTATATTGAGATGGTGGTTTGCTACGAAGGAGAAACGGATTAGGTATTCTGAACGAAATAATGTAGCAAAACCTTTGTTTTTTGCATGTGTATTCAATATTTCAAAAATGTATTAGTAAGTCTACTGTTTAAACCGTTCGGGGAGATGGTTTGTAAATGAGTCATCCAGGCACTTTCACGTTTTTCGAGTATTTTTTTCGCATCTTCGCGCTCCGTATTTTCAATTTTTTCTATTATAGTGTAAATAGCATCTTGTTCGAAATTATGATTGGGAAGAAGGAAATGTTTTTCTACTGGTAGTAATTTGTTGATGTCACAATTTTTGATGTGTGAGCGATAGTTGTTAAGACGGATGTTAAATTGCCATTCGGATTTTCCAACATACTGTAATTTACATTTTTTGCATTCGAGTAAATAAACAACGAACTTACTTTTGCAATTGGTTTCATGAAATATTTTATATGTTTGATTAGTTTTAGAGCTTTTAAATTGATTTGTATGTTTGAGTTGTTTACAACAAAGGCATTTACTGGTCTTACAAGGTCTACAGAATTTGATTTCGTGTTGTTTATTAAGTTTGAAATTTCTAGGAACTTTGCTGTTTACGATATTGTTGTTACCTATCATGTCTCTAAGATTTTTACTTCTTTTATACGATATTATGGGTGGTTCTGGGAATCTTTCTTTGATATCAGGTTTTATGTGTAGTATGTTCCAGCGTGATTTTAGTATACTGCCAATGTGTGGAAGGGTTGGGTTGAATGTTGTCACGAGTGGGATCCGATTGCTAGATTTTCTAGTTTTGTAGGTTAATGTATCAGTGCGTGATTTTGTGTTAGCTAGCTCTATTTTTTGTGTTATGAGCTGTTTGCTGTAGCCTCTTTTGATGAAATTTTCCTGCATTTTATTGCAATTTTGCAGATATTCTGTTTCGTCCGAGCAGATGCGTTTTAATCTGAGGGCTTGAGAAAATGGCAAACTTTCCTTAAGATGTTTTGGGTGTGAAGAGTGAAAGTGTAAATAATTGCTGGTGTCTGTGGGTTTTTTGTAGAGAGTAGTTTGAATTTTGCGGTTTTCATCGATGTATACAAGGGTGTCAAGGAATGGAATCTGTGTTTTAGATATTTCGTGGTCAAATTTGATAGATTCATGCTTATTATTTAATTCAGTGATAAAGGTATTGAAGTAGGTCTCTGGCAGGGTATAGATCAGAAAGATGTCATCAATGTATCGACAGTAAAAAAGGCAATGAGTCATGATGTCGGGGTAAATAAACTTTTCTTCGAAGTTGCCCATAAAGATGGTGGCATATGATGGAGCAGCAATGGTTCCCATGGCACACCCTTTGATTTGTAGGTAGTTGTCTCCGTTAAAAGTGAAATTATTCAGTGTGAGTATGTGGTTCATGAGTGTAGTAATGAGTTCGGATTTCGGTTCTTGTGTGTCACGACTGTCTAAAGCCTCTTTCAAGGCATTTACTCCGTCTGTGTTCGAAATGTTTGTGTATAGTGAGCGTACGTCCATTGTTATCAGAAGTGCATTGTCAGGTAAAGTATCTAAGGATTGTAATTTGTTGATAAAGTCGGTGGTGTCTTGTATATATGATTTTACTTGTTTTGCTAATGGCTGGATATGGTAGTCGACGAATTTTGAAAGTTTTGAGGTGTTGCAATTTATTGATGAAATAACTGGCCTTCCCGGATTGTTTGTTTTATGTATTTTAGGTAGTAGGTAGAATCTAGCAGTTTTAGTTTTTTCAGGTATGAGAGCGTCAGCAAGCTCGTCGTTTACCAGGTTTTGTTCTTTCAAATTTTTAATGGAATTAATGATTAATTTGCCATAGTCTTCAGAGGGGTCGAAATTAAGCTTTTGATAGAAATTAGCATTAGAAAGTTGTTTATTTGCTTCATTAAGGTATTGCTGGACACCCCAAATGACAACAGCTCCGCCTTTGTCTGCTCTTGTTATTATAACATTTTCGTTATTAAGTAGGCTGTCTAAAGCTTTTCGTTCGCCTTTCGTTAAATTATCACGTGAAAGTTTCTTTTTTAGCTCGTTTTTAATGTCTTTGGAAATAGCTGCAATAAACGTATCAACAGTTGGGTCAGTATTATTGGGGGTCCAGGTGGATTTTTTATTTTTTAGAATATGAATTATGTCCGGTTGAAATTTGCTTATGCCGAAGTGTGCTCTTAATTTAATCCTACGAAAGAAATCTTTAAAATCGTTACTTAGTTGCTCGTTGTTATACGGTTTTGGTTTTGGGCAGAAATTAAGGCCCTTGTTCAGTAATTTAAAGGTATTTAAAGTAAATTTATAGTTACTAAGGTTTACCACTCTTCTGAATGGGTCATCCTTGTGTTTAGCAATCTTCCGAAGTTCTCGTTTAAACAATTGATGGCATCTGCTGTTTGACTGATGAGTAGATAGAGCCCCCCACCCTCGTTTTGAGGATGGAGGACTTGGTCGTTTTTTGGAGCGTTGTTTGGAGCGTTGTTTCTGTTTGCCGCTGTTGCCCGTCTGTCTGATTCGGTTAAACGTGGTTGGGTTGTCGCATAATTCTGTTGCTCATTTTGCTTTGCTCTTGATCTTCTGTCGTTTTTCCTTTTTAGTATTTCAGCAAAAGTTGGTTGAGGTGTAGCCGGCTGGTCTGTTCGTTGTTGAGATGTTTGCTTGTTGTTAAAAGAACAGGGTTTAGGTTGCGCTGCATGTTGTTGTGGATATGAGTTGTGTTGTTGTGTTTCTTGTTTTGTCTTTCTAGTTGTTGAAGTATTTGGTTGAGTAATATTCCATTTCAGTTTCCTGTATTTGGTTGTTTTTGTTTTTTTGAGACGCGATATTGTTTGGTCGTGGAAGGTTTTTATGGTAGAAGTGATGTTATTGTATTCTTCTTTGTCAGTGTTTTGTTTAATTGCATCTTCAAGGTTTTTTATGTCAGCTTCGGTACTTGTTATTGTTTCTTGACAAAATGCTGCTGTGTCTTTCATGAGTTCTATTGACAAGTTGTTGACTTTGTTATACCATTTGTTCATAAAGGCTTCGTCGTGGTTCCCGATTGACGGGTCTATTTCTATGCGGAACCCACGTGGGATGAGCTTTTCTTTTGTGCATGTCGATAGAAATTCTAAGTGCGAATTAAACCTTGCCAATTTGTCGTACTTTTGGTTCAGTTTTAATCCCAGTTTTTCGCTGTTGTTGTTTCGTAATTGGGAGTGTGTATTTTCAATTTCTGTTAGGCTTGATGATGAAGCTCTTTCAGTTGAGACTATTGTTTCGGTACTACTTGAACTGAAAGGTATACTGTCTGATTCGGTGTCACTTTCTTGTATAATGGTTGGAGCCGTTGCTCCTCTTCCTCGCCTCGTGATCATAATTATATAGTTGAACAATAAGAGAGACGAATTGGATACTTTTAAAATGTTTTTATTCTTAAAGCTCTCGACGCGTTTCGGCTAGTCGAGCCGTCCTCAAGAGATTACTTTAATTTCTTCTACTTTAGATTTAAGGCTAAATTTCCATGATTATTTTGACGTCACAAGCGAATTCCAAAAGGAGGCTATATTGAGATGGTGGTTTGCTACGAAGGAGAAACGGATTAGGTATTCTGAACGAAATAATGTAGCAAAACCTTTGTTTTTTGCATGTGTATTCAATATTTCAAAAATGTATTAGTAAGTCTACTGTTTAAACCGTTCGGGGAGATGGTTTGTAAATGAGTCATCCAGGCACTTTCACGTTTTTCGAGTATTTTTTTCGCATCTTCGCGCTCCGTATTTTCAATTTTTTCTATTATAGTGTAAATAGCATCTTGTTCGAAATTATGATTGGGAAGAAGGAAATGTTTTTCTACTGGTAGTAATTTGTTGATGTCACAATTTTTGATGTGTGAGCGATAGTTGTTAAGACGGATGTTAAATTGCCATTCGGATTTTCCAACATACTGTAATTTACATTTTTTGCATTCGAGTAAATAAACAACGAACTTACTTTTGCAATTGGTTTCATGAAATATTTTATATGTTTGATTAGTTTTAGAGCTTTTAAATTGATTTGTATGTTTGAGTTGTTTACAACAAAGGCATTTACTGGTCTTACAAGGTCTACAGAATTTGATTTCGTGTTGTTTATTAAGTTTGAAATTTCTAGGAACTTTGCTGTTTACGATATTGTTGTTACCTATCATGTCTCTAAGATTTTTACTTCTTTTATACGATATTATGGGTGGTTCTGGGAAGCTTTCTTTGATATCAGGTTTTATGTGTAGTATGTTCCAGCGTGATTTTAGTATACTGCCAATGTGTGGAAGGGTTGGGTTGAATGTTGTCACGAGTGGGATCCGATTGCTAGATTTTCTAGTTTTGTAGGTTAATGTATCAGTGCGTGATTTTGTGTTAGCTAGCTCTATTTTTTGTGTTATGAGCTGTTTGCTGTAGCCTCTTTTGATGAAATTTTCCTGCATTTTATTGCAATTTTGCAGATATTCTGTTTCGTCCGAGCAGATGCGTTTTAATCTGAGGGCTTGAGAAAATGGCAAACTTTCCTTAAGATGTTTTGGGTGTGAAGAGTGAAAGTGTAAATAATTGCTGGTGTCTGTGGGTTTTTTGTAGAGAGTAGTTTGAATTTTGCGGTTTTCATCGATGTATACAAGGGTGTCAAGGAATGGAATCTGTGTTTTAGATATTTCGTGGTCAAATTTGATAGATTCATGCTTATTATTTAATTCAGTGATAAAGGTATTGAAGTAGGTCTCTGGCAGGGTATAGATCAGAAAGATGTCATCAATGTATCGACAGTAAAAAAGGCAATGAGTCATGATGTCGGGGTAAATAAACTTTTCTTCGAAGTTGCCCATAAAGATGGTGGCATATGATGGAGCAGCAATGGTTCCCATGGCACACCCTTTGATTTGTAGGTAGTTGTCTCCGTTAAAAGTGAAATTATTCAGTGTGAGTATGTGGTTCATGAGTGTAGTAATGAGTTCGGATTTCGGTTCTTGTGTGTCACGACTGTCTAAAGCCTCTTTCAAGGCATTTACTCCGTCTGTGTTCGAAATGTTTGTGTATAGTGAGCGTACGTTCATTGTTATCAGAAGTGCATTGTCAGGTAAAGTATCTAAGGATTGTAATTTGTTGATAAAGTCGGTGGTGTCTTGTATATATGATTTTACTTGTTTTGCTAATGGCTGGATATGGTAGTCGACGAATTTTGAAAGTTTTGAGGTGTTGCAATTTATTGATGAAATAACTGGCCTTCCCGGATTGTTTGTTTTATGTATTTTAGGTAGTAGGTAGAATCTAGCAGTTTTAGTTTTTTCAGGTATGAGAGCGTCAGCAAGCTCGTCGTTTACCAGGTTTTGTTCTTTCAAATTTTTAATGGAATTAATGATTAATTTGCCATAGTCTTCAGAGGGGTCGAAATTAAGCTTTTGATAGAAATTAGCATTAGAAAGTTGTTTATTTGCTTCATTAAGGTATTGCTGGACACCCCAAATGACAACAGCTCCGCCTTTGTCTGCTCTTGTTATTATAACATTTTCGTTATTAAGTAGGCTGTCTAAAGCTTTTCGTTCGCCTTTCGTTAAATTATCACGTGAAAGTTTCTTTTTTGGCTCGTTTTTAATGTCTTTGGAAATAGCTGCAATAAACGTATCAACAGTTGGGTCAGTATTATTGGGGGTCCAGGTGGATTTTTTATTTTTTAGAATATGAATTATGTCCGGTTGAAATTCGCTTATGCCGAAGTGTGCTCTTAATTTAATCCTACGAAAGAAATCTTTAAAATCGTTACTTAGTTGCTCGTTGTTATACGGTTTTGGTTTTGGGCAGAAATTAAGGCCCTTGTTCAGTAATTTAAAGGTATTTAAAGTAAATTTATAGTTACTAAGGTTTACCACTCTTCTGAATGGGTCATCCTTGTGTTTAGCAATCTTCCGAAGTTCTCGTTTAAACAATTGATGGCATCTGCTGTTTGACTGATGAGTAGATAGAGCCCCCCACCCTCGTTTTGAGGATGGAGGACTTGATCGTTTTTTGGAGCGTTGTTTGGAGCGTTGTTTCTGTTTGCCGCTGTTGCCCGTCTGTCTGATTCGGTTAAACGTGGTTGGGTTGTCGCATAATTCTGTTGCTCATTTTGCTTTGCTCTTGATCTTCTGTCGTTTTTCCTTTTTAGTATTTCAGCAAAAGTTGGTTGAGGTGTAGCCGGCTGGTCTGTTCGTTGTTGAGATGTTTGCTTGTTGTTAAAAGAACGGGGTTTAGGTTGCGCTGCATGTTGTTGTGGATATGAGTTGTGTTGTTGTGTTTCTTGTTTTGTCTTTCTAGTTGTTGAAGTATTTGGTTGAGTAATATTCCATTTCAGTTTCCTGTATTTGGTTGTTTTTGTTTTTTTGAGACGCGATATTGTTTGGTCGTGGAAGGTTTTTATGGTAGAAGTGATGTTATTGTATTCTTCTTTGTCAGTGTTTTGTTTAATTGCATCTTCAAGGTTTTTTATGTCAGCTTCGGTACTTGTTATTGTTTCTTGACAAAATGCTGCTGTGTCTTTCATGAGTTCTATTGACAAGTTGTTGACTTTGTTATACCATTTGTTCATAAAGGCTTCGTCGTGGTTCCCGATTGACGGGTCTATTTCTATGCGGAACCCACGTGGGATGAGCTTTTCTTTTGTGCATGTCGATAGAAATTCTAAGTGCGAATTAAACCTTGCCAATTTGTCGTACTTTTGGTTCAGTTTTAATCCCAGTTTTTCGCTGTTGTTGTTTCGTAATTGGGAGTGTGTATTTTCAATTTCTGTTAGGCTTGATGATGAAGCTCTTTCAGTTGAGACTATTGTTTCGGTACTACTTGAACTGAAAGGTATACTGTCTGATTCGGTGTCACTTTCTTGTATAATGGTTGGAGCCGTTGCTCCTCTTCCTCGCCTCGTGATCATAATTATATAGTTGAACAATAAGAGAGACGAATTGGATACTTTTAAAATGTTTTTATTCTTAAAGCTCTCGACGCGTTTCGGCTAGTCGAGCCGTCCTCAAGAGATTACTTTAATTTCTTCTACTTTAGATTTAAGGCTAAATTTCCATGATTATTTTGACGTCACAAGCGAATTCCAAAAGGAGGCTATATTGAGATGGTGGTTTGCTACGAAGGAGAAACGGATTAGGTATTCTGAACGAAATAATGTAGCAAAACCTTTGTTTTTTGCATGTGTATTCAATATTTCAATGCCCGGGTCCTCCAGTTCATTTGAACTTGATGGTAATATTTTCAACAAATCTCAATATTGACTATAGTTTTTGTCGAAGAGAAGTATATCACTACTTCAGTTGGATCAGATTTTAAGAAATATTCAAAACACTGATTTAATTTCTGATTTTCTAATGCACTAACTAATCATTCTCTCACCTCTGGAAGTCTGAACCCAAGAATAAACTAATTATTTTCTCAAAAGTAAACCTATGAGCCTGCTCTACTCGAGGAAAAGCTTTAAACTTGATGTTTTTTATTTAGATAATTGACATTTTGATATAGAGTTAGTATCACAGCATATAAGGGGGACTATATTACACGGTAGAGTGTTCACTTTGCATAGATAACGTACCAGAACCGATGTTCTTTTCCTTCAAATCCTCTGATCCCGAATTAAGGGTTTCTATTATGTTTGATAACCGACCATAAATCTCCCTCAAAAAAGATATCAATGACGCCCTTTTAATAATCAGTACCTAAGATAACTTAAGACTTTCTACTGAATTTTTCGTTATTCTACGACATATATCACTAGAATGATCAGCAGGAGTTTTGTTTCACATTGTACTTTACCAACTTTAGATGCAAAAGGAAAGAGATAATTGCCCTGGTACTCAAATTCTTTATATCTATTCAACAGCTTTCATATGATTTGTGAAGATTGCCAAGTCTTTTTTCAAAGATCAATCTTTGTTTTCTTTCTACTTAATAAAGTGCCTTGAAAAAACAACTCTTTTTTTAAAATCTTTATAGAAAATTAAAAAAATTAGCCAAAAAGACAAAAGGGGGACTAGCTCACATGCGAGAGGTACCGGGATCGATGCCCGGGTCCTCCAGCTCATTTAATCTAGCTCTAGACTTTTGTTCAAAGGCTGGGGAGGGACGGAGTTTCCACTCAGAAAGAAATCTTTGATCTAGCTTACTTTCATCAAACGTCTTAACAAATCGTAAAGGATCTTTAAATCATTAATGTTTTACTTGCTGAATAGCAGCCCAAACAAGAAAGGGAATTATCTTTACTTTAAACCTGCTCAATTCAGATGATAAGTTTTTCTTCCAGTCGAGAAGATACTGTGCAAAATTCAAAACTCTTATTTTTATAGTTAAATTCGAATTGAAGATATCATACTAAAGAGATAGCTCAATTAGATATCAGGAGGACTAGCTCACATGGTAGAGCGCTTGCTTTGCATGCGAGAGGTACTGGGATCGATGCCCGGGTCCTCCAATTCATTTGAACTTGATGGTAATATTTTCAACAAATCTCAATATTGACTATAGTTTTTGTCGAAGAGAAGTATATCACTACTTCAGTTGGATCAGATTTTGAGAAATATTCAAAACACTGATTCAACTTCTGATTTTCTAATGCGCTAACTAATCATTCTCTCAGCTCTGGAAGTCTGAAACCAAGAATAAACTAATTATTTTCTCAAAAGTTAACCTATGAGCCTGCTCTACTCGAGGATAAGCTTGGAACTTGATGTCTTTTATTTAGATTATTGACATTTTGATATAGAGTTAGTATCACAGCATTAAAGGGGGACTATCTTACACGGTTGAGTGTTCACTTTGCATGGATAACGTACCAGAACCAATGTTCTTTTCCTTCAAATCCTCTGGTCCTGAATTCAAGGGTCTCCATTATGTTTGATAACCGACCATAACTCTCCCTAAAAAAAGATATCGATGACGCCCTTTTAATAACCAATAGCTAAGATAACTTAAGCCTTTTTACTAAATTTTTGTTTTTCTACGATATATATCACTAGAATGATCAGCAGGAGTTTTGTTTCACATTGTACTTTACCAACTTTAGATGCAAAAGGAAAGAGATAATTGCCCTGGTACTCAAATTCTTTATATCTATTCAACGGCTTTCATATGATTTCTAAAGATTGCCAAGTCTTTTTTCAAAGATAAATCTTTGTTTTCTTTCTACTTAATAAAGTGCCTTGAAAAATACAACGAATTTATTAAAATCTTTATAGAAAATTAAACGAATTACCTATAAAGACATAAGGGGGACTAACTCACATGGTAGAGCGCTCGCTTAGCATGCAAGAGGTACCGGGATCGATGCCCAGGTCCTCCAGTTCATTTAATCTAGCACTAGGCTATTGATCAAAGACTGTTGAGGGACGGATTTTCCGCTCAGAAAGAAATCTTTGATCTAGCTTACTTTCATCAAACGTCTGAACAAATCATAAAGTATCTTTGAATCATTGATCTTTTACTTGCTGAATAGCACAGCCCAAACAAGAAAGGGAATTATCTTTACTTTAAACCTGCTCAATTCAGATGTTAAGTTTTTCTTCCAGTCGAGAAGATACTGTGCAAAATTCAAAACTCTTATTTTTATAGTTTAATTCCAATTGAAGATATCTTACTAAAGAGATAGCTCAATTAGATATCAGGGGGACTAGCTCACATGGTAGAGCGCTCGCTTCGCAGGCGAGAGGTACTGGGATCGATGCCCGGGTCCTCCTATTCATTTGAACTTGATGGTAATATTTTCAACAAATCTCAATATTGACTATAGTTTTTGTCGAAGAGAAGTATATCACTACTTCAGTTCGGTCAGATTTTAAGAAATATTCAAAACACTGATTCCATTTCTGATTTTCTAATGCACTAAGTAATCATTCTCTCAGCTCTGGAAGTCTGAACCCAAGAATAAACTAATTATTTTCTCAAAAGAAAACCTATGAGCCTGCTCTAATCGATGGAAAAGCTTGGAACTTGATGTCTTTTATTTAGATTATGACATTTTGATATAGAGTTAATATCACAGCATATAAGGGAGACTATCGTACACGGTAGAGTGTTCACTTTGCATGGATAACGTACCAGAACCAATGTTCTTTTCCTTCAAATCCTCTGGTCCCGAATTCAAGGGTCTCCATTATGTTTGATAACCGACCATAACTCTCCCTAAAAAAAGATATCGATGACGCCCTTTTAATAACCAATAGCTAAGATAACTTAAGCCTTTTTACTAAATTTTTGTTTTTCTACGATATATATCACTAGAATGATCAGCAGGAGTTTTGTTTCACATTGTACTTTACCAACTTTAGATGCAAAAGGAAAGAGATAATTGCCCTGGTACTCAAATTCTTTATATCTATTCAACGGCTTTCATATGATTTCTAAAGATTGCCAAGTCTTTTTTCAAAGATAAATCTTTGTTTTATTTCTACTTAATAAAGTGCCTTGAAAAATACAACGAATTTATTAAAATCTTTATAGAAAATTAAACGAATTACCTATAAAGACATAAGGGGGACTAACTCACATGGTAGAGCGCTCGCTTAGCATGCAAGAGGTACCGGGATCGATGCCCAGGTCCTCCAGTTCATTTAATCTAGCACTAGGCTATTGATCAAAGACTGTTGAGGGACGGATTTTCCGCTCAGAAAGAAATCTTTGATCTAGCTTACTTTCATCAAACGTCTGAACAAATCATAAAGTATCTTTGAATCATTGATCTTTTACTTGCTGAATAGCACAGCCCAAACAAGAAAGGGAATTATCTTTACTTTAAACCTGCTCAATTCAGATGTTAAGTTTTTCTTCCAGTCGAGAAGATACTGTGCAAAATTCAAAACTCTTATTTTTATAGTTTAATTCCAATTGAACATATCTTACTAAAGAGATAGCTCAATTAGATATCAGGGGGACTAGCTCACATGGTAGAGCGCTCGCTTTGCATGCGAGAGGTACCGGGATCGATGCCCGGGTCCTCCAATTCATTTGAACTTGATGGTAATATTTCAACAAATCTTAATATTGACTATAGTTTTTGTCGAAGAGAAGTATATCACTACTTCAGTTGGATCAGATTTTCGGAAATATTCAAAATACTGATTCAATTTCTGATTTTGTAATGCGCTAACTAATCATTCTCTCAGCTTTGGAAGTCTGAAACAAAGAATAAACAAATTATTTTCTCAAAAGTAAACCTATGAGCCTGCTCTACTCGAGGAAAAGCTTGGAACTTGATGTCTTTTATTTAGATTATTGACATTTTGATATAGAGTTAGTATCACAGCATATAAGGGGTACTATCTTACACGGTAGAGTGTTAACTTTGCATGGATAACGTTCCAGAACCGATGTTATTTTCCTTCAAATCCTCTGATCCCGAATTCAAGGTTCTCCATCATGTTTGATAACCGACCATACCTCTCCCTCAAAAAAGATATCGATGAAGCCCTTTTAATAACCAATAGCTAAGATAACTTAAAACTTTCTACTGAATTTTTTGTTATTCTACGATATATATCACTAGAATGATCAGCAGGAGTTTTGTTTCACATTGTACTTTATCAACTTTAGATGCAAAAGGAAAGAGATAATTGCCCTGGTACTCAAATTCTTTATATCTATTCAACGGCTTTCATATGATTTCTGAAGATTGCCAAGTCTTTTTTCAAAGATGAATCTTTGTTTTCTTTCTACTTAATAAAGTGCCTTGAAAAATACAACTGTTTTATTAAAATCTTTATATAAAATTAAACGAATTACCCATAAGGACATAAGGGGGACTAGCTCACATGGTAGAGCGCTCGCTTAGCATGCGAGAGGTACTGGGATCGATGCCCGGGTCCTCCAGTTCATTTAATCTAGCTCTAGGCTTTTGTTCAAAGACTCTTGAGGGACGAAGTTTCCGCTTAGAAAGAAATCTTTGATCTAGCTTACTTTCATCAAACATCTTAACATATCATAAAGTATCTTTAAATCATTGATGTTTTACTGGCTGAATAGCAGCCCAAACAAGAAAGGGAATTATCTTTACTTTAAACTTGCTCAATTCAGGTGTCAGATGTCTTGACTTGGATTGCTGAGTTTGCAAATCTATATTTAGCTTGGTGCTTTAACATAAATCTAATTATTACCAAGATTTCCCCAACAAAATGAAAGTTTTTCTTCCAGTCGATAAGATACTGTGCAAAATTAAAAACTCTCATTTTTTATTTTCAAATTCGAATTGAAGATATCTTACTAAAGAGATAGCTCAATTAGATATCAGGGAGACTAGCTCACATGGTAGAGCGCTCGCTTCGCATGCGAGAGGTACCAGGATCGATGCCCGGGTCCTCCAATTCATTTGAACTTGATGGTAATATTTTCAACAAATCTCAATATTGACTATAGTTTTTGTCGAAGAGAAGTATATCACTACTTCAGTTGGATCAGATTTTGAGAAATATTCAAAACACTGATTCAACTTCTGATTTTCTAATGCGCTAACTAATCATTCTCTCAGCTCTGGAAGTCTGAAACCAAGAATAAACTAATTATTTTCTCAAAAGTAAACCTATGAGCCTGCTCTACTCGAGGATAAGCTTGGAACTTGATGTCTTTTATTTAGATTATTGACATTTTGATATAGAGTTAGTATCACAGCATTAAAGGGGGACTATCTTACACGGTTGAGTGTTCACTTTGCATGGATAACGTACCGGAACCGATATTCTTTTCCTTCCAATCCCCTGATCCCGATTTCAAGGGTCTCCATCATGTTTGATAACCGACCATAACTCTCCGTCAAAAAAGATATTGATGACGCCCTTTTAATAACCAATAGCTAAGATAAATTAAGACTTTCTACAGAATTTTTTGTTATTCTACGATACATATCACTAGAATGATCAGCAGGAGTTTTGTTTCACATTGTACTTTACCAACTTTAGATGTAAAAGGAAAGAGATAATTGCCCTGGTACTCGAATTCTTTATATCTATTCAACGGCTTTCATATGATTTCTGAAGATTGCCAAGTCTTTTTTCAAAGATGAATCTTTGTTTTCTTTCTACTTAATAAAGTGCCTTGAAAAATACAACGGTTTTATTAAAATCTTTATAGAAAATTAGACGAATTACCCATAAAGAAATAAGGGGGACTAGCTCACATGGTAGAGCGCTCGCTTTAGAGAGCGAGAGGTCTCGGGAACGATTTCCGGGTCCTTCAGTTCATTTAATCTAGCTCTAGGCTTTTGTTCAAAGACTCTTGAGGGACGAAGTTTCCGCTCAGAAAGAAATCTTTGATCTAGCATACTTTCATCAAACATCTTAACATATCATAAAGTATCTTTAAATCATTGATGTTTTACTGGCGGAATAGCAGCCCAAACAAGAAAGGGAATTATCTTTACTTTAAACTTGCTCAATTCAGGTGTCAGATGTCTTGACTTGGATTGCTGAGTTTGCAAATCTATATTTAGCTTGGCGCTTTAACATAAATCTAATTATTACCAAGATTTCCCCTACAAAATGAAAGTTTTTCTTCCAGTCGATAAGATACTGTGCGAAATTAAAAACTCTTATTTTTTATAGTTAAATTCGAATTGAAGATATCTTACTAAAGAGATAGCTCAATTAGATATCAGGGGGACTAGCTCACATGGTAGAGCGCTCGCTTTGCATGCGAGAGGTACCGGGATCGATGCCCGGGTCCTCCAATTCATTTGAACTTGATGGTAATATTTTCAACAAATCTCAATATTGACTATAGTTTTTGTCGAAGAGAAGTATATCACTACCTCAGTTGGATCAAATTTTAAGAAATATTCAAAACACTGATTCAATTTCTGATTTTCTAATGCGCTAATTAATCATTCTCTCAGCTCTGGAAGTCTGAACCAAAGAAAAAAACTAATTATTTTCTCAAAAGTAAACCTATGAGCCTGCTCTACTCGAGGAAAAGCTTGGAACTCGATGTCTTTTATTTAGATTATTGACATTTTGATATAGAGTTAGTATAACAGCATATAAGGGGGACTATATTACACGGTAGAGTGTTCACTTTGCATGGATAACTTACCAGAACCGATGTTCTTTTCCTTCAAACCCTCTGATCCCGAATTCAAGGGTCTCCATCATGTTTGATAACCGACCATAACTCTCCGTCAAAAAAGATATCGATGATGCCCTTTCAATAACCAATAGCTAAGATAACTTAAAACTTTCTACAGAATTTTCTGTTATTCTACGATATATATCACTAGAATGATCAGCAGGAGTTTTGTTTCACATTGCACTTTATCAACTTTAGATGCAAAAGGAAAGAGATAATTGCCCTGGTACTCAAATTCTTTATATCTATTCAACGGCTTTCATATGATTTCTGAAGATTGCCAAGTCTTTTTTCAAAGATGAATCTTTGTTTTCTTTCTACTTAATAAAGTGCCTTGAAAAATACAACTGTTTTATTAAAATCTTTATACAAAATTAAACGAATTATCCATAAGGACATAAGGGGGACTAGCTCACATGGTAGAGCGCTCGCTTAGCATGCGAGAGGTACCGGGGTCGATGCCCGGGTCCTCCAGTTAATTTAATCTAGCTCTAGGCTTTTGTTCAAAGACTCTTGAGGGACGAAGTTTCCGCTCAGAAAGAAATCTTTGATCTAGCTTACTTTCATCAAACGTCTCAACATATCATAAAGTATCTTTAAATCATTGATGTTTTACTGGCTGAATAGCAGCCCAAACAAGAAAGGGAATTATCTTTACTTTAAACCTGCTCAATTCAGATGATAGATATATTGAAATGGTTTGCTGAGTTTGTAAATCTATATTTAGCTTGTGCTTTAACATATATCTAATTATTACCAAGATTTCCCCAACAAAAACAAAGTTTTCCTTCCAGTCGAGAAAATACTGTGCAAAATAAAACTCTTATTTTTATAGTTAAATTCAAATTGAAGATATCTTACTTAAGAGATAGCTCAATGAGATATCAGGGGGACTAGCTCACATGGTAGAGCGCTCGCTTTGCATGCGAGAGGTACCGGGATCGATGCCCGGGTCCTCCAATTCATTTGAACTTGATGGTAATATTTCAACAAATCTTAATATTGACTATAGTTTTTGTCGAAGAGAAGTATATCACTACTTCAGATGGATCAGATTTTCGGAAATATTCAAAATACTGATTCAATTTCTGATTTTGTAATGCGCTAACTAATCATTCTCTCAGCTTTGGAAGTCTGAAACAAAGAATAAACAAATTATTTTCTCAAAAGTAAACCTATGAGCCTGCTCTACTCGAGGAAAAGCTTGGAACTTGATGTCTTTTATTTAGATTATTGACATTTTGATATAGAGGTAGTATCACAGCATATAAGGTGTACTATCTTACACGGTAGAGTGTTCACTTTGCATGGATAACGTTCCAGAACCGATGTTATTTTCCTTCAAATCCTCTGATCCCGAATTCAAGGTTCTCCATTATGTTTGATAGCCGACCATACCTCTCCCTCAAAAAAGATATCGATGAAGCCCTTTTAATAACCAATAGCTAAGATAACTTAAAACTTTCTACTGAATTTTTTGTTATTCTACGATATATATCACTAGAATGATCAGCAGGAGTTTTGTTTCACATTGTACTTTATCAACTTTAGATGCAAAAGGAAAGAGATGATTGCCCTGGTACTCAAATTCTTTATATCTATTCAACGGCTTTCATATGATTTCTGAAGATTGCCAAGTCTTTTTTCAAAGATGAATCTTTGTTTTCTTTCTACTTAATAAAGTTCCTTGAAAAATACAACTGTTTTATTAAAATCTTTATACAAAATTAAACGAATTACCCATAAGGTCCCATAAGGGGGACTAGCTCACATGGTAGAGCGCTTGCTTAGCATGCGAGAGGTACCGGGATCGATGCCCGGGTCCTCCAGTTCATTTAATCTAGCTCTAGGCTTTTGTTCAAAGACTCTTGAGGGACGAAGTTTCCGCTCAGAAAGAAATCTTTGATCTAGCTTACTTTCATCAAACATCTTAACATATCATAAAGTATCTTTAAATCATTGATGTTTTACTGGCTGAATAGCAGCCCAAACAAGAAAGGGAATTATCTTTACTTTAAACTTGCTCAATTCAGGTGTCAGATGTCTTGACTTGGATTGCTGAGTTTGCAAATCTATATTTAGCTTGGTGCTTTAACATAAATCTAATTATTACCAAGATTTCCCCAACAAAATGAAAGTTTTTCTTCCAGTCGATAAGATACTGTGCAAAATTAAAAACTCTCATTTTTTATTTTTAAATTCGAATTGAAGATATCTTACTAAAGAGATAGCTCAATCAGATATCAGGGGGACTAGCTCACATGGTAGAGCGCTCGCTTTGCATGCGAGAGGTACCAGGATCGATGCCCGGGTCCTCCAATTCATTTGAACTTGATGGTAATATTTTCAACAAATCTCAATATTGACTATAGTTTTTGTCGAAGAGAAGTATATCACTACTTCAGTTGGATCAGATTTTGAGAAATATTCAAAACACTGATTAAACTTCTGATTTTCCAATGTGCTAACTAATCATTCTCTCAGCTCTGGAAGTCTGAAACTAAGAATAAACTAATTATTTTCTCAAAAGTAAACCTATGAGCCTGCTCTACTCGAGGATAAGCTTGGAACTTGATGTCTTTTATTTAGATTATTGACATTTTGATATAGAGTTAGTATCACAGCATTTAAGGGGGACTATCTTACACGGTTGAGTGTTCACTTTGCATGGATAACGTACCAGAACCGATATTCTTTTCCTTCAAATCCCCTGATCCCGATTTCAAGGGTCTCCATCATGTTTGATAACCGACCATAACTCTCCGTTAAAAAAGATATCGATGACGCCCTTTTAATAACCAATAGCTAAGATAACTTAAGACTTTCTACAGAATTTTTTGTTATTCTACGATACATATCACTAGAATGATCAGCAGGAGTTTTGTTTCACATTGTACTTTACCAACTTTAGATGTAAAAGGAAAGAGATAATTGCCCTGGTACTCAAATTCTTTATATCTATTCAACGGCTTTCATATGATTTCTGAAGATTGCCAAGTCTTTTTTCAAAGATGAATCTTTGTTTTCTTTCTACTTAATAAAGTGCCTTGAAAAATACAACTGTTTTATTAAAATCTTTATAGAAAATTAGACGAATTACCCATAAAGAAGTAAGGGGGACTAGCTCACATGGTAGAGCGCTCGCTTTAGAGAGCGAGAGGTCTCGGGACCGATTTCCGGGTCCTTCCGTTCATTTAATCTAGCTCTAGGCTTTTGTTCAAAGACTCTTGAGGGACGAAGTTTCCGCTCAGAAAGAAATCTTTGATCTAGCTTACTTTCATCAAACATCTTAACATATCATAAAGTATCTATAAATCATTGATGTTTTACTTGCTGAATAGCAGCCCAAACAAGAAAGGGAATTATCTTTACTTTAAACCTGCTCAATTCAGATGATAGATATATTGACATGGATTGCTGAGTTTGTAAATCTATATTTAGCTTGTGCTTTAACATATATCTAATTATTACCAAGATTTCCCCAACAAAAGCAAAGTTTTTCTTCCAGTCGAGAAAATACTGTGCAAAATAAAACTCTTATTTTTATAGTTAAATTCAAATTGAAGATATCTTACTTAAGAGATAGCTCAATGAGATATCAGGGGGACTAGCTCACATGGTAGAGCGCTCGCTTTGCATGCGAGAGGTACCGGGATCGATGCCCGGGTCCTCCAATTCATTTGAACTTGATGGTAATATTTCAACAAATCTTAATATTGACTATAGTTTTTGTCGAAGAGAAGTATATCACTACTTCAGATGGATCAGATTTTCGGAAATATTCAAAATACTGATTCAATTTCTGATTTTGTAATGCGCTAACTAATCATTCTCTCAGCTTTGGAAGTCTGAAACAAAGAATAAACAAATTATTTTCTCAAAAGTAAACCTATGAGCCTGCTTTACTCGAGGAAAAGCTTGGAACTTGATGTCTTTTATTTAGATTATTGACATTTTGATATAGAGGTAGTATCACAGCATATAAGGGGTACTATCTTACACGGTAGAGTGTTCACTTTGCATGGATAACGTTCCAGAACCGATGTTATTTTCCTTCAAATCCTCTGATCCCGAATTCAAGGTTCTCCATCATGTTTGATAACCGACCATAACTCTCCGTCAAAAAAGATATCGATGAAGCCCTTTTAATAACCAATAGCTAAGATAACTTAAGACTTTCTACTGAATTTTTTGTTATTCTACCATATATATCACTAGAATGATCAGCAGGAGTTTTGTTTCACATTGTACTTTATCAACTTTAGATGCAAAAGGAAAGAGATAATTGCCCTGGTACTCAAATTCTTTATATCTATTCAACGGCTTTCATATGATTTCTGAAGATTGCCAAGTCTTTTTTCAAAGATGAATCTTTGTTTTCTTTCTACTTAATAAAGTGCCTTGAAAAATACAACTGTTTTATTAAATCTTTATACAAAATTGAACGAATTACCCATAAGGACATAAGGGGGACTAGCTCACATGGTAGAGCGCTCGCTTAGCATGCGAGAGGTACCGGGATCGATGCCCGGGTCCTCCAGTTCATTTAATCTAGCTCTAGGCTTTTGTTCAAAGACTCTTGAGGGACGAAGTTTCCGCTCAGAAAGAAATCTTTGATCTAGCTTACTTTCATCAAACATCTTAACATATCATAAAGTATCTTTAAATCATTGATGTTTTACTGGCTGAATAGCAGCCCAAACAAGAAAGGGAATTATCTTTACTTTAAACTTGCTCAATTCAGGTGTCAGATGTCTTGACTTGGATTGCTGAGTTTGCAAATCTATATTTAGCTTGGTGCTTTAACATAAATCTAATTATTACCAAGATTTCCCCAACAAAATGAAAGTTTTTCTTCCAGTCGATAAGATACTGTGCAAAATTAAAAACTCTCATTTTTTATTTTTAAATTCGAATTGAAGATATCTTACTAAAGAGATAGATCAATTAGATATCAGGGTGACTAGCTCACATGGTAGAGCGCTCGCTTTGCATGCGAGAGGTACCAGGATCGATGCCCGGGTCCTCCAATTCATTTGAACTTGATGGTAATATTTTCAACAAATCTCAATATTGACAATAGTTTTTGTCGAAGAGAAGTATATCACTACTTCAGTTGGATCAGATTTTGAGAAATATTCAAAACACTGATTCAACTTCTGATTTTCTAATGCGCTAACTAATCATTCTCTCACCTCTGGAAGTCTGAAACCAAGAATAAACTGATTATTTTCTCAAAAGTAAACCTATGAGCCTGCTCTACTCGAGGATAAGCTTGAAACTTGATGTCTTTTATTTAGATTATTGACATTTTGATATAGAGTTAGTATCACAGCATTTAAGGGGGACTATCTTACACGGTTGAGTGTTCACTTTGCATGGATAACGTACTAGAACCGATATTCTTTTCCTTCAAATCCCCTGATCCCGATTTCAAGGGTCTCCATCATGTTTGATAACCGACCATAACTCTCCGTCAAAAAAGATATCGATGACGCCCTTTTAATAACCAATAGCTAAGATAACTTAAGACTTTCTACAGAATTTGTTGTTATTCTACGATACATATCACTAGAATGATCAGCAGGAGTTTTGTTTCACATTGTACTTTACCAACTTTAGATGTAAAAGGAAAGAGATAATTGCCCTGGTACTCAAATTCTTTATATCTATTCAACGGCTTTCATATGATTTCTGTAGATTGCCAAGTCTTTTTTCAAAGATGAATCTTTGTTTTCTTTCTACTTAATAAAGTGCCTTGAAAAATACAACTGTTTTATTGAAATCTTTATAGAAAATTAAACAAATTACCCATAAAGAAATAAGGGGGACTAGCTCACATGGTAGAGCGCTCGCTCAGCATGCGAGAGGTACCGGGATCGATGCCCAGGTCCTCCAGTTTATTTATTCTAGCTCTAGGCTTTTGTTCAAAGACTGCTCAGAAAGAAATCTATGATCTAGCTTACTTTCATGAAACGTCTTAACAAATCATAAAGTATCTTTAAATCATTGATGTTTTACTGGCTGAATAGCAGCCCAAACAAGAAAGGGAATTATCTTTACTTTAAACCTGCTCAATTCAGATGATAGATATATTGACATGGATTGCTGAGTTTAGAAAATCTATATTTAGCTTGGTGCTTTAACATATATCTAATTATTACCAAGATTTCCCCAACAAAAACAAAGTTTTTCTTCCAGTCGAGAAAATACTGTGCAAAATAAAAACTCTTATTTTTATAGTTAAATTCAAATTGAAGATATCTTACTTAAGGGATAGCTCAATGAGATATCAGGGGGACTAGCTCACATGGTAGAGCGCTCGCTTTGCATGCGAGAGGTACCGGGATCGATGCCCGGGTCCCTCAATTCATTTGAACTTGATGGTGATATTTGAACAAATCTCAATATTGACTATAGTTTTTATCGAAGAGAAGTATATCACTACTTCAGTTGGATGAGATTTTCGGAAATATTCAAAATACTGATTCAATTTCTGATTTTCTAATGCGCTAACTAATCATTCTCTCAGCTCTGGAAGTCTGAGCCCAAGAATAATCTAATTATTTTCTCAAAAGTAAACCTATGAGCCTTCTCTACTCGAGGAAAAGCTTGGAACTTGATGTCTTTTACTTAGATTATTGACATTTTGATATAGAGTTAGTATCACAACATATAAGGGGGGCTATCTTACACGGTAGAGTGTTCACTTTGCATGGATGACGTATCAGAACCGATGTTCATTTCCTTCAAATCTTCTGATCCCGAATTCAAGGGTCTCCATCAGTTTGATAACCGACCATAACTCTCCGTCAAAAAAGATATCGATGACGCCCTTTTAATAACCAATAGCTAAGATAACTTAAGATTTTCTACTGAATTTTTTGTTATTCTACGATATATATCACTAGAATGATCAGCAGGAGTTTTGTTTCACATTGTACTTTACCAACTTTAGATGCAAAAGGAAAGAGATAATTGCCCTGGAACTCAAATTCTTTATATCTATTTAACGGCTTTCATATGATTTCTGAAGATTGCCAAGTCTTTTTTCAAAGATGAATCTTTGTTTTCTTTCTACTTAATAAAGTGCCTTGAAAAATACAACTATTTTATTAAAATCTTTATAGAAAATGAAACGAATTACCCATAAAGAAATAAGGGGGACTAGCTCACATGGTAGAGCACTCGTTTAGCATGCGAGAGGTACCGGGATCGATGCCCGGATCCTCCACTCATTTGATCTAGCTTCAGGCTTTTTTTCAAAGACTGTTGAGGGACGGAGTTTCCGCTCAGAAAGAAATCTTTGATCTAGCTTACTTTCATCAAACGTCTTAACATATCATAAAGTATCTTTAAATCATTGATGTTTTACTGGCTGAATAGCAGCCCAAACAAGAAATGGAATTATCTTTACTTTAAACCTGCTCAATTCAGGTGTCAGATGTATTGACTTGGATTGCTGAGTTTGCAAATCTGTATTTAGCTTGGCGCTTTAACATAAATCTAATTATTACCAAGATTTCCCCTACAAAATGAAAGTTTTTCTTCCAGTGGATAAGATTCTGTGCGAAATTAAAAACTCTTATTTTTTATAGTTAAATTCGAATTGGAGATATCTTACTAAAGAGATAGCTTAATTAGATATCAGGGGGACTAGCTCACATGGTAGAGCGCTCGCTTTGCATGCGAGAGGTACCGGGATCGATGCCCGGGTCCTCAAATTCATTTGAACTTGATGGTAATATTTTCAACAAATCTCAATATTGACTATAGTTTTTGTCGAATCGAAGTATATCACTACTTCAGTTTGGTCAGATTTTAAGAAATATTCAAAACACTGATTTAATTTCTGATTTTCTAATGCGCTAACTAATCATTCTCTCAGCTCTGGAAGTCTGAACCAAAGAATAAACTAATCATTTTCTCAAAAGTTAACCTATGAGCCTTCTCTACTCGAGGATAAGCTTGGAACTTGATGTCTTTTATTTAGATTATTGACATTTTGATATAGTGTTAGTATCACAGCATTTAAGGGGGACTATCTTACACGGTTGAGTGTTAACTTTGCATGGATAACGTACCAGAACCGATATTCTTTTCCTTCAAATCCCCTGATCCCGATTTCAAGGGTCTCCATCATGTTTGATAACCGACCATAACTCTCCGTCAAAAAAGATATCGATGACGCCCTTTTAATAACCAATAGCTAAGATAACTTAAGACTTTCTACAGAATTTTTTGTTATTCTACGATACATATCACTAGAATGATCAGCAGGAGTTTTGTTTCACATTGTACTTTACCAACTTTAGATGTAAAAGGAAAGAGATAATTGCCCTGGTACTCAAATTCTTTATATCTATTCAACGGCTTTCATATGATTTCTGAAGATTGCCAAGTCTTTTTTCAAAGATGAATCTTTGTTTTCTTTCTACTTAATAAAGTGCCTTGAAAAATACAACTGTTTTATTAAAATCTTTATACAAAATTAGACGAATTACCCATAAAGAAATAAGGGGGACTAGCTCACATGGTAGAGCGCTCGCTTAGCATGCGAGAGGTACCGGGATCGATGCCCAGGTCCTCCAGTTTATTTATTCTAGCTCTAGGCTTTTGTTCAAAGACTGCTCAGAAAGAAATCTATGATCTAGCTTACTTTCATGAAACGTCTTAACAAATCATAAAGTATCTTTAAATCATTGATGTTTTACTGGCTGAATAGCAGCCAAAACAAGAAAGGGAATTATCTTTACTTTAAACCTGCTCAATTCAGATGATAGATATATTGACATGGATTGCTGAGTTTGCAAATCTATATTTAGCTTGGTGCTTTAACATATATCTAATTATTACCAAGATTTCCCTAACAAAATGAAAGTTTTTCTTCCAGTCGAGAAAATACTGTGCAAAATAAAAACTCTTATTTTTATAGTTAAATTCAAATTGAAGATATCTTACTTAAGAGATAGCTCAATGAGATATCAGGGGGACTAGCTCACATGGTAGAGCCCTCGCTTTGCATGCGAGAGGTACCGGGATCGATGCCCGGGTCCTCCAATTCATTTGAACTTGATGGTGATATTTGAACAAATCTCAATATTGACTATAGTTTTTGTCTAAGAGAAGTATATCACTACTTCAGTTGGATGAGATTTTCGGAAGTATTCAAAATACTGATTCAATTTCTGATTTTCTAATGCTCTAACTAATCATTCTCTCAGCTCTGGAAGTCTGAAACAAAGAATAAACAAATTATTTTCTCAAAAGTAAACCTATGAGCCTTCTCTACTCGAGGAAAAGCTTGGAACTTGATGTCTTTTATTTAGATTATTGACATTTTGATATAGAGTTAGTATCACAACATATAAGGGGGACTACCTTACACGGTAGAGTGTTCATTTTGCATGGATAACGTACCAGAACCGATGTTCATTTCCTTCAAATCTTCTGATCCCGAATTCAAGGGTCTCCATCATGTTTGATAACCGACCATAACTCTCCGTCAAAAAAGATATCGATGACGCCCTTTTAATAACCAATAGCTAAGATAAATTAAGATTTTCTGCTAAATTTTTTGTTATTCTACGATATATATCACTAGAATGATCAGCAGGAGTTTTGTTTCACATTGTACTTTACCAACTTTAGATGCAAAAGGAAAGAGATAATTGCCCTGGTACTCAAATTCTTTATATCTATTTAACGGCTTTCATATGATTTCTGAAGATTGCCAAGTCTTTTTTCAAAGATGAATCTTTGTTTTCTTTCTACTTAATAAAGTGCCTTGAAAAATACAACTGTTTTATTAAAATCTTTATACAAAATTAAACGAATTACCCATAAGGACATCAGGGGGACTAGCTCACATGGTAGAGCGCTCGCTTAGCATGCGAGAGGTACCGGGATCGATGCCCTGGTCCTCCAGTTTATTTAATCTAGCTCTAGGCTTTTGTTCAAAGACTCTTGAGGGACGAAGTTTCCGCTCAGAAAGAAATCTTTGATCTAGCTTACTTTCATCAAACGTCTCAACATATCATAAAGTATCTTTAAATCATTGATGTTTTACTGGCTGAATAGCAGCCCAAACAAGAAAGGGAATTATCTTTACTTTAAACCTGCTCAATTCAGATGATAGATATATTGACATGGATTGCTGAGTTTGTAAATCTATATTTAGCTTGTGCTTTAACATATATCTAATTATTACCAAGATTTCCCCAACAAAAACAAAGTTTTTCTTCCAGTCGAGAAAATACTGTGCAAAATAAAACTCTTATTTTTATAGTTAAATTCAAATTGAAGATATCTTACTTAAGAGATAGCTCAATGAGATATCAGGGGGACTAGCTCACATGGTAGAGCGCTCGCTTTGCATGCGAGAGGTACCGGGATCGATGCCCGGGTCCTCCAATTCATTTGAACTTGATGGTAATATTTCAACAAATCTTAATATTGACTATAGTTTTTGTCGAAGAGAAGTATATCACTACTTCAGATGGATCAGATTTTCGGAAATATTCAAAATACTGATTCAATTTCTGATTTTGTAATGCGCTAACTAATCATTCTCTCAGCTTTGGAAGTCTGAAACAAAGAATAAACAAATTATTTTCTCAAAAGTAAACCTATGAGCCTGCTCTACTCGAGGAAAAGCTTGGAACTTGATGTCTTTTATTTAGATTATTGACATTTTGATATAGAGGTAGTATCACAGCATATAAGGGGTACTATCTTACACGGTAGAGTGTTCACTTTGCATGGATAACGTTCCAGAACCGATGTTATTTTCCTTCAAATCCTCTGATCCCGAATTCAAGGTTCTCCATCATGTTTGATAACCGACCATACCTCTCCCTCAAAAAAGATATCGATGAAGCCCTTTTAATAACCAATAGCTAAGATAACTTAAAACTTTCTACTGAATTTTTTGTTATTCTACCATATATATCACTAGAATGATCAGCAGGAGTTTTGTTTCACATTGTACTTTATCAACTTTAGATGTAAAAGGAAAGAGATAATTGCCCTGGTACTCAAATTCTTTATATCTATTCAACGGCTTTCATATGATTTCTGAAGATTGCCAAGTCTTTTTTCAAAGATGAATCTTTGTTTTCTTTCTACTTAATAAAGTGCCTTGAAAAATACAACTGTTTTATTAAAATCTTTATACAAAATTAAACGAATTACCCATAAGGACATAAGGGGGACTAGCTCACATGGTAGAGCGCTCGCTTGGCATGCGAGAGGTACCGGGATCGATGCCCGGGTCCTCCAGTTCATTAAATCTAGCTCTAGGCTTTTGTTCAAAGACTCTTGAGGGACGAAGTTTCCGCTAAGAAAGAAATCTTTGATCTAGCTTACTTTCATCAAACATCTTAACATATCATAAAGTATCTTTAAATCATTGATGTTTTACTGGCTGAATAGCAGCCCAAACAAGAAAGGGAATTATCTTTACTTTAAACTTGCTCAATTCAGGTGTCAGATGTCTTGACTTGGATTGCTGAGTTTGCAAATCTATATTTAGCTTGGAGCTTTAACATAAATCTAATTATTACCAAGATTTCCCCAACAAAATGAAAGTTTTTCTTCCAGTCGATAAGATACTGTGCAAAATTAAAAACTCTCATTTTTTATTTTTAAATTCGAATTGAAGATATCTTACTAAAGAGATAGCTCAATGAGATATCAGGGGGACTATTTCACATGGTAGAGCGCTCGCTTTGCATGCGAGAGGTACCAGGATCGATGCCCGGGTCCTCCAATTCATTTGAACTTGATGGTAATATTTTCAACAAATCTCAATATTGACTATAGTTTTTGTCGAATCGAAGTATATCACTACTTCAGTTGGATCAGATTTTGAGAAATATTCAAAACACTGATTCAACTTCTGATTTTCCAATGCGCTAACTAATCATTCTCTCAGCTCTGGAAGTCTGAAACTAAGAATAAACTAATTATTTTCTCAAAAGTAAACCTATGAGCCTGCTCCACTCGAGGATAAGCTTGGAACTTGATGTCTTTTATTTACATTATTGACATTTTGATATAGAGTTAGTATCACAGCATTTAAGGGGGACTATCTTACACGGTTGAGTGTTCACTTTGCATGGATAACGTACCAGAACCGATATTCTTTTCCTTCAAATCTCCTGATCCCGATTTCAAGGGTCTCCATCATGTTTGATAACGGACCATAACTCTCCGTTAAAAAAGATATCGATGACGCCCTTTTAACAACCAATAGCTAAGATAACTAAAGACTTTCTACAGAATTTGTTGTTACTCTACGATACATATCAATAGAATGATCAGCAGGAGTTTTGTTTCACATTGTACTTTACCAACTTTAGATGTAAAAGGAAAGAGATAATTGGCCTGGTACTCAAATTCTTTATATCTATTCAACGGCTTTCATATGATTTCTGAAGATTGCCAAGTCTTTTTTCAAAGATGAATCTTTCTTTTCTTTCTACTTAATAAAGTGCCTTGAAAAATACAACTGTTTTATTAAAATCTTTATACAAAATTAAACGAATTACCCATAAGGTCCCATAAGGGGGACTAGCTCACATGGTAGAGCGCTCGCTTTAGAGAGCGAGAGGTCTCGGGACCGATTTCCGGGTCCTTCAGTTCATTTAATCTAGCTCTAGGCTTTTGTTCAAAGACTCTTGAGGGACGAAGTTTCCGCTCAGAAAGAAATCTTTGATCTAGCTTACTTTCATCAAACGTCTTAACATATCATAAAGTATCTATAAATCATTGATATTTTACTGGCTGAATAGCAGCCCAAACAAGAAAGGGAATTATCTTTACTTTAAACCTGCTCAATTCAGGTGTCAGATGTATTGACTTGGATTGCTGAGTTTGCAAATCTGTATTTAGCTTGGCGCTTTAACATAAATTTAATTATTACCAAGATTTCCCCTACAAAATGAAAGTTTTTCTTCCAGTCGATAAGATACTGTGCGAAATTAAAAACTCTTATTTTTTATAGTTAAATTCGAATTGAAGATATCTTACTAAAGAGATAGCTCAATTAGATATCAGGGGACTAGCTCACATGGTAGAGCGCTCGCTTTGCATGCGAGAGGTACCGGGATCGATGCCCGGGTCCTCCAATTCATTTGAACTTGATGGTGATATTTTCAACAAATCTCAATATTGACTATAGTTTTTGTCGAATCGAAGTATATCACTACTTCAGTTGGATCAAATTTTAAGAAATATTCAAAACACTGATTCAATTTCTGATTTTCTAATGCGCTAACTAATCATTCTCTCAGCTCTGGAAGTCTGAACCAAAGAATAAACTAATCATTTTCTCAAAAGTTAACCTATGAGCCTTCTCTACTCGAGGATAAGCTTGGAACTTGATGTCTTTTATTTAGATTATTGACATTTTGATATAGTGTTAGTATCACAGCATTTAAGGGGGACTATCTTACACGGTTGAGTGTTAACTTTGCATGGATAACGTACCAGAACCGATATTCTTTTCCTTCAAATCCCCTGATCCCGATTTCAAGGGTCTCCATCATGTTTGATAACCGACCATAACTCTCCGTCAAAAAAGATATCGATGACGCCCTTTTAATAACCAATAGCTAAGATAACTTAAGACTTTCTACAGAATTTTTTGTTATTCTACGATACATATCACT
This sequence comes from Pelagia noctiluca, assembly GCA_963924455.1. Lineage (NCBI taxonomy): Eukaryota > Metazoa > Cnidaria > Scyphozoa > Semaeostomeae > Pelagiidae > Pelagia > Pelagia noctiluca. The sequence goes on from OZ004318.1 coordinate 7,345,671, forward strand.
AGAATGATCAGCAGGAGTTTTGTTTCACATTGTACTTTACCAACTTTAGATGTAAAAGGAAAGAGATAATTGCCCTGGTACTCAAATTCTTTATATCTATTCAACGGCTTTCATATGATTTCTGAAGATTGCCAAGTCTTTTTTCAAAGATGAATCTTTGTTTTCTTTCTACTTAATAAAGTGCCTTGAAAAATACAACTGTTTTATTAAAATCTTTATACAAAATTAGACGAATTACCCATAAAGAAATAAGGGGGACTAGCTCACATGGTAGAGCGCTCGCTTAGCATGCGAGAGGTACCGGGATCGATGCCCAGGTCCTCCAGTTTATTTATTCTAGCTCTAGGCTTTTGTTCAAAGACTGATCAGAAAGAAATCTATGATCTAGCTTACTTTCATGAAACGTCTTAACAAATCATAAAGTATCTTTAAATCATTGATGTTTTACTGGCTGAATAGCAGCCAAAACAAGAAAGGGAATTATCTTTACTTTAAACCTGCTCAATTCAGATGATAGATATATTGACATGGATTGCTGAGTTTGCAAATCTATATTTAGCTTGGTGCTTTAACATATATCTAATTATTACCAAGATTTCCCTAACAAAAACAAAGTTTTTCTTCCAGTCGAGAAAATACTGTGCAAAATAAAAACTCTTATTTTTATAGTTAAATTCAAATTGAAGATATCTTACTTAAGAGATAGCTCAATGAGATATCAGGGGGACTAGCTCACATGGTAGAGCCCTCGCTTTGCATGCGAGAGGTACCGGGATCGATGCCCGGGTCCTCCAATTCATTTGAACTTGATGGTGATATTTGAACAAATCTCAATATTGACTATAGTTTTTGTCTAAGAGAAGTATATCACTACTTCAGTTGGATGAGATTTTCGGAAGTATTCAAAATACTGATTCAATTTCTGATTTTCTAATGCTCTAACTAATCATTCTCTCAGCTCTTGAAGTCTTAAACAAAGAATAAACAAATTATTTTCTCAAAAGTAAACCTATGAGCCTTCTCTACTCGAGGAAAAGCTTGGAACTTGATGTCTTTTATTTAGATTATTGACATTTTGATATAGAGTTAGTATCACAACATATAAGGGGGACTATCTTACACGGTAGAGTGTTCATTTTGCATGGATAACGTACCAGAACCGATGTTCATTTCCTTCAAATCTTCTGATCCCGAATTCAAGGGTCTCCATCATGTTTGATAACCGACCATAACTCTCCGTCAAAAAAGATATCGATGACGCCCTTTTAATAACCAATAGCTAAGATAAATTAAGATTTTCTGCTAAATTTTTTGTTATTCTACGATATATATCACTAGAATGATCAGCAGGAGTTTTGTTTCACATTGTACTTTACCAACTTTAGATGCAAAAGGAAAGAGATAATTGCCCTGGTACTCAAATTCTTTATATCTATTTAACGGCTTTCATATGATTTCTGAAGATTGCCAAGTCTTTTTTCAAAGATGAATCTTTGTTTTCTTTCTACTTAATAAAGTGCCTTGAAAAATACAACTGTTTTATTAAAATCTTTATACAAAATTAAACGAATTACCCATAAGGACATAAGGGGGACTAGCTCACATGGTAGAGCGCTCGCTTAGCATGCGAGAGGTACCGGGATCGATGCCCTGGTCCTCCAGTTCATTTAATCTAGCTCTAGGCTTTTGTTCAAAGACTCTTGAGGGACGAAGTTTCCGCTCAGAAAGAAATCTTTGATCTAGCTTACTTTCATCAAACGTCTCAACATATCATAAAGTATCTTTAAATCATTGATGTTTTACTGGCTGAATAGCAGCCCAAACAAGAAAGGGAATTATCTTTACTTTAAACTTGCTCAATTCAGGTGTCAGATGTCTTGACTTGGATTGCTGAGTTTGCAAATCTATATTTAGCTTGGAGCCTTAACATAAATCTAATTATTACCAAGATTTCCCCAACAAAATGAAAGTTTTTCTTCCAGTCGATAAGATACTGTGCAAAATTAAAAACTCTCATTTTTTATTTTTAAATTCGAATTGAAGATATCTTACTAAAGAGATAGCTCAATTAGATATCAGGGGGACTATTTCACATGGTAGAGCGCTCGCTTTGCATGCGAGAGGTACCGGGATCGATGCCCGGGTCCTCCAATTCATTTGAACTTGATGGTAATATTTCAACAAATCTTAATATTGACTATAGCTTTTGTCGAAGAGAAGTATATCACTACTTCAGATGGATCAGATTTTCGGAAATATTCAAAATACTGATTCAATTTCTGATTTTGTAATGCGCTAACTAATCATTCTCTCAGCTTTGGAAGTCTGAAACAAAGAATAAACAAATTATTTTCTCAAAAGTAAACCTATGAGCCTGCTCTACTCGAGGAAAAGCTTGGAACTTGATGTCTTTTATTTAGATTATTGACATTTTGATATAGAGGTAGTATCACAGCATATAAGGGGTACTATCTTACACGGTAGAGTGTTCACTTTGCATGGATAACGTTCCAGAACCGATGTTATTTTCCTTCAAATCCTCTGATCCCGAATTCAAGGTTCTCCATCATGTTTGATAACCGACCATACCTCTCCCTCAAAAAAGATATCGATGAAGCCCTTTTAATAACCAATAGCTAAGATAACTTAAAACTTTCTACTGAATTTTTTGTTATTCTACGATATATATCACTAGAATGATCAGCAGGAGTTTTGTTTCACATTGTACTTTATCAACTTTAGATGTAAAAGGAAAGAGATAATTGCCCTGGTACTCAAATTCTTTATATCTATTCAACGGCTTTCATATGATTTCTGAAGATTGCCAAGTCTTTTTTCAAAGATGAATCTTTGTTTTCTTTCTAATTAATAAAGTGCCTTGAAAAATACAACTGTTTTATTAAAATCTTTATACAAAATTAAACGAATTACCCATAAGGACATAAGGGGGGCTAGCTCACATGGTAGAGCGCTCGCTTGGCATGCGAGAGGTACCGGGATCGATGCCCGGGTCCTCCAGTTCATTTAATCTAGCTCTAGGCTTTTGTTCAAAGACTCTTGAGGGACGAAGTTTCCGCTCAGAAAGAAATCTTTGATCTAGCTTACTTTCATCAAACATCTTAACATATCATAAAGTATCTTTAAATCATTGATGTTTTACTGGCTGAATAGCAGCCCAAACAAGAAAGGGAATTATCTTTACTTTAAACTTGCTCAATTCAGGTGTCAGATGTATTGACTTGGATTGCTGAGTTTGCAAATCTGTATTTAGCTTGGCGCTTTAACATAAATTTAATTATTACCAAGATTTCCCCTACAAAATGAAAGTTTTTCTTCCAGTCGATAAGATACTGTGCGAAATTAAAAACTCTTATTTTTTATAGTTAAATTCGAATTGAAGATATCTTACTAAAGAGATAGCTCAATTAGATATCAGGGGACTAGCTCACATGGTAGAGCGCTCGCTTTGCATGCGAGAGGTACCGGGATCAATGCCCGGGTCTTCCAGTTCATTTAATCTAGTTCTAGGCTTTTGTTCAAAGACTGTGGAGGGACGGAGTTTCCGCTCAGAAAGAAATCTTTGATCTAGCTTACTTTCATCAAACGTCTTAACAAATCATAAAGTATCTTTAAATCATTGATGTTTTACTGGCTGAATAGCAGCTCAAACAAGAAAGGGAACTATCTTTACTTTAAACCTGCTCAATTCAGATGATAGATATATTGATATGGATTGCTGAGTTTGCAAATCTATATTTAGCATGGTGCTTTAACATAAATCTAATTATTACCAAGATTTCCCCAACAAAAAGAAAGTTTTTTATCCAGTCGAGAGATACTGTGCAACATTCACACTTCTTATTTTTATAGTTAAATTCGAATTGAAGATATCTTACTAAAGCTTACGATTTAACTACGTGGGTGACTACGGCTACGTAGAAGCCTGAGTAGTCACTGCCGTACCGTTGTGCGCAGCGGTGCGCAGTATCTGACTTACGATTTTGAGTACGCCGGTTGACTACGTACGAATTGGCGCCAAAATTTTACTTACCTTCTCAATTCACGAAACTAAGATGGCCAACCACGACGAAATGATTGAGGTGTTGCAGGTTCACAACGATGCAGGAGTGATTGATGATGAGGAGATTTTACTGTTTGAAGACCTAAATCGTCAAAGAAACCCTCAATTTCCCTACTGGAGGTACGATACGTTTGATTTGGAGCAGTTGGAGGAGGATGAATGCAAGGCTGAGTTTAGAATGAAGAGGGGTGATGTGTACAGGTTGGTTGAAACGTTTGGCTTTCCGGAGCAGCTGAAATGTTATAATGGGGTTGTGGTGGATTCAGTGGAGGCTCTTTGTGTTTGTTTGAGGCGTTTGGCCTATCCATGCAGGTATGGGGATTTGGTTTCACGGTTTCCTAGGCCTGTTCCTCAATTATCCATGATGTTCAATCTGGTAATTGGGGAAGTATTTGACAGGTATGGCCATCTTCTTAGCACAATGGATCAACCTTGGCTCTCAAGACCTAACCTGAGATTGTTTGCCGATGCTGTTCACGAAAGGGGGGCTACTCTGGATAACTGCTGGGGCTTTGTTGATGGTACAGTAAGACCTATATGCCGTCCAATGAGAAATCAAAGGATGGTGTACAATGGTCATAAAAGGGTCCATTCATTGAAGTTCCAGTCAGTGGTTGCACCTAATGGGCTAATTGCTAACTTATATGGACCAGTCGAGGGGAGAAGGCATGATGCTGCTATGTTGGTTATGTCTGGTCTTATGGATGAGTTAGAACAGCACTCCTTTGATCCAAATGGTGCTCCTCTTTGCATCTATGGAGACCCTGCATACCCACAACGGATTCATTTGCAACGGCCATTTCAACAGAAACAAAGGTTGACTCCAGAACAGGAAGCTTTTAATCAATCCATGAGCCAGGTTAGGGTTTCTGTGGAGTGGATTTTTGGGGAGGTAGTGTCCTATTTCAAATTTGTTGATTTCAAAAAGAATTTGAAATTAGGATTAAGTCCTGTTGGGAAGACCTACATAGTCAGTGCACTCCACAGAAATGCCTTAACCTGTCTCTATGGATCAAATACAGCCGAATATTTTGGAGTGCAACCACCAGCATTGGAGTTCTACTTCAATGGGAATTAGGACCTCCAGCCACCTTGAAGAATTTGCAAAGATCAAGAAAAACAACAATAAGAAAAAGACAAATATTTGTAATATCAATTTATATTAGTATTATTTCTTTTCAGTTAAAATTCAAGTTTATGAAAAAAGGATGTTAAATAATAACAACAGGTCTCCACATCATTCTAAAGAGTTGTTTTAGCAGAAAAAACAGCAGACTAGTTAATATTGAGAGTGAGCAATTGATTTTCATGCGAATAACAGTAAATAATTTGTAGAATTTCTCAACAAGCTATTTTTGCCTAATCCGAGCCAAAAGGGGAGGTTAATGCGAAAGAGAAAGTTGGTCTGCATGGGTGTATACAGAAGGTCCATAGAAACCGAGTAGGAAATGTTTGTCTGTACTCATTTGATATGTCTCCCTCCTACCCCAACAACTTTTATCAAACTTATCCCTTGCAACACAGAATGATTAGAATCAATATTAGAAATAAGAATTTTATTAAGAATTTTATTAAGGGTGTTTTGAGTCTCAGATCCATCTAAATGATGTTTGTGATAGGTTATCAAAGATAAGGAGCCTATACCCATAGAAGCTCATTCATCTATACGAAAAGCATAAAAGTTATCCATAGAAATTTGTCTATGGTTTCTCTGCTAGTTTGCCAATTAGGGAAATAATAGCAGCGTTTTGTTGCTGCATCAGCTGTATGATTTGCTGCTGATCCCGTTGGTGCTGCTGAGCAATCATGATGATTTGCTGCTGCTGTTCCATAATCAAATCATCCCTCCTCTCCCTTTCTCTTCTCTCAACCTCCCTCTCTCTTTTCTCAGCCTCCTTCCCTCTTCTTTCAGCCTTCTTCCATTCTAATTCTCTTTTTTTCAATGCAATCTCTTCCCTTTTCATCTCTAATTCCTCCTTCTTAATCTCATGCTCCTTTTCACACTTCTCTCTCAAATATTCTAGCGTTCCTGCACTTACTTTCTTTCTCTTTGCTTCACTCTCAGTACTTTTTTCTCTCTCTCTCTGGTTTCACGCAATGTTTCCATGGACTTTGCCCTCATGCTCTCTGCTGTCTCCTTCTCTTTTAAAACTTCATCTTTTTTCTTCTCAGCCTTCCTCGTATTCTCTTCCACTGCTGCCTCAGTCATACCAATTATGGTCTCCACTGTCTGCTCTACCTCTGTTAACTCTTCTCCTTCAATCCCACTTGCCCTCTCCTCCTGTGCCATTCTTCGTTTATAACGTTTTTCAATTTTTGATTATCTCTCTCTCACCCCTCTCTGGTCCACAGCAAATCTTGGCGAGTCCAAACTATTTAACCTCTCGGCTATCGAGTCCCAAGCTTGTCCCCTTTCTCTACTGCCATGTCTGTGCTTGAAGGGGAGGGTAACTATGATTTCCCTGCATAGGTCTTTATCATGATCAATGGTCCAAACCATCTTATTAGGCCTAGATGGGGATTTTCAGAGAAATAAGTTTTTTATATGTTCAGCAAATAACCTCTAACAAAAATTTCAAAATCTAATTGTTTATATTTTAGCACAGGTGATGCCAATTATTTTAAAAGAAAAAAGAGAGAAATAGGCATGAAATGTCAAACTCAGGTTTGATAGTGGCCTAGCTGGGGTGTGTAGCCCAAAACGTAAGCGCTGAAATACATGATTTAACAACAAACCAAATACTAAAAA